>OZ023268.1:132188287-133388287 GCA_964006375.1 Tillus elongatus
CTATTAGTGAATTTTCTTAATGAAAATTCACTAAAAAGAACTGCAATAGATATACAATCATGGTCGCGACGACAGGGTGACATCGCATATATAATGTGATGATGTTGATTCTATTTTCACTACGGTGAATACTACAGAATCTTCATCTCTCGGCACTGGTTATTGTACTGCGCTTCAACCATCACTATCTTTCATTTCACTGAAACGTTTCCAGAAAATTCATTTCAAATAGACCCTTTCTCTGATATTTTCGCAGTAGTTTCAGTTATAGAGTTTATCGTTTAACGGTCTATAATTTTTAGCAAATTTCCGTAGAAAAAATTCGCTCTTGAGCAGACCGGCACTATTATATTTTGTTAAAAATTTCATTCAATGAGCGCGAAATAGGCTCCCGAACTCATACTCGGGGTTACTTTCAGTTTTTACCTGGTTTAATATATACAGGGTGACGCATTTTTACGATAAAGCTCAATATATCCGTTGTTACGTTAATTATAGGGTGTCTTCAGCTGCATCTTATTATTTTTACAATCACAGCGTGGCCCATAAATCGTTGGTAAAACAAATTTTCATTTTTTTTAACCGAACACACCTTATGTTATTGCGTTTTTGCATTTTCGATCGAAATATAATACTTGCTGATAAGAAAAGAAACTTCGCACGCATCAAGTGCGTTATGGTAGCGAACTTTAACTAAATGTTTTAAATTTCAATGCCTGTATCTGCTATTTACCTTAGGTTCTTTGTTCAGGAAACTAGTTATTTTCGGGAAGATTTTATGTTTATTATGGTAAATTTTTGTACATTTTTCAACAATAAAGTTATTTTGATGAAAAATTTTACATTATTTCTACTATACAGGTTATACTGGTAGCCAAATATCATGCCTGCTTTCTTAAAAAAAGTCTGGAGGCAGCAAGTGCGTTATGGAAATGCATTTGTATAAAAATGCTTTGAATAGCAAATATGTCTTTTTAATGCAAGCAGTCATCAATTTGGTTACCGGTATAACCTATATAGTAGAAACAATGTGCTATATTTTATCAAAATAACTTATTGTTTAAAAATGTACAACAATTTTCCGACAATAAACTTTAAATGTTGATTTCCTAGCCAACGAACCTTAGGTTTATAGCAAACTGAGTTATTAAAATATGAAGCATTTAATGAAAATTTGATACCAAAACGCACTTACTGCTCCTCGATTTTTTTTCTTACAAACGTATTTCGATAAAAAATGCAAGAAAATAATGGTGTTCGAGAAAAAAAATGTAGGGATCACCAACGACGTATAAGCCAGTCTGTGATTGTCAAAATAATTTTATAAGATGTAGCGCAAGACACCCTATAATTAACTTTTTTCTCGTCTCTTGTATAATAATAATTATATTGAGCTTTACCGTAGAAATGCGTCACCCTGTATATATGTAAACAGATGAAAACTGAACGTAAACCCGGATATGGATTCTAGGGGGCCTAGTTTGCGCTCATTTGAAGAAATCTTTTAAAAATTCTAAAGTCGCGGTCTCCTCATTGACGATTTTTTTTAACGAAAATTAGCTAAAAATCATGGACCGTTAAACCATAAACTTAACTAAAACTACTGCCAAAGCACCAGAGAGAAAATAACTAACCTGTTGCATATCAGCCCTTTTTGTAAAACTTCGATCTTTTATATCTGTGGACAAACATCACAAACACTGTTTAGTCCACCCACTAACATTAATAAAATCGTAAAGGAAGAATTTCCAGTTGTATATTAAAATTCCCAAATAACACAAATAATTTGTCAACTCAAATTGAAAACGATCTAATAATATACGATATACGATAAACGTCAGTTACAGCGTGTAACTGACCTGCGCCATGATATGAAATGTTCCGTTGCTAGGTAACGGCTCAGACATACTAGATCTCATATACCTATACACCAGTTTTACCATTGTCAATAAAAAGCGGTGATATGAAATATAAGTGTTTCAAATTTGAATAGTTCAATTCTCTGTAAACCTAGAAAGCTGAATTTGGGTACATAGTTAGGTCTTTCCCAAAGCAATATGTCCACCAAATTTCATCGAAATAACTTTGTAATTTTGGGAGATAAATTTTTTTTCGAAAGAAAACTCAAAATTTTCCCGGAAAACCTTGTCCGATTTTCCTGGCCAACAAACTCATTCAAGCTATTAATAAAATAAGGCACTTGCGGAGTTCCATCAAAATCGGGTAATTACTTTTTGTGTTATCGGTTGGATATATATATATATATATATATATATATATATATATATATATATATATATATATATATATATATATATATATATATATATATATATATATATATATATATATAAATATGTAAAAATCAAAACTGACCCCGGATATGGGTTCTAGGGGCCCAAATTCGCGCTCAGTTGAAAAAATTTTTGCAAAGTCTCACCATCGATACCTCTTTATTAGTGAACTTTTTTTTTAAATAAAAATTCACTGAAAAGACATATTTGCTATTGAAACCTCTTTTTGAAAATTCTCTACCATAACGCACTTGCTGCACGTCCAGCCTTTTTTAACTCGCTGCACAGCCTCTTGATTACAGATATTTCGTTATCGGTTGAAAATGTTATGCTGCAAAAGTATACGATAAAGTATTTGAATCGCAAGTCACGCAGTGTTCTAACCTGAAACGTGTGGTATATTACTGTGTAAACTTTTATAGGTAAGGCAGGGTTATAAAAGATGTCTTCGACGTTATAAATGCCACCCATTGGCATGTCATCCTCCAACGTCAAGAACAAAAGACAAGCAGTAAAATCGTTAGTGTCTAACAGACATAATTTAATTTTACTGACTGCCAGTTTGAACGGAACAGGAGATATTTTCAAAGTGAGAGCAGAGTGCAATGTAAATCATATAACTCCTGGCAGTACAGACTTAGCGAAGGAACATTAAGAAACCGCAAGACTTGTACGGCATACAGCAACTTGGCACAACTTTGTGCCAGTTTATTCAGAAATGCTCCAAACTTGCTGCAATATTAGTTCACTTAGACTTAAAAGGCAATACTTAAGAGCCCTTCTCAGCATAATGCAGCCTGTTATCGACTGAGCAAATGCATTTGTGATGTTCCTTTTACGTATTAGCAAGATGGTGGGGTTAGCTGGATTACGTCACAAAAACTTGACTTTGCTTTGTAAGACAACGCGTTCAGTATCATACTTAAATATTGAAACATACAGTGTGTTCATTAAGTACTTGTACAAACTTTACGTAGAGATTTTATGGCTTCTTCCAAGCTAAAAAGTTACTATGAACATAGGTCCAAATATGCTTCGTTTTCGAAATACAGGGTGTTAAACTTCTCAAAATTTAAAATTTAAAAAAATTTATTTCCTACATTTTTAGGATAACGAATCCAACTTGTCACAAATAATTCTCTCTAGAGTGCTTACAAAATGACCTAGTTAGATTTAGAAACAATGTACGGTAGCGATTCTCAAACTGTGGGGCGCACCGTAGTAGTAGTAGCAGTGGTGGGGAGGACAATGCCAAGCAAGTAGGCCACAATGGGCCCTTTTTGCCAAACCCAACAACCATGCTCTACTCTTCCTCGGTTCCGTCGCCAAACCGCCTCGACCTCAAGATGAAGGCCGTGACGGTCTTCAATTGGACGGTACTTACCTGATTCCTCTGCAGAGTCCTCGATCCCAACAATTCTGGTCGAAGACTCCCAAAAGCCTCGCATTCACACAGGTAGTGGTAGGACGTTTCTTCATCCTCGCCGCATTCCTGGCAAATGGGATCCCTCTCTACGCCTATCAATGTGAGGTGTCTCCTAAGGGCGCAGTGGCCTGTCAGCACCCCAAGGATGCGGCGAAGCGTAGGTCGACTCCTTTCGAGTAGCCAGACAGCTTTATCTCTGTCCGGCCCCTCCACGAAGTCCCTCGCCTGCCTGCAGCCACCAACCGACCCCCAGTGCCTCTCCATTGCTTCCTCGGTCCATCTGTCTAAAGCGACAGAGACTGTCTTCCTACTTATGCCTATCGCAGGCTCCGGGCCACAGAACGGCCGCCGGGAACCGAGTCTTGCGAGATTATTCGCCACCTCATTCCCCGCTACGCCACAGTGTCCCGGAACCCACACCAGTTGCACCTCCTTGGTCCTGGCTAGTCCTCTGAGGGCGTCAGCGCACTCCTGAACCAGTGGTGACCTGATTCTGGCCGCGCAGACTGCCCGGAGGACCGCCTGGCTATCCGAGCAGATGTACACGCATTTCTCGGGACTCATCTTCACATCCTGTCTATTGGCCACAGACAGGATAGCGTACGCCTCTGTTTCGAATGCCGTGGTGTATGCGCCAAGAGCATAGCTCTCGCGCACCCCCAGGCCCTCGATGTATATTCCTGCCCCGGAGGATTGTTGGTCCTCCAGCCGCGATCCGTCGGTGAAACAGACCAGGCTTGCGGGCTGGAATGCAACCTCATTTTCCCTCCACTGATCCCTACTGGGGATCCTGAGGGTGTATGGCCTGGTCAACCTAATATCGTCCTCGGCATCCCTCACCTTTATGGCGGAAATCGGAATTTCCTTTTCCACCTCCTTGGCGACTCTTGCATGCCCTATTACTGCTCCCTCTCCACACCAGTTACCTGAGTCCCGGATTCTAAGATGCGACGCCATAGCCTCCCTTCTGATACATATGGGAAGCGGTGGCAGCATCAACAGGACCTCATAGCGCCTGTGATACCCAGGACTGCCAGCCTTTGGAGTTTGGCTAGCTTCCTGCTGGTAGTTTGGTTCACACCACACCACCAGACCAACGCCCCCTACTGGGGGCGTGATAAAAGTAAATGGGGGGCGCGAGCATATTGAGAAAAAATATATTACTAAAAATGTTAGCTTACTGAAAGAAAAGAAATAGTTACACCTATATAAAATTGTACCAGTACTGCACAATCTATTTAATAATTAACTAATCAATATTAAATAAACAACAAGATTAATAATTATTACTGACTCGCTTGGGCCTGTCTTGCAGGGCAAATTTTTTCGAAGAAAGGTCTAATATTGGAAATTAACACTCCAAGCTCTTTTTCAATATTTAGCTGAGATCTATAGATATACCTCGTCAAAGACGGATTCAGCTTGCCCCCAAATGAGGAAGCCTTAATGGAAGAAATTAAAGCAGGAAATCAAGGTCCCGATGAAAAGTTGGTTATTTTTGTAGCTTGTATGCAAGCTCTTTTTAGCAAGTTGACCCGTAAAGTGCCCGAACATTAACAAGTTCGCCTTATCCGGAGGAATCTCCTGCCTCATTTTGTGACCCACCTGGCGCTCTGTGAAATTAAAACTGTCGATGACCTCCTACGATTTGGACGTTCAAGCGAAAATACTCACTGGAGGGCGAGCCAGTATGTGCCACCAGTTACTGATAACAAACGTTTAGAAGAACCTGACTTCGCATAAAAACGGTCACAGAAGACTAAAACTGCAGCTCTTGTGCAAAATGATCCACAGAGGTCATCTATAGGTGTCTGCTTTGAAGACAAAATATATTTTGTCTTCAAGCACACACTGCAGAAAATTCGGTTTAGCAAAGGTATTATGTTGAAAATGGTAATAGTATACAAAATGCTATTGTTTTCAGTGTAGAAAACTCATCATCCAACCCTGCCCAAAATTCAAGGAGTGATTTATTACTAAATCGTCTTTTTAATTCACCACTTGCCGTGAAGTATAAAAAAAATCTTCTTCGGCAATTGAGAGACGTTCGTATTTTGAAATGGGTACCCCAACTCACTCGTACCTTGCTATCAAATTGAAGTCAGCAAGAAAACACTTTTTAAAATCATTTCCCAGCAATGCTAAATGATTTTTATTGATTACAAAAACAACTTCCACATGTTGTTCTTTAGCCTTGTAAGTTTTAACACATTTACCCGCATTTTCAAACATTTCTAGGTTTTTTGTTTTACATTTCTGCTCCATAATTCCAGTTTTCTACCAAAACGCATTAGATTTATCAGCCCTATCCAACATATGTGTGTTTGCTCTTTCAAGTTAAAGATTCAAGGTATTTAGTTTCTCGAATGTGTCGACCAAGTGGCTTAATTTAATCACAAATAAATCATATCGAAACTTCTCGGCTTCCGGTCGATTTTCCTCTTCTAGAAAAATAGAAAGCGCTTCTACACAATCCTAGACAAGAAAACCGTCAATCATTTAACGACGCAAGAAACCTCTATGTCCGCATCGTTTCTGAGGCAAAAAAAACTCGTTTAATAACCACATCAAAAACAAAGTCCTCTTTGGCTCCAACGGCGGCAAATCCTTCTGGACTCATGCTAAATCTATTGGGAATAATTTCTGCAAGAGCACGTTCCCACCTCTTGTCTCAGGGGATGAAATTGTTTCTACCGCCCTGGGCAAGGCTAAACTTTGTGCCTCGTTGTTCGCCGGCAATTGTACTCTCAACCTACCTCCAAATGTCCAACCACCAACAGTCCCCAATGTCGGGCATAAAATGACGGATATCATTTTCAAAACTAAAAAGGTACGAAAGTAGCTCTCTTCTCTGAATACCAGGAAAGCCTCTGGACTTTACGAGATCCCAGCAATTGTTTTCAAAAAATGCGCACCAGAACTTGCGCCTGTCCTGATTCGTCTGTTTCAGACGTCTTACAATAGAGGCATATTCCCTAGTAACTGGAAAACTGCTCGAGTCCAACCCGTCCCCAAGAAAGGATCCAAAGCGCTTCCTAGCAACTACAGGCCTATTTCTCTCGTTTCATTCGTTTCTAAAGTGATTAAAAAGTATATAAACACCGAATTACTAAAATTTCTTGAAAAACACAGTCTAATCCACGACAGGCAGTATGGATTCCGTCAGCGCAGATCAACTGCCGACCTCCTTTCCTTTGTCACCCATTCTTGGAACAAGCTTTTGGAACTACACGGTGAATCCCAGATTGTCGCTCTAGACATATCCAAAGCATCCGACCAGGTCTGGCACGCAGCGCTGCTTAATAAACTTCCGGCCTATGGCCTACCACCAAAACTCTGTACCTAGACAGCAAATTTCCTCTCCAACCGGAGCATTTCTGTTGTCGTGGATAGCCATTCCTCTAAACTGTGCCCAATTAATGCAGGAGTTCCTCAAGGTTCAGCTTTAGCCCCTACTTTGTTTCTTCTTCACATCAATGACCTACTCTCTAGCATATCCAACCCAGTTCACAGTTACGCGGACGACAGCACCCTCCACTCAAATATACAATATTCTAAGCATGTCTCTTTAGCCCAATTAGATGAGGATCGCAGACTCAGGGATGTCTCCGTGGATCTCCAAAAAATAGACTGGGGAAGTAGAAATGTTGTACAATTCAACCCCACCAAATCTCAGTCTTGCTTTCTTTCTCATAAGAGATACACCAGCCCTAGACCCATCACAATGAACAACTAAGTTATTCAAAGTAATGAGTCCTTTTTACTTGTTGGCATTTCTGTGGATCGAAATCTCAATTGGCACCAACATGTCACATCAATTTCAGAAGCGGCTGCTAAGAAATTAGGTTTCCTCTTCCGGGCTCGCAAATACTTTTTACCAGCTAATCTCTATACCTTATATACTTCACAAATAAGGCGAAACCTCGAATAATGCTCCCACATCTAGGGTGCCGCTGCCGCTTCTACACTCTCCATCCTGGACTCCATTCAAAAGACAGCTATACGTCTCATCGGTGAATCTACCCTTACCAAACAGCTGCCATTCCTTGCCCACCGACGTGCCGTTTGTGACTTCTCTCTCTTTTATAGATATCTGCACGGGCACTGCTCAGATGAGCTTTCTTCCATAGTTCCTCCACCTGCTGCCCTCAACAGATCTACCAGGGGAACAGAGCGAATGCACCATTTTACTGTCCAGGTCACCAGACACAGAACGTCTTGTTATGCCCGCTCTTTTGTCCTGAGGACTTCCAAGTTGTGGAGTTCCTTGCCGGCACATGTTTTTCCTTCTCCTCCGAACCTCCAAACCTTCAAGTCCAGAATTAACAAGTTGCCTCTTTCCTCCTTGTCCACAGTCACGGTACGATAGTATTTAGGCTGTAAGCCCTCGTGGTGTGTTGTTGAAATATAACAACAAAAAATGTTTTACTGATTTTATTTTATCAGGCACATCGCAGACTTTACACGTGTCCGTTCTGGGATGTTCAAGGCAAAGATTAAATTTATCTGAGAAGATAAGTCGATAATTATGTAATAAACCTTCAACAGCATTAGCTGCCAAATCGTGTAGATTATGTCACCACTTGGAAGCAATAACCAGACTGATCCAAAAGCTTCCTGGCTCTTCCTATAAATGGAAGCTCAGGCAACTCCTAAAGAGTGTTTTAAAATATGGAAACTTAGGCAGAGTTTGGTTCCTACTTAAAACGATCGAGTGATTTTTTTCTATCGCTAATACAATAGTAAACCCAGTTTCGCTGTAAAGTGGAGCTGCCTGGTTCTTGCATCCAAACCTTCAATTATAGATTAAATTGTTCAACAAAACTATAGTTTTATTTACTCTCGTCCATTTAAATACCACCAGCGGGTCAGCACAATTGAGTTTTTGTTTGTTTTTTTCTACATTATTTGTGATTTTTATTATGTTTTGAATTTACATGTTCGCAAACTAATCAGCCAATCATAAGGAAAAAGTGAATTGAACACGGAATAACTATGAATGGGTTGTTAGAGAAAAAGCCTTTGAGTGATAAAGAGTAAAGAATCATTTTACTATGTTTATTACTTTTAATTATACAATGGTCCATACAAGTCTTTTGCGCAGTTTCACAAAGCTCCATTAAACATATGACGGATTCTTAGTTAATAATTGCCTGAGACTACCAATCACAGACTATGATTTGGGTTTTTGCGTGACAACCAAATATTTTGAAGCTGTGATTGGTCGTATTAGGCTTTAACTTTAACCGGCCGTAAACTGTTTGATGGAGTTTTGTAAAACTAGGCATAAAACTGGTAGTAGAATGTATAAAGTTTTGTACCAGAATTCGTGCGTACGAAATTTCACAAAGTGCTTGTTAAAATTGTTTTGCCATATCACAAAAATAAGTGATTTACACATTTTATCCATTATAATTATATTAAAGGAATTCTGGGCGTTAAGGAATCCCAACGACCTTTCCAGGGTCAGAGCATAAATATTTTACCTTCTTTTAACCTCACAGATGTTTTTTGTTGTTTTTATTTCTTATTTTTATTTTTCTTTAAGTAAACTGTCGTTTAGTATTGCATTTTGTGCCTTTGACAACTTGCCAGATTGTCAAATGATTTGAAAATAAATTGTTTGTAATCTTTTTCATTTTCCTTGCTCAGCCCTGCCAACATGCAAAACAAAATATCGACAAAAAGCACCAAAAAAGCAGAACATAGCGCCTACTCAATAGATAACTGTTATAAAAGATGTAAACAGTTGTAAAATCATTATTTCTTCTCTCCTTTGTTTTTTTTTTAACCACACAGCATATTATTTTATCCCAATTATTTTTGCCCAGGTCCCTTTTCGTTGGTTTTATTTCGTTTTACAAATCCCTGTGCATTTCAGTTATCAGTTTAGAGTAGAGCAGTGTGCAATGCTAATATAGTGCTTTCTCTTTTAGGGCAGCAACAGCAATTTCACTTTGCCTTTGGTCAACGGCCCTTCCCCTTTGCAACGTCTGACCCTTTGACGGGGTTCAGAATGCCGCCTATAGGAAATTGTAACAGTAAGTTATTTTATTGCTATTTCCCCGTTTTATCCGTTTTTCCTTTTTATTTTATTGTGTTTCGGTTTCGTTTGCATGGCATGACTTTATTATTTTCGTACAATGATTATCTATTATTAGATTGGTGTTATGTCTTTTCTTTTGTTGTTCTATTTGTCTGTTGATTATTTCAGATTTGAGAACTTCAAATATTGAAAAACTTTGCATTACTGTTGTATACAGCGTGGTAAAAAGTAATGGTACACAAATCAGCAATATATACCTGACATAAAAATCTTACGATTTAATAAAAGTTATCTAAGGCCAAGGGTCAAAGTTAAAGCAGGTAAAGGGTGATAAATCGAAAAATTGTGCTTCGATTTTCCTCGATATTTAAAAATATTTTTTGTACTGTCTTGAACATTTGTAAAAATGAGCTTTTTGTACAACAATAAAAAATCATTTCCAACTAAGCCAAAGCGGGTAGAGGGCGCTACTTTCGGTAAGGGTACCGAAGGGTCAAGTGTTAAATATACTCACCCTTTATTGCTAGCATCGCTAGAAAATTTCTGATAACAAAATAATATTCCCTTATATTCTCTTTATAAAAAGTAAAGTTGAATGACACACTTGCAGAACCCAAACCACCATAATACATTTAAAAAAACCTAACTATCATTCCACTAACCAAGTTAGCGTCATCAGAGGATGAATAAATCTAAATATCTTATATCCACAACTTTCTATATTCTTCTCTAGGTAGTCGGTCACTAACTATTTAGGGAGGTTCAAAGACACCAAAATTAACATATTTTTTCGTTTGGCGGAAATACCTGTATTCTTTTCTTATCTATCAGACGTGTTTCTGTCGGTATTTATTTTACAAAGCAGTCTATTAAGAGACTGCTATTAGGCGGCGGAGCGAGATTCATACATTTTTTACTAAATTTAGCAATATATATATATATATATATATATATATATATATATATATATATATATATATATATATATATATATATATATATAGTAGGAACAATGTACCATATTTTAACAACATAACTTGTTTGAAAATGTACAAAAAATTGATTGAATGTTCGGAAAGATTTCTGCGGTCTTTAATGTGAGATATACTTGATTCTCGGGTTGAACCGTGTCCAGAATTTATTAAGGCCAACCCACACTAATCGTTATTTTAACGCACAATCTCACCATCACACATCGCAACTAAATTCCGTGGTTCGAACACTAGTAACACTATCCCTTAGACTAACGGACAACAACAATAAATAGACAGACTTAATCTTTTTAAGAGAGACATTGCTAGAAAACGGATACGACAACAATCATATACTACGAAACATTAGAAAGTCACAACAACAAACCACTACACCACAACAAGAACAGACAATAGTCCACACAACAACACACAGCGTTTTTACCATACATCAAAGGTGTCACCGACAAAATCAGCCGAATGTTTAGAACCCATAAGATCAAAACCGTATTCACAACAGAGCAAACACTGTCAAATCTGATAAAAACTTCCAAGGATACGATTCCAAACGAATCCCATGGAGTTTACGAAATTCCTTGTTCCGACTGTTCCCGAACTTATGTAGGACAAACAGATAGACGCATCCACAACAGAATATATGAACACACCCTCGCAGTTAGAAAATCCGACCCCTCAACGGCGCTGGTCATGCATCATATTCATACAGGACACAAAATAGACTTCGATAATGTCAAAACAATAGCACCGGTTTACAACTTTAAAACGATAATTATCCGCGATGCAATCAAGATCGAAAAACGTCCAGATTGCTTAAATAAGAGAGTTGATGGTCTTCGCCTTCCGATTACTTGGAAACCTATTATATCTTCATTACAAACACACAAAAAGAAAATAAATTCAATAGACAATTTCATTGCCCCCTTATCTGTCTCAACAAATGCCGGTAATCCTCTTAGTCCTTTAAGTGCCGTGACCAAAGCCCGGTCATGTAATGAGACACAATAGATATGAATTTCTACAACTCATGATAAGAGGGTAAGATCGAAGGTAGACGTGGACCGGGAGGCAGGGAGTGCTCCTGGCTTAAGAACATACGAGATTGGACAGGCTTGGGTTCAAACACTTTGCTGAAAAGGGCCCAAGACAGAGAAGAATTCGCCAAAATTGTTGCCGATCTTCGATAGGAGAAGGCACTCGAAGAAGAAGACCAAAGCCTCTGACTTAATTGACCGTGACCCGACTACTTTCACTGACAACGAAGCAGGTAGACGGAACGACATATATAATGCAGGACTTGCAACGAACTGTCAGATCTCTCTGAGGCCTAGGATTGAACACACATCGTCTCGCTGGAGACGATCTCCAGAGAGATTTGGGAAGTAGGCAGATTGAGGCCCCGTAATCGAGCTTCAACAACCCAACCCACCTTTGTCCACCGCCCTGAGGAGTATGCAGATTGAGGCCTTAGAGTGTCCTTAACTTTCGAAGGCATTTAGCTATCCTGGTTTCTAATTTTTTTTACTAATTTTAGATTCCCCTCATTGTGGTGGTGATTATTATCTCAAATGTCTCGGGCGACGGAAGATCTATCTATAGTACCGTATCTTAATTGTGCTAAATGTTATTTGAATTTAATTCTTATAGATCTTTTTGTTTGTTCGACGTATTTAAGATCACAATCTTTACAACTTATTTCATAAATTCCCGACATTTTGGTAGTACTATCCTTGTCTTTTGGGTTAGCAAGTTTTTAAAGTGTTTTTTGTCGAAAATGTTAGTTGGAAATTGGATTTTTAAAAAACGTTATTTAGACCCGTGACCCTCGTGATTCGACGCTAAAATGGTAAAGAAAGCTTTTTTCGCTTTTCTTTCTTCCAAAAGTCGTTGATTCCCCTAACATTTTCTTTGTTTTTTGTTTGTTAATTAATTTCTCCACTAGGAAGGCAGTGTATGCGTTATATTCGGCCACGTTCTTAATATAATTAAATTATTTTGTATATATATTTTTATTCAAAGGAAAATTAATTAACCTGCTTACTAAAAAATTCAGACTGACCATTTTTTCTGCGTACGTATGATGTGAGTCATTCGGAATGTAACTTAGAGTGGTAGTTTCGTTTCTATGGACATCTATGTATTCTAAAGTGTTTTTAGTTTTGATAACCAGTACACCTAGAAAGGGTAATTAATTATCAGTTTCTAATTCGTAAGTTACTTGTATATAATCAAATTAATTGTTTAATTTGGCCATAAAATCTTCTATTCTGTAAATCTTTGTATTAAACATTGCGAAAATATCATCCGTGTAATGAAAAACACTCTAGGAAAATACTCACTTTCACTTTCAAGATCTGTTTCAAATCTACTCATGAAAAGGTCTGCAATAAATTGCGCTAACGGATTGCCCATTGCCGTGCCTTGGGTTTGTTCAAAAAATTCATTGTTGAATTGAAAAATATTTTGTTTTATACAAGGGTTTGTTAAATTTAAATATTTTTTGCAGGCCTTTTCATTTAGGTTATTCATTTTTAACAACTCTTCTAAATACGCTAACGTTTGCTTCGTGGGAACGCTAGGAAACAATGAGGTTACATGAAATGAAATCAAAATTTCGCCTTCAATCAATTTAACCTCTATATGACTCTAAATTTAATCGTTTTAGAAAAATTTGTGATTTTAAAAGTAGCCACAGAATGTAGTACTATTAACTCCCAAGTTAAGATACTCATTGCAGCTTCGGCAGTCCAGTGGTAACAACGTGTGCCTCTGAGCCCAAGGGTACTGGGTTCGACTCCCAGGAGAACCTTTCACTTTTTCAGTCCATACCGTAAAATTAACGTAATCTGAGGTTGTGTCACTGTGTTCAAGTTTACTTTAGCAAATACAAAAATATTTTTAAAGCACACCTAATTCTTCTGGTTTCCAACTGTCCATCGAAAAATCTCACACCTGCAAGGTATTTTCAAAATGAGCCAATCACTTTGTAATTATATAAACGACTTATTTATTTAGGTATTAAATTGAACAATGTTCAAAGCAAATAAACTAAAATTTGTGCTTTGTCCTAAGGATAGTTTTACGGCATTTTTGAAATAGTTGTCTAGACGAATTAATGTATTTACGATTCTTAAGTTTGTTATTTTGGCAAAAATATAGAACAAAAGAGTAAGATCCGTATTGCGACCCATTTTCATATGGAAATAAATATCAGAGGTGAATGATTTAGCTGCAACTTGATGGAAAAGGGAATGCCTATATTTAAGTTCAAAAAATTTGGTATGTGAAAATTAGAAGTTTGTTATCTAAAGAATATCTGGCTGATATTTCTTAAACGACGTCCATCTATATAAGACCTAAAAAGCACACAAATTGTGTTTACATTTGTGGCCAATAAAGGCTATTATTGTTTATATTATTATTCATATTGTGATTACATTATCTTTGTACAAATGGACAGAAATGCTTAAAGCAATTCTTTATTATTGTGGTTTCAGTCAGACTGCATTGACATTGGTATCGTCATTTTGAGCGGATAGGTTAGAGGGTAGTCTTGGCAAGCACTACTTCTTAATTTGTAACTATGTCGTGGGGAGTACCACAGTGACGCATACTTGCACCACAACTTTTTACTATATATATACTTCAAATCTGTTTCGTTGTATCAAATTTTGTAACTACCACCTCTACGCTGATGATACTCAACTTTACTATTCATTCAAATTAGAGGATTTGGATGAGACTCTTGTTTTGATAAACAACGATCTAGACTCTTCGGTCCAAAGTTCTAAAAAACGTTCATTATTAATAGATCTTGGTGAGGGGGAGATGAAGAGAGTGCGTCTGGAAATGGATGGTGCTGTTCTGCCTATTAGGCGAGTAGCTAGGAATTTGGGTTGCTTGTGGATTCAGATTTATGTTTCAGGGATCATGCCTCTTTGTGTTTGAAAAAATTCTACTATGCCCTAAAACTAATTTATACACGGAGACACAGCTTGGATATAGAGCTTAAATTATTATTATGCAATAGTCTTGTTTTGTCACAATTAAACCATTGTGACGATATTTATGGACCTTGCCTTGACAGCATTTGTACTCGGAGGATTCAGACGCTTCAAAATTCATGTCTTCGGTTAGTCTATGATGTGAGACGTCGGCAACGAATATCAAATAAGCTAGGACAGGCTGGTTGGTTCAACATGTATAACAGACGAATTTTACATATGCTATGTTTCTATCATAAAATAATAAAGGCCGAAGAACCTCGCTATCTACATAATAACGTCTGACATTTCGAAGGGATGTTCACAGTTTGAATATCCTTTGTAAGACGTTACTATCTATCCCCAAACATAAAAGAGAGTTGTTTAAAAGGTCATTTTCATATAACATTGCGTCTCTCCTTGGGTCCCTCACTGTGGTCAACTCTGACAGTTCTGTTCGCACATTTAAATACCATTTTAAGCAAGTCTTGTTTAAATGGCAAACTAAACTATAAAAGTGCGTGTTAATATATTGTTGCTAATTTTGTGCTGCTCGATTTGTGTTCTATTACGGAATCGCGGGGTATTTTTTGTAAGTAAGGTGACATTGAAAGAACAAAGTTCCGTGTTTACGCTGAACATCTGAAATGTATGCCTTTTGTCTGCTACATTCTAATTATGAATAAAATTAATTAATGTATGTAAAAGATGTAGAATGTACGCTGACAATAAATGTGTTATTATTATTATTATTATTATTATTATTATTATTATTATGATTATTATTATTATTATTATTATTATTATTATTATTATTATTATTATTAAGCGAAGAATATGTTATAACCTATAACTCCTTCATTTATATTTTGTTCCTTCATGAAGTATCTAGTTTCTGATTGCTTCTTTAGTTTTCTTAGTTTTCATCCTGAAGACTGCGCCAATTGAGAAACCTTGCAAACTTAATTAAAATCGACTATTACATATTACGTAATGACTGCATTTGGAAGTGCAAATAATGGGATACCGCCTGCACATTAGTTTTATGCTGATTTATCGATTGAAGGCATGATTGAAGTTCCCGTCGTTTTATGTGGGAAATGAATCAGTAATCTGGTATTGACCAGTAGCCGTGGTGATTTGAAACGGGCTATTTTATAACATACGCACACAGCATCCAGCAACAATGCAGAATGTAGAGGAGTGCAACAGCATGCTGCATATGTACCAGAACGAGCTGATATCAAGAAGTAATGAATAGATGGGGTAATATGTGTGTGCAATGTGCGGCCTGTACTTTATTGATGTGGAGTGTACTTTGTCCATGTGGGTAATATAGTTGATGAGCACATATCGACCGATCCCTAGCCGCACCACTCGACTGTCATGCACCACCAATTCTACTGTCGTTTTTATAAAACCCATCAGACCAATGTTTTGTCCACATGTTATTGAATCCATCGTTGGCCACAAAACGAATTAATTGCTTTTTACTTTGCTTTTAAACGATTTGTTTTGTTAACGGTACTGCATCTATCACAAATTATTCGAATAGATGTTTGTGTACATATTTATGATGTTTTGATTTGGCTTGTGAGCTTTGGAGGGTGTAACCAAAACTAGCCAAAATTTACTGTGTTAAATCGGTCTTGTTGGTTATCTGTACTAATGAATAACGTAACTGGGTAGGAGAGCGCTGGCTAATGGACCTCACCTAAAGAAAAATTCAGAATCTTAGGGAACTAAAACCAGTTCTTCCATGTTGTCCTCGCGAAACATTTGCCTTGCATGTATAGTAACTATATTTATTTGTGAATTAATATTTAAAGCAGACCTCCACTGTTGACTCTTAAATCCATGTAATTAAATCTGCATACCTGCCTTTGTAATACTGTGTGTCGGTATCAAATATTCCTTCTAAGAACGACACGATGGTAATTAAGATAACAGTTCGAACAATGGACTATATAGAACCGGACCTACTCTATTCATCGACATATTTTTGTTCAAATTTCTAACGATATATAGGGTGGCGCATTGAAAACGAAACAGACCGATTTGCGTCCAGAGAATTTTTTTTAAGAAACGCTGAAACACATCAATCTTAATATTGAGGGGAACATGTTTTGACATAAAACTCAACTTTGTCACATCAACCACCCCTTAAGGGTGGTATCCTTATATTTTAAATAGGGAACATGGGTCGAATGTTACATCATTTGAGCGCTCTTTCTTTTCTGAATTCAGCAAACTAATTTTGTTGGAAGTTTTATCAACTCGTTTAAAAATTATTCACAGTTGGAGTTGCAAGAACGTATTTCATTCATTGTGATAAGAAATGCACTAATTAGTTAATTTTTCGTTAAAAAAAAAACTAAAAAACAAAACCAAACGTTCAAAAATGTTTATTCAGTTAAGTAAGTGTTCAAATTGTAGACCACCAGCTTCCGAACAAAAGTACAAATTTTGCTCAAACCGATCTCTGACATTCTGGAGCATTTGTGGAATTATTAGACGGCATTCTCCAACAATGCGTCGTCGTAATTCTTCCAGAGACTCCGGTTCCGTTGCGTAAATTCTACTCTTTAAATGGCCCCATAGAAAGAAGTCTAAAGGAGTTAAATCAGGTGATCTAGGGGGCCACTCAATAGCACCTCTACGCCCAATCCATTGTCCTGGAAACTCTCTGTTCAAAAACTCCCTAACACGTTGTGAAAAATGCGGCGGAGCTCCATCTTGAACACTTACTTAACTGAATAAACATTTTTGAACGTTTGGTTTGGTTTTTTAGTTTTTTTTTAACACAAAATTGACTAATTAGTGCATTTCTTATCACAATGAATGAAATACGTTCTTGCAATTCCAACTGTGAGTAATTTTTAAGCGAATTTATAAAAATTAGTGTGCTGAATTCAGAAAAGAAAGAACTTTCAAATGATGTAACACTCGACCCATGTTCCGTATTTAAAATATAAGGGTTGTTATCACCGACCTTAAGGGGTTGATGTGACAAAGTTGAATTTTATGTCAAAACATGTCCCCCTCAATATTAAAATTGACGTGTTTCAGCATTTCTTAAAAAAAATACCTGGATGCCGGTCTGTTTCGTTTTCAATGCGCCACCTTGTATATATATATATATATATATATATATATATATATATATATATATATATTTATATACTTTCGTAAGCATCTAGCTGACGCGAGTTAACTGTATTGTTAGCACACTTGTATTTAAGATTTTATTGACTTATAAATACACAAACTACTTATTAATATAAAATTACAAAGATAAAATAAAATGACAAGTTAAATGCGACTCGAGTAATAACAATGTAGGAATGAATGTCTGTGGTCTGGATACTTCCTTATATATTCTCTGGTGGGGCGTGGAATGAAAGGCGGTTTCCACACGAGTTTGCTGCTTTGAAGGTGATCATGGCAGGTGGCTGTTTGCTGAGTTGGTTCTAGTTGTTTAGCCATCCACGAATAGTCAATTGTTTTATTGTTTATGTTACTTAACCCATTAGTCAGCGGCCTTGGGTGATGAACTTTATATACAATGTATCAGTTGGCGATTGTTATCTCCTCCATACTTTAGAGAACGAAGTCTATGGTTGCGTCCGAATGGTCATCGGGATCCTGTAGTTGGTTTGGAGTCAGCGGTTTTCTTTTTTGACTTCTCCAGAATGTATCTTGAAGTTATTGTGATTATTGTTATTATTATCACAGTGCATAATATAATTGTCCATACACCAGGATGGTATATGAGCAAATTGATGGTTCCTGGAATTCTGCCATTGATGGATTGTAACTGGTATTTGATATTGTTCAAGTCGTGTAGTTGGATATTTTCTAATTTTAATTCGGGCAATTTGCCTGGGAAGATGGGTGCTTTATTTGTTATCAATTCAATGTTTGAGAGACTGAATGATTGTTGTGTTTGGCATGCCATTTGGACTGAGCTATATGTGGTGGTTATTATCCCAAGTATGTTGTACCACGCATGACTTGTCTACACTACCTTATCTTAGCTATGCCAGGTGTTCACGAAATCTAGTCACAATGGTTCTCTTAGTCTGTCGTACGTACACTTGGAGAACCCAAATCACCACAACACATTTTAAAAGACCTGACGATCGTTTCACTAACCAAGTTAGCGTCATCAGAGAATGAAACATTCTATATACTTAAAAAACCAACATCGACTTATATACCGGATCTCAGGTAAAGAGATCGAACCGAGATAAGACACTAGTCGTGGGCAAATTCCAAAGTGTATTGTATTTTTATCGCCGGACAAGGTCTTTGCGCCATTCCTACTGCTTTATCTAAAAAGTGTCCAACTATAGCTCTCTTTTGAATGGAGTCCAGGATAGCGAGTGTAGAAGCGGCAGCAACACCCCAGATGTGGGAGCAGTATTCGAGGTTTGGCCTTACTTGTGAAGTATATAAGGTATAGAGATTAGCTGGTGAAAAGTATTTGCGAGCCCGGAAGAGAAAACCTAATTTCTTAGCAGCCGCTTCTGCAATTGATGTGACATGTTGGTGCCAATTAAGATTTCGATCCACAGAAATGCCAACAAGAGAGAGAAAAGGACTCATTACTTTGAATAACTTGGTTGTTCATTGTGATGGGTCTAGGGCTGGTGTATCTCTTGTGAGAAAGAAAGCAAAACTTAGTTTTGGTGGGGTTGAATTGTACAAGATTTCTACTTCCCCAGTCTAATATTTTTTGGAGATCCACGGAGACAGAACCCTCCATGAGTCTGCGATCCTCATCTAATTGGGCTAAAGAGACAGGCTTAGAATATTGTATATTAGAATGGAGGGTACTGTCGTCCGTGTAGCTGTGAACTGGGTTGGATGTGCTAGAGAGGAGGTCATTGATTTGGAGAAGAAACAAAGTAGGGGCTAAAGCTGAACCTTGAGGAACTCCTGCATTAATTGGATACAGTTTAGAGGAATGGCGATCCACAGCAACAGATATGCTCCTGTTGGAGAGGAAATTTGCTGTCCAGGTACAAAGTTTGGTGGTAGGCCATAGGCCGGAAGTTTATTAAGCAGCGCTGCGTGCCAGACCTGTTCGAATGCTTTGGATATGTCTAGAGCAACAATCTGGGATTCACCGTGTTGTTCCATAGACGTGTTCCAAGAATGGGTGACAAAGGAAAGGAGGTCGGCAGTCGATCTGCGCTGACGGAATCCATACTGACTGTCGTGGATTAAACTGTGTTTTTCAAGAAATTTTAGTAATTCGGTGTTTATATACTTTTCCATCACTTTAGAGACGACTGAAAGGAGAGAAATAGGCCTGTAGTTGCTAGGAAGCGCTTTGGATCCTTTCTTGGGGATGGGTTGTACTCGATCAATTTTCCAGTTACTAAGGAATATGCCTTTATTATAAGATATCTGAAACAGACGAGTCAGGACAGGAGCAAGCTCTGGTGCGCATTTTTTGAGAAAAATTGCTGAGATCTCGTCAAGGCCAGAGGCTTTCCTGGTATTAAGAGAAGAATGCATCTTTCGTACCTTTTTAATTTTGAAAATGATATCCGTCATTTTATGCGCGACATTGGGGACTGTTGGTGGTTGAACATTTGGAGGTGAGTTGAGAGTAGAATTGCCGGCGAACAACGAAGCAAAAAGTTCAGCCTTGCCCAGGGCGGTAGAAACAATTTCATCCCCTGAGACAATAGGTGGGAACGTGCTTTTGCAGAAATTATTCCCAATAGATTTAGCAAGAGTTCAGAAGGGTTTGCCGCCGTTGGAGCTTAAGAAGACTTTGTTTTTGATGTGGTTATTAAACGAGTTTTTTGCCTCAGAAAGAATGCCGACATAGCGGTTTCTTGCGTCGTTAAATGCTTGACGATTTTCTTGACTGGGATTGTGTAGAAGCGTTTTGTGAGCTTTGACCTTTTCAAGTCTGGCCTTGTCACAGGATTTAGAGAACTAGGGCTTTTGAGTGGCTGAAGAGGTTTTCTGTGTACGTGGAATAACTAATTCCATGCCAGCTTGGATAATTTCGGTGACGTTTTGTGAGATATCAGAGGGGTCAGGATGAGAGAAGCAGACAGACGCCCATGGAAATGAGGAAAAGTAATCCCGCATTTCGTCCCACTTTGCGAAGTTTTAGTGCCAAACGATACGTGGGAACCACTTCAGAACCACTCTCGTCTGTGCACTTTGATGCTTCACTATCGTTAACCTTTCGCCCACATATAAATTTATCCATGGTTCTGTATACAGTGCACACGATTAGAACTGTGATTGAAAATTGGGTCACAAATACTAAAAGGCTGAGAAATGCTGCCCTACCTACTTCAGGAAAACCTTATATCTATAAATATTTCCTCTTGGGCAACAGCAATTTGATATCTCTTTGTGAAGTATTTTTATTTGTTTAACTTTATGATCTCAAAATTACTTATTTTTATATAAAATGCGGTTGCTGTTGTAAACATAATTTAAAACAACAACGAGGGCGGGTCTAAAAATGAAGACATGAATAAATTCCGAGGATGTAACACGTAATAATGGGCTTGCTGCAAACGGTAAATCTTGAAACCCAATTTAGAACTATACCCCTTTATGAACCCCCGGGGAAAACTACTTCAAACGAAAACAAAAACTCATTCATTATGCTTGTAAACAGTACAGAAAACAAATGAACAAATGAAATGATTTGAATGCAGAATGCTTTCCTGAATTAATTTTGTTTAGTGCACTACAGGGATACGAGAGGAAGGAGTGAATTTATTATTTTAAATAATTAATTATGAGATATGTATATATTATTTAAATATGTACACAGCCACTTAATAAGATTTTTGATTACACTAATTTACAATTTGTAGCGAATTCTTCTAGAAAAATTTGTCCATAACAAGATCACGGCATCGAGGCTTACATATATGTTTTCGAAATACACCATTACAATAACTTGAAAAAAGTCTGGACGCAGCAGGTGCTTTATGGTTGTGAATTCTGTTACAACTGATCTGGCATTTTCGTGAATTTTCTTAAAAAATTCACTAATGAGGAGATCCTGACTTTTCATCTTTCAAAACATGTCTTCAAATGAGCGCAAACTAGGACCCCTAAAACCCATATATATAGGGTGGCGCATTGAAAACTAAACAGACCGATTTGCGTCCAGAGAAGTTTTCTTTTTAAGAAACGCTGAAACACGTCAATTTCAATATTGAGGGGGACATATTTTGACATAAAACTCAACTTTGTCATATAAACCCCTTAAGAGTGGTGATAACAACCCTTATATTTTGAATAGGGAACATGGGTCGAGTGTTACATCATTTGAAAGCTCTTTCTTTTCTGAATTCAGCACACTAATCTTTTTGGAAGTTTTATCAACTCGTTTAAAAATTATTCACAGGTGAAGATGCAAAAACGCATTTCACTCATTCCGATAAAAAATGTGCTGATAATCAATGTTTTGTTGGTTTGACTGTCAGAACATTTCCTATCGGAATGAGAGAAATGCGGTTTGTTATTTCAGTTTATTGGTCGGTATGATACTTGATAGTGCTACCGAAAATTAATTTCACAATGGTGTATTCTGTAGAAGAAAGAGCTGAAATAATTACTCTTTTTTTCAAAAACGATGACTGTGCCAATCGTACCGCAAATTTGTTTAATGAACGACATCCGAACAGACATGTTAACAGAAAATACATTTTGGAGTTAGTCGCAAAGTCTCGACAAAGTGGTTCAGTAGCCAACAAAAAAGGGATCCTGAACGTGAATTTGCGGTTAGAAATGAGACTACTGAGATTGAAGTTTTGGGACAAATTGCTGCAGACCCAACTTTGCGCACGAGAAAATTGGCCACTGTTTCAAAGATCAAAAGAAGAACTATTCAGCGAATATTGAAGCATCATAAATTTCACCCGTATAAAATTCATCTTGTACAACAACGGAATGAATCTGATTTTAATCGGCGGCTGGAGTTTTGTGAAGTTATGACTGCACGAATAGCTGATAACTGGAACTTTCTGTTCAATATCTGTTTTTCAGACGAGTGTACGTTTTTATTAAACTCTACAGTCAATCGTCATAACTGTCGTTATTGGGCAGATAATAATCCAAGAAATTTTCACGAAGTCCACACTCTAACTTCACAGAAATTGAATGTCTGGACTGGCATTTTTGGAGACCGTTTAATCGGACCAATTTTTCTTGATGGCAATTTGAGTGGCGACGCGCATTTGGAGTTACTAGAAGATATCGTTTACCCTCTACTAATTGACATTGTTGAAAATGATGATCGCTATCAAGAAAATCAATTAGTGTTCCAACAAGATGGAGCTCCTCCGCATTTTTCACAACGTGTTAGGGAGTTTTTAAACAGAGAGTTTCCAGAGCAATGGATTGGGCGTAGAGGTGCTATTGAGTGGCCCCCTAGATCACCGGATTTGACTCCTTTAGACTTATTTCTATGGGGCATTTAAAGAGTAGAATTTACGCAACAGAACCGGAGTCTCTGGAAGAATTAGGACGACGCATTGTTGAAGAATGCCGTCTAATCACTCCACAAATGCTCCAGAATGTCAGAGCTCGTTTTGAACAAAATGTGTACTTTTGTATGGAAGCTGGTGGTCAACAATTTGAACACTTACTTAACTGAATAAACATTTTTGAACGTTTGGTTTTGTTTTTTAGTTTTCTTTTAACGAAAAATTGACTGATTAGTGCATTTTTTTAGCACAATGAATGAAATACGTTCTTGCAATTCCAACTGTGCATAATTTTTAAACAAGTTGATAAAACTTCCAAAAAAATTAGTATGCTGAATTCAGAAAAGAAAGAGCTTTCAAATGGTGTAACACTTGACCCATTTTCCTTATTTTAAATATAAGGGTTGTTATCACCACCCTTAAGGGGTTGATGTGACAAAGTTGAGTTTTATGTCAAAACATGTCCCCCTCAATATTAAAATTGACGTGTATCAGCGTTTCTTAAAAAAATATCTCTGGGCGCAATCGCTCTGTTTCGTTTTCAATGCGCCACCCTGTATATAAATACATAAAAATTGAAACTGACCCTGGTTATGTGGTCTAGGGGGCCTAGTACGCGCTCATTTCAAACACATTTTTTTAAAGAAAATTCAGTAAAAGTGAATTAATTCTATTTGGCTGTTCCACTCTGCAAGCGATAAGCGACAATAAAACTGGGTGTATCTTTGTCGTATATTTCTGTAAATGCTACATTTGAATGACTTCGTAAAAAAATGTATATTCTGTTGTAAACATGGGTACTTGGTGCGATAATGTCGAATATTGTGATCTCTTTGTTATATAAAGCCCTAATATAGCTACTGTAATAGACTAGGATGTACTATTATTGATACAATTTCTCCGAACGTTCAATGCCCACATCTCGACAACCCCAGTACCGGCGGTGTATTGAGTGTTGCAAATAATCTTTTCCTTGTTCAGTTTGGCGGCAGCTGAAAATTTTTTAAGTTTAGAATATACTAACTGGAATAAACTAAACCAGCAGGTAATTCAGTAGCCTTTCGTTAATAATCATAAACTAATATGATTTTAGTTCGAAAATTGCAGATATTTATACTGTGTGCCATTGAAGAGGCATTATTAAACAGTGGTTGTTGAATGAAATACACTGAATTTTCAACAATACGATTATTTCCTTACAAAAATAAGATAGTCAAAGCGCTCTTTTTTACTTTTAAATCAGTATTATTATTTGACCCCTGTATCCTATCAACCCGTTATCGGTCACAAATGAAAATGATTAAAGGAACATTGTTATCTTTGGAATACATATTTTTGGGGCTTATCTGAAGCTGACAAAATTGTGAAATAACACAAATTTTCAAAAATAACGAAGTTTTATAATGTGACCATATGGCTACATTGCCTGATATAAAAAAAGTTCGGGACGCAGCAGGTGCGTTATGGTAGTGATTTTTTTTTTAAATGCTTCAAATTTGAATAACTCAATTTTCTATAAACTTAGAAAGTTTAATTTTGGTACGTAGTAAGGTCTTTCCTAAGGCAAGATATCCATCAAATTTCATTAAAATAACTTTGTAATTTTCGGAGAACAATTTTTTTTCGAAAGAAAATTCAAAATTTTAATAACTATATATATTATATTTTCTATAAACTTTGAAAGTTGAATTTTGATACGTTGTAAGGTTTTCCATATCCATTAAATTTCATTAAAAGGATTGTAATTTTCGGAGAAAAATTTTTTTTCGAAAGAAAAGTCAACAATTTCCCGGAAAACCCCGTCAGACTTTCCTGGCTAACGAACTCATCCAAGCCATTAATTAAAGAAAGGCACTTGCCAAATTTCATCGAAATCGGTTAATTATTTTTTGAGTTATCGCATATATATATATATATATATATATATATATATATATATATATATATATATATATATATATATATATATATATATATATATATATATATATATATATATATATATTGTTGTCCTTACTTGGTGAAACTTGTCCATACTACATACAGACTTGGAGACTACTTCTCTGGCTTCACTGTTGGTTTTCGTTTTTGTAGGTGAAGGACGTAGCCAGCGCGTGAGCTAACTGGAGCAAGTGGCCCTTCGAATTATGGATGTTCTAGGATGTTCTTCAACGTGCTTTAGTTAGCTCACGCGCTGGCTACGTCCTTCAACTACAAAAACGAATACCAACAGTGAAGCCAGAGAAGTAGTCTCCAAGTCTGTATGTAACCAGCACAATTTCCTCTTTGCAGCACAATCAGCCCAATGCAATAAGAAATCAGCCCATTTTTAGTGAATTTTCTTAGAAAAAATTCACTAATGAGGAGATCTCGACTTTTGAATTTTGAAAAAATTTGTTCAAATGAGCGCGATCTATATATATATATATATATATATATATATATATATATATATATATATATATATATATATATATATATATATATATATATATATATATATAAATATATATATAAACATATAAAAATTGAAACTGACCCCGGATATGGGTTCTAGGGGTCCTAGTTCGCGCTCATTTGAAAATTTTTGCAAAGTCTCACCATCGATACCTCCTATTAGTGAACTTTTTTAAATAAAAATTCACTAATACACCGATATCAAATAATCTAAAAATCTATTCGCTGTTGATTTAGAAAAAAAAAAGGAAAAAACCTTTTCAAAAATTAATTGTGAAAGGTGTAAAAACAGTTTTTCGTTTCGGGTAAACATAACCTAACATCACATTACGAGAGGTCCCTGATTTTGCAGTACCTGCATCTTCCTTTCGTTGTATGACTAGGCCAGTGTGCACAACAGTCCATTCTAGTAAGACGATCAGGTCTAGCAACTACGGGATGATTGATTTTTTAATCGGTTTCTACAGCTTCCAAACTTGGTCTTCGTTTTTATTTACCAGTTTTACCAGTTTGTGCAAGAGATTCAATAATTTTAAGCCTAAAAAGTTTCAAGGGTTTATATGTTTCAATTCATTGATTGTTGTTGCCCTTACTTGGTGAAACTTGTCCATACTACATACAGACTTGGATACTGCTTCTCTGGATTCACTGTTGGTTTTTGTAAGTGAAGGACGTAGCCAGCGCGTGAGCTAACTGGAGCAAGTGGCCCTTCGAATTCTGGAAGTTCTAGGATGTTCTTCAATGCTTCTGTGACTATAGTTTCGCTGATTGACAGCATTTTCTGAAAGTTCTAGGATGTTCTTCAATGCTTCTGTGACTATAGTTTCGCTACTTGACAGCATTTTCTGAAAGTTCTAGGATGTTATTCAATGCTTCTGTGACTATAGTTTCGCTGCTTGACAGCATTTTCAGAATTCGAGCTTATCTTCTTATTATTCTTTGTTTACATACGTCATAAACAAAGAAGAAATACAAGATAACCTCGAAATCGAATCCGTTCCCGCTAATAGCTTAGAATCTTAGAATAAGGTACTTATGGTTTACTTTTAGTTTTTGTTTACTCTTCATCTCGTATATTCAAAATTTGAGGTAAATGAAACTACATAATATCATGCAGTAGTTTAAATTATACCTATAAACAGATGTTCAGCGTAAATTATTAAAATTTTAATTTCAAAATTTGGTATTGTATATATTTATTTATTTCATTTTCAAAAATTATGGATACGCCAATAGTAGATAAGTGTTGAAAATAGTTTAGGTGCAGCAAGTGGGTTATGATAGCGAATTTTCGTAAACATATTCGAACTGGTGATAATTCAATTTCCCATTAGATGGCTTTTTATTAAAAAAAGATAAACATGCTTACATCTCCTTCTGGATGCACAAACCGCAAGAAATATTTCTTGCAAACAGCCCCCAAGAAAGTAAGTGGACCAGGAGTGAATCGGGGTGTTGGGGAGGGGGGGGGTGGTGGTGTCTAGAATATAAAAAAGAAATGTGAGTGGAAAGTGCGAAAAAACCAGCTAAGTTGGACCTCTATAAGCTGCCTTTATCACATTTTACAGCTATACCTCCTTAAAATTCTGTTTATCCTGCCCAGAACCCCTATATTCACCGCAGATCCCGTAACTTCCTTGCGGGTTGTTCCCAAGAAACTTTTCTTGCTTACATTGTTCTTGTTTATGCATTGAGGGTGGTTGTAGGCATGTAGAAGGGGAAGGGGAACCCTTGCGACAAAGCAGCGTACCAAGATTTTCAATTTATGTTTAAATTGTTACGCCATATTATTTGTTTAAAATATTGTTCCAAAAATGAAATTAAGGTTGCCGTGTTTGTCAGTCTTAGATAGAGAGCTACAATATTTCATAGTTTTTAAAATTTAAAAAGTGTGGATACAGCAACAGTAAATAAGTGTTGAAAAAGATCTGGGTGCAGTAAATACATTATGGTGGATAATTTTTGTAAAAATATTTGAAATCCGATAACTCAACTTCCTATTGAGCTAGAATCTTCAATCTTGAACCATAGTAACACCTATGTAAACGCAGCGTGGGTACTAAATTAAAGAAAAATAACGTAATGAGCTTCGCGGATAACTACATGTTGGTTTTAAAAAACCTTTTTTGTTGTTTTCTTTGCAAAAGCTAGTTCGATTGGGTTGACCAAAACAAAACCATCCTAGCAATTAAAAGGAAAAAGTCTTGCGGTACTTATGATTTGGCAGGTACATTTCCTTTGTAAATGGTTCATTTTTTTCTAGAAAACTTTTCTAACTTTAATGAAATCTGTAACACATTTTTAAAAACACTTGCAGTACTTACATATATATCTACCAAATTAAAATTTTCTAGCTCCATAGAAAATAGAAACTTCTTCAAATAATCGCTAACTGGGACCTCTAAAACCGGTCTCCCAGATCCATTTAAATTTAAAGAATTAGTTTTAATAATATACCTCACTAATAGTATACAATTGTTATGAAAATTCACTACTATAATGCACTTGCTGCGTCCCGAACATTTTTTAATAATCATAATATTTTACATGTTTTTCAGCTATTTGTTCCTATTTGTATACGACAAAAGATAAGAATATTTACATCATTTAGTATTAATTATTCGGATAATATATATTTATTAGAAATAACTCATATTGTTTCTTTTTGTTGCAGATATGCCACAGTTTAGTTTAAGTTCAACTAATTCACATTGGGGCTACAGTGCGGCAGGAGCGTACTCGCCCTATTTCACGCCTAGTACGCTTGGCTCTTGTGGGGCCCCCACAGCTTCACAATTTAATACACCGGCCCTGGGGTTCTCTGGTAGCGCCCCGGATCAGTCGTCCACGCAAGACGCTTTCGGTACTACAGGGTCTACGGTTAGCACATGTGAGTATTACACTTTTTTGATTTAGCTTGTAGTGTTTAGGAATACATAAAGGGAAATTATAAAATTACATTGGAAAAATATCACAGGAAAGGTTATATTTAAGTACTGCTATATTCTGCCCTATTAACACAAAAGATCGTATCTGCACAATGTTAAGTTCTGAGTTGCGAGGGCTGGTCCGTGACTTTTTGAATGAAACACAGGTTTTTTGACAAAGAATGATTATATTTCTCAACATAGTCTCCTTTGAGCTCTCTATACTTCGTCCAACAGTAGATAGGGAGTCACCTGGGACCATCCCCTCCACTTTTTACTGCGCATGCGCGTGACGTCATGTGCATGCGCTGACCTGCGCAGACCTGTGTCAGTTGACAGCTGACCTGTCAGATTTGACAGGTGTCAAATGTCACTGACCTGACAGCTGTCAGCTGTCAGTTGTCAGCTAACCTGACAGGTGTCAACGTCAAATGTCACCTGACCTGTCAGATGACGTCACAAGCATTCCAAGATGGCTGACCTGTCATAGACAGCCGCAACCAGGGTCTCTATGGAACTGTCTGACCTGAGATGACGTCACAAGCATTCCAAGATGGCTGACCTGTCATAGACAGCTGCAACCCCGGGTTCTCTCTATGGAACTAACCTGAGATGACGTCACAAGCGTTCCAAGATGTCTGACCTGTGTGTCCATAGATATCTACAAGTCAGGTTAGCTCTCCATGTGTGTTTGTCGAATACTATTTGTCTGATTGTTTATTGAGGTTATGTATTTGTTTATTAAGGTTATGTCATGTGTTGATTACCATGCATCTGTTTGTTTATTAAGGTTATGTATTTGTTTATTAAGGTTATGTTCGTAAACACAGCTGTTTGTTTGTTTATTGTGTTGTTAAGGTGTATTTTGTTTATTAAGGTTATGTTCGTAAACACAGCTGTTTGTTTGTTTATTGTGTGTGGTAAGGTGTATTGAAGTTTGTTAGGGTATTTCGTTTTTGGCGGGAAATTTGAATTTGTTTGAAAATTTGTGTCTGTTGTGTCCAGAGATATGACTCATCGAGCTAGAGAACATTCTATGTGTAAAGTTGTAGAGTGAGAGAATATTCTCTAGCTCGAGGGGAGACATCTGTTGGACACAGTCATTCGGTTTAGTCACACACATACATATATGAGGAAGATATTGAGCGGGGTAATTTGAAATTTTATTTTAATTTGAAATATGAATTTTGAAAGAAAAGCGTTCGCCTGAAATTAGATTTGAACCCCCAACCATACAGCTTACTAAGATATGCAAACGTCCCTAAACCGATCATGCTATTCAGACATACGATGAAAGTTTGTTCGCAGTGGTATATATAAAATAAAACCTGTTACATAAAACGAGTTTATCAGGCTGATGAGTTTGTGTGTGTGGGCAGGGGTGGTATCTCTATTACATACCAATTTGAATAATAGGAACTGTAATTTTAAAACAATTGTATATTTATAGTAAAAAAGATATTTAAAGACGTTCCAATTTACCTATCTAATATCATTTAATAACAAAAACGTTTGAAGCAAACTATCAATAATATCAATAACAAAATGTATTTACATCTAGATATGTTAATGAGTTTTGTTTTTAATGAGGTAATAAAACTCAGACCTGGTTTTATGGAGGTTTGTTTATGTTAGTGTTTTATATCACAGTGAATCTAAATTTATATAGGGAGTGATCAAAAACACACAAGTAACAAAACTCAATTTAAAACATCAAACTAAACTTTGATATACGAGGATTGTTTGATAAGTATTGTTTGTATGTAAACATAAATAATATAATAGTATACTTACATACAGCAAGAGACGTCATACTTGTTTCACGGCTTAGCACACACTAACGTATGTTGAGGTCTTGAATGGGGCCCCGTTATAGAAATAACACAGTTGTTTAATGACATCCACTTGAACCAAACAAAACATATAGACGTTGTTGTTGATTGTTAACACACACACACACACGTCATGACAGCTCGAAGTCTTTACTTAGACTGACAGAGCTGTGTAATAAAAGACAGACAATTGATTGCCCAACAAGTATCTTAGATAATCTTGTTTGAGCTTGTACAGCTGTTTAACACACACACGTCATGACAGCTCGAAGTCTTTGCTTAGACTGACAGACAGAAAGGGGTTAATAAAAATGCAACAAAATAAAAATAAAACAACTGTTTTACATACAATAAAAATTTATTAGGATTAATTAAGTTGTACATATTGATACATAAATGACATACAATTATTACATAATGGCTCTAACGATGCCCGTTAGAGGTTTATATTCCATTACACTGTCATGAATAACCAGACAATAAACACGAGTATTTTTTGGGAAGTTGGCGTGACTCATAAACTCCACCTTAATGTCCACCGTTGAAGACTTGATTGACTCGTTCTGGTGCTGACAGTCAATCACAAATAGAGCTCTGTCTTTAAACTCGTCATAATTCAAGATAGGCTCCGACATGTTTTTATAACAGAAGCTTTTTTGAAAATCTGTATACATGTTATAGGCTTCTGCATATTTCGATTTCTCAAAATCCATATTCATAGATTCATAAGGGTAGCATTCTGAATTTAGAAACACTCGGAGGTCCAACATACCAATGTTATCGAAATAGTCTGACCTCTTCTTCACGTTATCCTTACGATCTGTTTGAAATGCTATAATCACATATCGAGGTCTTTCCAAGTTGGTTGCAGTTTTAACAGCCCACACATCTCTGTTGATATCTCTGAGTGCTGGTAACTCGTATATGTCCCATTTGCGGTATGCGAGAAATATAGAGGTGTCTTTGGCTATTTTATCCATCAGTTCCAATTTCATTTTATCATTGGGAAAGACATGTTTTACCTTTAAAAACATATTGGTTACGGTAATTTTTGCTCGTGCCGTACCTGTGCTGTAATAGCCATTGGAATCGTTTCGACTTCTTGTAAAGCGGAAAGTATGTTTGCCACAGAGAACTCCTTTGAAATGATGAAAGAAACTGAAGAGGAACCAGACAGGTATGAGCATGTGAAACTTGTTATCATTTAAGGTGATGTGCTCCGACGACACATTCAGACCGGCGTTGCTAAGAGATTGGGCTTCATTCTTACTGAACGATAGCAGACTTTTGATGATGGTTGTGGTGTATGGGTCTCGCACTCGTTCCACTTCCTTGTTATTTAACTCATAGGTCATTGATTCAAACAGAGCTGCTCCTCCATTATTTGACAGATAACAAGCACCAGTGGCATTTTGGATTGCTACAGGTTCCAAAGCACCTTCGATTATTAGAGCTGACTCAGCCAGACATACGAACGCATCTTGTTGGTTGATGGCTATTTCAATTTCATCGCTGTTACCAAACGATTTAGTTGGTGAATAGTAAGAGCGCAGCTCTTCTCGATCGATGCCATCATCAAACACGGGTTCTTTGAATATTTCTAGTTTTGACGACATGATAACCCAGGCTTTGCAGGAACTCAATATTATCGGGACGAAGCGTACCCTTTGACGTGTCTGACTCAACTGAATTTGATGTGGTAGATGCACTTGCTTTTATATCCTTGAAGACCAACATACTAAGCAACTTTTATAAGTTTCAAGCGAACAGACACCTCTTCACCTTGAAAGTTGACAGGAACTGAATCTTGGTCGACGATGTCGATGCTTATATTGGAAATCTCTTGCTTGTTCACCGGCAAGTAAATTAAATTTTTAGGTTCTATGTCGATTGCGTAGCCAGGATCAACCATCGGAGCAAACTCATACAGCGTATGTGAGGGTTGTCCGTTATAATAGGAACCAGACACGATATTGGTTTCGATGCGAATCTGTCTAACATCCACTATATCAACAGGTAAATCAGATTCATAAAAGGTGTCCGGATGAAGAACTTGTTTTGAAAAGCCCAACATTCGCCCAATCGAACCATCAAATTCAAAACTGACATTTGTATAACACTTTAGTCTGCATTTGATGGTGTTCGGATTAGGTCTCAGAATCAGAGCCTGTTGCTTTTGTTCGTGTGTTGCTGTAGCACCAACAAGTTCATTTTGAAGTAACTCTTCCAAGTGTGTTATTTCATAAGCACCGGTGGGTATCGTGATGGTTCGCCAACCGGTTCCTTCTTTTACATGAAATTTGTTTTTACCTTCATAGATGTTGGGTATGTTGTTGTAGGTGTGAAAGCCTATCAAGGCAACAGCATAATTACCATCCAAAACAATTGGTGGATGGTAGTCTGACGACAGATGGGAGCTGCGGTCTTTCAACACAAAGGTGTGCGCCATGACTGATACACACAGGCTACTGTTTCAGTCTTTTATTGCATTGGTTTTTGCAGATACAACCCATAACCGTAGCGCTGTTTCTTGAGATACATGCCTTTGCCCAGTCTCTTGCATTTTGGCTTAAATTTCAAGCCACTCCCTCTCCTACCCATCGCGATGGCTTCCATTGTTTTGTTGTGTCGTTCTTCCTCCTCTAGTTTCTGTTTCGCAGACTTGGCATCGTTCACGGCTTTGGCAATACCTGCAGCACCGCCACCCAGAGCTCCTAGTGCTGACAGCCCACCAAATATAAGAGGCAACAACGGAAGGAAGCCTCCACTTTTAGGTATTGGAATAACTCGAGGTTTCTGCACATTCTTACGTCCACCAATGTTTCTAACGATTGTATGAGCTATATCAAACACGGCGTTCGCTGTTGGAATAAGGTTTCTATCTTTTATAACTTTCTCAATCAGACTTAGTATGTTTTTAAAGGGGACCTTCTTCTTTGGCTTCGAGTTGATTACATAAAACCCCTCATCAAGTTTTCTGTTAACTTTCATGGTGTTTGTAACGCCCCCGCAACGTTTCAGCAAAACCTGTATCTGTCTTTGTTAATAACAACCCACACTCTGTGACACCAACATGCATACTGACTGGGTGTCTCACTTGCATTCATTTATATATACACACCCAATAAAATATAGTTTAGTTTAAGTTAAGATGCGTACCAGCAAACACGCTTCTGCCTTACCCATTACAAATATAGACGATGTTGTTACGGACACAGCTCAACAACAACTGAGGCATGGTCCTCTCTTTCCAAACACCGTTCGCTGTATCATATGTGGTCCGAGTGGTTGTGGTAAAACTAATGTCATGCTGAGTTTGTTGTTTGAAGCAAACGGTTTAAAATTTGATAACGTGTATGTGTATTCAAAGTCTCTGTATCAACCGAAATACAAGATGTTAAAGGAGGTGATGAATGCCACAAAAGGTGTTGGTTACTATCCTTATCGAGAAAACGATGAAATATTAGATCCGGCAGATGCCAAGGACAACTCTGTGTTTATATTTGATGATGTAGCTTGTGACAAACAAGATAAAATAAGAGCATACTTCAGTATGGGCAGACATAAGAATATTGATTCATTCTATCTCTGTCAAACATATACACGAATACCCAAACATCTGGTTCGTGACAACACCAATGTTATTGTGTTATTCAAGCAAGATGAAACCAATTTAAAACACGTGTACGACGATCATGTGACGACCGATATGGACTTTAAACAATTTAAAACTATCTGCTACCAATGCTGGAAAGATAATAAGTATGGTGTGTTGGTGATTGTGAAGGAAAACGATGTACACAAAGGTCGATATAGAAAAGGATTCGATAGATATATATTATTCTAACAATGATAGACAGGACAGTCAGCTGTCTAACACAGGTGTCTAACACAGCTGTCATACAGGTGTCTAACACACAGCTGTCATACAGCTGTCATACAGCTGTCTAACACAGCTGTCTAACACAGCTGTCTAACACAGCTGTCTAACACAGCTGTCTAAGACAGCTGTCTAACACACAGCTGTCTAAGACAGCTGTCTAACACACAGCTGTCTAACAGACAGCTGTCTAACACACAGCTGTCTAACACACAGCTGTCTAACAGACAGCTGTCTAACACACAGCTGTCTAACACACAGCTGTCTAACACACAGCTGTCTAACACACAGCTGTCTAACACACAGCTGTCTAACACACAGCTGTCTAACACACAGCTGTCTAACACACAGCTGTCTAACACACAGCTGTCTAACACACAGCTGTCTAACACACAGCTGTCTAACACAGCTGTCATACAGGTGTCTAACACAGCTGTCTAACACACAGCTGTCATACAGCTGTCTAACAAGACAGCCGGATATCGTGATAAATAAGAAGGCATGTACCATGACTGAGTCAGTATATGTTAAACCACCACACAACCTGTATCGCTCAAACAAATGATTAGACCGTCTGGTAACACCAAACAGTTGTAGCACAATGGAAGTGTTGGGTAAGGAAGAGCGAAAAGTTAAGAAAAGGATTTTACAACTTGCTGACAATATTCGAAAAAAACATTTAATGCTTAAACTTAACAGAGCTGAGAATGATGATGCTCTGCAACGTTTATATAAACCACTTGTTGACCCCCTAAGTGAAATATCTAAAAACACAGCAGCACTGCAGCAGCAGCAGCCCCAGCAACAACCAAAGGCTGAACAAATCAAAGACGAAGTCGATATACCAGAAACGCAACCCCAAGTACAGTTCCTTAAAGATCATGAAGTTTTTGAAGCTGAACCAAGGGAAGAGGCTGAGGCGGCAAGTTCCGATGAGGATATCGCAACATTTGAAGAGCTTGAGGCAGACCTACAAACTGTCACAACCAACCCTGCATATCAAGAATTTTTGGAGCAATATCCTGACCGAGTTCGATATTATGTAGACAAGTATTTTACTGAACCACCAAGGCTCGGTACCATTGATCAAACGTATGGTGCCCGCTACGCTAAAGATACCGGTAGCTGGAGTCTTGGTAACAAACACTTAGACTTTACCGATGCTGAGATTCAACTGGGCCAAAGGAGATACCCGCAAACACAAGGTTTGCTAGAATTGTTATTTATGAAAAGACCCCGGGGGTATACTTATGACGATCTTCAACACTATAGAGATATTCTAGAAGCAACTAGTGTTTATAAAATGAACTATGATCCTAACGCCCGAACCAAGGGTTGTTCCTCTGAAAAGTATCTGACTCTAATAAAACCAGTGATAAATCCACGAGGTCGTAGATCCTCAACACCTCAAGGTTTTGGTTACACCTACGAGGAAGACGATGACGACAGCAACGTCAGACATCTTAACAAAAAACAAAAGACTGAACTTAAAACTCAGAGTGATAAGAGTAGCGATAGCAATGGCATGAGCCCTAACAACAACATCAGCACCAACAACTATATGATACAAAATAACAAACAAATAGCCTATGTGTATTGGAATGACATAAACGAGTTGGTTGACAGACTTAGACTTTTAGTGGCTTCCCAAGTTGCAGGTAATAATGCTCATAACAACGAAATTCAGTCAATCTTGGAAGAACTAAAAGAAGCTAGTGTTATCACCTAGTAAACCCACAGCCATGAAGAGACACCAACGACAACAACAACAACAGCACCAACGCAGCACTGAACCATCTAATGTTAATAATTCTATAAATGTATTCCAACAAAGAGTTTACATACTTGTACTTAGAATCAAATAAAAGTCTTTGTTAAAATTAATGTGTTTTTATTTTGTAATACAATTAAAAAGTATGTCTTAAAGCAATAATATCCTGAACAAACTTATCTTGTGGTACATCGGCTATATGTAGGTTGTTTCTATGTGCTGTAAGGTATTTCACTTCAGTCTTGATTCTGTTAAAGAGGTTTACTGAATTTGGATCGTACAGCTTGTTTAGGATCACTTGGGCGTTGGGGTGCTTATTTTTAAAGTTCCTCACAGCCCTGGGGAAACTTTTCTTTTGTGTTCTTACGGCATGATATGGATAGGGGGCGTCTTTCTCGTTTCTTGCAAGTAAACCAAACACACTTATTTTTCCCAGGTTACTTGGCTTTGGGGATATATATTCAAGATATTCTGTGACTTTAGCATTTGTTTCTCGCATACGCTGCAACTCATCATTTATCTCCATTAATTTTACTTCAATCGCATCTAGGCTGTCCCTGTATTTCTGATCAAATTCGTTTAGGAAAAAATCAGAAATAATTTGGTTGCATTTTTTATAGAACTGATTGGATATCCAACAAGCCAAATTTAATATTAAATCTTTACACACATATGTACCAGATATCAAGTTGTTTTCAGCCTGTCTCCCACCAAAGTCCACCAGATATGTAGCTGTTGTTGGTATTACTTGAGTTGTTGCTTCCGTTTTAAGGGGGCTAGTAGTCCGGCTCCCTGGCGATAACTCTAAGTGGGCTCCCTCAGTTGAAATATTGAGGGTATCGGTATTCAGATACCCTGACTCTTCCTTTAGCAGACTGTTGTAATAGGCAATCAGCTCTTTAGTTTTCTTATTTTCCAACCAATGATACATTTTTTTATTACTAGTTTTACACAGTTTAGTTGCATTAAAATAGCCAGTGTTTTTATCGATAATAAGTTGAAAGTCTCCAAATAGACCATACCAGAAGTTGTCTTTAATTTGCTGGTAACACACATCACTTAATGTAGCCATTTTGAAACAGATTTGGGTAGAGTAAACTGAAGCACGTCTTTTCTCAACGACAACTGAATTGTGAATGAGCTTTAGAGTGTGTGTACCCACTTTATATATGCTGCCACAATAGCCGTTTTTAAAACCATATTTGTTTTCACAGAAACCTTACTAAATGTGTGTGTGTCTACAAATACGTTGTTTCTTATGGGAAACGTATCAAAAGCTCTATATTAGGCTAAAATACATGTAATCTTATGGGAAATAGAAACGATTTAAGGTGTGAGCAGGGGCCTTTTCTACAAACACAAATAATGTGATGATGTCATCCTTTCGGTTGTGTCTGTATTCTAGACAAGCTCAAACACGAATAATGGGGTGATTGAACAGATATAACACAAGATAACATTCGCCAAGGTCATCAACCGACACGTTGTTTACCTTTAAGAGGGCCTCTCTCTTGCGTATATTAAACAGATACACAGACAAGCTCAAACAGGATCAAGGTTAACAACTGTAAAACGTTGTTTATCCTTTTGTAAGGCCTCTCTCTCTCTTACATCAGTTTGTTTCCTTAATACAAGAGAGAGAGACACTTGTTCAGTATGTGTTAAGTCGTGAAACAAGGATGACGTCTCTTGCTGTATGTAAGTACACTCTTCTTATTATGTCTGTTTGCATTCAAATAACAAATAACAACATAACCTTACTAAACTATCAGATGATTGGTAATCAACATGTATACGAACACCTAACCTCATATGTAAACAACAACTGGCTTTTGTTTTATATATACAACTGCGAACAAACTTTTAACGTGTGCGTCTGTGGAGCTATTGGTTTAGGGACAGTGTATATCTGAGAAAGCTGTCTATGGTCGATTCGAGGTTCATGGGTTCAAATCTAATTTCAGGCGAATGCTTTTCTTTCAAATACACATGCATCTGTCAGTTTAAGCAAAGACTTTGAACTGTCATGACGTGTTTGTTAAACAGCATGTATAAGCTTCAACAATGGCAATCAGTTGTCTGTCTGTCTGTTTCCTCAACACAGAAGACACCTGTTCAGTAGTGTGTGTATTAAGCTGTGAAAGAAGGCTGACGTCTCTTGTTGTATGTAAGTACACTCTTGTATTATCATGTCTGTTTGCATTCAAATAACAAATACAAACATAACCTTAACAAACAATCAGATGATTGGTAATCAACACGTGTGTGTGAACATAACCTTAATAAACAAATACAGACAGCTGTGTGTGTACGAACATAACCTTAATCAACAAATACAAACATAACCTTAATAAACAATCAAAATGGCTTGGTAATCAGTTTGTATACGAACACCTAACCTTAATAAACAAATACATACATAACCTTAATAAACAATCAGACAGCTGGTATTCGACAAACACACATGGAGACCTGACTTGTAGATATCTATGGACACACAGGTCAGACGGAACATCTTACGTCATCACAGGTCAGACATAAGACAGTTAATACCTAACCTGACTTGTAGATATCTATGGACACAGGTCAGACGGAACATCTTACGTCATCACAGGTCAGACATAAGACAGTTAATACCTAACCTGACTTGTAGATATCTATGGACACAGGTCAGACATCTTGGAACGCTTGCGACGTCATCTCAGGTTAGTTCCATAGAGAGAACCCTGGGGTTGCAGCTGTCTATGACAGGTCAGCCATCTTGGAATGCTTGTGACGTCATCTCAGGTCAGACAGTTCCATAGAGACCCGGGTTGCGGCTGTCTATGACAGGTCAGCCATCTTGGAATGCTTGTGACGTCATCTGACAGGTCAGGTGACATTTGACGTTGACACCTGTCAGGTTAGATGACAACTGACAGCTGACAGCTGTCAGGTCAGTGACATTTGACACCTGTCAAATCTGACAGGTCAGCTGGCAACTGTCACAGGTCTGCGCAGGTCAGCGCATGCGCATGACGTCACGCGCATGCGCAGTAAAAAGTGGAGGGGATGGTCCCAGGTGACTCCCTATCTACTTCCAACGTTTCTCCAATTTTTTTATCCCTTCCAAAAAATAAGATTTGTCGAGGTCGTCAAAATAGATATTTGTTTGTGAGATGATTTCATCACTGGAGTCAAATCTCTTTCCGCCGAGCCATGTATTTAAGTTTGGAAACAAGAATTACTCACTCGCGGCTAAATCCAGGGAATAGGGTGGATGAGCGAGAAATTCGTAGCCTAATTTATGAAATTTCGGCATGGAGCCTACACATGTGTGCACCCTTGCATTGTCTTGGTGGAAAAGAACTGTTTTATTGCCCAAATGCGGTCGCTCTTTCTTCAGATCGTCATTGAATATGTCCAATAAGTTGGTATACTATCCGCAATTGGTTGTTCTTCCCTTTTGAAGGTAATAAATGTGGATTATACCGCGTGCACCCCAAAAAAATAGTCGCCATGACTTTATTGGCTGACAAACCAACCTTGGCCTTCTTCGGCGCCGATTCGCACGGAAAAACCCACTGTTTTGACTGCAGCTTGGTCTCTGGTGTGTTGTGGTTAATCCATGTTTCGTCCACGGTTACGAAACGGTGCAAAAACTCGTTCCTATTGCAGTTGAACAACGCCAGACACTCCTTCGAAGTTGTCACACGATTGCATTTGTGGTCTATTGTGAGCAAACGCGGCACCCATCTTGCGGATAGCTTTCTCATACCCAAGTGATCATGCAAAATCGAAACCACTGAGCCATGTGATATGCATATGGCTTCCACAATCTCCAGCACTTGCAATCTCCGATCGGCTCGGCCAACACCTTTTGTGTTGTACGTCCGCAACGAAATTCAGTAAACCACTTTTTTACCATGGAAATTGATGGTGCAGAGTCCCCATAGTATTTATCAAGCTTAGCCTTGGTTTTAGTGATGGTTTTTTTGCAAAAAAATAATTTTGATGAGCACACGAAATCGACTTTTTTCCATTTCCGTTATAACTCAAGAGGTTGTCAAACTAATCAACGCAGCTTGTTCAAAATTTGACAGAAGTCAACTGACAGATACTTGTTGACAGGAGCAGCGTTACCCTTCCTGTGAAGAGGCGGGAAATTCAAAAATTCACGGTCTTATTGACCCGCCCTCGTATTAAAGGTTGTGTGAAATAGCAAACGCCGTGAATATAAGTGAATGTATAATTTATTTTCCTTTCAAAACGATTGTATTAAATTAAAGTGCACCTGAGTTCTAACGGCATAATAATGACTCTATTCTGGTTTCTAAGTAGATTTTAAATTGGCAAGATACGACTTTTAGACTTAGTAATAAAGCTGCTGCTTGCAAATGTCACGACTAAGTCAAATAGTTGTATCTGCAATAACATTTTTTTTTAACATATTTGTTTAATTACGTTTTGTACTGATGTACCACATTTTATTTGTTTTTGTTTCTTGGTTAACTCGAAGGACCTGATTATGTTTTGTTATATTAAACGCTGATTTTAGTAACACTTAACGTTTAATAACAACTGTAAACTTATACAAAATTACTTATATTATGGTATGCATAAGAACTCAGCAAATGAGTAGTGATTATGTTAAACAAGCTTGTTGTTTGTTTCGAGTCTATAGAAGAACTAACTAAAAATGCTATATAATTCTACCTGCCAAAGGTTAGCATACTCAAGGTCAATTGTAAGCAAGAAATGACCATTGTTGGGTTATTCCGAATCGCCCTTAAAATACAGATGGTAAATATTATTACAAAAAGGCTCCTAAGAAATATGTAAATTTGAAAGATGTTATTCTCAAGACCTTAACATTATCTTTATGCAAATCAATACCATGTATCATATAGTTCAGTCCGAGCTAGTAAGTTTCAGCAATCAATGCGTATTAATATTGCTTTATTTCGATCTGCTAAATGGTTACTGACAAGTTATTACAATTAAGGTTTATAAAAATTGACACGTGTGCCAAATCAGCTGTCCCCAACTGAATTATAACTTTCTACTCCTAGCCTTAAAGAGCATTAATTGTTCACATCACTGTCTACTGGATTTTTGCTTTGAACAGGCAATTCTTCCAAGTATTTCGTTTGATTTTTCGGAACAATATAGTTTCTGTTGTAAGCTATTCTTCCTCTCGGCTGTAACTCCTCTAGATTGGACCAGATTTTTGCTTCCTTTCGTCACATTCACTTGGTAAATAATTTTGAGGTGTCGATGAGTTTATACTTCGACGAAAAGTCTTTGTAATTATAAAAGCCATTAGCTCTCATATTTACGACTTAAACACGAGAGTTGTTACTAGTTTGCACACATTCAACGAAATCAGCAAATTCTAAAACTTTGCCTTTCTTTTGTTGAATTTTCTTTAAAAAAATTCACTAATGAGGAGATCGCGACTTTTGAATTTTGATAAAATTTCTACAAATGTGCGCTATTTAGGATCCCTGGAACCCAAATTCGAGGTCGGTTTATGTTTATATATATATATATATATATATATATATATATATATATATATATATATATATATATATATATATATATATATATATATATATATATATAATTTCAACAACACACCACGAGGGCTTACAGCCTAAATACTATCGTACCGTGGGTGTCGACAAGGAGGAAAGAGGCAACTTGTTAATTCTGGACTTCAAGGTTTGGAGGTTCGGAGGAGAAGGCCATTGCTAAAATAATTCTGATTTAACGAGACCGCTTTTCAGGCGATTTTGAATTTTGCGAGGTAATTATTGCACTGATTCGTTCACATTTTTATTGGGATACACAGATGTGCGAAAGTAAACAAGAGGGCTTCGTTTTTTCTTGTTGTGAATTTCGTTGCCTCTCTACCTAAGAATATGACCACCCACTAAGTGATGATCCGAATGGGTAATAAATCTTACTGTACACGACACAAGAGAATATATTTAAGGGTTATTCCACTCAACCCATGAGTGCCTCTTACCACTTGAACTCAACGTTCGTTAGTTCGCTATAACTGTACATTTGTGTGATTTTTTGTTTTTCGTTTAAATCTCGAAACTTGCGCCTGTTTCCGATAAGTTTTTAATCACCGCGCGTTTGAGGTGGGTAAATAGTCTTGTTTACACAATGTCCGCGTCCGGTATTAAAAGAAAACATCACACCTTTGAAGAGAAAATGTCGATATTCAAACAAGTGAGAACGGGAACGAAAGAAAGTGATGTTTGTAGGCAGGTGGGTATTGCTTGTCTACATTTTTTTTCAACAACACACCACGAGTGCTTACAGCCTAAATACTATCGTACCGTGGGTGTCGACAAGGAGGAAAGAGGCAACTTGTTCATTCTGGACTTGAAGGTTTGGAGGTTCGAAGGAGAAGGAAAAACCTGTGCCGGCAAGGAATTCCACAACTTGGAAGTCCTCAGGAAAAAAGAGCGGGCAAAACAAGATGTTCTATGTCTGGTGACCTGGGCAGTAAAAGGGTGCATTCGCTCTGTTCTTCTGGTAGATCTGTTGGGGCCAGCAGGTGGAGGAACTATGGAAGAAAGCTCCTCTGATCAGTGCCCGTGGATATATATATATATATATATATATATATATATATATATATATATATATATATATATATATATATATATATATATAAAGAGAGGGAGGTCACCAACGGCTTGTCGGTGGGCAAGGGATGTCAGTCTTTGGGTGAGGGTAGGGTCACCGATGAGACGTATAGCTCTCTCCTGAATGGAGTCCAGGATAGCGAGTGTAGAAGCGGCAGCGGCACCCCAGATGTAGGAGCAGTATTCGAGGTTTGGTCCTATTTGTGAAGTATATAAGGTATAGAAATTAGGTGGTGAAAAGTATTTGCTAGCCCGGAAGAGCTAATTACCTGTCTTAATAGAACACCCGGTACACATATATTTATAGTACGCGTTTCTGCTTGAACGTTGGTGGTAGTTTTTCCTAGGTACTTGGCGAGTCAGAAGTTAGGTCGTCCTATTCTCAGTGATGTTCCCTCCATTTGATAAGACCTGTCTGTTTGCCATACAGATCAGTTGTTTGTCAGCCTTCCACTGTCTCTCTCCCTTGATTGGCGGTGACATGTGGCCACTTCTAATGAAGCTATAGAGTACAGTTTGGCTGGCATTTGATCTTTTGGTTTGGCTGGATCTGCCCCCCTCCCCTTCACTTCTATATTATGGGGGAGGCCAAGCTAGGACTATACAGACTAGCCTGCAATAGTAGACTGAAGATCAACCCAGGCTTCAGGTGCCACTGCAAAATTCAGGAGATGGTGAAGGAGCCCATGCTTGAAATGAGGTCAGACTTCGCGATCCCGCGAATCTGCAGGGAAACAATTTGATCCCCGACCGAGGGGCATGACGGGAGGAGACGCCGGGCACACCACGGGACGCGCTCGTCTGGTTCACGGACGGATCCGGCGGGGAGCGTGGGACGGGGGCAGGTGTTTATTCGGAAGGACCGAGGGTAAGTCATGGCATTTCCCTTGGAGCCCATGCAACGGTCCTTCAGGCTGAAATGTACGTCATCCTTTACTGTGTGCAGGAGAACAAGAGTAGGGGCTACGCCAACAAGCGGATCCTCATAGCCACAGACATCCAGGCAGCACTTAAGGCCCTAAGTGGCCCACGGGTAAAATCCTGGCTGGTGAGTGAGTGCCGAGACGCGACGAGCGACCTGGCTGGGTCGAATGAGGTCACCCTCATCTGGGTGCCGGGTCACTCGGGGGTCAAAGGCAATGCAGAAGCTGACAGTCTCGCGAAGAGAGGGTCAGCAGAACCATTTATGGGACCAGACGTGACAAAGAGCACTGCCATGGGAGCCATTAAGTCCTGGGTCAGAAACCAACACAAAGTGTACTGGGCAGACTGTCCAGGGCTCAGATATGGGAGGTCAATAATTGACGAACCCAGTTCAAAGAGAGCTGTTGAGCTGCTAAATCTTAGCAGAGGACAGCTCAGAAACATAACATGCCTCTTGACGGGACAGATGGCCGTCATGAAACACCTTCATAAAATGGGGCGGTTCGGGCGGGCCCTCGCATGCAGACTCTGCAGCGAGGGGGAGGAATCAGCCCAGCACATCTTGTGCAAGTGTAAAGCTCTGGACCGCAGAAGACAACTGATCTACGGTCAGTATAGACCTGAGACAGAGCATTATAAAACTTCACCCTACCAATCGCTGTGCAGACTAGTTCAAGGCATAGTGATTTTGGAGTGGGTGGAGTAAAAAGGACTAGGGGCATGCACAATAAACCAAAGGTTGCAGTGCTATCGGGGCAGCGAGGCCACGGATGAGCCCTGAGGGAGAAAAAAAAGCCTGTTACCTGTCTTAATGGGACATCCGGTCGGTACACAGGTATTTATAGTACGGATTTCTGCTTCAACGTTGGTGGTAGTTTTTCCTAGCTCCTCGGCGAGTCAGAAATTAGGCCGTCTTATTCTCAGTGCTGTTCCCTCCATTTTTTAAGACCTGTCTGTTTGCCATACGGATCAGTTGTTTGTCCACTGTCTCTCTCCCATGCTTGGCTGTGACATATGGCCACTTCTAATGAAACTCTAGAGTACAGTTTGGCTGGCATTTGATCTGTTGGTTTGGCGAGTAAATCAAATGGATGTTATAACTTTTAGTCTAGCCAATTATCTTACTTTAATAATAAGCGTGTCTAAAAGACACTGCCATGTCAAAAATTTATTTTTCGGAAAACTTGCGGTTTTGTCAACTTTTAATAGTGCTTGGTGTCTAGACAACTGGGGGGAAAAATCAAAAAGCATTGTTATAGGTACGCTGAGTCGGTCTCATTTATTTGAGTACAATAACTCTACTTAGATGCCAAACTAAAAGTGCTTAAAAATCAAGATAACTTATAAACGTGGAAGAACAGCTGAATTTCAATCAGTATCACCGCATGCTTCCTAAAATATAAAAATCTAGAGTGCTGTTTTTTAATTTTCACTGTTAGGGTCGCATCCGGTTGAACTGGAAGTGATGCGAATATCCGAAATGTTGCATTCAACGAGTATAGGATATCTTCCGAATTTGATGCTTAAAAGTCAAAACCGTGGACATCACGGAGTATCTAATAAATCCTTTGACATCCTGTATGTTCTGAATTAATTTGAAAAAGCAAATGAAGAGGCCGGAGCCTTGTCGAACGATTATTATTGTACTTGATTCTGTTAATTTATTCTTAACTCAAGTTTAATCTGTTTAATAATAATACATCTCGTTAGTTATATGGAAACCTTTCTCTTCTTTGCTGCGCTACATTTTCCTAACTGCTATGTTTTTTTCTAGTGATACCAGATACTGCGAGCAACGAGCTGGATCAACACCTTGGCCTGGTCTCATCACAGAACCACACAAACCACTCGCAGAGTTCAACTCATTCATCTTCCCTCCTCGTACCTCGCTACACCTCCAACCATGCAGAATTTGCGTTGACTGCAGGCCCCAGATCTCTCTCAGACAACTCCAGTACAGCAGAAAGTCCCGTCCAAGAAGATATCCTAACCTCACAAACCAGTTTAGGTATTAACCATGTAAATAATACAAACTTTCCGTTGCACCAAAACATGACACCCACTACGTATCCCAGCAGTAACTGCAACAATTCTCTTTATCCCGTCCTACCAGCTAGTCTCCTTTATTCGCAATTGTATTCAGCGGCTAATCAAAGTCACAATTTCCATCCACTTCATTCGCATACAAGCTCCCAAACCCACCATAATGATCTTCAAACTGTCATGGATCATCTTTCGACGAGCAACCAAAGGCAGATGAATGGTTCGACTGATATCTTGTTGTCGAATAACGGAAGTTGTGCTGCAGCCGCTGCAAGACAAGATGATGTTCATCCCAGAGGGATGACCAACAATGGAGCACCAAGAGGACCTGCACAAAATAGTGATGCAGTCGTATGGAGGCCGTACTGAGGTTTGGACACTACAAGATGCCCTGTGTTGATATGTAAAAACTAATGTGATTTTACCTGTGCAATATTTTCCCATCCATTTTGTTGTATTATAGTGATAGTTATTTGTTTTGTTTGTATATATGTTTCGCTTTAATGTTGAAGAACGTTGAACGATGTTGCCGTTTACATTGTTGAAGATTAGTGACTTTATCTTCGTGAGCAGAACTGAAACAACACGTTGGTAGAACAGTATCTGCAGTTGTTGTGTATATTTTACGATTCTGGAAGAATAAGATAAACAATGTAATATAAAGGTTCTTTACTACCAGATTTAATCACTTTTTATTTTGTAGGTTCTTCGTCTTAACCTGTGAAAGTTATCATTTTCGTGACTAAATCGTCTCCTGGAAATGTCAGATAACTAATTTAAGTGATTATAAGGACGGATAAAAATAAAGGCATGTTTAAATCAGTGAGTATGTCTAACTAACTAATAAAAGTGCAAATATAGTTTTGGAACTGAAAACAAAAGAATATTCTTTAGCACGACATAAACAAGGTAAAAATTATCGGGTCTAGCAACATTTCTTTTCGAATGTTCAACAAACGTTTCATGAATGAGACTTATGACAAGTCTTTTGAACATCCCTCAGTCTTTTTTTTATTATAACAATCATTTCTAATTTTGGCAACGTTACTTGGAAGCCACCAGACAATACTACCTAATGTATCCGGAAAGAGCTGAGCCCAATAGAATGGAGCATTTCAAAAAATATGACTGAATACGGAAGTCTTCAAAATAAAAGGAAGAAATATCAAGTAACACCCAAAATTAACTCCATTGATGTTCTTGCACAGATAATTTTGGACCGAGAAAATTCAATAAGGGCAATTTCGAGAGAGTGCTGGATCAGATAGAAATCAGATGTGCAAAGAATCCTGAAAAAAACAAACACCATGATCATAAATTTAAAATAGGCGAGAAACTACATCCTGGTGATTCAGATAGAATAATTTTTTGCCGCTGGTTCCAAGAAAAGTTATAACAAAATCCGATTTTTACTAGAAAAATTATCTGGAATGACGAGTCGAGTTTTCCAAACTGGAATTTTGAATAGGAGAAACAAACATCATTATGCAACATAAAATCTACACTTGTCTATGGAAACCATGTCACAGGTTGGACAATTTACCCCTGCATGTCTGTCAGAGTATTTAATGTTTCCAGGAAGTTGATGCTCCACCGTACAATTCTGTTGCGGTAGAAAATTACTCAAATATGCGGTTTCTGAAGTCCTGGTTTGGGCCACGCGGATCAGTACCGTGGCCAGCTCGAAATCCCTATTTAAACCCTCTTGATTAGTTCTTGTGGGGATTTTAAAAGTTAAAGTGTACATCTTAACGTTGAAGAGTTGAAAAAAAGAATATTAATTGAGTTCTGTTCAATTCAACCAAACGCTTCAAGAACAGTTGTAGATGATATAAGCAAAAGACCTGAATCATGCATTGAACAAAACAAAACGGGGGGCATTTCGAACATGTCATGTAATATTTTTCTTACCTATAATTATTTTCTTTTTTTTTATCAAAGTTTAAACCAAACATTCTAGGCTTATCTGAATCAATGTAATTTTTAAAAATTAAAAGCAAATTTGATTTGTTCCTTTTAAAAAGGTTTTTGTGATTTTTCAAATATTTTTAGAAGACAACGGTAGAATTATGTTATACGTTGCAAAGAGAATAATTTTGTTAATTTTTTTGTGCTAAAATCCAATATGGCGTCCATTAGAAAAATGAAAGTGAACTGTCATATTTCTGAAACCAGTAGGCCTAGGTCAAAAAGTAAAAAGCTAAGAATTTCGAAGCGTTATAAAATGTAAAGCTACCAAGTTTTGAAATGATTCTTATAATATAAAAAATTAAGAGTTTTTAAAAACAAAAACTTTATCAGTTTTTTCAAAATATTTCTGAAACGGTCAAATTTTTTTGGTTGATTTACATATTCAAAATGGTCGTTAAATTACGCATTTTTTTTGTAATTTAGCTATTTTTGTATCGCTTACGAAATCCCAATAGTGAACATTGAGAATATGGATAGCCTGTATATGATACTGTTTTAGTAATCTCCTAAGTTGACCTTGACATACAAAACCAACTTTATGTCATACATTTTGAATTGTGACATTATTGCACAAGAAGCACAAGCTGGTAAAGAAAGTTTTACAAACGAAACGTGAAAACCATGAAAAGAGAACATGTTCGGTGAAATAAGGTACTAAATAAAGCATTTAATGAGTATATTTATATCGGTGATGTGAAGCGAAATATGCTCCAAAATAAGTCGCAAAAGTAAGAACAACTTACGCTTTTCTTACAAGAAAATCCAGATAACTCCAAAAGTTTGATTCTGTCCTTATTTTATTGTGGTTTTCGTCATCTACATCCTAAAACACACCTCTATACAAAATTTTATAAGAAGTAAATAATTACCACCACCGATTCAATGTGTCCCATTGAATTAGAAATCTTATAAGCCACGTGAACTAAATCAGTACACCTAAATGGCTCTTTAATGATTGTAATTTATGTAACAAACGACGTGACAAAGCGAACAGTATAGATAATTTGATTTTGGTCGAGATGGCAACCGTAAGGTGTTTACGTATCTAATACATGAAATAAATGGTTTCCAATAAAAAGATTATCCCATTTTACATTAAATCATGTCGAAATCTTGCTTGTGGTAAATACAAAAACATATCCATAATCTTCATTTTATTTAAATATTTAGACAACCATACGATTGGATGAAGCTCATAAAATGTGTAAGCTCCAAAATTGAGTGAGATCAGAGACAATAACGAAGGAACCTTAGATTTGCCCATTTACGTCAACGAAAATGTTCAGAGGTCCTCAAAAAGTGGTTTTAAATCAAGAAATATGTACTAAAAGTTCTATTTGGTAGGTGATCTGTGTATCTACTTGCTCCGATTTTGCACTTACCTCATTTTACTTCACCTATACTTTTTATCCATAGTCTTTATTTGGTTCAAATATTTAGACAACCATCCGATTGGATGAATGTCGTATAATCTGTAAGCTCAAACTGCGTGAGAGCTGGGACGTCGAAAAGAATACTTTTGCGTATTTGTGTACAACGAAAATGTTCAGAGATCCGCAAAAAGTGGTTGTAAATCAGAGAATAAGCACTAGAAGTTCCATTTGGTGGGTGATCCACGGTCTGTGACCACTTGCCCCTATTTTTCACTTACCCTTACCCATACTTTTTATCTATAGTCTTCACTTGGTTCAAATATTTAGACAACCATACGATTTGCTGAATCTCTTATGTAGGCTCAAAAATGTGTTAGAGCTGAGACGATAAAGAAGAAACCTTTTGCTTACTTACGTCAAAGAAAATGTTCAGAGGTCCCCAAAAAGTGGTTTTAAATCAGGAAATAGACTCATTTGGCAGGTGATCCGTGGCCTGTGACCTACCCCGATTTTGCACTTACCTCACCTGACCTTATACTTTTTGTTTATTTTATTTTACAAGGTTTCACGTGTCAAGTCATCGATCGTTTTTCGGTATGGTAGACAATGAATTATTGTTATTAGTAACAGGGTGACCACCATCGTCACTCACCAGCATTATACCACTTCCCCCCGCCATCTGATTTACCATTATGGGATTAAAACAAGCAATAACTCGACTAAATAAAGTGTATTCTTTTAGTGGCCTCCTCTATTTATATTCTTCTCCAAAAAAGTTATAATTTTTACTGGAAACTGATTTGTTTTTCCTTAGTGACCAAGTTAACCCTACGGTTCATTGATTGTTGTTGCCCTTACTTGGTGAAACTGGTCCATACTGCATACAGACTTGGAGACTACTTCTCTGGCTTCACTGCTGGGTTCCGTTTCTGTGGGTGAGGGGCGTAGCCAGCGCGTATGCAAACTGGAGCCCTTATGAATTCTAGATGTTCTCGGATGTTCTCGGATGTTCTTCAACGTTTATGTGAAACTACACTTCAACGTCTCTGTGTAGTTTCACTTCAACGTTTTTGTGTAGTTTCACAGAAACGTTGAAGAACATACAAGAACATCTAGAATTCATAAGGGCCTCTTGCTCCAGTTAGCTTACGCGATGGCTACGCCCTTCACCTACAGAAACGAAATCCAGCAGTGAAGCCAGAGCAGTAGTCTCCAAGTCTGTATGTAACCCTACGGTTGTCAAGACTTATACGATTACGTGTTAAATTTTTGACATATTATGTACTTAAATATAAAATCTACCTAGATATACATTGTAATTTTGTATATGTTAGACTGAAACGCACTGTATAAATAATGTAAAATACTCTTTAAATTAATTGTATGATGAAATGAAAAAAAAACCTCGTTGTAAAAAAGAGAAAACTTTTTATGTTATGTATAAGCATTTTTGTTGAAAACTGTAAAATATTAAACAACGATATTATAAAATATAATTGATAAAATACTTGGTGTGTTTCCTTTCAGTTACCCTCCTCCTGTAATATCCAACTATGCACATCATTGTAGCACTGTTATACAAATACTTCAGATTATTTTGTGGAAAATTTAGAGAATTCCCTTAGCATTGGAGTTGTACGGGAGATAAAAACAAAGTGAAACAGGCGGGCGAGATCCTTTTAGGAAATAATGTTTCAGAACTTTTACTGAAATTGACCGCTTGCGGTCTGAAGTAGAATGGGACAGCCTAATTCAAAGCTGGTGCTCTACACGCGGCGAAATAAAGGAATCCTGCAAGGTAGGGAGCTGCTGCATGCACTTGCTTTTATTTTGGTTCGCTAGATATTCTAGAAAGAAACAGTATTGCTTTGTTTTTTTTTTTTTCTTTTAAATTACATCATTTTTAACTCAGCAACCCGTGCGATTATTAGCGCTGATACAATTAGTTTTTATCGTATCACACTAACACATATAGGGTGGCGCATTGAAAACGAAACAGACCGATTTGCGTCCAGAGAATTTTTTTATTTTAAGAAACGCTGAAACACTTCAATTTTAATATTGAGGGGGACATGTTTTGACATAAAACTCAACTTTGTCACATCAACCCCTCAAGGGTGGTGATAACAACCCTTATATTTTAAATAGGGAACATGGGTCAAGTGTTACATCATTTAAAAGCTCTTTCTTTTCTGAATTCAGAACACTATTTTTTGTTGTTGATGTTTTATCAACTCGTTTAAAAATTATTCACAGTTGAAGATGCAAAAACGCATTTCACTCATTCCGATAAGAAATGTGCTGATAGTCAATGTTTTGTTGGTTTGTAAACAAAAAATTGACTACCAGAACATTTCTTATCGGAATGAGAGAAATGCGGTTTATTATTTTAGTTTATCGGTCGGTTTGATACTTGATAGTACTACCGAAAATTAATTTCACAATGGTGTATTCTGTAGAAGAAAGAGTTGAATAATTACTCTTTTTTTCAAAAACGATGACTGTGCCAACCGTACCGCAAATCTGTTTAATGAACGACATCCGAACAGACATGTTAACAGAAAATACATTTTGGAGTTAGGTGCAAAGTTTCGACAAAGTGGTTCAGTAGCCAACAAAAAACGGGATCCTGAACGTGAATTTGCGGTTAGAAATGAGACTACTGAGATTGAAGTTTTAGGACACATTTCTGCAGAGCCAACTTTGAGCATGAGAAAATGGGCCACCGTTTCAAACATAAAAGAATAACTATTCAGCAAATATTGAAGCATCATAAATTTCACCCGTATAAAATTCATCTTGTACAACAACTGAATGAATATGATTTTGATCGGCGGCTGGAGTTTTGTGAAATTATGACTGCACGAATAGCTGATAACGGGAACTTTTTGTTCAATATATGTTTTTCAGACGAGTGTACGTTTTTATTAAACTCTACAGTCAATCGTCATAATTGTCGTTATTGAGCAGATAATGATCCAATAAATTTTCACGAAGTTCACACTCAAATTCGACAGAAATTGAATGTCTGGACTGGCACTTTTAGAGACCGTTTAATCGGATGGCAATTTGAGTGGCGAAACATATTTGGAGTTAATAGAAGATATCGTTTACCCTCTACTAATTGACATTGTTGAAAATGATGATCGCTATCAAGAAAATCAATTAGTGTTTCAGCAAGATGGAGCTCCTCCGCATGTTTCACAACGTGTTAGGGAGTTTTTGAACAGAGAGTTTCCAGAGCAATGGATTGGGCGTAGAGGTGCTATTGAGTGGCCCCCTAGATCACCGGATTTAACTCCTTTAGACTTCTATGGGGCCATTTAAAGAGTAGAATTTTCGCAACAGAACCGTTGTCTCTGGAAGAATTACGATGACGCATTGTTGAAAAATGCCGTCTAATATCTCCACAAATGCTCCAAAATGTCAGAGCTCGTTTTGAACAAAATTTGTACTTTTGTATAGAAGCTGGTGGTCAACAATTTGAACATTAACTTAACTGAATAAACATTTTTGAACGTTTGGTTTTGTTTTTTAACGAAAAATTGACTAATTAGTGCATTTCTTATCACAATGAATGAAATACGTTCTTGCAACTCCAACTGTGAATAATTTTTAAACGAGTTGATAAAACTTCCAAAAAAATTTGTTTGCTGAATTCAGAAAAGAAAGATCTTTCAAACGATGTAACACTCGACCCATGTTCCCTATTTAAAATATAAGGGTTGTTATCACCACCCGTAAGGGGTTGATTTGACAAAGTTGAATTTTATGTCAAAACATGTCCCCCTCAATATTAAAATTGAGGTATTTCAGCGTTTCTTAAAAAAAATTCTCTGGACGCAAATCAGACTGTTTCGTTTTGATGCGCCACCCTGTATAACAATATTTTAGATGCATACAGGGTGTGGCGCCAAGACCTTTAGTTAACCGTTTCTCAATAACTACTCCGATTTGAAACTTGAAAATTTACATACATACGGCTGAGACAAATTCCAGTTCAGTGAAAATAGTCAGACTTTCGGTTTAACCGGAAGTGACCACCAACTTGCTTATTTTAAATACAACATGGTGATTTTCATTATATTTTCGAATTCTACATTGAATTTGAGATAAATTATTAGTAATATGTGAGAAATCAACCGTTTTCGAAATATTTTGTTTTTTTTCAAAATTCTCGCGAAAACCAAGGTGAACGTTGCACGCTATCTCTCTGTGGAAATACAACTGAGGAGACTCAGTTCTCGCACAGATGAGACCTAGGTTGGCACCTACACGACACGTTTGATAACGTTTCTTTTAAATATACAAGCAAAAATTCTACTCTTTAAATGGACCCATAGAAATATAAAGGAGTTAAATCCGGTGATCTAGGGGGCCACTCAATAGCACCTCTACGCCCAATCCATTGCTCTGGAAACACTCTGTTCAAAAACTCCCTAACACGTTGTGAAACATGCGGAGGAGCTCCATCTTGTTGACACACTAATTGATTTTCTTTGGAAGTTTTATTAACTCGTTTAAAAATTATTCACAGTTGAAGATAAAAAACGCACTTCACTCATTCCGATAAGAAATCTGCTGATAGTCAATGTTTTGTTGGCTTGTAAACAAGAAATTGACTATCAGAACATTTCTGACCGGAATGAGAGAAAGGCGGTTTATTATTTCAGTTTATCGGTCGGTTTGATACTTGATAGTACTACTGAAAATTAATTTCACAATGTATTCTGTAGAAGAAAGAGTTGAAATAATAACTCTTTTTTTCAAAAACAATGACTGTGCCAACCGTACCGCAATTTTTTTTATATGAACGATCCGAACAGACATGTTAACAGAAAATACATTTTGGAGTTAGTTGCAAAGTTTCTACAAAGTGGTTCAGTAGCCAACAAGAAACGGGATCCTGAACGTGAATTCCCGGTTAGAAATGAGACTACTGAGATTGAAGTTTTAGGACAAATTGCTGCAGACCCAACTTTGAGCGCGAGAAAATTGGCCACTGTTTCAAACATCAAAAGAAGAACTATTCAGCGAATATTGAAGCATCATAAATTTCACCCGTATAAACTTCATCTTGTACAACAACTGAATGAAGATGATTTTGATCGGCGGCTGGAGTTTTGTGAAGTTATGACTGCACGAATAGCTGATAACGGGAACTTTCTGTTCAATATCTGTTTTTCAGACGAGTGTAGGTCTTTATTAAACTCTACAGTTAATGGTCATAATTGTCGTTATTGGGCAGATAATAAACCAAGAAATTTTCACGAAGTCCACACTCAAACTCCACAGAAATTGAATGTCTGGACTGGCATTTTTGGAGACCGTTTAATCAGACCAATTTTTCTTGATGGCAATTTGAGTAGCGAAACGTATTTGGAGTGACTAGAAGATATCGTTTACCCTCCACTGATTGACATTGTTAAAATGATGATCGCTATCAAGAAAATCAATTAGTGTTTCAACAAGATGCAGCTCCTCCGCATTTTTCACAACGTGTTAGGGAGTTTTTGAACAGAGAGTTTCCAGGACAATGGATTGGGCGTAGAGGTGATATTGAGTGCCCCCCCCCGATCACCGGATTTATCGTTTACCCTCTACTAATTGACATTGTTAAAATGATGATCGCTATCTAGAAAATCAATTAGTGTTTCAACAAGATGGAGCTCCTTCGCATTTTTCACAACGTGTTAGGGAGTTTTTGAACAGAGAGTTTCCAGGACAAAGGATTGGGCGTAGAGGTGCTATTGAGTGCCCCCCCCCCCCCTAGATCACCGGTTTTAACTCCTTTAGACTTCTTTCAATGGGGCCATTTAAAGAGTAGAATTTACACAACAGAACCGGAGTCTCTGGAAGAATTACGACGACGCATTGTTAAACAATAACTCCACAGATACTCCAGAATGTCAGAGCTCGTTTTGAACAAAATTGGTAGTTTTGTATGGAAGCTGGTGTTCAACAATTTGAACACTTACTTAACTGAATAAACATTTTTGAACGTTTGGTTTTGTTGTTTAATTTTTTAACGAAAAATTGACTGATTAGTGCATTTCTTATCACAATGAATGAAATACGTTCTTGCAACTCCAACTGTGAATAATTTTCAAACGAGTTGGTAAAACTTCCAAAAAAAATTAGTTTGCTGAATTCAGAAAAGAAGGAGCTTTCAAATGATGTAACACTCGACCCATGTTCCCTATTTAAAATATAAGGGTTGTTATCACCACCCTTAAGGGGTTGATGTGACAAAGTTGAGTTTTATGTCAAAACATGTCCCCCTCAATATTAAAATTGACGTGTTTCAGCGTTTCTCAAAAAAATAATTCTCTGGACGCAAATCGGTCTGTTTCGTTTTCAATGCGCCACCCTATATATGCCTACAACCGCAATGTATATGTTATTGGCCTGTGGATATCTACTACATGGACCTTGCAAAATAATGATGATAATAAAATAAAATATTTTATATTTTTTATTGCAAGACCTACATAAAACGTAACACAATATTTCTAAATATGTTATAAATTAGTATATATCATGAAATATAGGTACATAGAATAAAATGAACGAAACAACACTTATAGGAACACGCATTGGCTAGAAAAAAAAACATCGCATGCAGTAACTCTTTTCACATTATGTACACTGAAGTTTCGTAATGGTTGCCTTTCTTTATGCTTCTTTTCGTCCCAATTGTGCTGCTATTCTCCTAGAGCAGTCTACGCAACGTCTTCTATTATTATTACCTTTATCCGAAGTATGTTTTGGTGGAACATTTCCTGCTGGTCTCACTGGTGTATTTCCCTTTTCAATATCTAATGATGTAAACAAAAGCCCCTGACAGAGCTTTTCTTTGAAACTTGTAATACTGATTTTATTTTTAGTAACAATTAATAAACAATGTGGGCATTCACAATGGTTGAACCAAAAATCATCTCGATGGCCAGTTTTCTGTACCACTTTATTTCCCGTCTCAAAGAAGAATTATAAGCGTTCATCTGGTCTGAGAGGTCTATATAAGCTTTTGAATTATTATAGTCGATCATGACTTTTGGTTTTTGAACTGTTTTATCACGTATTTGAACGTCTATCATGTCATCACCGTGTTTTGTGCTAAGAGTCAGAAGGTCGCGTTTATCCGTCCACTTAGAAAGAACAACTTCAGTATTGCTTTCTTTCCCAATAATGCCTCCTTTGTTGAGTTTTGCTGTGATCGCCGCTTCTGGATTTAATTTACGATTTTTGCGAAGAAGAGTTCCGACCAAGTGTGTATTACGCTCTAGAAGTGTGTGACCCAACGACACACTTGTGTAATAGTTGTCTGTATACAGGGTGTATCCTTTATCTAATAGGTCACCTAACAAATGTTTCAAGTAAGTGCGACCAGATTTGGTACGCAAGTTTGTGACATTATAGGGAAATTACCTACCAAAATTTAGCTCCGTAGGTTAAAAGAAAAGAAAGTTATAGGCATTTAAAGAAACATAAATTGGGGTTTTCTTCAAAACGCCAAAGTCGCGATATAAAACGTCAAAACTGGCAATATTTAGGCAAAGAACCTGAAACTAATACGAGCTATGGAAAGAAAATGTCTCAAGAAGAATGTTTTACAGAGCCTGATGTCTCAGCTTCAACCGTCATTGTCCTTCAGTTTACTAAAATATTTCCAGAAAATGCATTTTAAATAGCCCCTTTCTCTGATGCTGTAGCAGTAGTCTTAGCTATATGTAGAGTTTATCGTTTAATGGTATATAATTTTGGAATTTTCGCAAAGTTCCATATAGCCGTTATTATACAAGATACGAAATATATATATATATATATATATATATATATATATATATATATATATATATATATATATATATATATATATATATATATATATATATACATTAATTATAGAGTGCCTTGAGCTACACCTTAAAAAATGTTTCTACAATCACACGGTGGCCTATAAGTCCTTGGCGATAAAAATTTGCTTTTTTTTAATCGAACACGCCTTATGTTATTGCATGCCATCGAAATATAATGCATGTTTGAAAGAAAAGAAATTCGGGACGCAGCAAGTGTAGTATGGTAGCGAATTTTCATTAAATGCTTCAAATTTGAATATCTCAATGCTATTAACCTATAAGGTTGACCAAGAAACCAGTTTTTTCGGGAACACTTTAAGTTAACTTTCGGAAATTTTTGTACATTTTCAAACAATAAAGTTATTTTGATGAAACATGGCACATTTTTTATGCTGTATATGTTATACTGGTAACCAAATTTGATGCCTGCTTTCTTAAAAAAAACACACATATATCTGCTATTAAAAAGTTGTTAATGAAAATTCACTACCATAACGCACTGGCTGGGTCCAGACTTTTTTATACTTCTATCAAGAGAATTAATTTTGTTTTTCTCTATTACAGATATAGTTATGTTGCTGATAAACTGATAAAAAATATAACTTTTTAATTTATCGTCATGCAAGTTAATAAACAATAAAAGTCTGGACGCAGTGCGTTATGGTAGTGAATTTTCATAGAAATGATCTGGCATGAAATATTCTTTTATAACTTTTTTTTCTTTTAACATAGGAATATAAATTTTGGTGTGTAGTTTCCTCTTAGTATCATAAATTTACGTACCAAATGTTATTACCATTGCTTTTCTATTTTTTGAGATAAACATTTTTTCCAAAAGAAAACTCAAAATTTTCTTGGAAAACCTGGTTATATTTTCCTGGCTTACGAACTTACCGAAGCCACTTAGAAAAGTAAGGTACACGCTAAATTTTATTAAAATCGGTCCATTATTTTTTGAGTTATGGATGTGATCGCGCTCATTTGTAGAAATTTTTTCAAGATTCAAAAGTCGGGATCTCCCCATTAGTGAATTTTTTTCTAAGAAAATTCACTTAAAAAACTTCTCCTGAAAAACTAGGCTTTTGTAGATGTCGATTTTCAAAAGAAAAACAGTCCACACTTTTGTAGTAGATAGTCTTCTTGCAGGATCAATAGTGTATTTGATGGCAGTAAGAACATTTGACATTCCGTAAATCAAACATCAGTGTTGATTATTATCAGATCAATTTTTTTTGCGGTTGATATAGATAGAAAAACGCACATTAATAAAATATAAACAAATAAATAAGTTTTTATTATCATTTGAATTTATTATGGAAATGCTGATTTTAACATAATGCTACTGTTGTTTGTTGCGTGAAAGCATTTATCAACATATCCACGAAAGTATTTTAAATATTCAGAAACGTATGAACATCCAAATTGCACCTGACAATCTATAACTATCCAAATCATGGTAGGCTGTGTTGCATGTAACTCGTATGCTATGTGTCAAGCATGCGTGCGTTGGTTGCCTACACATAAATGGAAGTACATAGCTTTTGGTGGCAGCGGTTGATATTAGCATTAGCAGAGAATGTTGTTGGAGCGATATCTGATTTTCATAATATGAGATTTGAGCTGCTATGAAATTTCTAACTGAAAATAGTTTTTTTTAACGTGCGAAATTTTATGTGTATAAAAATGTAGGTATTAAATTTTTTTGCGTAAATTCTGGGTGATTTAGCAAATGACTAAAAAATAATCATTTTTTTAAAACTAGCTCTTTAAAAGCACAGTCTTCGTATCCAAATGAATTATGAATTAGGTTGTTGTCACACAAAATGTGGGTATTATTTCGCCTTTCGAATGGCTAGAGTTTCCTTTAGTTTAACATTCCCCATGAAAAAAATTATGGTCCGTAGGGGACTGTTCATAACACTAAGGCTTGCGCTTTCTGGCTAAAACGAACTCGCCAATTCAACACAAGAAATTTCTGAGAAGCAATATCGATGCGAGTACCGCCATTCAGAGGTAATTTCAGGTTATATCGTAAATTATATATTTTTATTTGGTGATAACTCAGAATTTACTTCACTGATTAAGTTCAAATTTGTTAGAGAGGACAACTGATACAATATCTACGTGTACGTAAAGCTTTAGTTTCATACTTGTAGTGATTTAAAAGATATTGCGTTTTTAAAGAATTTTCGCATTTTTTTTCTGAAAGTATGTGAGTGTCAAAACTGTCTAAGGTACTCATCCAAGCTATTAAGAAAATAAAGGGAATTGCCAAATTTGGGGCCCTAATTCGCGCTTATTTGAAGTTTTTTTTTTAAATCTTGCTATCGATACCTCTCTATTAGTGAATTTTCTTAATGAAAATTCACTGACAGTGGTTAATATTTATGAAATCATATATTCATAATGCCTCAAATTGGACAGAATGTTTTTCTTATGAACTACAACCTTAGCTCTTAGTTTTTTAATGGTTTCCTTATTTTACTGTATATGCATTAGTTAATAGGTAACATGCAACTAATCAGAATAAGTAAATTATTTAAGTTTATAATATTTAGGTGTAGGTATGTATTTGTATACATATAAAATAGTAGGTTTATAAATTTATAGGCAAACAATTCATACATATTATACTTATTTCATTTTAACCGGCCTCCGTTGCCGAGTTTGGGAAGTCGGTTGGAGTTCGGATTCTGAGGACGGCGGTTCGAGACTCGGCGGCAGAGGATGAGTTTCCAATCACTTCTGTCGTTGAGATGGATCTAGGGTGGAGGGTAGGTTAGTGTAGATGGGCAAAAAGGGTCAGTAATAACGTAATTCCCAGTAAGCATCTTGCCTTTTTATTTAATTTTAAAATACTAGTAAATTGTGCCGGCGCAGTATGTAAATTAAATTGTGCAGATGAGCTCATGAAGAGGCTTTTAGAATTTGTTTCTCCTTGGATGCATAAACCACAAAAACATTCTTCCAAATAACACCCAAAAAAATTACGGGGCCATGAGTGAATAGGGGTGACAGACGGGGAAGAAGAAACGATTAATGCGATAAAAACAGCTTAGTCGAATTTATATAAGCTGTCTTTATTCCATACTGCAGCCACACTTCCTTAGACAACCGCACATCTTTTTTTTTAAGAAAAAACGACCTTTTCGTTAAAAAAAGATATGCGGCAGTTATTGGTCTGTCGCCAGATGTGCTTGCGGTGCTCATTATAAGCTTCAGTATTGACATAGTGAATTTATAGATCAATAAAAAACGTGAGCTTCCTTAAATAACGCGGCACCTTTCATTTTAAGCCCATTATACTTTAAATTATATAAAAGCTCATAAATTTGTCAACCTCGTCCGTTCAATATAGACACAATAGACAAATGAGGGATCTCCAAATACAATGTTTCTTCGGCTTAGTTCGTCTATCTAGGTATCATATAACTACATTTGTGGCTGTTAATTTAGTTTAGAATTTTTTCATCCTCTGATGATGCTGACGTGGTTAGTGAAACGATCGTAAGGTCCTTAAAAAATATGTGTTGTTGATTTGGGTTTTCCAAGTGGACTTATCAGTGTTTAACACAGGTTCCAGTTTTAACATAGTTTCGTGTATAGTAACAATTAATTTCTGTAAAGATTCCTTACACAATTAACTAAAACCTACTTGCCATGACAACCTCACTTTCTACATGTAACAACTTTGATTATAAATATTACTGAGTGCCCTCTAGCGAATAATGCGGGAACTTTTTGTATATTCGGAGTTGTATATGAGTCCTGCTAAAGCACATGCTGCCACCTTTTGCTACATTTGGTTACTAACTATATTTTTTGACTAGTGCCCATATTTGGGGAGTGTCCATACTTGGTGAAGGTACCTTACTTATAATTTCAATATATACATAGAACATCATGTTATGCCCGCTCTTTTGTCCCGAGGACTTCCAAGTTGTGGAAATACTTGCCGGCACATGTTTTTCCTTTTCCTCCGAACCTCCAAACCTTCAAGTCCAGAATTAACAAGTTGCCTTTTTCCTTCTTGTCGACACCCACGGTACGATAGTATTTACGGTGTAAGCGGTCGTGGTGTGTTGTTGAAATAAAAAATAAAAAAAAATTGAAATGAAAGAGAAAGTAGCACGTTTCATTACTGTGACTTTTGATGAAGTTTTCTGAAACACAATGGAACAGAAATGAGAACTTTACACTGTGAACATGTGTATGGTGTTTTTTTATCCTTGGCTTTAGTGCTACATATCCTGCACCTCCTATAAGATCCCTTTTTGGGGAAAATGATTACGTACATTTGAGAGTCTGACACCGTCAGGAACTTGTTGTTTATTCGCCAGTAAATGAACTGGTTTGCCCCTCCACTTTCGGCTACTGTACCTCTTTATCAGCTGCCGTGCTAAAGCGGCTCTGAAGGCTAGTTGATCAGCATCAGATCGACGAGATATTTGATAAATGATTAAACTGTTAACAATCGCTAGGTCAGTCAAAAAGTAAAATATTCTATGCCACCATTTCACGGATTTTCTTCCAATGGCATACGCTTCCTGTCGTTAATCAAACCTATCAACTCCTCCCATTATTTTATTGTATAAATGTACAGCTTTTGGAGAATATATGTTACTTCGAGTTCCATCTTTATTTCTTCTTTTCACGCTGGCAATGTCTCTCGGAGACACAACAGTCGTGATTAAAGTTACAGGTTTACTATCTTGTTATTATAGAGCTGAAAGTACTCCCTTGCATTTGAACTGAAGCTCACCGCTATTTAATTATATTTTAACTTTTAGTTTCATTATTTCTGGCACACCTTTCCTGTTCACTCTGATTGTCCCAACAGAATAAATTCCTCTTTTATGGAGAATTATTAATAAATCCAGGTTAGTAAAAAATTATCAAAAGCTACAATGTGCTTCCCTTCTCCCAAGTTTTTGGTAAGGTTGAGAACTACTCCTTCGCCGAGCCCTAATTCTTTATAATTAGTACTGTTTGTTTGTTTTTGCCAGTATATACTTCTAATGTGGTTACACAACCAGTTTAGGCATCTGCAAGACACCAAACCTCATAACTCCTTTTCACAGGTTTCATATGAATGTATGTACTGCTTGAAACTGCAGCGGCCTTTGAAGTGAATCATTGATTCGTCTACTGACAGTTGAGATGAGTTTATGAAAATTATCATATCCGGGGGTACCTTTAGGAGGACATTATTTATTGTCATTACAATGGAGAGCTTCTGTAATTTTCTTGAAACGTTTCAAAGGAAAAACGTATGAACTACATTTTACATGTAGAATAGGATCACTACTCTAATAGTTTTCTTATCTTGGCAATTGATGTATTCCCATCATTATGAGACAACCAACGTATGCTTTCAACTCAGGAATGGATACTTCAATGATTTTTGCTGAGCATATAAATTAGTTTGTTCAACAATCATACTGAACAGATCATCAGTGAAGATCTGACGAAAATATGAGAGTTCAGACTTTCTCACAACTCCAAGATAATCGCTTTGATAATTTGGTGCTTTGTAGACAATAACGGAAAGGTTGGAGAAGTATTTAGAATCTTCAACTCATTCTTCTGGTTAAATACGTCAACCAACTCTGCCAATGAGAAAGTACTATCACTCTCAGGGCTTCCAGTTTCTGCAGCTTGAGAAAAAACATACGAGTAGTTGGCTTTACCACAATCATTTGAACACAAACAATGGCCTCACCGATCGCTCCCATGTCATCATTTACTACCGCTAGTTCGTCTCAGATATGATTGGCCGTGACAGGCAGGTGTGAGAAAATACTGCTAACATCTGACGCAGATGTAGAAGAACTACCGCGGTTTCTGTCTCTTCGGTTGACGTTTAGGGCTTCTTCAATATTCAAAGCCTGCAATTCGTTTTCGGCATCTAAATCTGGTTCTCATTCTGAATTATTCTCATCATCTGGTAGACTGAAAAAGAAATTTAGTGCTTCCTCTGCCTGATCCGGGTCATCAAGGTCCCAGCGGTCTCTCCTTGACATTCTGATCCAGTTTTCCGAATGTCTCTGACTCCTGCAAATTTTTTCATGAATTATTATCTTTTATTGCAGTCAGTTGGACAGTGGGAAAAATATATCCCACATATTGGACTATATAATTGGCGATGGGGAGGATATTTCCCCCCAATTCAAAATCAATTTTCAAAGCAATTATGCAAAAAGTTGCAAATTTATGTATGAGAACAAGTGTTGAATATATAAGGAAACACATACAAGGTATCAAAAAGCTTGTTTACTTACGTGTTTTGGTTTTGTGGACAAAACTTATGAAAATACACTAATTTGAATGCAAAATTATCAGGAACTCTGCGCAATAAAACAAATTCATGTAACTGGCGTTGACATAATAAATGTCAGGCCAGCGTCGGCACAGTATGAACTTTCTAACACTACCCATTGACAATTCCCCATCGACTATAAACCAAAGATATCATGAATAGTGACTTCTGACGTTTGACATTTGGTGGGAACTATGTTACCCACCGCCTGCGAAGGGTTAATTTGCACTATGATGTTTAGAACATAAAGTTCGAGCAGGATATGTAATTCAAAGGCGAAATAAACTCAGTAACTTTATGCATTATTTTTCACAGGGTTGAACCTCCTTCTTATTTTTTTTACTTGTCATTTTAAGAACCGTATCTCTTCAATTTTATGCTTAAATGTAAAACGTTATTTAAAAAAGTTGCGAGTTCTATTTACACCTAAAATAAATGCAACAACTTTTTTATCGCCAGTATCGGGGCTTGAGTTTAGTTATGGACTTGCTAACTTTTATATCACCATGCTGTTACTAGAATCACTAGCACATATAGTGGAGAATTATACACGTAGTTTTACCAACATATCTTCATGCCAGGGTGGTAAGTGCAGAGAGGGGTGTATTGTAGAGATTTGGGTGAATATGGCGCATAGTAATGTAATTGCGATAGCAGATTTTACAACCCCGGTCGGTCGCTATACGGTACACCTGCCACCGCTAATTAGTAGGCTATAATGGCCATCCAAATGTCGATTAAATCTAATATACTGGCTGCATGGGAAAGCGATGTTACTACATACAGCCTCCACACAGTTCGATATCTCAATATGCCACACACACATACGCTCGCATGGCTGTGTTTCAGATTCTACAGCTTGTTGTAACAGTTGAAAATTACAACTCTCTCTCCTATCTCACTCCTCCCCTATCTTGTTCTCTCTTTGTCTACTGTTCCCTTAATTACCGGGAATCATTCAGGATGTGTAAAGGGGTACTCGCGGTACTACAATGCTGCCTGAAGGTGATCAATTCCAATCGTTAAACTGGGAAACTAGAATTGTTTAATAGATTAGGAATAAACCGGAATATACAAATCATCTTATAGCTTCATCTAAAAAATTAACGTACGTGGAATGTGATAAACTGATAATATAATATAAAAATGTTTGGGGCGCAGCAAGTGCGTTATTTTAGCGAATTTTCATAAGAATAATATATATCTGTGATTTAGTCTTATATTCAAAGTTATAAACAACACTTTATTTAATTAGGAACGGTATACATACGTTTTTTATATCTCAACAACACATAACTAGGGCTTACAGCCTAAATACTATCGTGCCGTGCGTGTCGACAAGAAGAAAAGAGGCAACTTGTTAATTCTGGACTTGAAGGTTTGGATGTTCGTAGGAGAAGGAAAAACATGTGCCGGCAAGGAATTCCACACCTTGGAAGTCCTCGAGACAAAAGAGCGGGCATAACAAGATGTTCTATGTCTGGTGACCTGGACGATAAAAGGGTGCATTCGCGCTGTTCCCCTGGTAGATCTGTTGGGGGCAGCAGCTGGAGGAACTATGGAAGAAAGCTCCTCTGAGCAGTGCCCGTGAAGATATTATAAAAGAGTGAGAGTTCACCAACGGCACGTCGGTGGGCAAGGGATGGCAGCCTTTGGGTGAGGGTAGGGTCACCGATGAGACGTATAGCTCTCTTCTGAATGGAGTCCAGGATAGTGAGTGTAGAAGCGGCAGCGGCACCCCAGATGTGGCAGGAGTATTCGAGGTTTGGCTTCATTTGTGAAGTATATAAAGTATAGACATATTAGCTGGTGAAAAGTATTTGCGAGCCCGGAAGAGGAAACCTAATTTCGCAGCAGCCGCTTCTGCAATTGATGTGACATGTTGGTGTCAATTGAGATTTCGATCCACAGAAATGCTAACAAGTGAAAAGGACTTATTACTTTGAATAACTTGATTGTTCATTGTTATGGGTCTAGGGCTGGTGTATTTCTTATGAGGTAGAAAGCAAGACTGAGATTTGGTGGAGTTGAATTTTACAAGAGTTCTACTTCCCCAGTCTAATATTTTTTGGAGATTCCCAGAGACAGAACCCTTCATGAGTCTGCGATCCTCATCTAATTGGGCTAAAGAGACGGGCTTACAATATTGTATATTTGAGTAGAGGGTGCTGTCGTCCGCGTAACTGTGAATTGGGTTGGATGTGCTAGAGAGAAGGTCATTGATGTGGAGAAGAAACAAAGTAGGGGCTTAAGCTGAACCTTGAGCGACTCCTGCATTAAATGGATACAGTTTAGGGGCATGGCCATCCACGACAACAGAAATTCTCCGGTTGGGGAGGAAATTTTCTATACAGGTACAGAGTTTTGGTGGTAGGCCATAGGCTGGAAGTTTATTAAGCAGGGCTGCGTGCCAGACCTGGTCGAATGCTTTGGATATGTCTAGAGCGACAATCTGGAATTCACCGTGTAGTTCCATAGACTTGTTCCAATAATGGGTGACAAAGGAAAGGAGGTCGGCAGTTGATCTGCGCTGATGGAATCCATACTGCCTCTCATGGATTAGACTGTGTTTTTCAAGAAATTTTAGTAATTCGGTGTTTATATACTTTTCCATTACTTTAGAGACAACTGAAAGAAGAGAAATAGGCCTATAGTTGCTAGGAAGCGCTTTGGGTAAAGAAGGGCAGGCAAAAACATGGCCTCCAACATAAATATTTATACAGTAATTCGAATACGAAACCCAAACAAAATAGTCGTTAAACAAGAAATATCTTTAACAAAAAATACACTAGAAAGCGGAGCATAAAAAAATTCCTGTATGAACCATTTATATATATATATATATATATATATATATATATATATATATATATATATATATATATATATATATATATATAATGTTGGTGAACAATTTACCAAAATTTAGGTCTGTAAGTTTAAAGACAAAAAAGTTAGAAGCATTTAAAGAAAAAAAATGGGGTTTTCCTCAAAACGCAAACAGTCGTGATTTGAAACGTCAAAATTGGCAAAATTTAGGTAAATAACCTGAAAGAAATACGGATTATGTAAAGAGTGTTCTACAAACCCTTAAGTTTCAGCCTCAACCATCATTCCCCTTCATTTTAATAACATATTTCCAGAAAATTCATTTTAAATAGACACTTTCTCTGATGCTTTGGTAGTAGTTTTAGTTAAGTTTATGGTTTAACGGCCTATAATTTTTAGCTAATCTTCGTAGAAAAAAAATCATTAATGAAGAGACCGCGGCTCTTGAATTCTAAAAAGATTTCTTCAAATGAGCGCAAACTAGGCCCGCTAGAATCCATATCCGAGTTTACTTTCTGTTTACATATATACAGGGTGACGCATTTCTACGGTAAAGCTCAATATGATTGTTATTATGCAAGATATGAGAACAAATTGTATACGTTAACTATATGGTGTCTTGAGCTACATCTTATAAAATTATTTTGACAATCACAGGATAGCCCATAAGTCGTTGGTGATACCTCCAGGTAAAAAAAAGTGACGCAGTAAGTGCGGTTTGGTAGCGAATTTTCATTAAACGCTTCAAAATCCAATAACGCTATTTGCTATTAACCTAAGGTTCGTCAGCTAGCGAACGAGTTTTCTCGAAAACATTTTATGTTTATTTTAGGAATTTTTTTTACATTTTCAAACAAGTTATTTTGATAAAATATGGTACATTGTTCCTATTTTATTTTATAGCGACTGATGTAAGGGGGTTACATATTTGCATAAAATTCAAATACGATGTATTTGTCATGTTAAAATGCTGCCCTACAAATTCCCCACGCCCCTTCATAGTTCATCGCTACAATTTTCGAGATACATCATAATGTAAATAACTATGACGTATGTGTAATATTCTAACGCCCTCTTTGTTTATGCAGCATCCAGCAAGTGCTCCCCCGTGTTTCCTCAAGCTCACTATTGTAACAACATAAGATTTATGAAAACTAAGACATGCGTTCCCCAAAGTGCTGTAATAAGGGCATAATCTTGATTAACACATACGTTGCAGGCTGTTATTTCACCAACCCTTCCTCTCATCTGCTTTGCTATTTTCTTATCTCCACGTATTATCACTAGAAGGGGTGCTAAACATTGCTAACTCTTAACTGTGTGCGTCATTCATATCGTTAATCTCACTTGAAGCTTCTCTCACTTTTGATATAAACGGGTTTGGTGAAGGTGTACTCGAGCTCATCATAATAAATCTAGTTAGTTCTGTTTATTATGCGAGATTAAATTATAATCTCGCTTCGGAATTAGCAAAATAAAAATAAATATTCGCTGCTTATCCATTAAATTGATAATTTACGCAAGACCCGAGAATAATCCACAACCTTAGTTTAAAGGTACTCGTATATGGTAGCTTAACGTTTGGGGCGTGAAAATTTTGATACAGATTCAAAGAACGACATTATTTTTACAGGTAATGAGACTCTGACAATCCTTACATATGTAAGTTGTACAAAAATTGTCAATTTTAAAGATCATATTATGAGTTTTGTGGAACAAATTTACAACGTTTGAATAACAATAACAGTCATTCCATCAGACTAACGCTATCTGCGACGCACTTAAGTCCCTGTGAAGCACAACCTCGTCAGTATGCATAAGGCAGTGGTGCTGAGTACTGCGCACATAGTTCGCAAAGTACTATGATACCACAGCATAATCAACATGCTCTGAATGTCAACGTGAAGAAATTAAAGCAAGCGCGGGTAAACGGCAGGAGTAACTATGACTCTCTTGTGTGGCGACACTGTCCAAATGCCTCGTCATCTAATTAGTGACGCGCATGAATGGATTAACGATATTACCACTGTCCCTACCCACTATCTAGCGAAACCACTGCCAAGGGAACGGGCTTGGAAAAATTACAAACACCCTACTAGCCCTTTATTTACACTCCCTCTTTGACAGTAAAGATATTCCGAAACTCCGCAGGTAAATTTATAACGAAAGTTCAAAAACCTTATCCGGCAATTAAAATACAATACACAAAAATTTTTCCTGCAATTTGGTCCCTCTCTTTATCGGTCTTGACCTAAGACGTGGTATAAAGGGTGAAGTTTAGTTGTAAGTAGTTTAGAATTTTTCATCCTCTGATGACGCTAACTTTGTTAGTGAAACGGTTGTCAGGTCTTTAAAGAGATGTGTTGTTATGATTTGGGTCCTCCAAGTGTATTTATCAGTGCTCATCACAGGTTCCGATCTTCACCCAGTGCATACAAATATACTGTTACGCTCTTCGGGGTTCTGGATTTGTTGGCTTACAAAACACATCTTCTCAAACTACTTATTTATTATAACCAACTATTTCCCGACCATAAACACACCAACTAAAATATTCCCCTATTACGAATGTCCATAGAAATATATTTCACTATTCGCCTTCTATGATCACTTATTCTGAACCAACACTAACTCAATACTAAACTAACTAACTCTATGTGCGGCTCGTCTATTTATACATTTCCCGACCATAAACACACGAACTAAACGATTGCTCTATTACGAATGTCCATAGAACTATATTTAACTGTTCGCCTTCTATGATCAATTATTCTGAACCAACACTTTGTTCTACAGCTGTCACTTCTGGTTTCTCCTAGAAATATAATTCCAGACTGTTCGCTGTTACCAACACACTTTACAACCGGCCTCTAACCATAGAAGTAACAAACTTCATAAACTTGCTTATCATAGAGGCGGATGTAACACTGTCCCCTTCTTACATATGACCTCCACGATCTGACATTTCATGGTATCGCGTAAGCCTGTGCATATGGACCACCTTCATCCTGCTCTTTGGTCTCCCCTGAATGCGATAGACAACGTCTTTGATCCTTAAGACCACCTTATACGGACCTTTCCATACTTTCTGTAGTTTCGGTGACCGCCCCTTACGTCGTAATGGATTGTAAACCCACACCCAAAATCCTTCTTCAAAACCAGCTGAATTAGCTCTCACGTCATAACGGGTCTTCATGCGGTCGCTTTCTACTCGTATATGCATTCTGACAGCAGAATAGATGGCCTCTATTCTTCTTTCCAAATATTTTACGTATTCATCAGTTGAACGTGGAGCATCTGTGGGTTCTCCAAATATGAGATCAGGAGGAAGTTTTACCTCTCGTCCAAAAACCACGCTGGCTAGGGTATATCCAGTAGTCTCATGTATGACCGAGCAGTATGCCAGGAGAAATAGTGGGATGTGCTTGTCCCAATCTGTTCGGTGTTTACTGACAAATATTCTTAAATGGGAAAGCATTGAATCTTTCCACTATTCCGTCAGACAGAGGGTGCACGGGTGTAGTTCTCGTTTTTATGATTACCATCAGCTCACAAACCGTCTGAAATACAGCTGATTCGAAATTGAGTCCTTGGTCAGAGTGGAGCTCTAGGGGTGAGCCAAATCTTTAGGAAAACTCATTCACCAATACTTCTGCAAAGTTTTCTTTACTCCTAAACAGCCTCCACCTGTACCGCCATGGATCTCCTCGATTACCTCTCTAAGTCTTGACCGCGGCAGGATTAATTGCTTCAATATGCGGGTTCCAGCGTCTAACTCCCAAATCCTGACCAGAAGATCATCTTTGGTTTTAATAAAGTCCTACTGGGCCCAGTAACTTTTGGCGGAAACGTTCCTATCACTAACTTCGGACCAAGTGGGTCTTTCGTGGTAAGTCTCCTTCCATCTTTAGGCTGGCTGGATATTAGTGTCTTCTTTTTGGTCCTCCATTAACCACTGAGGGTCCCATCGGTTAACGGTTGCACCGTTGTCCTCCCACACACTTCAGCCTTTCTTTGTTTTTGGCAGAGATGCAATGCTTGCATTTTGGTGGGCAAGGTCTCCTAGATAGAGCGTCGGCATTACCGTGCTGTTGTCCAGGGTGGTGTTCGATGGTAAAATCGTACCCTTGAAGGGGTTCAAGCCACCTCACCACCTGCCCCTCTGGATTTTTAAATTGTGGAAGCCAGCGTAGAGAAGCGTGGTCGGTTCTCAGGAGAAATTCTTGACCATATACATATTTATGAAGACGTCTTGATAATGGCTAGAAGTTCTTTTCTCGTCATGCAATATTTATTTTCTGCTTTGGACAGGGCTTTGCTGAAATACCCTACAACCTTCTTTTGGCCTTCCTATTCCTGGGAAAGGACACCTCCAATACCAACATTGCTCGCGTCTGTTTCCACAATAAACCTGTGACCAGGCTGGGGGTATGTCAGAATCGGGAATGAACAGAGAGCCCGATTTAGTGTCTCGAATGTTATTTCACAATCATTGGTCCAAATGAAGGGTGTCTTTTCTTCCGTCAGTTTATGCAAGGGTTTTGTGATGTCAGCAAACTCCTTTATAAAAGGGCGATAATATGTGCAGAGCCCCAGAAAACTTCGCAGCTGCTGTACATTCGTTGGAATGTCTCAGTTCATAATACAGTCTGTCTTCTCTGACCCTGGATATGGGTTCTAGGGGGCGTAGTTTGCGCACATTTGAAGAAATTTTTTCAAAATTCAAAAGTCGGGATCTCCTCATTAGTGATTTTTTTTAATTCACTAAAACCTTGCTTATTTCCACTGAAGACTATAAACAGGAGTAAAACTGATGTTTTTACCCATAGCATAGTTGCCCTAAATCTTTAACTAAAGAGACTTATATGTCGTGAATATTAGGTTTCTATTGACGTAGTATTTATATAATCTAATACTCTATTGCATTGTGTAACGCAGCGTTTGCAGGTATTGCTGATAGTTTACAGTACGCTGCGTCAGTACGAAATTATATTTCGATTATTTGCTTTACTCTACACCATACTGATTAAACGAATTTGCATTTCATTGTGTACACAACATAATTTATGTTAATACAGTTAGAAGGATCAGATATGTTTACGTTGTTACATCCATTCCATATCGACGCATCTGATGCTAAAATTTCAATGACATGTGACTACCAGACAATGTACAACTCGATAGATATAAATAATTGTTTAACAGAAATCAATTTAATGCAAAATGTAAAGGCTTATTTTTTTAATTTCAACAACACACCACGAGAGCTCACAGCCTAAATACTATCGTACCGTGGATGTCGATACGGAGGAAAGAGGCAACTTGCTAATTCTGGACTTGAAGGTTTGGAGGTTCGGAGGAGAAGGAAAAACATGTGCCGGCAAGGAGTTCCACAACTTGGAAGTTCTCCGGACATAAGAGCGGGCATAATAAGATGTTCTATGTATGGTGACCTGGACAGTAAAAGGGTGCGTTCGCTCTGTTCGCCTGGTAGATCTGTTGGAGCAGCAGGTGGAGGAACTATGGAAGAAAGCTCCTCTGAGCAGTGCCCGTGCAGATATCTATAAAAGGCAGAGAGGTCACCAACAACACGTCGGTGGGCAAATGATGGCAGCCTTTGGGTGAGGGTAGTGTCACCGATCTCTTCTGAATGGAGTCCAGAATAGCGAGTGTAAAAGCGGCAGCGGCACCTCAGATGTGGGAGCAATATTCGAGGTTTGGCCTTATGTGTGAGGTATATAAGGTATAGAGATTTGCTGGTGAAAAGTATTTGCGATCCCGAAAGAGAAAACCTAATTTCTAGCTTCTGCAATTGATGTCACACGTTGGTACCATTTGGGATTTCGATCCACAGAAATGCCAATAAGTGAAAAGGACTCATTACTTTGAATAACTTGGTTGTTCATTGTGATGGGTCTAGGGCTGGTGTATATCTTATGAAATAGAAGGCGAGAATGAGATTTGGTGTAGTTGAATTGTACAAGATTTCTACTTCGCCAGTCTAATATTTTTTGGAGATCGACAGCGACAGAACCCTTTATAAGTCAGCGATCCTCATCTAATTGGGCTAAAGAGATAGGCTTAGAATATTGTATATTTAAGTGGAAGGTGCTGCCATCCGCGTAACTGTGAACTGGGTTGGATGTGCTAGAGAGGAGGTCATTGATGTAGAGAAGAAACATTGTGGATGCTAAAGCTGAACCTTGAGGGACTCCTGCATTACTTGGATGCAGTTTAGAGGAATGGCCATCCACGACAGCAGAAATGCTCCGGTTGGAGAGGAAATTTGCTGTCCAGGTACAGAGTTTTGATGGTAGGCCATAGGCCGGAAGTTTATTAAGCAGCGCTGCGTGCTAGACCTGGTCGAATGCTTTGGATATGTCTAGAGCGACAATCTGGGATTCACCGCGTAGTTCCATAGACTTGTTCCAAGAATAGGTGACGAAGGAAAGAAGGTCGGCAGTTGATCTGCGCTGACCAAATCCATACTGCCTGTCGTAGATTAGACTGTGTTTTTCAAGAAATTTTAGTAATTGGGTGTCTATATACTTTTCCATCACCTTAGAGACGACTGAAAGGAGAGAAATAGGCCTGTAGTTCCTAGGAAGCGCTTTGGATCCTTTCTTGGGAACGTGTTGTACTCGAGCAGTTTTCCAGTTACTAGAGAATATGCCTCTATTGTAAGATGTCAGGACAGGAGCAAGTTCTGGTACGCATTTTTTGAGAAAAATTGCTGGGATCTCGTCAAGGCCAGAGGCTTTCCTGGTATTAAGAGGAGAGAGCATCTTTCGTACCTTTTTAGTTTTGAAAATGATATCTGTCATTTTATGCGCGACATTGGGGACTGTTGGTGGTTGAACATTTGGAGGTGGGTTGAGAGTAGAATTGCCGGCGAACAACGAGGCAAAATGTTCAGCCTTGCCCAGGGCTGTAGAAACAATTTCATGCCCTGAAACAAGAGGTGGGAACGTGCTCTTGCAGAAATTATTCCCAATTGATTTAGCAGGAGTCCAGAAGGGTTTGCTGCCGTTGGAGCTTGAGAAGACTTTGTTTTTGATGTGGTTATTAAACGAGTTTTTTGCCTCAGCAAGAATGCGGACATAGAGGTTTCTTGCGTCGTTAAATTACAGAGGGGCATTGATGCACTGCCAGAAAGGTGTTTTGTAAATAGAATGTTCCTGAATATTGGAAAATGTTTTGTTTCTACTTTCAGGAGGCGTGTTGCTCCTGTTGAGTACCAATATACTGTCGGAGGTGACCAATTTTGCATAGGACACAGTTCGGAGTCTTAGGAATTGAGTTTGACACTAAATTAACATTTGCGCAGCACACTGAAAAAATTGATGCCTCAGGGTTGAAAACATTTGGGCTTTATTATACGAAACTCGAGAGGATTCCGTAGAGTAGAAACAGATAAAATTCTTTTTAATGCGTATATACGTTGAAAAATGACGTATCTGCCGATGGTCTGGAATCATTTTTACAGGGTTTATTTTGATGTGGTGGAGAGAGTTCAGAAGAGGTTTGTTCGTTTTCTGCATTTTAAGTTTTTGGATCTTATCCCAGTTTTACACCTTACGGTGGTTTGCTTGCTGTGTTTAATATGACCAGTTTTCATAGCAAGCGCTACTTGCTGACCTGGTGTTTTTGTTTAGAATCGTGAGGAACTTGGTAAATTTTTCGGAATTTTTGGGCAGGATTCAGTTCAGTGTTCCTCAAGGGGATAGTAGACTAGAGAAACTGTTTTGTATACCAAGATACAGAACGAATAGTCTGTTCAGTTCTCCGATTTGTATAATGAGCTCAAGTTATAACAAACTGTGTCAGCATGTTTATCATGAATTTAAGAGCATTTAAAAACATATTGACTGAACATATAAATGTCTAACCACGTTCTCCTGTTGACTTTGTTTAGTCCTCAAATTACCTGTACTGATTTAGATATGAATTTAAAATAGATGAAGTAAGTTTAAATTTGATTTTAGTTTTAGACTGCCTGTGAAGCCTGAAATGTAATTTAAGCTTGCGGAAATGTTGTTTTGTTTTGTTTTGTTATTGACTTAATGTGGGTAGTAAGTTAGATTGTTGAATTATAGGTGTACACCATAGGCTTACCCTATTATGCAATACGTAAATGGTTTTATAGACTATATATTTGCATATTAAATAAATAAATAAATAAATAAATAACTTATACATTATCAAACTTTTATCCAACTGCCAAGAAATATGTAAAGGTACCGACATAAATTTACGACTGCCATTTATATTCACAATCAGACAATTAAAACCATTTTCATCGGAACCACGCTAACAACTTCAATACAACGTCTTCGTCATCTCTTAAATTACACACACACACATACACACACACTACAAAATTTAATTAGCAACCCATTCTGAAATTAATTCACGCTTGCCTGAAATCTAAAATCAACGCTTGAAGCTTTTGCTGCAACGTTAGCATTTCAATAACTTTCCAAAGAGCAAGAAACCTATTTCACTTCATCACACATACTCCAGCTTGATTATAAACAAAGACAGAATCCGATACTTTGAGTCTTGAAGCGATTCAAAGTAACCACAGAATTCCTTCCATCATGTTTCATCATCGTTAGCGTTTTTCATAGAAGCGGAGACGCGAACGCAGCGCATTCTGTCGCTTCACTCTTGAACTTTAGCATTTTACAGAGCTTTCCGCTAGCAAAGGCGACGTACTTTCAAAGCACTTCCAGAGGGAAAAGATATAAAAGGAAAAGATGCCAGCTTCTTAACGGCAAGGGTAGACTGTACTCGGTCGGGTGTTTTCGGCGGGGTATTGATTCTTACAGCGCATCTGTTTTTTCGGGATTTTTCAGTCACCCGGCGTTTATTTCTGAAGGCAAAATTAATTTAAGATACAGTATCTATAAAACTGGCCCAACGCAATTAGATTTTGCAGGGAGATTTACATAATAGAATGGTAATAAGCAGGTACACTTTGTGAGATATAGTTCTTTGAATAAAAATTTAAACCTGTGGTCAGCAATAATAAGTATACTTTGAAGAACCAGGCTCACTACAACATATTTTATTTATTTATTTATTAGTGAATTTTTATTAAAAAATACAGAGATATCGATGGTGAGGTATTAAATGAGCGCGGATGTGGGCCCCTAGAACCCATATCCGGGGTCACTTTCAATTTTTATATGTTGTGTATATATATATATATATATATATATATATATATATATATATTTGTGTGTGTGTGTATCCAGACGATAACTCAAAAAGTATTTAACCGATTTTGATAAAACTTGGCAAGTTCCTTTCTTTTAATTATATCTTGGATGAATTCGTTAGCCAGGAAAATCGGACAAGGTTTTCTGAGAAAATTTTGAGCTTCTTTCTAAAAAAATTTTATCTCCAAAAATTACAAAGCCATTTTGATGAAATTTAGCGAACATGTTGCCCCGGGAAAGACTTAACTATGTACCAAAATTCAGCTTTCGGTGTTTGCAGAAAATTTAGATATTCAAATTTTAAACATTTATTTTTAAATGAGTAACAATGATAAAAACTGGTCTATATATGAGATCTAGTATGTTTCAGTCGTTACCCTGACAATGGAACATTTGATATCATTGCGCACGTCACTTGCACGCTCTAGCAGTCTTATTAGTTGACGTGCATTATTAGATCGTTTCTCTGTTTTCAATTACTTTTTACATATTATTTGTGTTGTTTGGGAATTTTAATATACAAGTGCAAATTATTCTTTCCGACTTTATTGGTGTTAGTGGGTGGGCTAAATAGTGTTTGTGATTTTCACAGCTAAAAAGGATCGAAGTTTTACAAAAAGACTGATATGCAACAGGTTAGTTATTTTCTCTCTCTGATGCTTTGGCGGTAGTTTTAGTTAAGTTTATGGTTTTACGGTCTATAATTTGTAGCTAATTTTTGTGGAAAAAATTCGTCAATGAGGAGACCGCAACTTTAGAGTTTTAAAAGGATTTCTTCAAATGAGCGCACACTTGCCCCCCCCTAGAATCCATATCCGGGTTTACATTCAGTTTTTATCTGTTTACATATATACAGGGTGACGCATTTCTACGGTAAAGCTCAAAATAATTATTATTATACAAGAGACGAAAAAAAATTGTATGAGTTAATTATAGGGTGACTCGAGCTGCATCTTATAAAATGATTTTGACAATCACAGGATGGCCCATAAGTCGTTGGTGATCCCTACAATTTTTTTTCGCATACACTTATTTTATTGCATTTTTATCGAAATATGTTTGTAAGAAAAATATCGAGACGCAGGAGGTGCATTTGGTATCAAATTTTCATTAAATGCTTCAAATATCAGTACCTCAATTTGCTATTAACCTAAGGTTTGTTGCCTAGGAAACCAACATTTTAAGTTTGTTTTCGGAAATTTTTTGTACATTTTCAAACAATAAGTTATTTTGATAAAATATGGCACATTGTTTCTACTATGTAGATTATACCGGTAACCAAATTGACGACTGCTTGCATTAAAGAGATATATTTGCTATTAAAAACATTTTTATAAAAATTCACTTCCATAACGCACTTTTTTGTTGTATAATATGGTACAATCACCGTCCAAAGAAGCCTACGCTTGTAACAAAGGTATACTTAAAAATATATATGTATATTCTAATTGACGAGCTTGATTGTTTTTGTAAAAAGGGGAATTTCCTTTTAACTTCCAACTCATGTATTTAAATAATGCAAGTATGAAATGCAAATACGTAGAAGTTAGCTAATTAACAGTAGAAGATCTTACACAAAACATCAATTTTCTTCCCCAGTGCTGTTATCACCACTGTCTATTTCAATACCATGGGTATCTGCATGCCTTGGATTATTGTCAGGTTTTAAACTTTAATAATACGCTTTGTTTTCTGTTTCTTTTCAGAAACTGTGACAGATGAAAAACGCTCTTTTATTTGGTTAGCTTCAGAAGTATCTTTTTCTTATACAATGGTGTACAATTTAATTCGGATGGTCATCTTATCCTATGATTCCTAACAATAGTTTCCCCAGACCAGATTACGTATGACTAACCTTGACGTGAGAGGTTTCTGAGGAAGTTTTTAGCGAACAGAAAGATTTTAATTTTATAGTCGTATTGATTTCAAAAAAAGCGTGGCGATACAGCTTTTGACGTATTCAAAAACATACCTGTGAACCGTTGACCATATTAAAAGGTGAAAGATAAGTTGCTGCCCCCTTAATTATCTCATCTCATCCAGATTGTGCTTTAAACCCATGGTCACATATTCAACAATAGTATGGTGACTTTTTAATTTTTTTCCCCTAACGTCGGCCTTTTTCCGCGACTATGGCCAATCACCGACATCAGGGAGCAGTTTCACCTCACGATCCCGGAAATTTTGCCCAACCCCAGCCTTTCTGTAAGGAGGGTATGGATCTTTAACGTGCCCAACATCGCAGAGACACGGGACCGACGGCTTTACACCCCCTCCGAAGGGCGGAACGTGCAGACAACCAACATGCTCAAAGACAATGCCAGAATCTCGGTTGATGTTAATTTATTACAATTTGTACTAAAAAAGTAAAAGGGAAACCCTGAGAATCGAACTCAATACCCTTCGGTTCAGAGGCACACGTTCTTACCCCTGGGTCACCGAGACTCCTAGTAAGGTGGCTAAAAACGGTCAAATTGCAAAAGTTGCAGAGGCTGATTTGTCTTGGAATAATGGGAGTTATGGCATCATGCCCTAGAGCTGCCATAGAGGGAATGCAAAATCTGACTCCACTGTAGATAGGTGAAAAGCCACACTAAGTGCCTCAAGACTATTTCAGTAGTAGTAGTAGCAGTGGTGGGGAGGCTAACGCCAAGCAAGTAGGCTACAATGGGCCCTTTTTGCCAACCCCAGCAACCATGCTCTACACTTCCTCAGTTCCGTCGCCAAACCTCCTCGACCTCGAAATGAAGGCCGTGACTGTCTTCAATTGGACGGTACTTACCTGATTCCTCTGCAGAGTCCTGGAACCGAACAATTCTGCTAGAAGACTCCCAAAAGCCTCGGATTCACACAGGTAATGGTAAGACGTTTCTTCATCCTCTCCGCATTCCTGTCAAATGGGATCCCTTTCTACGCCTATCAATGTGAGGTGTTTTCTCAGGGCGCAGTGGCCTGTTAGTACCCCAGGGATGCGGCGAAGCGTAGGTCGACTCCTACCGAGTAGCCAGACAGCTTTATCTCTGTCCGGCCCCTCCACGAAGTCCCTCGCCTGCCTACCGCCACCAACCGACCCCCAGTACCTCTCCATGGCTTCCTCAGTCCACCTGTCTAAGGCGACAGGGACCGTCTTCCTACTTATGCCTATCTCAGGCTTCGGGCTACAGAACGGCCGCCGGGAACCAAGCCTTGCGAGATTATTCGCTACCTCATTCCCCGCTACGCCACAGTGTCCCGGAACCCACACCAGTTGCACCTCCTTTGTCCTGGCTAGTCCTTTGAGTGCGTCAGCGCACTCCTGAACCAGTGTTGACCTGGTTTTGGCCGCGCAAACTGATCGAAGGACCGCCTAGCTATCCGAGCACATGTATACACATTTCTCGGGGCTCATCCCCACATCCTGTCTATTTTAAGTAAATAAATTCAAACCAGGAGACCTGACTGGCCTCTTGGAGATCCTTGAAATTATTCGATTGGAGTTACTCGTCAAACCAACAGACCTGACCAAATGCCAGCTGAACTGGACTTATTCGTCCCTTTTGATGGTCAGAAGTGACCGCTAGGCATGGACAAAGATAGTGAAAGTCTGACAAACATCCTTATGGTATAGAGACGGGTCTAAAGAAACAGAAACAGCAGGACTGGAAATAACAGGACCTAACTTTCGACTCGCTAAATCCCTATGAAAAACTTCCACCGTCTTCCAAGCAGAAATTCTTGCTATAAATCTCCATCTACAGGAGTGCATACAAAGAAGACTCAGAAATAGTGAGACTTTTTTTCCCTCAGGGCTCGTTCGCGGCCTTGCCGCCCCGATGGCACTACAACCTTTGGTTGATTTTGCATACTATTAGTGTTACTCCACCCATTCCAAAATCACTGTGCCTTGAACTAGTCTGCACAGCGATTGGTAGGGTGAAGTTTTATATTGCTCTGTCTCGGTCTAGACTGACCGTAGATCAGTTGTCTTTTGCGGTTCAGAGCTTTACACTCGCACAAGGTCCCCTTCGAACCGCCCCATTTTATGCAGGTGTTTCTAGACGGCCGTGTGTCCCGTCAAGAGACCTGTTGTGTTGCTGTCCTCTGCTAAGATTTAGCAGCTCCATCGGTCTCTTTGAACTTGGTTCGTCAATTATTGACTTCCCATGTCTGAGCCCTGGACAGACTGCCCAGTACACCTTGTGTTGGTTTCTGACCCAGGACGTAATGGCTCCCCTGGCAGTGCTCTTTGTCACGCCCAGAGCCGGTTCTGGTCCCATAAATGGTTCTGCTGACCCTCCCTTCGCGAGACTGTCAGTTCCTTCATTGCCTTTGACGCTCCGAGTTACCCGGCACCCAAATGAGGGTCACCCCATTCTCAGCACTCACTCACCAGCCAGGAATGTACCCGTGGGCTACTTAGTGCCTTAAGCGCTGCCTGGCTGTCTGTGGCTATGAGGATCCACTTGTTGGTGCAGCCGCTCCTCTTGTTCTCCCGCACACAATACAGGATGGCGTACATTTCGGCCTGAAACACCGTTGCATGGGCTCCGAGGGAAATACTATGACTTACCCTCGGTCCTTCCGAGTAAACACCTGCCCCCGTCCTACGCTCCCCGCCGGATCCGTCCGTGAACCAGATGAGCGCGTTTCATTGTATGCCCGGCGTCTCCTCCCGCCATGCCTCGCGGTCGGGGATTTTCACTGTAAAGTTGCTTTCCCTGCAGATTTGCGGGCTCGCGAAGTCTGACTCATTTCAGGCATGGACTCCTTCACGATCTCCTGAAATTTGCAGTGGCCCCTGAAGCCTGGGTGGATCTTCAGTCTACCATTGAATAATATAGAGACTTACAAACAGTCAGGTAGTGCCAAAGATTCAGAAATCTCACAAAATTCTTTCAAAAACTCTAAACTGACCTGGAACTGCAAAAATCTTTCGAGCAACTGGCTACGAACAAGAAAGTAACTTTGAGACTTGTACGAGGATATCAAGGTATTTGAGAAAATGAGGAAGCAGACAAGCTCGCAAAAAAACCCTCAACGACACCATTTACGTTCCAGAGTCTTATTTTGGTTTTATAAAAACCGCGTAAATAGCAGAAAAAATATTTTGAAAATCTTATTATTTTTTTCTTTTTAAAACGTCAAAGTCGTGATTTGAAAGGTCAAGATTTGCAATTTTAGACAAATAATCTGAAACAAATACGGATTGTGTAGAAGAAATGTCGTAATAAGTGTGTTTTACAACGCCTTAATTTTCAGCTTCAACCATCATTGTCCTTCATTTTACTAAAATATTATCGGAATATCCATTTCAAATAGACCATCTTTCCGATGCTTTGGCAGGAGTTTCAGCTGTGGAGTTTATGGTTTCGGCCAAAAAAATTGTGACTTTTGTAAAAGAAATTTTTGCAAAATATAATATATTTTTCAACTTGGGTCATAAAGCTGTTTGTCAATAATCATATCTTGACAAGTGTTTTTTTTTCAATTTTTTATTTCAACAACACACCACGAGGGCTCACAGCCTAAATACTCTCGTACGGTGGGTGTCGACAAGGAGGAAAGAGGCAACTTGTTAATTCTGGACTTGAAGGTTTGGAGGTTCGGAGGAGAAGGAAAAACATGTACCGGAATAGAATTCCACAAGTTAGCAGTCTTCGGGACAAAAGAGCGGGCATTATTTGTGAAGTATATAAGAGATAGAGATTAGCTGGTGAAAAGTATTTGCGAGTCCGGAAGAGAAAACCGAATTTTTTAGCAGCCGCTTCTGAAATTGATGTGACATGTTGATGCCAATTGAGACAATAACCTCGGTGGTTCAGGGGTAAGAACGTGTGCCTCTGAACCGAAGGGTACTGGGTTCGATCCCAGGGTTCTCCTTTCACTTTTTCAGTACAAGCTGTAACATTAACATCAACCGAGGTTCTGGCATTGTATTTGAGCAAGTTGAATGTCTGCACGTTCCGCCCTTTGGAGGGGGCGTAAAGCCGTCGATCCCGTATCCATGCGATGTTGGGCACGTCAAAGATCCCTACCCTCCTTACAGAAAGGCAGGGGTTCGGCAAAATTTCCAGGATAGTGAGGTGAAACTGCTCCCTGGCGTCGGTGATTGGCCATAGTCACGGAAATAGGCCGACGTTAAGGAAACAAAACACACACACACAAAACTCTGAAACTAAGCTCTGATATGGGTTGCAGGGGACCTAAGATCGCGCTCACCAGGAGATTTGTTTTTTAACTACAAACTCGCGTTCTCCTCGAAAAGTAATTTTTTTCTACGAAAATGCGCTAAAAATCTGAATGTACATAAGTGACGATAAAACCCAGAAGCCTATCTTTAAACCTTTTTTTTTGATGATCCGTTGCATAACATTAACGAATTTTAACTGTTCTAGCGACAAAAACTGAATTCAAACTTGGCGGTTTTACGTTTTTTATACGATACGAAAGTCTGCTCTTTGTGAGTTCGTAAGAAAGTTTACTTTGCGCCCCGACGCCAGAAAATTCCTTAACTACACTTGGCGACGTCTTGAAAATCTTTATAAGAAACTTCTTCCTTCACGACACAGAGAGCGCTACACTCCTATATAATTAAAAGAATTCCCTACTCTTTTTCTGCAACGTAGAGTCGCACCTTAGCATTGATTTTCGCTTATAAAATATAAATGTATTATGTGCTGTCAACATCTTGTTTACTGGTCCCGTAATAGAAAACTTAACTAAATATTTATGTCACATTTCGAATCTGTGGAACATTACAGCAAAATTTCTATCGAATTTGTAATTTAAAAATACCTAAGTACCTTCAATCCATCTACAGAATTAACTCAGAAAGTTTATAGTGTTACTAGTGTTATTTCTATTATATCAAACGATAAAGAGGCGGGTTAGTAAGAAAATTAGCTGCCTAAAGCCGAAACTGGACTATAGCTTATATAGAAAATTTAATTTTAAGAAAAGGTAGGTATTTTCACCATATATAAAAAATCATATACAGGCTAGACCAAAAAAAATATAGGTCAACGATTAGCAGGAGGTCCTTGGTATGAAAATATTACTATACTTAGCCAAACCTACCTCAGCCAAAAAGTCAAAATTTAGGAACATGCAGGGTCTTTAAACGATAAATATTTTTCAAGACATTAGAAAATAATATATACAGGGTGGTCCAACAGTGCGTTCAAGTTCAACATTTTGATTATTCAATAATAAAAAAAATTGGAACCAAATTTCGAGGTATGAACGTTATTGACAAACTAAAATTGTTTTTCCATATGCAGAGCGTTGCATAAGTTAGAAGCAACCAGTAGCGGCTCGTGCCTTAATGCATTGGGGGTACGCAAGAAAAAAAAGTTCGGGGCGCAGCAAGTGCGTTATGGTAGTGAATTTTTAATAAATGCTTCAAATTTGAATAACTCAAGTTTGTACAAATTTATAAATTTGAGTTTTGGGGGGTTGTAAAGTGTTTTACAAGGCAATATATCCACCAAATTTCATTAAAATAGCTTTATAATTTTCGGAGAAAAAGATTTTTTTTAAAACAAAACTCAAAATATTCCCGGAAAACCTTATCCGATTTTCCTGACTAACGAACTCGTACAAGCCATTAATAAAAAAAAGGCACTTGCCGAGTTACATCGAAATCAGTTGCTTATTTTTGAGTTATCGGTTGGATATATATATATATATATATATATATATATATATATATATATATATATATATATATATATATATATATATATATATATATATAACATATAAAAATAGAAACTGACCCCGGATATGGGTTCTCGGGGTCCTAGTTGCGCTCATTTGAAAAAAATTTTGCCAAGTCTCTCCATCGACACCTCTCTATTAGTGAATTTTTTAAAATAAAAATTCACTAAAAATAAAGGGCTCACCTCTTTTTTCCCAGAAAATGTATTATAAAAAAACCTACTTACTAAACTAACTAAACTTAATAATTATTAACTACTTACCAAGTTTTCCTCTAGATAGTTATACGTTATAGTAGTTAAAAAGTCCTTTCCTTTGATAATTACTAATACAAATCACAATTCTGTCAACACTCAGCATTCACTTTAGTTTATAAGTTGTAACATAACATACCTATACTCATTCCTTAAACGAAAAATCCATACGTCTATTTTTGATAGCCAGAAACTGTTCTAAAACTCTTTCATCAAAGTTCGGTATTTCAAATACAAAGTCCCTGTTTATTCCCAACATTACTAGCGCATTAAACATGAAAAAAAAAAGAATTCCTTACATTGCATCCACATATCCATTCGTTGTCATTATATATACTCCTAGCAAAATGCCGAGTAAAAGACCTACCTTCTTTTTTTTTTCATACAAGTTTGGCTTAACTTTAAATTTGGTGTAGGTCGTCCTAAACTTTTAATCTTTACCTTAGAATTTAAGTCTAATTGTGAAAAGTTAACCTTTCAAATATTATCCACTGAATTAATCACAGTATCACAATTATTTTGTCCACCTATTAAGCAACCCGAAGTAGTAGCCATCATAATAATAATAATGGTCTTGTTAGAACATGTAAACAACAACGAAATAATCTAATTAAAATCAATCCAACGCGAAACACTACACGAAAATTACTACACACGCTCTGCAAAAAGTGCACTGCACACTGCAAGTGCGGAATTTTAAATCGCACAACCAGATTGCTTACTCGGTCGGTTTTGACGAAGATAGTCGATCATTTCGCATTGAAGTATCGCATTTCCTTAGAGCGCCGAAAAATACACACCGTCGCGTGACTCATGTATATGGATGTATATAAAGTTTGCAACCATTAACACTATACTTCTTCTAATTCTGTATTAATGGCTGCCGACTCTGCGATCCTCGATCCTCGATATATTAATTTTGTTTGTTGAATGTAGGAGGTAAAAAAGTAAATAAAAATTTATTAAAATATAGCATAGCAAAAAATTTTTTTTCCACGGCAGGCGGCAGTGCGCGCGCACGGGCGCACTTATCGAGGAGCCGCCCCTAGATACAACCCAAACTTAACTTTCTTTAAATAGTGCGCAATGTATATTGTTTGATTTTTTCATTCCCCGTGTTTTGCGATTCATCTAGTGTATAGTTGTTGTGGCCTATACAGAGTCGTTCAAAAGTGTTGGCCACTTTTTTAAAACATCAGAGGCGCATTTGACGGTCTGTATCTTCATTAATATGTCAACATGGAACACTCTATCATACCAAAAATATGAAAAAGTGTTCTTCTTTCAGCTTCAATCAATACAGAGAGAATTCCTTGAAAACAGTATACAAGGTGAGTAAAAACACTGGAGTCGAATTTTCTCGAGAAAATGGAACATCCTGTATATTATAATCAATTTAGATACATCAACAAATGTTCTCTCAGTTTCATAAAGTATATCCTAAGGCTAGATGCATTCTCACCACAATTAGAACCGTAGACCGGTTTCGCTCTAATTAGAGATCGTCAGTATGCATTTTAGCGAAAATACACCTATAAAGTAATACGGCTATGGTAGCCAGCCTTCCAACACTAAGTGAGTGGTAAAAAACGTAGCAACGTGCCGCCACCTAGTTGCGGAACCAAGTAGTATGTTGTCACGCCAGCTCAATGGGCCAGAGCTGACAATTTAAAACAACAAAATAAAACATTTAAAAAAATACATTCAAAATGGATTCGATCGCGTAACCTTCTGCTTAGGAGGCAAACGCGATGCCCCTTGCGCCATCTAGGCACACGTCAACTAACGTTTTCTTTGTAAGATACTTTAGATCGGCTTCATGCCCGAGTTATTATATTAAAAGTGTACGTAACAATTAATTACAGAATTAGTAGAATTACCATTGAAACACATCCCACGACTGTTTAGGTCTTATATGACGTCTTATATTTAAGTTTAAATATAAGAGAAACTATTTTAGTATCATTTTTATAGAGACTTGCCTTGATTCTGTTTACATTTCTGCTATATTATGCGACAGCATAATATATCTATGCTGCGCTAAAACTGTATTTGGGGCCGTTAAGAGGACTACAAATTTAGTGTATTTTAATAATTGATGGAATCCCCCAGTTAAATACCAAACACTTAGCGCATTTTTTATTTCGTGTCGTCTGTAATTTTCCATAATTTCGACCGAGATTTCACGATTGTTGGTTCGGGTAGTAGGTTTTCTGCCTGGTATATATATTTAGTTTGGTTACCGTTGATGTATGGTTTATACCTGTTGTATGAATCAACCTACGCGTGGCAGTTAACTACTCTGTCTGTCAGGCATTGGACTTTAACCACAGCTCTGTGGCTGGAATCGATCACACGTCATTCGGAGCACTACCATTGAAAGTTCCATTGAAAGATCGGTTGTGTCTTTGGTTCTCTCTCCGCGCCGTTGACATTTTCTCCGCCAGCCGTAGTTCACATGTCACTTTTGGTTGTCATGTCACTTGTCACCTTCAGTTTGCATTATTGAGTTAAATATCTAGAGATCCATGGGACTCCATTTTGTTAGTTTGATAAAAATTAAACTAAAAAATAAGCGTCTTTTGCATTCATCCTCTGATTTCTTCAAGTCTTCTGATGTTCCTGCCTTCTTGTTTTACGCAGCTTCTGTTTGGTATCTTGAGGACAATAGATGAAAAGCCAAACTTTGACAACATTCCATACAGCATCTTTCTGTAATTGAGACAGGAAATTTGTAAGTATTAACCCAAATGTGGCATCTATGTCCTTCTTTTCTTTCTGAATTTCACATGTTCAGATGTTCTCGGGGAGTTCTACTCGGCTGTGCAGCCTGCTTTGCTTGTCTGGAGCTTTTTATGTAATTGACTAGTTTGAATTTAACTTATTGCTTGTGACTCCATAAGAGTGTTATTCATATTTGTGGGACTCCAGTCCCGTTTCAGTTTTTAAATCTTAAATTGTACATTTTTATAGAGATGTTTTATAACTCCTGACACTAATGTCAGTTAAATATTGCATGGCCGTTAGGGCTGATCTGTATTCGACATTTACCTTTGCTTGACTTTGTATTCTTTTTGTAGTTGCGGTGTTAGTCACTCGCATGTTAGACCTACCAGAAACATAGTTTCTGACAACCACCTTTTTACATTCTAGGTCTAAACCCCTGAAGATGGCACGATAATGTGTTGAAACGCGTAGGGTTTTAAGAATAAATCAGTTTGTCTGGTAATAAAAGCATTTAATTTCCTTTAACCATGCATTAATAAGCCCACCTATTCTTTTTACTTATACCCAACAAACAAAAATGAAGTCTTGGAAATTGTAAACAAGTTTAAAAATAAAACAACATTGGATATATATATATATATATATATATATATATATATATATATATATATATATATATATATATATATATATATATATATATATATATATATATATATGGCCTTTTAGTACAAATAATAAAGCAAATAATAGATATAATATTTAAATCTTTGACAGCCTTGCTTAAGTGTTTTCTTAGTGGAACATTTCCAGATATTCTAAAATTAGCTAAGGTAATATAAAGTTCCACTTTTTGTAAAAGGAGACATGGAAAACAGTGCAAATTATAGGCCCATCTCGTTATTTTGTTTTTGCAAAATATTTGAGATCCCGTGGTTCAGTAGTGGTAAGAACTTGTGCCTCTGAGCCGAACGGTACTGGTTTCGCTCCCAGGTTTCTCCTTTCACTTTTTCAGTACATAGTGTAACATTAACATCAACCGAGGTTATGGCATTGTATTTGTGCAAGATGAATGTTATGCACGTTCCGCCCTCTGAAGGGGGCGCAAAGTCGTCGGTCCCGTTTCCATACGATGTTGGGCACGTTAAGGATCCCTACCCAGCTTACAGAAAGGCAGCGGTTCGTCAAAATTTTCAGGATAGTAAGGTGAAACTGCTCTCTGGTGTCGGTGATTGGCCATAGTCGCGGAAATATACCAAAGTTAAAGAAACCAAAAACACATACAAAATATTTGTGGCTCTTATAAAGTTTAGATTAGTCTCATATTTTGAGGGGAACAGTTTACTGGCCAAAGAGCAGCACGTTTATCGCCTGGACACGTGGACCGGTCAGGGAACCTCGTTGTAGGTAGAGCCAGTCTTCCGAGGAGCGACTGACCCGTGATTATACATCCATTCGACTGTGTGCAAGCGGCATCAAGACTTCGAAATCCACGTTTATCACCTGGACACGTGGACAACATCAGCCCTCTTAGAAGTCGCCTCCAGGTACCAGCGGCATCACCCACGTGCTGGTTATGGAAACCTACCTACGTTTGTAAGTTCCTCTTCCTTGAACTAATCAATGTTGGATCACAATTCGATCACTTTTATGTGTAAATTCGTAACATCAAAGTTGTTGTTACGCCACGTGTATTCATTATATCTCTTCACACCCAAATAACAATTCCTCTGTTCCTTCTTGAGTTATGTAAATAGAGTAATTTGAACCACCATTCTCTAGCCTTTCAAAACTAACCAATCTAATCCATTTCTTTTGATCTCAGTAAGACATTTTGAGCTAGTTGACCCAAATCGAGCAAACCATTTGATCCTATCAAGCTGGATTCGAACCAACAATTTAGCCATTTTGCGCCAAATAGTAACAAAAAAGTGTAAGTATGTTTAAGACCTGAAACGTACCACAAGCAACGCTCTCTACCCGCTAGAGGTGAAAACAGTTATTTTTTTATCACTTTGAGAAACTCATATATTGTGATTTTCAAAACCATACGTCGAATACCTACCGTAAAACGGGGCTACTTGAACACCCCGAGACTATTTGATCATGCTATGCCGATATAGCTTTATATTTTTATATATATTTTTTTGGTTTTTTAGAAGCGCAGCAGGATTTATTTTGTTACAGGTAGTCAATTGAAGTAAAAAATGATTCGCATATACCAGAAAACCCTTGGGTCAAAACCCTATGCCAACTTCAGGCTGAGGAAAAGTTTAGAGTACCCAGGATATCTCTTCTACGTAGAGTACATGGAAAGAATACGAGGCCTGTTGGACATCCTACCGTCCTCAGCAAAGTTGAAGAGGCCACCATCGCGGACACCCCTGGTGTTGTTGCTAAGTGGGCTTTCCCTTTGACACGGCTGGATGTAAGGGATGTAGTACCTCGATGAACAAGGAAAGACAGTGCGGATATTTTCCGATAACACTCCAGGTCCAGATTTCCTCGATTCCTTCATTCGTAGGAACAACGTCTCCATCAGGATGGCGTCTAATATAAAACGTTCCAGGTCGTCGGTAAGTCAGGATGACATGTTGAATTTTTTCAATAACGCTGAACTTGCTCTTCGAGATGTTAAAAGCAAAAACCTTTATAATTATGATGAAACCAACATAATTGACGATCCGGGGCAAAAAAAGTTATCGTCCCTAGTAATACGAAAAGGGTGGAGAGAGGACAAGAGCACTCTCGAGCTTCAATCAGCCTTATGGCATGCGGTAACGCAAATGGTGGTTTATAAGGCACAAAACTTATTTGAAATATGGTTTTTTCAAATTTTGCTACCACACGTCGAGGCCACTCGAGATCCAGATGACGCAGTGGTACTACTAGGAGACAACCTGGCTAGTTATTTCTCTCCTAAAGTCATCGAGGCATGTAAAATAGCAATATATCTATCTCCATTTCCACCCAACGCAACGCATCTTATGCAACCCCTCAACGTTGCTGTATTTTCACCCATGAGAAAGAAATGGAGGGAAATTTTAGACCAGTGGAGAAGAGAAAGCAGGTACTCTGGGTGTATTCCTAAATAGCAATTCCCTCTATTGCTAAAGAGACTGTGGATCGGAATTAGTGACAAAATCAGCCAACATTTAGTGTCGGGCTTCAAGGCAACCGGTCTGCATCCACCCAATCCTATAGAGGTGTTAAAGAGGATTCCCGATGGGTTAGATGCTGACGCAGAGGAAGTTGGAAGGAATATTGATGCTGTGTGTGTTTTGTGTGTTTTTATTTCTTTAACGTCGGCCTATTTTCGTGACTATGGCCAATCATCGACGCCAGGGAGCAGTTTCACCTCACTATTCTGAAAATTTTGCCGAACCCCTGCCTTTCTGTAAGGAGGGTAGGGATCTTTAACGTGCCCAACAACGCATGGCCACGGGACCGATGGCTTTACGCCCCCTTCGAAGGGCGGAACGTGCAGACATTCAACTTGCTCAAATACATTGCCAGAACCTCGGTTAATGTTAATGTTACAGTTTGTACTGAAAAAGTGGAAGTAGTATCCAAGGATCGAACCCAGTACCCTTCGGTTCAGAGGCACACCTTTTTACCCCTGAACCACCGGGGTTCTTATATTGATGCTAGTTTGAGAGATTTTTTGCAAGAACATCAGGGCAGTGGTGAGAAGCAAAAACGAAAACGAGGAAAGAAAGTAGAACCTGGCACTAATGCGTCTGCTGTAAAGGTTGAAAAGGCAGTGCTAAACGTTGAAGATGCAGGGTTGGAAATTCCCGTGAATTCTGAGACTGTAACATCTGCATCTAGTAATCAAGATCAGCCATCCATATCTGCATCCACTTCTACCCCCAACAATTCCTCGAGACAAATATCACCTCGTGCAACCCGCAGACCAAGACGTGTGAATTCATCTATTTGCGGTATTTGCCGTATAAACATGAAACATTACATTGTAAGAGTTGACTGGGTGCAGTCTGTAAAATGCAGAAGCTGTATTTGTGGCCCATGTAACGGGGCAAGTCAAGATTCCTACTTTAACTGCCCTCGTTGCGAAGACTCAGACGACCAGGATATTGTGGATGACAATGAAGAAGACAAAGATTTCATTCCAGAATAAATATATTCTAGTTTTACGATACAGAATGTGATTTAAGTTCCTATTGTGCGTTAGAAATTCGTTGTTTGTTCCTATTTTGAGTTACAGTTTAAGTGCATATAAATATACGTTTTAAAAAAAATGCGTTTTAATAAATTTAAATAATGTATTTAAGTTTTTTATCAATAAAAAGGCCACATATACACATTTGCTTCATATTACGGCGTAACATAAACATCAGGCAGTGATATAGTGCATTTTAATGATAGGTGTTCAAGTAGCCCCAAAGACGGGGCTACTTGAACAGCCTATAAACATTTTTTTGTTGTCATTTCTGAATTTTTCTCAAATTAGAAACCAAAAATGGCTAGTATGCAGTTAGGTCGGTACGAAGCATATTTTTTGGCACTCATAAATCAAAAACATGGTCAGATATTTGCGAAAATGTCTCAAAAACATGTTCAAGTAGCCCCGTTTTACGGTACTTCTCTAGATGTCAAGGAAGTTTGAAATTCAATTTATGTTTTTAACACCTTGTATGTCTTTTAATTTTAACTCTTGGACTGGGGTACCTAAGTTATCTGAAATGCAATATTTTGATGGGGAGAATCTACTGCTTCTTCACCGTTATTTAAGGACCACCTGTATATTTTATACCTAGGTGTTATATTTATTTTATTTTATTACATAAGCTTATACAATTTTATAAAGTGCTATACAAAAGGCTATGGATACAATATAATTAAAATTTTCGCAGTCCAAAATATGTCCGGATGTCAAAGTCACGTTCCATAATGTCACGCTTTATATTGACTATTTCTTGTTCTTCCTTGCCACTAATACTTACACAATCAGCTGTAAATATTGCTTACCATTTAACAAAATTTAATTAAATTGTAGGGCCAAGATTCTCCCTATAGGTAGGTGGAGCGGCGTATAATAATTTTGACGTTGTCAGTTGACATTAGATAACTATCTTTTATATTGTTTAACTAAACATGTAAATTCAAACTGGTTGTAAATTAATAGGCATTTTAAGGAAAGCCAATATCCAAATTCTGCTTTCACCGTTGAAAGCGATATTCTTCTACCCTTTACGTTTCATCCCTATTGTCTTTCTTAATCAATAAATCGATTGCTACAAAATCTTGTCCACCTTCAATCCTGTTGTAACCTCGTTTTCGTTTTCTCGCACCCTTCTGCACACGCATTTACCACCCCTAAAAGCATTAAAATCTCCTGCAATCTTAATCTATAGTTGGACTGTCTTCTAACCACCTTAAACCCAACCGTATAGCAGGAAACGACTTCCAATAAAAATGTAATAATCAACCACATGCGTAAACCGCAGGAATATCAGCCAATCGAATTGAGGATTTGTGACCACAACTCCGCCTTCTCTAACCACAAACCAACCGCAAGACGAGAGGTAATACGGCGTCAACTTGTAACAGCCATACGCATCTTAATTTGGAGCCTATAAAATTTATTTTAGTATAGGGTGATAGTGTTTGTTTCCTGCTTCCATCGCTTTTCGGTTGCATGAGTGTATTCATATTTAATTTATAGCAAAGGGTTTGATGTTAGTAACACACACACACACACACACACACAAAATTAAGAGGATATATATATATAATATATATATATATATATATATATATATATATATATATATATATATATATATATATATATATATATATATATATATATATATATATATATATATATATATATATATATATAGGGTGGCGCATTGAAAACTAAACAGACCGATTTGCGTCCAGAAATTTTTTTTTAAGAAACGCTGAAACACGTCAATTTTAATATTGAGGGGTACATGTTTTGACATAAAATTCAACTTGGTCACATCAACCCCTTAAGGGTTAGGGAACATGGGTCGAGTGTTACATCATTTGAAAGCTCTTTCTTTTCTGAATTCAGCACACAAATTTTGTTGGAAGTTTTATCAACTCGTTTAAAAATTAGTTACAGTTGAAGATGCAGAAACGCATTTCACTCATTCCGATAAAAAATGTGCTGATAGTCAATCTCTTGTTTGTTTGTAAACAAAAAATTGATTATCAGAACATTTCTTATCGGAATGAGAGAAATGCGGTTTATTATTTCTGTTTATCGGTCGGTTTGATACTTGATAGTACTACCGAAAATTAATTTAACAATGGTGTATTCTGTGGAAGATAGAGTTGAAATAATTACTCTTTTTTTTCAAAAACGATGACTGTGCCAACCCTACCCCAAATTTGTTTAATGAACGACATCCGAACAGACATGTTAACAGAAAATACATTTTGGAGTTAGTTGCAAAGTTTCGACAAAGTGGTTCAGTAGCCAACAAAAAACGGAATCCTGAACGTGAATTTCCGGTTAGAAATGTGACTACTGAGATTGCAGTTTTAGGACAAACTGCTGCAGACCCAACTCTCAGCACGAGAAAATTGGCCACTGTTTCAAACATCAAAAGAAAAACTATTCAGCGAATATTGAAGCATCATAAATTTCACCCGTATAAAATTCAACAACTGAATGAAGATGATTTTGATCGTCGGCTGGAGTTTTGTGAAGTTATGACTCCACGAATAGCTGAATAACGGGAACTTTCTGTTTTTCAGACGAGTGTACGTTTTTATTAAACTCTACAGTCAATCGTCATAATTGTCGTTATTGGGCACATAATAATCCAAGAAATTTTCATGAAGTCCACACTCAAACTCCACAGAAATTGAATGTCTGGACTGGCATTTTTGGAGACTGTTTAATCGGACCAATTTCTCTTGATGGCAATTTGAGTGACGAAACGTCTTTTGAGTTACTAAAAGATATGGTTTACCCTCTACTAATCGACAATGTTGAAAATGATTATCTCTATCAAGAAAATCAATTAGCGTTTTAACAAGATGGAGCTCCTCCGCATTTTTCACAACGTGTTAGGGAAATTTTGAACAGAGAGTTTTCAGGACAATGGATTGGGCGTAGAGGTGCTATTGAGTGCCCCCCCTCCTAGATCACCGGATTTAACTCCTTTAGACTTCTTTCTATGGGGACATTTAGAAGAATTTACGCAACAGAACTGGAGTCTCTGGAAGAATTACGACGACGCATTGTTGAAGAATGCCCTCTAATATCTCCAGAAATGCTCCAGAATATCAGAGCTCGTTTTGAAAAAAATTTGTACTTTTGTATGGAAGCTGGTGGTCAACAATTACACTTACTTAACTGAATAAACATTTTGAACGTTTGGTTTTGTTTTTTAGTTGTTTTTTTTTTACGAAAAATTGACTAATTAGTGCATTTCTTATCACAATGAATGAAATACGTTATTGCAACTCCAACTGTGAATAATTTTTAAACGAGTTGATAAAACATGCAAAAAAATTTGTGTGCTGAATTCAGAAAAGAAAGAGCTTTCAAATGATGTAACACTCGATCCATGTTTCCTATTTAAAATATAAGGGTTGTTATCACCACCTTTAAGGGGTTGATGTGACAAAGTTGAGTTTTATGTTAAAACATGTCCCCCTCAATATTAAAATTGACGTGTTAAACCGTTTCATAAAGAAATTCTCTGGACGCAAATCGGTCTGTTGCGTTTTATATTTAACCTGTATATATATATATATATATATATATATATATATATATATATATATATATATATATATATATATATATATATATATATATATTTCCTGGAGCACACCTACCAAACACGGTTTAAAAATGTGGTAACCGTAAAACAGAAAGCGAATAAAATGATTGGCCGAAAAAACTTTGTTTGTATTGGTTTGAAAGCGTACGATGTGTTGCCACTGGATATAAGACAAGTGCATTCATATAGATTGTTTAGGAACAGGGTACAGTCCTGGCTACTTGAAACTCCGAGAGATGTTATCTACAGACTGGTTAATTTAAGTTAAGGTTTTGGAGATGTAGTGAATCCAATCCTGTGTTTTAAAATCGGATATTATTTTACCTCTGCATATATTTCGTAAGCGCATTCGTATGGTGTTTTATAGCATTATTTTTGTTGTTTTTATATATTCTCGCTTGTTTTTAGTACAGCTGTACATGGTTTTAGAATTTTGGTGTTGTTTGGGGAGTGCTGGATTGGGGGGTGGTTTTGTGTTGGTGGGAGAGAAGGATGAGAGGGAGGAAGGTGACTGTTGTTGTCGGATGCAATTGTTTTTTTTTTCTTTCTCTCTTGTGTGCGCATTGTGAGTTATGGGGTGTCCTCATTGACAAGCTATTTTGCTTCTATGGAGACATGCTGTGTAGATGTTGGTGTGGGAGAGAGAAGGGAAGGAGGGAAGAAATGTGTGGTATTTTAGTGGTCTAAATTGTTGGGCACATATGCTGAAAATCGGTTTTAATAACATGTGACTTGGTTTTGTTTTTTCAGTTGAATTGCTTCGCAATTGTTTTGGAAAATGTGCACTAGGTATTTTTGAGAAAAATTATATTGCTAGTATCACCAACAAGTCTCTGACTTAGGTGATTATTATCTTATTGAACAATTAGCTCTAATATATTTTATAAGTTATTTGTAGTAAAAAAAATATGTGTATATTGTTTAATAAACTATTATTATTATTATTATTATTATTATTATTATATATAGGTATATAGGTATGAAGCCTCCGTTGGAATTTATGTTTGTATGTTACCTCTAGAATTTCCAGGCAGTTCAAAATCAATTAATGATTTCCTTCATTTAACATTTTTTTCTTCTTTTTTTTGTGATCTAGTTCATAAAAGAAAGAGCTTAGGTATGTGTCTCTAAAACATAATGAACTTCATTGTTGTGCCACAAGATGGGTGTTACTTACTTCTTGAATAGTTGCAGATTATATTATGTCTTCGAAAATATGTCTGCCGGAAGAGCATTCTAAAGCTTAGAAGCTTTGGAATGGACGAGGGAATCGTAACGACCTGTTTGACAAGTTAGTAACTTGACAACAAATGCGCGTTTTCACTAAAATCGGTTTGGCGATTAAAGGTTGTAAACGGATATACTAACGAAACAATTTCTGAAAAGCAATATTGATGATAGTATTGACAAAAGATGCATATCCCCAACCATTCTCCAGTGCCGGCCTTAACCACCCAGGCGCCCTGGGAGAGTCAATCATTTGGCGCCCTTTATTATATGATAATGATATAATACTTATGTATAATTATATACTAAACAAATAAAAGAAGTTAATTGGGTAGCACATTTGTTTTAAATTTAAGAGAAGTCTAAGCTTCTCTGACAGTTGGTTGAACTCGAAACATGTTAAAACTTTACTTTTCTAGTTTTTTGCAAGTAAATTCTCAAATAAGACAAGCAAAATCTAGGTTTTCTGCAACTTGATTTTCCATGGATAGTGAGGCCAAACTGGTCAATCTGGTTTGAGACATTGTAGACGGCAAGTAGGTTTTTATCAATTTCAGTTTGGAAAAACTGCTTTCACCACTTGCAACAGTCATTGGTATTGTTAACAGAATACGCAACGATATCCAGGTGTTGGGATATAATTCTTGAAGGTTATGCTTCTTGATAAAGTTGAAGGCTTCAATAGGCGTTGCTTGACTGTCTTCAAAATAAAGTTGCACGCGTAAAATTTCACCGCACAACAAATTGCCATCGATATCTGATTTAAAGTTGACAGTTAACTGTTCCTGTAATTTAGCACAATGTTTTAATAATCGTTCTTTATTTTGATTCTTTTTTATGTTAAACAAGAAACTCCACGTCGTAGAAAAATCTTGCATTTGTTCAAATCTTTCTTTTATAGAGAGTCTGCGATCCTCATCTAATTGGGTTAAAGAGACAGGCTTAAAATATTGTATATTTGAGTGGAGGGTGCTGTCGTCCGCGTAACTGTGAACTGGGTTGAATGTGCTAGAGAGGAGGTCATGGATGTGGAGAAGAAACAAAGTAAGGGCTAAAGCTGGAGGAACTCCTGCATTAATTGGATACAGTTAAGAGGAATGGCCATCCACGACATCAGAAATGCTCCGGTTGGAGAGGAAATTTGCTGTCCAGGTACAGAGTTTGGGTGGTAGGCCATAGGCCGGAAGTTTATTAAGCAGCGCTGCGTGCCAGAACTGGTCGAATGCTTTGGATATGTCTAGAGCGACAATCTGGGATTCACCGTGTAGCTCCGTAGACTTGTTCCAAGAATGGGTGACACAGGAAAGGAGGTCGGCAGTTGATCTGCGCTGACGGAATCCATATTACTTGCCGTGGAGTAGACTGTATTTTTCAAGAAATTTTAGTAATTCGGTGTGTATATACTTTTCCATCACTTTAGAGACGACATAGAGAACAGAAATGGGCCTGTTGTTGCTAAGAAGCGCTTTGGATCCTTTATTGGATTAGGGTTGTACTCGGGTAGTTTTCCAGTTACTAGGGAATATGCCTCTATTGTAAGATGTCTGAAACAGATGAGTCAGGACAGGAGCAAGTTCTGGTGCGCATTTTTTGAGAACAATTGCTGGGATCTTGTCAAAGCCACAGGCTTTCCTGGTATTAAGAGAAGAGAGCATCTTTCGCACCTTTTCAGTTTTGAAAATGATATCCGTCATTTTATGCGCGACATTGGGGACTGTTGGTGGTTGAACATTTGGAGGTGGGTTGAGAGTAGAATTGCCGGCGAACAACGAGGCAAAAAGTTCAGCCTTGCCTGGGACGGTAGAAATAATTTCATCCCCTGAAACAAGAGGTGGGAACGTGCTTTTGCACAAATTATTCCCAATATATTTAGCAAGAGTCCAGAAGGGTTTGCTGCCCTTGGAGCTTGAGAGAACCTTGTTTTTGATGTGGTTATTAAACGAGTTTTTTTCCTCGAAAAGAATTTTTTCGAAAATTCAAAAGTGGGGATCTCCTCATTAGTGAATTGGTAACTCAAAAAATAATGCATGGATTTTGATAAAATTTGGCAGATAGCTTCCTTTTGTCAATGGCTTGGATAAGTTCGTTATCCACGAAAATCCAACCAAGTTTTCCGGAAAAATTTTGCTTTTCTTTCGAAAACAAATTGCATCTCCGAAAAATAAACAAGGTTTTGTTACTAAATCTCGTAAGTAAGCAAACATTATAGAAAGTGAACTATATGCCAAAATCTAGGCCTCTAGGTTGAAATAAAAAAAGGTATAAGCAATTATTCAAAAATTGTTTGGTGCCGGATCATTTCTATGAAAATTCACTACCATAACGCACTAGCTGCCTCCAGACTTATTCAAAGTTTGAAGTTGAACATTTTTGTCAGATTAGTGGCTACCATAACGCATTTACTGCATCAGAACTTTGTGTCAATTATTACAGAGTTTCATTTTGACTTTCTTAACGTATAAAGCTAAAGAGTAAAGCTCCAGACGATTTAAAAGATAAGTGCCTTGCAGATTTAAAAACCAAAGAGGGGTGTGTGTGCGTATTTATCAACAAGACAGTAGCTGATCTGACACTGACGCAATAACAAATCCTCTATTATCTGTACACTCTCATCCCATCACAATTTAATTACAATGTTGCCAGTGTACGAAAAAATACGCGAAATCCTCGAGAACTTAACTGATTTCGAAAATCATAAGGACTTACATAATAGTCCCTCAAACACTGATTATACCAGCGATAAATTTTTTTGCCAATGGAGACTGTGCTTAAAGGGGAAAAGTCTGGATGCAGCGAGTGCGTGAATGATGAATTTTCATTGAAATGATCTGGCACAAAACATTTTTTTTTAAATTAAGATGCTTATAAGTTTTTTTCTTGTAACGCGGAGATCTAAATTTTGGCACGTAGTTGATCTTTTATAACGTAAACCTACGTACCAAATTTGGATACTTACAAAAGGAAATTCCCTGCACAATTTCATCAAAATCGGCCCATTATTTTCTGAGTTTTTCGGTGTGATACAATGCTTGAACGGTGAAGAAGCTGACTAATTCGACAATGTCAAAGGAAATGTGCCACTGTTTTGAAGAACATTTCTCAAAAATTTTGGCTCGCTTTGTACCTGTGAATGAAGCATGGGTCCATTCGTAGACTAAAGATCAACCCTGGGTTCAGCGGCCACTACAAAATTGAGGAGACCGTAAAGGAGCCCATGCTTGAAATGAGGTCAGACTTCGCGAGCCCGCGAATCTGCAGGGTAAACAACTTTACAGTGGAAATCCCCGACCGCGAGGCATGGCGGGAGGTGACACCGGGCATATCATGGGACGCGCTCGTCTGGTTTACGGACGGATCCGGCGGGGAGCGTGGGACGGGGGCAGGTGTTTATTCGGAGGGACCGAGGGTAAGTCATAGTATTTCCCTCGGAGCCTATGCAACGGTCTCTCAGGCCGAAATGTACGCCATCCTGCACTGTATGCGGGAGAGCAAGATGAGTGGCTACACCAGCAAGTGGATCCTCATATCCACAGACAGCCAGGCAGCCCTTAAGGCCTTAAGTAGCCCACGGGTAAATTCCTGGCTGGTGAGTGAGTGCCGAGATGAGATGAACGACCTGGCTGGGCAGAATGAGGTCACCCTCATCTGTGTGCCGGGTCACTCGGGGGTCAAAGGCAATGAAGAAGCTGACAGTCTCGCGAAGAGATGGTCAGCAGAACCATTTATGGGACCAGAACCGGTTCTGGGCGTGACAAAGAGTACGGCCAGGGGAGCCATTAAGTCCTGGGTCAAAACGCAAGGTGTACTGGGCAGACTGTCCAGGGCTCAGACATGGGAAATCAGTCATTGACGAGCCCAGTTCAAAGAGAGCTTTGAAGCTGCTAAATCTTAGCAGAGGACAGCTCAGAAACATAACAGGTCTGTTGACGGGACAAATTGCCGTCAAGAAACACCTGCATAAAATGGGGCGGTTCGAGGGAGACCTGGCATGCTGACTCTCCGGCGAGGGGGAGAAATCAGCCCAGCACATCTTGTGCGAGTGTAAAGCTCTGGGCCGCAAAAGACAACTGCTTTACGGTCAGTTTAGACCGGAGACAGTGCATTATAAAGCTTCACCCCACCAATCGCTGTGTAGACTAGTTCAAGGCACAGTGATTTTGGAATGGGTGGAGTAAAAAGACTAAGGGCATGCAAAATAAGCCAAAGGCTGCAGTGCTCTCGGGGAAGAAAAGTCGCGGACGAGCCCTGAGGGAAAAAATGGGTCCATTAGTATAATCTAAAAACTGAAGAACAATCGACAGTGAAGGCATTCCGGTTCTCCACGAACCAAAATATTCCGTGTTCAAAATTGAAAAAAGTGGCCTAGAAAAAAATTTGGGCAAGTGAATAGCTGGCCAGCCTTTAATTTTCAAATCCTCTGTTTTAATAAGTTGATACCAACATTAAACATAACACTTTTTGAAAAAGAGCATGTACCAAGTCTATAAAAATATCTAGAACCATTAGAAAATAATCACAATAATATATTTCTAATATCTATTTAAAGGGCTCTAAATTTTTGAGGGTGCAATTTGAAATATAAATGAATAGGGTTAAATTAAATTACCGTGACCTTGACCTCTAGTTTCCAGAATTTTAATTTGACCACACTTTGGAAGCAGCCTGTATATTTACGTAGACTTATCCAAGGCCGTTGATCAAGTAGATCACGGAGTATTGTTGAAGAAGTTGGACGCCTGTGGTATCTCTTCTTCATCACCTGTGCGCCTATTGCAATTATATATCAGTGGAGTATCAGTTTGTGATGGTAAATGGGCAAATATAATCTAACTTAGCTGTGACTTCTGACATTCCCCAGGGATCAGGCTTGGGGTCCTTGCTCTTTTATATATTTATTGATGCCACTGCGTTGAATCTGACATGTGAATATATTATATATGCAGATACAGATATTTTGTAGTGCAGATGATGTTTACGACTGTGGTAAGCTGCAAGGAATATTGCGTGCTTGGGGGGATGATGATAGATTACAGCTCAACCATTAAATGTGTAGCATACTGACATTTTATAAAAAGGTCGAACCAATTGTATTTGCTCACTCAGGTCGGGACTCTCTGTTGTATCGCTCAAATAGGGTCGGAGATCTAGGAGTCATTTTCGACTCAAAACTTACATTTACGAAGCATGTTTCTCAGATAGTCCCTTCAACGCTTATTATGCTTCGGTTTGTGTTGAGAAATTTACAGAATTTCGCGCCTTAAGCTAGGCCATCTACCATATTTCATTAAAATAGCTTTGCTGTTTCAAACAGTACAAACATTTTCCGAAAATAAAGTTCCAGAAAAAACTGGTCTGACTGAAATACAAAAACGTTTGTGGGAAAACTTTTCAAACTCAGCCACTATTGGAGACTGCCTGTATACGGGTATTCGGCAGCTCGATTTTTTCGACGAGCAACATAAACAAAAAGCTGTTCGTAAAAACGCCATATCGGAATTTGCGATATGTGTTTGTGATATGTACCAAATACGTGAAAAGTTGCAAAAAAATTGAAACAAATTGAAAAAACGATGAAGGATATAAATTTTTTTCCTTACAAACATGCATTATAATTCGATGGAAAATGAAGAAATGCAAAAAAATATAAGGGGGTTCCTATCAAAAAAAGAAAGTGTACCACCAACGAATTATGGGCCAGCCTGTGATTGTCAAAGTAGATTTATAAGATGCAGCTCTAGACCCCCCATAATTAACGTATATATATATATATATATATATATATATATATATATATATATATATATATATATATATATATATATTTGAGGAAATCTTTTTAAAATTAGTTAAAGTTGCAGTCTTCTCAATAACGATTTTTTTATACTAAAATTTCCTAAAATGTGGACTACTAAACCATAAACTTTACAGCTGACACTACTACCAAAGCATCAGAAAGGGGGTTTTTTGAAATGGATTTTTAGAAAGTATTTTATTAAAATGACAGACAATGGTTGAAGCTGAAACTTAAGGCTTTGTAAAACACACTTATTACGATATTTCTTTTACGCACAGTCCGTATGTGTTCCAAATAGGTTGTCTGAAAATTGCAAATTTTGACGTTTCAAATTGCGACTTTGACGTTTTAAGAAAACAAATTATAAAATCTTCAAAATATTTCTTCTGCTACTCGTCTTCCTTGCGTCAAGAAAACTTAACCGCAGAGCAGATTCTGTCGTTGTGTGCAAGTGAATGGAGAACATTTTGAACATTTATTATAAGAAAGGGACGTTTTTATTAAGTTCATTTTCGAAATTTGAATTTCAGGGTAAACTGTTTAGGTTTAATATTCCGGTATTAAATTTCCAGCCTGTATTGAAAACTGTAATGTTAGACCATACATATGGGGTATCTCCGCATTCAGAAAAATGTTAACCATCGAATTGTGATGAAAAAAATATAGGGTTGCTATGTAAAAGAAAATGGATAAAGTGGTGGGAGTTTAATTTTTCTAACTATGATTATAAGATAATGTTCGAAAAATTAAACTTCACGTCTCTTAGCGTTTTCCACAAAAACTATTTTTTGCCGAAGAATGAATTTTATTCCATAAGTGTGTTTCACACTGTATAGTATATATATGTATATATATATATATATATATATATATATATATATATATATATATATATATATATATATATATAGATATATATATATATATATATATAGATATATATATATATATATATATATATATATATATATATATATATATATATATATATATATATATATATATATATATATATAAACACTGATCTCCTCATCACTAAGTGAGTGGTGAACGTGTCGCCACCTAGTTCGGAACCAAGTACTATGTTGTCATGCCCGCTCCAAATAACACAGAGTGTTAAAAATAGAGACAGTATACAACTAACTAACAATTTAAAAAATTGTTAGCCCTGGCCCATTTCTACCCCAATATAGGGACAAAGTATGTAAGACTAGATGCATTCTCGCAACAATTAGAACCGTAGACCGGTTTCGCTCTCATTAGAGCTCTGCAGTACGGCATACTAATTGTAGCAAAAATGCACCAAAATTAACACGGCTATCGTATAGCCAGTCTTAAAACACTAAGTGAGTGGTGAACGGGTCGCCACCTAGTTCGGAACCAAGTACTATGTTGTCACGCCCACTCCAAATAACACAGAGTGTTAAAAATAGAGACAGTATACAACTAACTAACAGTTTAAAAAATTGTTAGCCCTGGCTCATTTCTACCCCAATATAGGGACAAAGTATGTAAGACTAGATGCATTCTCGCAACAATTAGAACCGTAGACCGGTTTCGCTCTCATTAGAGCTCTGCAGTACGGCATACTAATTGTAGCAAAAATGCACCAAAATTAACACGGCTATCGTATAGCTAGTCTTAAAACACTAAGTGAGTGGTGAACGTGTCGCCACCTAGTTCGGAACCAAGTACTATGTTGTCACGCCCGCTCCAAATAACACAGAGTGTTAAAAATAGAGACAGTATACAACTAACTAACAATTTAAAAAATTGTTAGCCCTGGCCCATTTCTACCCCAATATAGGGACAAAGTATGTAAGACTAGATGCATTCTCGCAATAATTAGAACCGTAGACCGGTTTCGCTCTCATTAGAGCTCTTCAGTACGGCATACTAATTGTAGCAAAAATGCACCAAAATTAACACGGCTATCGTATAGCCAGTCTTAAAACACTAAGTGAGTGGTGAACGTGTCGCCACCTAGTTCGGAACAAAGTACTCATCACATAATTTGTTTACGAAAAATTCGCTAAAAATATCAAGAATTAATAAACATAAAATGCATTCCAACAACAAATAGTTTCGAATTTTACAGTACGTTAGCTGCATGAAAGTTTATTTTACTAGGCAACACCGCTAAAGTTACTCTCTATACAATAGCGACATCTGCTTCGGCTTTCCGACTTCCACTTAGAAGAAATTAAAAAGGTCGCATCTTGGCTACGTCTGGGATCAACGTGCGTACCATGGCAACCCTCAAAGTCAGTTAATGAAACGAGATTTTTCAGGACAAACCTGTTAAAATTGAAACGCTTGAGGATGCCGTCACTTTGGTGAGAAGTGCATACAAGAAGAAATGAGTAGCAGTTGGGGGATGTTACGACAAACTGATTTTAAATCGAATTTTCTATACAAAGTGAAAGAAAATTGTTCCCGGATTATTTGCTTGGATACGTTTGCTACAAACACAAACGAGGACAAAATGCAGTATTTGTTACGAAAAATATTATATTTATCTCCAGGAAATAATCGCAAATGTTACCGATTAAGAAAAACGTAATTTTAACGAGAAATTATTTTCTTTTATTGCTGTTATTAAAACTAGACTTAAAATTGTTTTCGTCTGATATCTCTTCCAATAAAAAATATCACCTCGTCTACTATACCCGCTATAATTTTTTAAAGATTGGAAACGTTGTAGTTTCAACCAAGAACAATAATGTACCAACTTCGACGATCATCACCTCTAAAATACTGAGGTTAGACAATGTGGTTGGAAACTGAGACAAAAACCAGAATCACCCCAAAAAACACATAAATAATTTTATAATTAATGATTAATTAATTGATTATGGGGTCAATAAAAACGTTTAATGCGCCATTGTCTCATGACTACTAGGATGTACAATTTTTAATAATAAAACACATCCTCATTTTCGATCTCGGAAGCTTGAAATTTCTTAAATGCCGTTTGCCCGAACAGACGAATTGGGTGTCGGGGAGAAACAGAGTGGCCAGCTCGATTGCCTGATTTGAACTAGACATTTTCGTATAGGTCATTGTAACCATGTGGCAACCGTAGCTTTATTGTTAAGCTGGCAATAAAAAAAGAAAATTCTTTGTTCCGCATAATATTTATTATCTAATCCTACTGAAATTTAATGACACTGTCTGAAAAATTACGCGTAGATGCTAAAAAATAAAAAAAATTAACAGGTTTTTATTAAAAAAACTGGCTATTACCAAAGGAACAATTTAATTTGCCACAAATTTCAAAGTCACACAAATATGGAAAAAAACAGTCCAGCAACTTTTATTACAAACTTTAATTTTCTTAAGTATCGTAATAATCAATAAAACTAAAGTCAGAATTAGATGGAAACAGCAGTAAACGTTTATTATTAAACATGCTCTTAGGTGAGAATAAAAACTAAGGACAATAATTAAAATGAATCTCAGTTGTAGTCAAAGTACAGTATTAATTTATTTATTTTCCATTCTTTTTTTAATACAGTTCCTTATAGTGATGTCGGTTTGGAGTATTAGCACTTTATCTTTTCCGATCTCTCTTCTTTGTCAATTTTCAGGCCAGGTCCACCTCTTATTTTTTTCTCCTTAGCGCCCGTCCGCGATTGCCGCCCCGATACCACCGCAGCCTTTGGCTTATTGTGCATGCCCTAGGCCTTTTATACTCATTCCACTCCAAGACCACTGTGCCTTGAACCAGTCTGCACAGCAGCTGGTAGGATAAAATTTTATATTGCTCTGTCTCTGGTCTAGGCTGTCCGTATATCAGTTGTCGTTTGCGCTCCAGAGCTTTACACTTACACAGGATGTGCTGGGCTGATTCCACTAACTCGCCGCAGAGTCTGCATGCCAGGTCCCCCTCAAACCGCCCCATTTTGTACATCTATTTCTTGTTAGCCATGTGTCGCGTCAAGAGCCCTGTTACGTTCCTGAGCTGTCCTCTGCTATGATTTTGCAGCTCCACAGTTCTCTTTGAACTGGGTTCCCCAATTACTGACTTCCCATGTCTAAGTCCTGGACAGTCTGCCCAGTACGCCTTATGTTGTTTCCTGACCCAGGACTTAATGGATGTTCTGGCCGTGCTCCTCGTCACGCCTAGGACGGGTGCTGGTCCCATAAATGGTTCTGCTGATCCTGTCTTCGCGAGAATGTCAGCCTCTTTATTGCCTTTGACTCACGAGTGACCCGGCACCCAGATGACGGTAACTCGTTCTGCCCAGCCAGGTCACTCATCTCATCTCGGCATTCACTAAGCAGTCTGCAGTTTACGCGTGGCTTATTTAGAGACTTAAGGTCTGCCTGGATGTCTGTGGCTATGAGCATCTACTTGTTGGTGTAGCCCCTCCTCTTGTTCTCTTGTACGCAGTGCAAGATTGCGTACATTTCGCTTACAAGACGGTTGCGTGAGCCCCGAGGGATATACTGTGACTTACCCTCGGTGCTTCCGAATAAACACCGGCCCCTGCCCCACGCTCCTCGCTGGATCCGTCTGGGAACCAGACGAGTGCGTCCCGTAATAGACCCGGCGTCTCCACCGCCATGCCTCGCGGTCGGAAATTACAACTGTAAACCTGTTTTCCGTGCAGATCCGCAGCCTCGCGAAGACTGACCACCTTTCAGTCATGGGCTCCTTCACGCTCTCCAGAGTCTTGCAATGTCCCCTGCTGCCTGTGTTGGCATACAGTATATCATTGGAGGCTAGTCTGTATAATCCTAGCCTAGCCTCCTCATGACAACTGTGTGTGTGTGAGGGGGGGCAGATCCAGAAACTCCTCCATGGCGGCTGTTGGCTGTTGGAGAGGCCAGAGCCCTGGGTTGCTTAGGCAAGCCATCTTTTGAATCTTGTCCGGTTTTTGTTTGGCACTGGATTGTGTCACCTTAGGTAACCATACCACTGCCGCGTATGTTAACGATGGTCTGACCACCGTTGTCTACAACCAGTGGGCCATACTAGGTCTCAGTCCCCACGTTTTTTCATATAGCCACCTAGTAACGACTAGAGTCATGACTGCCTTGCGCAGTATTTTTCCAACGTGGTCATTCCAGGTTAACTTGGAATCCAGTACGACCCCAAGATATTTTACACCCCTGACCATAGGAATGTTTTTACCATATAGAGTCAGAGTTGTTGGGCTCTCCCACTTCCTCCTCCTCGTAAATGGTATGACGCTGGCTTTGGCAGCGGTCACCCACCTCTTATTGGCCCGCCAGGGATTTGATCACCGGACTTCCCGCTTAGTTTGTTGATACACAATCTAAGCTAACACTGCGCCTAGCTGATATAGCTGCTTTAGTTTTATACCAAAAATAAAAATTTTGGGTAAATTGGTTTTTTTATTGTTAAAATGATAGAAAAATTTCTCATTAAAAATGTGCATGCTAATAACTTTTTACGGTTTCTGTTATACGTGATGTGTTTTTATAGTAGCTATTGTTTTGAATAAACCTCTAACAAATGTGCCATATCATAATCTTTTAAATAAGTACATTCCAAACAAATATTCGCAAATATTCTGTTTTAAGGCTTTAAATTTTTTAGTGAATTTTCATCACGAAAATCCACTAATGGAGAGGTATCGATGGTGAGACTTTCGAAAAATTTTTCAAATTAGCGCCAATTAGGGCCTCTGGAACTCATTTCGATGGTCAGTTAAAATGTCAGCAAGATGTCAGCCAGGAGAACGATGTGAGAGATACGAGAGGGACGCCATCTCGGTGCGGAACTAGGTAGTATGTCGTTACGACAGCTCTAGTTTACACAAAATTTTATAGATAGAGCTGTGTATAATCAACTAACAATTGTGTAAATTGTCATCTTTGGATCATTTCTTTCCTAATACCAGGACAAAGTTTACGTCCAAAAGCGCTAAATTTTAGCATGCCAATGTATGTTATTAATAAAAAATTTCGGGACGCAGCAAGTGCGTTATAGTAGTGAATTTTCATCAGAATTGTACACCATTAGTAAGATATATTATTAAAACTAATTCTTTAAATTTAAATGGACCTTGGAGATCGGTTTTAGAGTCCCAGTTAGCGATTATTTGAAGAAAAAGTATATGGAGTTAAAAAATTAAAATATGGTCTTAGATATAATATGTAAGTACTGCAGTGCCTTTAAAAAATTGTGTTGCAAATTTCATTAAACTTGCAAACGTTTTTCAGAACGAAAATAATTTTTACAAAGGGAATGTACCTGTCAAATTATAAATATGGCAGGTATTTTTCCTTATTAATTGATCGGATGGTTTTGTTTTAGTCAACCCATTCAGATTTCGCAAACAATAAACAACAAAAGTCTGGACGCAGCAAGTGCGTTAATGGTAATTAATTTTCATAAAAATGTTTTAATAGCAAATATGTGTTTTTTTAAAGAAAGCAGGCATCAAATTTGGTTACCAGTATAACCAGTATAGTAGAAACAAAGTGCCATGTTTCACCAAAATAACTTTATTGTTTGAAAATGTACAAAAATTTCCGATAGTAAATTTTAAATGTTCCGGAAAAAACTGGTTTCTTGGTCAACCTTATAAGTTAATAGCAAATTAAACTATTCAAATTTGAAGCATTTAAAGAAAATTCGATACCATAACGCACTTGCTGTGTCCCGAATTACCTTTCTTACAAACATGCATTATATTTCGATGGAAAATGCAAAAATGCAATAACATGAGGCGTGTTCGTTTAAAAAAATTCTGGACGCAGCAAGTGCGTTATGGTAGTGAATTTTCATAAAAATCTTTTTAATAACAAATATGTGTGTTTTTTAAGAAAGCAGGCATCAAATTTGGTTACCAGTATAACCTATATAGTAAAAACAATGTGCCATGTCCCATTAAAATAACTTAATTGTGTGAAAATGTACAAAAATTTCCAAAAGTAAACTTAAAATGTTCCCGAAAAAACACGTTTCTTGGTCAACCTTATAGGTTAATAGCAAATTGAACTGTTCAAATATGAAACATTTGATAAAAATTCGCTACCATAACGCACTTGCTGCGTCCAGAATTTATTTTCTTACAAACATGCATTATATTTTGATGGAAAATGCAAAAATGCAATAACATAAGGCGTGTTTGATTAAAAAAAGGAAATTTGTATCATCAACGACTTATGGGCCACCTGTGATTGCAGAAATATTATTTTAAGATGTAGCTCAAGACACCCTATAATTAATATATACAAATTTTCTTCATATATTATATAATAACGGATATATTGAGCTTTATTAATTTTTTATGAAAATTCGACAAAAATTATATACCATTAAATGATAAACTCTATAGCTAAGGCTACTGCCAAGCATCAGAGAAAGGGTCTATTTGAAATGAATTTTCTGCAAATATTTTAGTAAAATGAAGGACAATGACGGTTGAAACTAAGACTTTAGTGTTTGTAAAACATCCTTCTTGAGACATTTTATTTCTATAGCCCGTATTAGATTTAAGTTATTTGCCTAAATGTTGCCAATTTTGACATTTTAAATCGCCACTTTGACGTTTTGAGGAAACCCCCAATTTATTTATTTTTAAATGCCTATAACTTTTTTGTCTTTTGACCTACATAGCTAAATTTTGGTAGGTAACTTACCTATAAGGATGTAAGTCTGCGTCCCAAATTTGGTTGCCCTTACTTTGTTAATTCCGGAGATATAAATGTTTTTTGAAAGAAAACACAAAATTTTCCGGGAAAACCTGGGCAGATTTTCCTGACTAACGAACTCATCCAAGCCATTTGCAAAAGGAATTTTTTCACCAAATTTGATCAAAATCGCCCCATTATTTTTTGAGTTATCGGTGTGATACTATATATATATATATATATATATATATATATATATATATATATATATATATATATATATATATATATATATATATATATATATATATATATATATATATATATATATATATATATATATATATATATATAAACATATAAAAATTGAAACTGACCCCGGATATGTTTTCTGGGGGGCCTAATTAGCGCTCATGCGAAGAAATTTTTTCAAAATTCAAAAGTCGGGATCTCCTCATTAGTGAATTTTTTTTAAGAAAATTCACTAAAAAAGAAAATTTGTATCACCAACGACTTATGGGTCACCTTGTGATTGCAGAAATATTTTTTAAGATGTGGCTCAAGACATCCTATAATTAATGTATACAATTTTTTTCGTATCTTGTATAATAACGGATATATTGAGCTTTATTGATTTTTTACGAAAATTCGATAAAAAATATATACCATTAAATGATAAACTCTATAGCTAAGACTACTGACAAAACATCAGAGAAAGGGTCTATTTAAAATGAATTTTCTGGAAGCATTTTGGTAAAATGGTGGACAGTGACGGTTGAAGCTAAAACTTCAGGCTTTGTAAAACATGATTCTTGAGACATTTTCTTTCCATAGCTCATACTAGTTTCAAGTTCTTTGCCTAAATGTTGCCAATTTTGATGTTTTAAATCGCGACTTTGGCGTTTTGAGAAAAACCCCAATTTATTTTTTCTTTAAATGCCGATAACTCTTTTGTCTTTCAACTTAAAGAGTTAGATTTTGGTAGGTAATTTACCTATAATGATATAAATCCGCGAACCAAATTTTGCTCACCCACCTCTTATTGTCCCGCCAGGGATTTGATCCCCGGACTTCCCGCTTGGTATGTTGATACACAACCTTAGCTAACAACGCGCCAGCTGATATAGCTGCTTTAGTTTTATACCAAGGATATAAATTTTACGTGAAATTTTTTTTGAAATTGTTAAAAAAATGGAAACATTTCTTATTAAAAATGTACTTGCTAATAACTTTTTACGGTTTCTTTTATACGTGATGTGTTTTTATAGTAAATAGTGTTTTGAATAAACCTCTAAGAAATGTGCCATATCATAATCTTTCAAAGAAGTACATTCCAAAAAAATATATGCAAATATTCTGTGTTACTTAGTCTTTAATATTTTTTTTACCTGCAAAAGTGTCACTTCAAAGCCAACCATGATAATTAAGGTAGGAAACGTCTCGTCTGCTTAACTAGAATGTGAAATATAAATGATTGAACGACTGGGATCCCAGCGTGCATGTCTGATGATGCTCAGGACAGAATATCTTCTGAAAAAGCCATCTTATGAGTAATGAACCAAGTTAAAAAAGTGATTGGGTCTTAAAAGAGAAAGAAAACTCATGTTTATTTAAATGCGCTTCTTTTGATTTTGGCTACACTTTCTACCTTAACGGCAACTGATTACATATTCAAACTGGCTTTCTGACTAATGTAAAAATGCTTTTTGCTTTTCTCTACAAATAATAAATGAGCTTGGGGAATGGAATATTTTTAAAGATGCTTTTTTAAAGTTTTCTCTATACAGCAGCAGCGCCTGCTTTACTTGATGCAAATGATGGATTGCGCGCATTGCTACCTATAAACAAAAATCATTTTATACAAGGTGTCTCAGCGAGACCGGTTGTTAGAAGTTTACGAAGTTTAAAATAAAATCAGAATAACAACTTGAATATTTAGGATTAGATATACTTAATAAAATTATCTTTAAGCCTTAAATGTATGATTTTTTATTTTTTCATGGAAAAATTAGTTTAGACCTAAAATGCTTCAGAGCATTAAAAATGTTCAAAAAAATTATTGTTGAAAAATTAAACATTTATTGGCAAAAAACTGTCTGTTGCAAAATGGCAACATTGTGCAAAAAGAATAAATTAACCCTTAATTATGAAATAATTTGAAACAAATATTTTTCTTATTCATGCATAAAGTGACGCCACATTTTTCACAACTCACATCTGTAAAGCCTTTACAACTTGGATATTTACATCGGCTCCTCTTCTCAGCAAAGATTGGCCAATGTTCAACTTGACCTACCCGGATATCTTTAGGGGAAACATGCTGAGCATGCCCTCTACGTTTGTTTGCTTGAATGGCGTGTTCTAAACTCGAGTTGAGTCTACCTCTTTTGGAGGTATCTTGACCTTCCACGTTACACAAACAATTGGCGACCACACTTTGGAATTTAGACTGAGAAATTCTGTTTTGAGAGTGATAAATGAATATTCTCGAGGCAAGTCATCTATTGCCATTTCCTATAAACTGTATGAAATCAACTTGTTGTTTTGAGTTTTGTCAAACTCTGCAAATGTGAGTTTTATGACCGGGGTGATAAGAACTGTTATTTATACATGTTTATTTAATCAGATGTGAAATTACTGATATTTATATACGAGACGTAATTAATTTAGTAAACCATATGTCTGCACCAATAATAAATTTGATCTGCGTATTTATTCTATATACAAAAAAAAACGAAGAAAAATTTTTGTCCAAATTTCAAGCCGTAACAAATTGTCTATTTATTGCTATTAAATATATATATTTTTTGTTATATACATTATATAAAATTTTTCTCTGACGCCCATGGTTGGTGATATATTGACCTCGGAAGATTCTTTAATAATTACACGAAACAGCTGGATTACAGCAGTGCCCTAACATAGATCACCAGGTAGGTAGGTGGTAGTAGACTTTTCCTTTACGTGATAATAAAGGATTTTTTCACGACCGAGGAGGTACCACACCTTACATCAAGGGGCCGGTGAAGTCCCAACCGACGTTTCCGGTTCTGGTGTATGAGTGGGTTTCCCTTATAAACAAAAATGATGATGGCTCCTTCTTGTACAGAAGATTCCCGAGATAAAATACCCCTCTATTCGGATCTCTGGGAGAGGGGAGTACAGGAAGCGCCGGCATCAAGATTTAACATATCCTTCTCGAATATATGTGGCGTATATTCTAAGCTAAACTCCCTCCACCATTTCCTCAAGGCTAATAGGCCTCAACTCCTCTTCCTCACCGAAACCCAAATCAGTGCCAAAACAGCCACTAATCACCTTAATTTCCCGGGGTATAAGCTCCTTACTTCCTTTATATTGCATGGAGGCGTGTGCGCACACGTCCGTAGTAATCTACCCTGCACCAAACTCCCCAATTTAGAAGCTGCAAGAAAAGACATACTTTGGATGAAACTCTCTCTCAGGGCTGCAACTAAATTAATCTGTTGCGTTTAACGGTCACCTCCTGACAACAACTTTGTCCAGCTCTTCAAATACCTTTCTGAAAAAACCGACCATCTGATTTCTGAATGTCCTTCCTCCGAGGTCACTATTCTTGGTGACTTCAATGTTCATAATAAGGAATGACTAGGATCTTCAAAAACCGATCCACAAGGGAGAGCAGCGAAGGCTTCTGCAGTCAGCAATTCTTTAGCCAATATGGTTCAGCAACCTATTTACTTTCCTCGCATCCCAAAACACAGTTTAAATCCCTTGGATCTCCTTCTTACTACCAAACCTGAATGCTATAAGATATAAGTCACCGCCTCACTTGGTCGCTCAGACCACGGCATGGTCACTGCTTCATGCTCAATGCAATCCGAGATCACACAGTCATCACACCCACGTATTGTTTGGCACCACAGCTCCGCGAACTGTGACGAAATGCGGGATTATTTGTCCTCATTTCCATGGGCGTCTGTCTGCTTCTCTCATCCTGACCTCTCTGATATCTCACAAAACGTCACCGAAATTATCCAAGCTGGCATGGAATTATTTATTCCACGTACACAGAAAACCTCTTTAGCCACTCAAAAGCCCTGGTTCTCTAAATCCTGCGATAACGCCAGACTTGAAAAGGTCAAAGCTAACAAAACGCTTCTACACAATCCCAGTCAAGAAAACCGTCAAGTATTTAACGACGCGAGGAACCGCTATGTCCGAATTCTTCTGAGGCAAAAACTTGCTTAACAACCATATTAAAGACAAAGTACTTTCAAGCTCCAACGGCAGAAAACCCTTCTGGACTCCTGCTAAATCTATTGGGAATAATTTCTGCAAGAGCACGTTCCCACCTCTTGTTTCAGGGGATGAAATTGTTTCTACCGCCCTGGGCAAGGCTGAACTCTTCTCTCAACCAACCTCCAAATGTTCATCCACCAGCAGTCCCCAATGTCGCGCATAAAATGACGGATATCATTTTCAAAACTAACGAGGTACGAAAGATGCTCTCTTCTCTTAATACCAGGAAAGCCTCTGGCCTTGACGAGATCCCAGCAATTGTTCTCAAAAAATGCGCACCAGAACTTGCTCCTGTCCTGCCTTGTCTGTCTCAGACATCTTACAATAGAGGCATATTCCCCTGTAACTGGAAAACTACTCTAGTACAACCCGTCACCAAGAAAGAATGCAAAGCGCTTATTCGCAACTACATGCCCATTTTCTCCCTTTAGTCGTCTCTCAAATGGTGGAAAAGTATATGAACACCGAATTACTAAAATTTCTTAATAAACACAGTATGGATTCCGTTAGCGCAGATCAACTGCCGACCTTTGTCACCCATTCTTGAAACAAGTCTATGGAACTACACGGTGAATCCCAGATTGTCGCTCTAGACATATCCAAAGCATTCGACCAGGTTTGGCACGCAGCGCTGCTTAATAAACTTCCGGCATATGGTCTACCACCAAAACTCTGTACCTGGACAGCAAATTTCCTCTCCAACCAGAGCATTTCCGTTGTCGTGGATGGCCATTCCTCTAAACTGCATCCAATTAATGTAGGAGTTCCTCAAGGTTCAGATTTAGCCCCTACTTTGTTTCTTCTCCACATGAATGACCTCCCCTCTAGCACATCCAACCCAGTTCACAGTTACGCGGACGACAGCACCCTCCAATCAAATATACAATATTCAAAGCCTGTCTCTTTAGCCCAATTAGATGAGGATCGAAGACTAATGGAGGGTTCTGTCTCCGTGGATCTCCAAAAAATATTAGCCTGGGGAAGTACAAATCTTGTAGAATTCAACCCCACCAAATCTGTCTTGCTTTCTATCTCATAAGAGATACACCAGCCCTAAACCCATCACAATGAACAACCAAGTTATTCAAAGTAATGGGTCCTTTTCACTTGTTGGAATTTCTGTTGATCGAAATCTCAATTGGCACCAACATGTCACATCAATTGCAGAGGCGGCTGCTAAGAGATTAGGTTTCCTCTTCCGGGATCGCAAATACTTTTCCCCAGCTAATCCTTATATTTTATATACTTCACACATAAGACCAAACCACGAATACTGCTCCCACAGCTGGGATGCCGCTGCCGCTGCCGCTTGTACACTCGCTATCCTGGACTCCATTCAGAAGAGTGACCTGTCCCTCACCCCAAGGCTGCTATCCCTTGCCCATCGACGTGCCGTTGGTGACCTCTCTCTCTCTCTTTTATGGATATCTGCACAGGCACTGCTCAGAGGAGCTTTCTTCCATAGTTTCTCTACCTGCTGCCCCAAACAGATCTACCAGGGAAACAGAGCGAATTTACTCTTTTACTGCCCAGGTCACCAGATATACAACATCTTGTTATGCCCGCTCTTTTGTTCAGAGGACTTCCTTGTTGTGGAATTCCTTGCCGGCACATGTTTTTCCTTCTCCTCCGAACCCCCAAACCTTCAAGTCCAGAATTAACAAGTTGCCTCTTTTCTCCTTGTCGACATCCACGATACGATAGTATTCAGGCTGTAAGCCATCTTGATGTATTGTTGAATAAAAAAAAACAGACTTGAATAAATGTGATTTTTTTCTCTGGGGAGCTTTAAAATGTATTTTTCATAGCGTTTGTTAAATTTCAGATATGTTAGTGTATAATAAAGTCTTCAACTGGCATCATTTTGTTTTGGTCTCAACTCTTAAAATCTCAATTTTCTCAAAAATGGGTGGTTTGTCGAAAAATTGACAGGCAGAGAAAAAGATATAAAATCTAATTTGCTATAACATTGATGGACCTTAACTTTTAATTAGGTTAGAGTTTAAAAAAATCTAATCATTAAAAGGGTTACCCACCCCTAATTCACCCCTTTTTTTGTATCTACTTCCAATTTTTGTCAAATAACTATGCTGATAAAAGAAAATCATCTACCAAATTTGGTTGTTCTATGTTAGGGCACTGATGCTGTAGCTGTTAACTCTTGTAATTATTAAAGAATCTTCCGAGGTAAATATGTCACCAACCTTGTGCGTCAGAGAAAAATTTTATATAAAAATCGGCATATTTCGAGGTTCTCTACATGCATACATTCTGTGTCCATTGCGTTGCGAATCATCCTGTATAATGTACTACTCAGTTTTCTTGAAATTTGTCTTTTATTATGTAGATTTCATGTCGTGGAACGCAATTTGCTTGTTCGTCCAGTTACAAATCAACAGCTTTTGTTTCTGTTCTGCATTCTTTTTGCTGTGAAAATTTTCCATAACAATTTTCAGATCTATTTGACAAAAACCTTCTAGTCAGCTACAAAAAAATACACAAAAACAAAACGTACACCTGTAATCTCCACTGAATATGAAAATTTTCTTTCAGCCTGAGTTTTCGCCAGCGATCTCGTTGTGTAAGAAAGAGCACATAACAAATTCATCGAGCTTGGAATGTGTATAGTAAGGAAAAGAGAGGAAACATTGTAGACCTAAATATATCTATATCTTATACGATGTAATATTCAGAAGCCGAGGTTTCCACAGCAGACTTGATATCTGGGTCTCCCTGGGGTAACACAAATATGCAATATTGCCAACATAAATTGATTCTAGATACGATCCCCGGCCTACTGATTTAACACATTTCCAAAATATGGGGTGTGAAATTATTATTTCTGCGTACTCCCTGTCGATATATAAACAAGAAAAGCGGGAGCAGTGCACTCTTATTCTATGTATATATTTTATGTTTTAATAACAAACAGAAAACGAATATCGACATTATTTTAGTAGTCGCTGTATATCAGAAATTATACCGTTATATATAATATACCCTATATGGAAATACACAATGGTGTTATTAAATTGTATGCTTTGTTAACATTTTAACAAAACTCTGAACCATTGAAACTTATACAAGTAAAAGAAGTCGTGGGAGACAAAGGTATATTGCCGGCAAACAAGCGATATATTTCAGAACGGTTGACCACCATCTTTTTGAGTATTGAAGCACGACTTGCAATTGAGGTAAAAAGAATACAATCAAAGTTTAAGAGAAAGCATATGAAGAACTCAATATTCATTGAGAAGACAACCGTGGAAGAAGTAGGAAAGACGATAATGCTCTTAAAATAAATCTCCTTGCGTAAATTAGTACAAAGCAGACATGCTTAAAGATACCTATAATTACATTACTCCACTTTTGACATGTGTTTCCCATAAGTCAATAAATGTGGCAACATCTCCTGGTGATTTCAAAGTTGCACAAGTTGTCCCGCTGTACAAATCTAGCAGTAAAACAGATGTCAGTAATTATAGACCCATCTCGATTCTGTGTTGCCTATCTAAAGTGTTTGAAATTATATTTAAAATCGCTTTGGAGTAATTTTTAAAAAAGCCTGGACGCAGCAAGTGCGTTATGGTAGTGAATTTTCATAGAAATGATCTGACACAAAATATTTTATTATAACTTTTTTTTCTTGTAACATAGAAATCTAAATTTTGGTGTATAGTTTACTTTTTATATCGTAAACCTACCTACCAAATTTGGTTATCATAGATTTCTTATTTTTTAAGATAAAAATTTTTTTCAAATTAAAACTCAAAATTTACCCGGAAAACCTCGTCCGATTTTTTTGATTAACGAACTTGTCAAAGTCATTTACAAAAGGAAGGTACGTGCCAAATTTTATCAAAATCGGCCTATTATTCTTTGAGATAAAAAATTTTTTCGAATGAAAACTCAAAATTTTCCCAGAAAACCTCGTCCGATTTTCTTGACTAACAAACTTGTCAAAGCCATTTACAAAAGAAAGGTACATGCCAAATTTTATTAAAATCGGCTTATTACTTTTTGAGATAAGAATTTTTTTCGAATGAAAACTCAAAATTTTTCCAGAAAACCTCGTCCGATTTTCTTGACTAACAAACTTGTTAAAGCCATTTACAAAAGAAAGGTACATGCCAAATTTTATTAAAATCGGCTTATTACTTTTTGAGATAAGAATTTTTTTCTAATGAAAACTCAAAATTTTCCCGGAAAACCTCGTCCGATTTTCCTGGCTAACGAACTTATCCAAGCCATTTACAAAAGAAAGGTACATGCCAAATTTTATCAAAATCGGCCCATTATTTTTTGAGTTATCGGTGTGATACATATATATATATATATATAAATATATATATATATATATATATATATATATATATATATATATATATATATATATATATATATATATATATATATATATATATATATATATATATATATATATATATATATATAAACATATAAAAATTGAAACTGACCCCGGATATGGGTTCTAGGGGTCCTAGATCGCGCTCATTTGAAGAAATTTTTTCAAAATTCAAAAGTCGAGATCTCCTCATTAGTGAATTTTTTCTAAGAAAATTTACTAATTACCTCATACTTTCTGATGCTCAGTATGGTTTTCGGAAGGTGAGGTCGGCTGTTAATGGTCTGGGATATCTGTTGGCCAAAACTAATTGTGCGATTGATACGTCGGAGCCAGATTTATGCATATTTGTCGATGTGGCAAAAACGCTTGACAGGGTGGGCCACTGTGAACTCCTAAAAACACTGTACAGCCTAGAATTGAGTGATAATATTGTATATAAACTTATAGAGAGCTATCTGAGAGGCCTAGAGCAGTGTGTGGCAATAGACTGTGGGAAAAGCATTTACAAAAATCGAATGTTTTTTAGTTTATTTATTTTTATCTCAACAACACACCACGCGGGCTCACAGCCTAAGAACTATCGTACCGTGGGTTTCGCCAAAGAGGAAAGAGGCAACTTGTTCATTCTGGACCTAAAGGTTTGGAGGTTCGGAGGAGAAGGAAAAATATGTGCCGGCAAGGAATTCCACAACTTAGACAAAATAGCAGGCATAACAAAATGTTCTATGTCTGGTGACCTTGACAGTAAAAGGGTGCATTCGCTCTGTTCCCCTGATAGATATGTTGGGGGCAGCAGGTGGAGGAACTATGGAAGAAAGCTCCTCTGAGTAGTGCCCGTGCAGATATCTATAAAAGAGAGAGATGTCACCAACGGCACGTCGGTGGGCAAGGGATGGCAGCCTTCGGGTAAGGGTAGGGTCACCAATGAAACGTATACCTTTCTTCTGAATGGAGTCCAGGATAGCGAGTGTAGAAGCGGCAGCGGCACCCCAGAAGTGGGAGCAGTTTTCGAGGTTTGGCCTGCTTTGTGAAGTATATAAGGTATAGAGATTAGCTGGTGAAAAGTATTTCCGAGCCCAGAAGATGAAACCTAATTACTTAGCATCCGCTTCTGCAATTGATGTGACATGGTGGTGCTAATTGATATTCTGATCCACAGAAATGCCAACAAGTGAAAATGACTCATTACTATGATTAACTTGGTTGTTCATTGTGATGGGTCTAGGGCTGGTACATTTCTTATGAGAAATAAAGCAAGACTGAGATTTGGTGGGGTTGAATTGAACAAAATATCTACTTCACCAGTCTAATATTTTTTGGAGTTCCACGGAGACAGAGTCTGCGATCCTCATCTAAATGGGCTAAAGAGAGAGGCTTAGAATATTGTATATTTGATTGGATGGTGATGTCGGCCGCGTACCTGTGAACTGAGTTGGATGTGCTAGAGAGGAGGTCATTGATGTGGAGAAGAAACAAAGTAGGGGCTAAAGCTGAACCTTGAGGGACTCCTACATTAATTGGATACAGTTTAGAGGAATGGCCATCCACGACAGCAGAAATGCTCCGGTTGGAGGGGAAGTTTGCCGTCCAGGTACAGAGTTTTGGTGGTAGGCCATAGGCCTGAAGTTAGTTTAGCAGCGCTGCGTGGAATGTTTTGGATATGTCTAGAACGGCAATCTGCGATTCACCGTGTAATTTCATAGACTTGTTCCAAGAATGGGTGACAAAGGAAAGGAGGTTGGCAGTTGATCTGCGCTAACGGAATATATACTGCCTGTCGTGTATTAGACTGTGTTTTTCAAGACATTTCAGTAATTCGGTGTTTATATAGTTTTCCACCACTTTAGACGCGAGTTAGAGGAGAGAAATAGCCCTGTAGTTGCTAGGAAGCGCTTTGGATCCTTTCTTGGGGACGAGTTGTACTCGAGCAGTTTTTCAGTTACTAGGGAATCTGCCTCTATTGTAAGATGTCTGAAACAGAAGAGTCAGGACAGGATCAAGTTCTGGTGCGCATTTTTTGAGAACAATTGCTGGGATCTCGTCAAGGCCAAAGGCTTTCCTGATATTTAGAGAAGAGAGCATCTTTCGTACCTTTTTAGTTTTAAAAATGATATCCGTTATTTTATGCGCGACATTGGAGACTGTACTTGGTTGAACATTTGGAGGTGGGTTGAGAGTAGAATTGCCGGCGAACAACGAGGCAAAAAGTTCAGCCTTGCCGAGGGCGGTAGAAACAATTTCATCTCCTGCAACAAGAGGTGGGAACGTGCTCTTGCAGAAATTATTCCCAATAGATTTAGCAATAGCCCAGAAGCGTTTGCTGCCATTAGAGCTTAAGAGGACTTTGTTTTTGATGTGGTTATTAAGCGAGTTTTTTTGCCTCAGAAAGATTGCGGACATAGCGGTTTCTTGCGTCGTTAAAGGCTTGACGGTTTTCTTTACTTGGATTGTGTAGAAGCGTTTTGTGAGCATTGATCTTTTCAAGTATGGCCTTGTCACAGAATTTAGAGAACCAGGGATTTTGAGTGGCTGAAGAGGTTTTATGTGTACGTGGAATAAATAATTCCATGCCAGCTTGGATAATTTCGGTGACGTTTTGTGAGATATCAGAGGGGTCAGGATGAGAGAATCAGACAGACGTCCATGAAAATGAGGAAAAGTAATCCCGAATTTCGTCCCCGTTCGCGGAGTTATAGTGCCAAACGATACGTGTTACGTTAGATACGTTATACCGGTGATCAAATTGATGCCTTCTTGCACTAAAGAGGCATATTTGCTATTAAAACATTTTAATGAAAATTCACATCCATAACGCACTTGCTGCGCCTAGAGTTTTTATAAACTGTAATGTGTAGTTGTAAAATACTGTTTTCTCGTTCAGTATTTTATTTTCATAACTTATTTATGAAATAGTTTATAATTTGTAGATTTTGTTTTGTATCGTGGCAAATGATTGGAGATTTCTTCTATGTGTTGTTAGCTCTCATATCCTATCATTATCGACTATAAGGACTGTCCTCACGATTGTGGTAGTTGCGTTTTTTTTGGTGTCTCAATAACATTATTATATTATTATTATTATTATTATTATTATTATTATTATTATTATTATTATTATTATTATTACTATTACTATTATTATTATTATTATTATTATTATTATTATTATTATTATTATTATTATTATTATTATTATTATTATTATTATTATCATTATTATTATTAAAGTAATGCTAAGTAAACGTATTATCGTCCTTATATTAAACTAACTATCTAACAAGAAAGAAATATCCGTAGAATTAGATTCAAATATTCAATATTTTAAATTTTCATACCCCCTGTATGCATTAGATAGAGAGTCTCGATTCAGTAAACCATAAAAAATAATGTAGTATTTAAAAGCGGAAATTGCATACTGGCTCCCAAACAACAGCCTCTGAAAGAATCGACTCACCCCCGGTTTCAATTTTAAGGATTCTCCCATAGACGGCGCGCGATGGAGCAAATGTCGAGCGTTACTTGTCAGAGCATGAAAAATTATTTTCATCCTGTGATGATGAGACTAAATTTATTAGTGAAACGATCGTCAGGTCTTTAAAAAATGAATTGTGGTGATTCAGGTTCTCTAAGTGCTCTCGTCGATGGTTCTCAAAGATTTCTAAGATATCTTAAAAGTGTTTGCTTTGAAATCTAAAGTCCTGTAATAAGCTACTAAAATATATCATAAATTCAATATCCAGTTGAGACGTCTATCGAAGGCAACAACAATAAGGTGTTTTTTTTGCTGATTTTAGTGAATCTTCTTTAAAAAAAAATCATTAATGAGGAGAGCCCGATTTTTGAATTCTGAAAAAATTTATTCAAATGTGCGCAAGCTATGATCCCTAGAACCCATATCCGGGGTCAGTTTCAATTTTTATGGTTATATATATATATATATATATATATATATATATATATATATATATATATATATATATATATATATATATATATATATTAAATGTTCAGAAAGATTTCCGCGGTCTTTAATGTGAGACATACTTGGTTCTCGGGTTTATTGCCCCATTATCTGCCTCAACAAATGCTGGTGACCCTCTTAATCCTCCTCATCCTCTAAGTACCGTGACCAAAACCCCCCACTTAATTGACGGTGACTTTCACTGATAACGAAGCAGGTAGACGGAACGGCAGATATAAGACAAGAATTGCAACGAACTGCCAGATCTCTCTGAGGCCTAGGGTTCAACACACTGAGACCTCACAGACGATCTCCGGCGAGATTTGGGGAGTAGGCAGATTGAGGCCCCGTAATAGAGCTACAACAACCCAACCCACCTTCGTCCACCACTATAAGGGGTAGGCAGATTGAGGCCTTAGAGTGTCTTTACATATTTCCTTTACCCACCTTTGTCCAACACTCTAAGGAGTAGGCAGATTGAGGCCTTAGAGTGCCCTTACATATTTTCTTTACCCACCTTTGTCCATCACTCTAAGGAGTAGGCAGATTGAGGACTTAGAGTGTCCTTACATATTTCCTTGAAAATGGCTCTAAAACATGAGGCGAACCGTCGAGTTTTCATAAATTCTGGACGCGGTTTAACCCGAGAACCAAGTATGTCTCATTTTCTCAATTTTGTGTTTTCTTACGGAAAAAATTATATCTCCAAAAATAACAATGTAAGGCGACCAAATTTGATACGCGTGTTTGCATTATAAAAAGTCACGCACATACAAAAATTGAGGTCTGTAAGTTAAAAGAAAAAAAGTTATGGGCATTTAAAAAAATAAGTTAGGGTTTTCCTCAAAACGTCAAAGTCGCGATTTGAAACGGAAAAATTTGCAACTGGTTATTTTGGCAAATGGATTGGTGAGCAAAAAGTCTAGAATAACAAAATACTTGACGATTTTATTTGGCGGCAATGTCGCAGATACCGAGACTAAGAAAATTATAAATTACCAACCACTGGCTACTGAACTGAGAAACATGTACTACCGGAATGCAATAAACTTAGCACCACTGGTTATTTTGGCAAATGGATTGGTGAGCAGAAGTTAGAAAACCTCCACAAGGCTACTAGAACTTGGAAAAGCGAAAATTTTTTGAAAAATACTAAACCCTTAGGTGTTATGCCGAAGCTCACGCAGCTGTTCTTTTTGCTCACTAAGAGCCTAGTACCGCCGTAAAAGGAAACAGTAAAATACATAGTAATAATAACAATAATAATGTTTATTTTTATAATAACATTTCTTCACAACGACAATAATATTTTAACATCGCTACATTGCTTAATGCACGACCTATATGTATGTATACAATAAGATATACCCACTGAGTACATAAAATATAAACTTTGAAAGTACACACATACTCTCATAGGAGCATAGATTGTGTTTGGGGTTGTAGGAATGTCAATGTGAAGTCAGAGACATGTATCATAATGGACTCGACACCAAACATGTATTTGATAACCTACTGCATTTTTCAGATACTTAATTCAAAATCTATTTATGATGGTATTTTGTTTTTTGTATACGCCAATAAATAATGCAACATTCTAAATAATAATTATAAGAAGTCTGGACACAGCAAGTGCGTTATGGTAGCGATTTTTTTTAAAATTATTTTTAATAGCAAATGTCTTTCTTTGATGAAAGCAGGCATCAAACTTGGTTGCCTATATAGTAGAAAGAATGTGCCATATTTCATCGAAATAACTGTATTGTTTAAACATATATAAACATTTTTCAAATGTCTGGATGCAGCAAGTGTGTTATGGAAGTGAATTTCCATAAAAATGTTTTTAATAGCAAATGCGAGCAGGCATAAATCTGATTACCGGTATAACCTATGTAGTAGAAACAATATACTATAATTTATCAAAATTACTTATGGTTTGAAAATATACACGAATTTTCCGAAAATAAACTTAAATGTTGGTTCCCTAACCAACAAAGCTTACGTTAATAGCAAATTGAATTATTGAAATTTGAAGGATATAATGAAAATTCGATAAATTTGCAGATTATCTCCCGAACGCTTTTCAAAAAGTTTTCAGAAACATTACTAGGACTCCACCTGGATGCACAAACCACAAGAAAATTTCTTGTTCACACCCCCTAAGGAAGTTACGGGACTGGGAGTGAATAGGAATTCTGGGCGGGGTAGGTAGTAAAAAGAAAATATGAGCAGAAAATGCGAACAAAACTTTCCCCCTCGCGTGCATACAACGACACTCGCTGCATAAACCACAAGAAAAATGTCTTGTTCCAACCCAGCAAGGAAGTTACGGCACCTCGGGGGATAGGGGTGCTGTGCAGGGTAGGCAGGTTTTAAGGGGGATATGGCTTCAAGATGTGAAAAAGACAGCTTTCAAGCCCGTTTTATTTGAATTTTCTGCTCATATTTCCTTTTTGCTACCTACCCCGCCCGGCACTACCCCTACTCACTCATGGTCCTGTAACTTTCTTGGCGGGGTGTAAACAATAAAATTTGATTGGGGTTTGTGGATCCAGGGGGGGGCTAGGCAGGTTTCTGAAAACAGTTTTTTGAAAAACGTTCGAGAGCTAAACCGCAAATTTACCGAAAATTCGCTACCAAATCGCACTTACTGCGTCCAGGTTTTTTTCTTACAAACGCATCATGTTTCGATGAAAAATGCAAAAATGCATTAACGAATTGGTTCCACGGAAATTAGCTAAAAAATTATAAACCCCTACTCACTCCTGGTCCCGTAACTTCCTTGGGGAGTGTGAACAATAAATTTTTCTTGAGGTTTGTGGATCCAGGGGGGCCTAGGCAGGTTTCTGAAAACAGTTTTTTGAGAAGCGTTCGGGAGCTAAACTGCAAATTTACCGAAAATTCGCTACCAAAACGCACTTACTGCGTCCAGATTTTTTTCTTACAAACGAATCATATTTCGCTAAAAAATGCAAAAATGCATTAACGAATTTGTTCTACGAAAATTATAGACCGTTAAACCATAAACTTCAGTAAACCTACAGCGAAAGCATCAACTTAACTAAACCGACAGCCAAAGCATCAGAGAAAGGGTCTATTTGAAATGAAGTTTCTGTAAATATTTTAGTAAAATGAACGGCAATGACGGTTAAATTTGAAAGTTAAGGGTTCGCAGAACACTATTCTTGCAACATTTTCTTTTCAAAATTCGTATTTGTTTCACGTTCTTTGCCTAAACATTGCCAATTTTAGCGAGTTTGACGTTTTGAGGAAAACTCCAAAATTTGTTTCTTTAACTGCCCATAACTTCTTTGTCTTTAAAGCTAGATACCTAAATTTTGGTACAAAGTTCAATTTCTATACAAACACGCGTATCAAATTTGATTGCACTATTTCCGGAGATATGCATTTTTTTTAGAAAGAAAACACAAAATTTTCTGGGAAAACCTGGTCCGATTTTCTGGCTAACGAACTTATCCAAGCCACTTGCAAAAGGAAGGTACTCACCAAATTTGATCAAGATTGGTCCATTACTTTTGAGTTAACGGTCAGATATATATATATATATATATATATATATATATATATATATATATATATATATATATATATATAAACACAGATCTCCTCATTAGTGTTTTTTTTTAATTTGCTAATAATAAATGACACAACATAAGTGACACCCTACCTAGAAGGTTAAGCAGCTCGCATAGAACATTGACACGAATTGCCAAAACCGGGAATCGAACCCAGACATTTCATTTTAAAGCCAATCAGAAGTCCCAGTAAACAGGCTAGTGTGTAAGCTTTTATTTTGTTTACATTTATTTTACACTTATACCCTTCTGAATGGAAAATATGCGACGCCTCTGTCGTGACCCCTTTTATTGTTTCCAAACCATCATTTAACATTCTAACCCAAGATTTCAATACAAGAAACATTGCCATCCTGATAAGAAGCCTCTCTCGCATAACTGGAAATATGACTTCTATTTTCGAACACGTACTTTTTTCTTTCTTTCATATTTACGTTTATGTTTTCCCGTTGTTCCACAGGTTTTTCCTCTTCTACTACCGACATAAATTTTCTGAGTTCGCGTGGCACATGCTTATTCGATATGCAGTTAAAAAATGTTCACACCATTAACTAATGGCTTTCCAACGGTGATAAATTCAGGGAATATATACAGGGGAGCAATCAAAATATTAGCAATTCTTCGACGAATGATTTAATAGGGTAGAAGGGTCCCGTCTGATATAAGTATTTTGGTGTAAGGGGAGCTTGCTAGACATTTCAAACATGATATTTTTTGTTATAAAGTGCTCTCACTGATTTACAAGTACCTTTTAGTTGTCAAGCAATGTAGCAATCGTTTTTCAGTATGTTAGAGCAAGCTAGCTATTTCACAGAAAAAAAGTTGATAATTTTAAAGGTATCGAATATAAGTAAGGAGATTTTTCTGACACGTGCCATCTTTCTCAACTAACTACCTTAGAAAAATAATTTATATATTAGTAAATTTTCTTAAAAAAAATTCACCCATGAGGAGATCCCGACTTTTGAATTTTAATATGTAATAGGCCGATCTTGATCAAATTTGGTGAGTACCTTCCTTTTGCAAGTATCTTGGACAAGTTCATTAGCCAGGAAAATCGGCGAAGTTTTTCCGAAAAATTTTGTGTTTTTTAGTGAATTTTCGTAGAAAAAATTCACTAATGGGGAGATCCCGACTTTTGAATTTTGAAAAAATTTTTGCAAATGAGCGCGAACTAGGACCCCTAGAACCTATATCCGGAGTCAGTTTCAATTTTTATATGTTTATATATATATATATATATATATATATATATATATATATATATATATATATATATATATATATATATATATATATATATATATATATATATATATATATATATATATATATATATATATATATATATTTATATATATATTTATATATATATGTATCACACCGATAACTCAAAAAATAATGGGCCGATTTTGATAAAATTTGGTATGTACCTTTCTTTTGTAAATGGCTTGGATAAGTTCGTTAGTCAGGAAAATCGGACGAGGTTTTCCGGGAAAATTTTGAGTTTTCATTCGAAAAAAATTCTTATCTCAAAAAGTAATTAGCCGATTTAAAAAAAAATTGCCATGTACCTTCCTTTTGTAAATGGCTTTAACAAGTTTGTAAGTCAGGAAAATCGGACGAGGTTTTCTGGAAAAGTTTTGAGTTTTCATCCAAAAAAAAATTTTATCTTAAAGAAAAATTGGCCGATTTTGATAAAATTTGGCATGTACCCTCCTTTTGTAAATGGCTTTGATAAGTTAGTTAATCAGAAAAATCGGACGAGGTTTTCTGAAAAAATTTTGAGTCTTCATTTGAAAAATTTTTTTTTCTTAAAAAATAAAAGATCTATGATAACCAAATTTGGTAGTTAGGTTTACGATATAAAAAGTAAACTATACACAAAAATTTAAATTTCTATATTACAAGAAAAAAAGCTATAATAAAATATTTTGTGCCAGATCATTTCTATGAAAATTCACTACCATAACGCACTTGCTGCGTCCCAAGATTTTTATATATGGAAATACCAAAGCAAGGGCAACCAAGTTTGGTACGCGTGTTTGTATTTGAAAGAGCGAATCATGTACCAAAATTAAGTCCCTAAGTTTAAAGACAAAAAAGTTATGGGCAGTTAAAGAAAAAAATGTTGGAGTTTTCCTCAAAAAGTCAAAGTCGCGATTTGAAACGTCAAAATTGGCAATTTTTAAGCAAAGAACGTGAAACAAATACGGATTGCGAAAAACAAATGTTGTAAAAAGAGTGTTCTGTGAACCCTTAAGTTTCAGCTTCAACCGTCATTGCCTTTCATTTGTTTCTGCCCTTCATCTCCGAAAATAACAGAGTTATGACAACCAAATTTGGCATATACGTTTAAACTATCAAAGTTACCCTACGTTCAGATCTCTACGTTAAAAGGAAAAAAAGTTATAGGCATTTATAGGAAAAATATTTGGGTGCCACTGGTGAACAAAGGAAAGCACGAGAACAAAATATTTTGTGTGGTTAACAAAACCAATTGAATATTACATACAACGGTTACGTTTTCTTGACGCGAAAAGGCCAAGAAGTAGCAGAAAAAATGTTTTTACAATTTTATAATTTTTCTTCTTAAAACGCCAAAGTCTCGATTTGAAACGTCAAAATTTGCAATTTTCAGACAAATAATCTGAAACAAATACTGACTGTGTAGAAAAAATGTCATAGTAAGTGTGTTTTACAAAGCCTCAAGTTTCAGCTTCAACTATCGTTTTACTAAAATATTATCGGAAAATCCATTTCAAATAGGCCCTCTAGCTATAGAGTTTATGGTTTAGTAGTCTATATTTTAGCAAATTATCGTAGACTTATAAATTTTGAAAAGATTTTTACAAATGAGGGCAAACTAAAACCCTAAAACCCATAAGGTGTCAGGTTTTCTCTGTTTACACATATACAGGGTGACGCATTTCTACGGCAAAACTCAATATTTCGGTTTATATACAAGATACGAACAAAAATTGCATACGTTAATTACAGGGTGTATTGAGCTGCATCTTATAAAATTATTTGATAAACACAGCATGGCCCATAAGTCGATGGTGATACACACTTTCTTTTTTTAATAGAACACCTCTTATGTTATTTCCATTGAATTATAATGCATATTTGTAAGGAAAAAAAGTGACAACGTTCATCGTTTTTTAGTTATTTCAATTCTTTTGCAACTTTTCACGATTTTGGCACATTGCACAAATACATATCGCAAATTGAAAAAATGCGTTTGTACCAATAGAGAGCTGAGCCCCATGGAAATGACGCATTCAGAGAGCTATTGGTTTGCATTACTCATTGAAAAAATCGAGCTGCCGTATACAGGCACTCTCAAAAGTGGCTGAATTTGAAAAGTTTTCGCAGAAATGTTTTTAGTGTTCCCGTAGAAATCTTTTTTCTTAACAGTTTTGTGAAATGTTGGTGATTAATAATAAATGTTTAGTAAGTTATTGTAAATAAAAGTTGTAGAATTTTTGTGAATAATTTAATATAGTGTAACATTACTGCAGGCAATTTCGGCCAAAAAAATGATGAATTTTTGTAAAAGAAATTTTTGCAGAATTGCATAACAAAAATGTTTCTAGTTAGGTCATAAAGCTGTTTGTAATTAATGATATTTTGACAGGTGTGTAAATAGCTTGAACAGGTTCGTTGGCCAGGAAAATCGGACCAGTTTTCTCTGGAACTTTTTAAGTTTATCTTCGGAACATGTTTGTACTTTTTGAAAGAACAAAGCTATTTTAATGAAATGTGGAACATTGTTACTACTATATACGTTACACTGCCAACGAAGTGCGCTTTTAAAAACAATACATATTTGACATTAGAAACATTTTTACGAAAATTCGCTACCATACCGCACTTGCTCCATGCAGACTTTTTTTAATTTGGGAAAAACTCAAATTGTGTGCACGGGTTGTAACGAAAGATATAAAGATCCGGCTGTGAATGTGTGTGTGTTTTGTTTCTTTAACGTCGGCCTATTTCCGCGACTATGGCCAATCACCGACGCCAGGAAGCAGTATCACCTCACTATCCTGGAAATTTTGCCGAACCCCTGCTTTTCTGTAAGGAGGGTAGAGATATTTAACGTGCCCAATATTGCATGGACACGAGACCGACGGCTTTACGCCCCCTCCGAAGCGCGGAACGTGCAGACATTCAACTTGCTCAAATACAAAGCCAGAACATCGGTTGATGTTTGCACTGAAAAAGTGAAAGGAGAACCCTAGGATCGAACCCAGTACCTTTCGGTTCAGAGGCACACGTTCTTACCTCTGAACAACCGAGGTTCATCTGGCTGTGGATGATTGGATCTGCTGCACTGTGGTGACACGAACAATGAAACTTCACAGGCATTAAGGAATTAATATCTACGTTATCATTTCCATCCAGTGGGGTAAGATGATTAATTTGTAGACTCAAAAAATGTTATATTTTTGTTAGTAATACATAATGGCTTTCAAATAGGGTTGTATGGAATAGAACAAAGTTAGCTTGTTCACGTATGAATAAAATTTCCCCAACTTCATTGGTTTGGTTGTAAAAAAAAAATTTCTTAGCATCGTCAATTTACACAACTTTCCTTTACAACAAAATGCTTAAAATTTACTAGAATGCTTTTTTTTCAATAAAAACATAAGTAAAATTATTTAGTTTGTAATGCAAAATGCTATCTAATACAAGGTGTACCTTTTTTGCGGGCCATATTAAAAAAATACGGTTGATGGTGATGTATTCTAAACAAAACGTTGAACTGAAAATTTGAAAATGTAATATTGTAGAGCATAAAAAATGTCAATTAGAAAGTGAACTCCAGGAAAAAATAAAAACCAACTGCAAAATTACGGTTTTTAGTGAACTTTCTTAAAACAGATACACTGATGATGAGATTCCGACTTTCGAATTTTGTTAGCCAGGAAAATCAGACAAGGATTTCCGGGAAAACTTTGGGTTTCTTTGGAGAAAAATTCATATCTTCGAAAATTAAAAACTATGGTAACCAAATTTGGCACGCTAGTTTCTATTATAAAAAGTATCCTTTGTACCAAAATTCAGAACTCTAGGTTAAAAGACAAAGAAATTACAAACCACTTATTAAAAAAAAGTTGAAACGCGAAAATTGATAATTCTGGTAGTCGTACGTTAGTACGCATTAGCGCTTTGTAGTTTAAAATACGGCTCTAAATGACTAACAAGCTCCTAGATCTGCGTCTCAGCCGTCATTTTCTTTATTTCCTTAAAATTTGAAAAAAATCTATTTTAAACAAAAATTGTATGATGTAAATAATCAATACGTTAGAAAATTGATATACAATGGTATATACCCGCTAGTAGATAGATCTCTTATGTCGTCAATAGCCGAGCGGTGAAGGGAGCAGGTTAGATTTCACAATGGACTCCTATAGCACGCGTTCTAATCCCAGTTAATGACCTCACTTTTTTTTTAATCTTCTATTTCATTTCACCGTTGTATGATCAGATTGTGTAATTCCGATGAATTTTTGGCGAGTTTTTGTATGACAAATTCAACTAGGACGAGATAAAAACTTTTAACACTCAACTCAATTTAAATAGCACGCATCTTGTTGTTTGTTACCACCCTAACTTAGTGAAACCGTTCCATACTTAATACAGCCGTAGACTTTCCCATGGCTTCACAAGTGCTTGTTTTTTCTGCACCCGATTTTAATTTTTACTGGACGAGGCTAGTGCGTCATGGTAACAAATTATCATTAAAGTTTCAAATTTAAATAGCTCAATTTGCTATTAACCTAACGTTCGTTGGCCAGGAACCAGTTTTTTCGGGAACATTTAAGTTTATTTTCGGAAAATGTTTGTACATTTTCAAACAATAAAGTCATTTTGATAAAATATGGTACATTGTTTCTACTATATCCCAAGCAACAAATTAAGGCATGTTAACCAGCACTCGAGTCCAAATAACCTAACCAAGTTGTAATTTAGTAGTAATTAACCAAAATGTTGCCTTGATTGTCATAATGACAACAAATTTGGAAATGCGGCTCCGAACTAGCTTATTTATGACTATTAAAATTACTCCAAAGTCAGTAACTTACAAGTAACTAAATTGGGAAAAAATTGGTTCAATTTTACTCATAAAATATACTTGAATATACTTTTGTGTTTCAATTCTAGAGTTGGTAATTTTTAGGTCGAAGTGTGCCCTAAATTGGACTGAAAATCGACTACCAAGTCCAGATACCTAAAATACCTACTTTAAGGTAATTTATTACCTAATATTAACCTGCAATATGTCTCTGTGGTATAGTAAATTGGAGGTCTTCTTATGAAGTCCAGCTTACATATATATTACCAATTTCAGTGCATATAGCACAGGAAATATTTTGGGCACTGAGCTAACCTAAAATGGCTTTCTGATCGGCTATGAAGTCATAATTACTGCAGAAATGGTCTTCCAAGTCAAATTGCCTACCTTCAAGTTGAAAATACCCATAAAATCTGACTTGAAATAAAAATTGTCCTCAAAGTGTACAGCCGTTAAATACATTTGTGAATCTTAAAGGTGTGTCAGTTGACAAACTTCGTCAATAAAAGTTTATTCTTGTTGTTAATGTGCGTGCACCAGTAACAAATATAGTGTTACAATGCCCCCTTTGAAACCAATAAAAGTCTACAGACATACTACAAATTATTATAGAGTAGTAAAGAATGCTTGTATTCAGTTCGCTTCATATTAATAATTATTATTTCGATAATGTTCTCTGTGTAAATCCTAAAAAAGTATGACAACTTGATCGGCTACTACCACTAGGTACATGAAAGTAAAACTGAATTTCAGTTATATGCTGGTATAAAATCAGCACGTTTCCCTCTTCAATATAATACACCACTTTTCATGCCAAATGGAGTGAAGCATTGGCAACACAGTCAGCTGTCATGTTTATGTTTATTTACTTATTTTATTTTGTTTCTATTTTCTATTAATGTCTATATATTATGAAATCAAAGACCAAAAGCGCTGTATAATCATTCCTGTATGTATCTCGGCTGTACACGGATATAAGTAATATATTTTTTTATAGACGAAAATGTTTCATTTCTAATAAATTGAAACAAAATTCGTTTACCATATAGTTGAAATTCCCATAATAGGACAAAATGCCTTCAAAGTTTGGTTAGTTTGCCCTGTCATTAGGGATTGTGACTTATAGGTAAAAAAATAGGACAAAATTAACTTTCAGGTCAATAATGTTAGAAGGGCAGCCATATTAAATTAATTTTGCGGTATCCATCTTGATTGTATTGGAAAATGAAAAATATTTTTTTGTTGAATAAAGTGTAATCAAATTTTAGTTCGAAAAAAACATTAAATAATGCTTGTATACCATGACGACAGGATAGTTTTGTGTTGTTTACATCACCAAACCTCCAAAATCAGAATTTCAAGAATTTTGAATAATTCTTTATTTTTACTAATCTTATCTTTTACATGGGCGCTCGAATTTTATCGCCGTATCATCAACATGTTAACAGAAAAAACATAACCGCAGTGGTTTTTTTCTTTATACAGTGCGAATTTCCTTTATCATTGTTCCAGATATTTAAAGTAAGTTCTTTGATCATTCAAGATGTCATTTTTTAACAAAGATGGACAATATCTCTACTACTCTACTGTTTGTTTATACATACATAACCACACAGATCCTGCAGAACCTAATAATGTCACATGCGTAGTTCGTTGTTAAGAACGTCACGGCACTCGGCGCCTAGATGTCAGATTCAAGTAAAGCGTTGCACATATTTACCAATATATTACGTCCATTGGCCCAATGTTGAATGAAAATGCCCTAAATATAACTAAAACCCCTTGGCCGAAACGCCTTGCTGGACCTATTATCGACTTCCATATAACTTTGACTTTATTCCCCACATTAGTAATATACACTTAAATTTTACTTGAAAATGACCTGTGGTGATTTGGTCGCCGACCTATTGGTAGAGCGATTTTACGTCAATTTGACTTTAAATGTTGCTTGGGATAGGTTATACTGGTAATGAAATTTCATGCTTGCTTTCTTAAAATAAAAAGAGACATGCTTGTTTTAAAAATATTTTTATGAAAATTCACTACCATAACGAACTTGCTGCGCCCAGATTTTTTGAATATCTTAAGAAGTAGGATTTTGTAGGTTTGTCAACAGCATTCGATTGCGCATCTTGTTTTTTTTTGTGATTTAGCCGCCTTTGTAACTATTACGGTTACCGAGATGCTCATGTTGGTAATTCTTATCTTGGACATGTTATATATGTTAATAAATCGTTGATTATTTTCATCCACTCTGCATGTAACGGCGGATGTAACCCAACGATTTTTATTAGATTCTCCTTCTTACAAATTTTTATTCAGTATTGAGTTTATCTGTCACACATTTTCTTAACCATTTCCGGGCAACGCTAATTTATGAGCTTGGAAGTCTTGGCAGCTCTAACCAAATCCGGAGCCACATTTTTTCCCAACAACCCCCTGGCCGATAATTAGAATTTATAATTTAATATCTCTAATTAAATGCATATTTGCATTTCTTTAAATTTCCTCCTCATTCCTTGTTATCCGTTCTTTATGCTCTCCCAGTTCCATCTCTGTCGTGCTACCCTCGAAGCAGCTCAACAAAAAAAGACAGACTATTAATCGTAACACAATTAAAGCAGACTGTGGAATGTATGGAATTCTTAACGCTCTCATTGTGTCGCCTTAATTAAAAACTACCCCATGTTTCTAGATGTGGCACTGTTAAATAGTCGCGGTGAATTTGAGGGTTGTGTTGAGGGTTTTGAGGGAGTGTTTGAGTGACCGACTGGTCGCTCTAGCGGCCCGTGGTTAGACACTGTGGTAGCGCCCTTGTAACGTATGCAAACTATACTACAGTCTGCTGCTCCCGCTTTCCAAGACCAGACCAAGAAATATTGGCGACGAGATTAAACTTTTATAGTTTTAATTTATCTTTATTTCCTCTTTTAGAAAAGAGTACTCTACGCAATAAATACAACGCGATTATAAGCTTTTTAGCAAAAGCTGTTTACTTGAGAATTCCTTTTTAAACAAAGCAGTCTCAATAAAAGTTTTTTATGTGAGTAACAATACCCTACCAAATCGCAGTCTTGCTTTCTTTCTCAAAAGAGATACACCAGCCCTAGACCCATCACAATAAACAACCAAGTTATTTAAAGTAATTAGTCCTTTTCACTTGTTGGAATTTCTGTGGACCGAAATCCCAATTGGCACCAATATGTCACATCAATTGCAGAAGCGGCTGCTAAGAAATTAGGTTGCCTCTTCCAGGCTCGCAAATTATTTTCACCAGCTAATATCTATATCTTATATACTTCACAAATAAGACCAAACCTCGAATACTGCTCCCAAATCTGGGGTGCTGCTGCCGCTTTTACACTCGCTATCCTGGACTCCATTCAGAAGAGAGCTATACGTCTCATCGGTGACCCTACCCTCACCCAAAGGCTGCCATCCCTTGCCCACCGACGTGGTGGGTTGATGACCTTTCTCTCTTTTATAGATATCTGCACGGGCACTGCTCAGAGGAGCTTTCTTCCATAGTGCCTCCACCTGCTGCCCCCAACAGATCTAACAGGGGAACAGAGCGAATGCACCCTTTTACTGTCCGGGTCACCAGACATAGAACATCTTATTATGCCCGCTCTTTTGTCCCGAGGACTTCCAAGTTGTGGAATTCCTTGCCGGCACATGTTTTTCCTTCTCCTCCGAACCTCCAAACCTTCAAGTCCAGAATTAACAAGTTGCCTCTTTCCTCCTTGTCGATACCTACGTTACGATAGTATTTAGGCTGTACGCCCTCGTTGTGTGTTGTTGAAATAAAAAAACTGTCTTCGTAAATAGCGATTTAAGTTTGGCACATTTTATGTCCGAAAACTCATTTTTTTTAAACGGAACACCCTGTATTTTATGTTGTGAAAAGCAAGGCCTCATCTTTAGCTTCCATTTTTGTTATGTACTCAATATGTTAAAAACTGGTAGTTTTTATATTCTTAGTGAATTTTCATTAGGAAAAATTCGCTAATAGATAGGTCACGGCGAACAGCTTTTGAAAAAAATTCTTCAGGTGAGCGCGAACTTCGGTCCCTAGAACCCGAAGCCGAGGTCCGTATATATATATATATATATATATATATATATATATATATATATATATATATATATATATATATATATATATATATATATATATATATATATATATATATATATATACATGTATGTATCCGAGCGATAACTCAAAAAATACTACACTGATGTCAATCAAACTTGGCAAAAATCTTGCTTGGGCGAGGTCGAGTTCGTTAATCAGCCTATATGCTCAAGTTTTTCCGGTGGAAAATCGGGGAAAACTTTTTGAATACGCTATATTTGTGAAAGTAGCAGAGTAGAGTGTTTTCCAAATTAAAAATAAAATCGCAAAGACATGCGTTGAAACGACTTAGTGGTTAAAGTCCAATCCCCAACAGACAGAGTAGTTAACTGCCACGCGTAGATTGATTCACACAACAGGTATAAACCTGAACATACCTCAACGGTACCCAAACTAAATATATACCAGGCAGAAAACATACTACCCGAACCAACAATCGTGAAATCTCGGCCACAATTATGAAAAATGACAGACCACATGAAATTTTAAAAAAATACGTGATTGTTATTTAACTAGGGGATTCAATCAATTATTAAAATACACTATATTTGTAGCTTTATTAACGGGTCCAAATACAGTTTTAGCGCAGCATAGACTTATTATGCTGTCGCATAATATAGCAGAAATTTAAACAAAATCAAGCCAAGTCTCTATAAAAATGATTCTAAAATAGTTTCTTTTATCTTCAAACTTAAACATAAGACGTCATATAAGACCGATACAGTCGTGGTATGTGTTTCAATGGTAATTCTACTAATCCTGTAATTAATAATTGTTGCGTATACTTTGTATATAACATCCCAGACATGAAGCTGATCTAAAGTATCAAGCAAATAAAACGTTCGTTGCGGTAAGCGTAGATGGCGCGGGGGGCTTCACCATTGCCTCCTAAGCAGAAAGTTATGCAATCGAATCCAGCTCGATGAATGTACGTTTCTTTTTATGTTTTATTTTGACATTTAGAGAAACAATAGTGCACATATTTCATACGTTTTGAACAAGATCTCATTTTTGTTTAAAACGCCTAAATAAGTTTGTCACGTTTGAGTCTAAAATTATAATTTTGTTATTGTTGATATTGAAAAAAACCGGTTTGACTAGGTTGACTAATAAAACGAAATCATCCAGACGATTAATAAGGAAAAATAACTGCTACGTGTATAATTTGGCAGATACTTTACCTTTAGTGAATTTTCGTAGGAAAAATTCACTAATGGGGAGATCCCGACTTTTGAATTTTGCAAACATTTTTGCAAATGAGCGCGAACTAGGACCCCTAGAACACATATCCGGGTTCAGTTTCAATTTTTATATGTTTATATATACATATATATATATATATATATATATATATATATATATATATATATATATATATATATATATATATATATATATATATATATTCAAAATAAAAACACACAAAACTGTATTTCTAAAATCTTTAACAGAAATGTGTATTAATCTATCAAAAAATTGTTACATGTCATCCATGTTGTTTCTATGACTATTCTCTACTTCTGAACAAAAAAATATGAAACATTAATACCAAGCCAGTCATGACAGTCTTTTACAACCTAACAGGGTTGCCAGACTGACTTTAAGTCCTACAATCTAGTTCACAACAATATATATATATATATATATATATATATATATATATATATATATATATATATATATATATATATATATATATATATATATATATATATATATATATATATATATATATATATATATATATATATATATAGGTATCACACCGATAACTCAATAAATAATGAGCCCATTTTGATAAAATTTAGCGTGTACCTTTCTTTTGTAAATGGCTTGGACAAGTTCGTTAGTCAGGAAAATTGGACGAGGTTTTCCGGGCAAATTTTGAGTTTTCATTCGAAAAAAATTTTTATCTCAAAAAATAAAAAAGCTATGATAACCAAATTTGGTACGTAGGTTTACGATATAAAAGGTAAACTATACACAAAGATCTAGATTTCTATGTTGCAAGAAAAAAAAATTATAATAAAATATTTTGTGCCAGATCATTTCTATGAAAATCCACTACCATAACGCACTTGCTGCGTCCAGGCTTTTTCTAAATATTAACAGTAAACTAACAATAAACAGAAATCTTGAAATTATTTTACAAAATCAACAATATTTTAAAGTAGGGCAGATACCTAGTAAGAAATAGTAGACAGGAAATGTAATTTCAACAAAGAAATTTGCTTTCTCGGTAGACCTTCTAAAATGTTTAATTTGTGTTAGGTATACTTGAAGCGTATAGTTCTGTCATTATTATAATTACCCTCTTCTAGTTGGGTAACATGATCTAGTCAACATAGGAATGGCTTCGGCACTCTTCACTAATTATCTAGAAGAGTGTTTCTAATTTCAAAGGAGGCATAACATTACTGCCGAACATAAATTTAAGCCTAGGGTGTATCTATACAATACATACATTACAGTGACGGTAAAACAGGGATAAAGACTATAAAGAAGTTTGTCATTAGCAAACGTAATTTGATGAGCCGTTGAATAGTCAAGATACTACGTATGCTTGAGTCGCTCTATAAAGTTGCGTCAGAAAACTGCCGTTCTTAGTGAAAAAAAAAAACACGGACGCAGCAAGTGCGCTATGGAAGTGAATTTTCATTAAAATGTTTTTAATAGCAAATATGTTTTTAATGCAAGTCGGAATCAATTTTGTTATCGGTATAACCTAAGTAGTTAAGTCTGGACGCAGCAAGTGCGTTATGGAAGTGAATTTTTATAAAAATGCTTTGAATAGCAAATATGTCTTTTTAATGTAAGCAGTGATCAATTTGGTTACCGGTATAACCTATATAATAGACACAATGTGTCATATTTTATCAAAATAACTGATTGTTTGAAAATATACAAAAATTTTCCGACAATAAACTTTAAGTGTTAGTTTCCTAGCCAACAAACCTTAGGTTAATAGCAAATTGAGTTATTGCAATTTTAAGCATTTATTGAAAATTTGCTACCAAAACGCACTTACTTCTTCTCGATTATTTCCTTACAAACATATTTCGATAAAAAATGTAACAAAATAATGGTGTTAAAAAAAAATTGTAGGGATCACCAACGACTTATGGGCCAGCCTGCGATTGTCAAAATAATTTTATAAGATGCAGCTCAAGACACAAATTAAAACTGAACGTAAACCCGTATATGGAGCCTAGGGGGCCTAGTTTGCGCTCATTTGAAGAAATCTTTAAAAAAATCTAAAGTCGCGGTCTCCTCATTGACGAATTTTTTGTACGAAAATTAGCTAGAAATTATGGACCGTTAAACCATAAACTTAACTAAAACTACCGCCAAAGCATCAGCGAGAAAATAACTAACCTGTTGCATATCAGGCCTTTTTGTAAAACTTCGATCTTTTATATCTGTTGACAAACATCACAAACACTGTTTAGTCCACCCACCTACCTTAATAAAATCGTAAGCGAATAATTTGCACTGGTATATTAAAATTCCTAAATAACACAAATAATTTGTTAACTGAAATTGAAAATCGATAAACGATCTAATAATATACGATGAATGTCAGTTACAGCGTGTAACTGTCCTGCCCAATGATATAAAATGTTCTGTTGCTAGGTAACGACTCAGACATACTAGATCTCATAAATTAGTTTTTACCATTGTCAATAAAAAGCGGTGATATTAAATATAAATCTTTCAAATTTGAATAGCTCAATTTTCTGTAAACCTAAAAAGCTGAATTTTGGTACGTAGTTAGCCTTTTCCCAAAGCAATCTGTCCACCAAATCTAATCGAAATAGCCTTGAAATTTTCGGAGAAAAACATTTTTTTCAAAAGAAAACTCCAAATTTTCCCGGAAAACTCTGTCAGATTTTCCTGGATAACAAACTCATCCAAGCTATTAATAAAAGAAAGGCACTTGCCGAGTTTTATCAAAGTCGGTTAATTACTTTTTGAGTTATCGGTTGGATACATGGTTTCCTAGCCAACGAACCTTACGTTAATAGCAAATTGAGTTATTGAAATTTATTGAAAGTACGCTACCAAAACCCAGTTGCTGTGTCTGGATTTTTTTTTCTTACAAACATGCATCATAGTTCTATGAAAATGCAAAAATGCAATTATATAGGGGATATTTGAAAAAAAAATTAGGTATCAACAACTTATCACTGTTAAAATAATTTTATAAGATACAGCTCAAGACACCTTATAATTAACTCATACAATTTTTCTCGTATCTTGTATAATAACAAATATATTGAGGTTTGCCGTAGAAATGCATCACCCTGTATATATGTAAAGAGATAATTTTGTATAATAATACAAAATAAATTGAATCAATCGTTAATTTGTATAAGCATACATGCAAGACCAAACCTCGAATACTGCTCCCACATCTGGGGTGCTGCTGCCGCTTCTACACTCGCTATCTTGGACTCCATTCAGAATAGAGCTATACTTCTCATCGGTGACCCTACCCTCACCCAAAGGCTGCCATCCCTTGCCCACCGACGTGCCGTTGGAGACATTTCTCTCTTTTATAGATATCTGCACGGGCACTGCTCAGAGGAGCTTGCTTCCATAGTTCCTCCACTTGCTGGCCCCAACAGATCTGCCAGGGAACAGAGCGAATGCACCCTTTTACTGTCCAGGTCACCAGACATAGAATATCTTATTATGCCCGCTTTTTTGTCCCGAGGACTTCCAAACTGTGGAATTCCTAGCCGGCACATGTTTTTCCTTCTCCTCCGAACTTCCAAACCTTCAAGTCCAGAATTAACAAGTTGCTTCCTTCCTCCTTGTCGACACCCACGGTACGATAGTATTTAGGCTCTGAGCCCTCGTGGTGTGTTGTTGAAAAAAAAATCTAATGAGTATATTATTTTCGTAACATATTTGTTGTTTTATCTCAATCATAGTCAGTAGCGATATAAAGTCATCTAGTCTTCTACAGAAATCTGCTCTAATTTAGAGGCGGGTGGGCAGCTATGTCGGTTAATCAGGTTGTTTGGCAGGTGAAGGGGAGGACACACAATAGAGGGACTGCGCCATTTAGTATTCGAGCCGGTCGAGGAGCTTCTTAATATTTAGCCGGGTCCTTAAGAAAGGGCGGCATCAGTAGTCACTACTCCCTCGGGTAGACTTACACTAATTAATGAGAAGGGTTGCAGGTCGCTAAATACATCCAGAATATTCCAAACTCGGATTAACACGTATTCTATTCTAAACAATAAGAGCCCTCAACCCCTTCTGCAGGATACTGTAAAGATGATAATTAAAAATAAACTCTAAGGAAATTATGTGCTTTTTATGTGAAATGTATTGGTTGATAAACGAAACAAATCAATTCAGTTGAGAAATAATGACCACAAAGAGAAAATATACACCGCTCAAGTAATTTTAATAATGCGAAACTGCAAATTGTATTAAAATAGTTGGCCAAAGCGTAAACTGGAGACTTGACCTTATGCAATAACTCAAAGTACATGTTCTAAACAAACAGTATTTATTAGACAGTAAAATAAAACATATAATGATATATATATATATATATATATATATATATATATATATATATATATATATATATATATATATATATATACGTAGTAGGACCTGTTTTTATTGAAAATCTAAGATATGTAGAAATGCTAGAGACCAGGTTGTCCCAATCTTAGCAGAATTGTATCCAAACGTAATGGAACCTAATATTCCCCATGAAATGATATGGTTTCAACAAGACTGTGCACCGTCCCATTTTGCTCTTCAAGTACGTTAGTATTTACCCGAAGTCTTTCCACAAATATGGATTGGACGAAGAGGTTTCGTAGAATGGCCCGCTAGCTCACCAGATCTTACACCCTTTGATTTATTTTTATGGGAATATCTTAAAAACAGAGTGTATAAAACGCAACCTGCTGATTTAGATGATTTTAAAATGAAAATAATAACAGAAATTAGGAACGTAACGCCTGACGTATTGAACAGAGATAGGGAAGAATTCCAGAGCAGATTATTTCGCTGTGTGCAAGTGAATGGGGATCATTTTGGACATTTATTATAAGAAAGGGACGTTTTTATTCAGCTTATTTTCAAAATTTGAATTTTAGGGTCAACTGTTTAGTTTTATTATTCTGGTATTAAGTTTCCACCCTGTATTGAAAACTGTAATATTAGACCATACATATGGGGTATCTACGCATTCAGTAAAATGAAAAAACAAAGATATACAATTGCAACATGGAAATTAGAAAATAAATAATACATGATGAATTACTGTTCATGTTTGAACATGTTTCTTCTCCAACAACTTTTACGTTGGATGCTGAGGTTTCAGTCTATTGACGACCATTTAAATTGATTTCAAGGTAATTACAAAACTGTTGATTATTTAAATACTTTAGATGAATGACATATGAAATTAGATAGATAAAATTAAACTGATATAAATAATACATGGGATATTATTCTACATGCTTAAGCAAACATTATGCAATCATTTATCAGATCAAAAACCAAAAGGTTTCAGTTTGCAGTAATTGTCTTTGGCTAAAAAAGTTTGAGTAAAATCTCAATTGATAAAATGTTTGGCAATTCCTATTTGAAGTGTCAATCAGAAGAGTTCAACATTTCACCCTGTATATAGATAGGGGCATATAAATGTTTTCAATTTTATGCTACGCGACCATGCTGTGAAGCCGGAGAAAACTGAAAGAATTGGAAGTTGTTATGAATCCCGAAACAAAACCTAAAATCTGAATTGAGATAGTTAATGTTACTGACTTCTGAAGTGCTTTTTCTCAAACCTTTTTAACACGTTGAGCACGGTGTGGCATTACCCTTATGCCTCACCGTCTAGGTAAGTTCAGACGGAGAGGCATCAATGGGGGGTCTCATGTTCAATATAACACAAGTCGGTGCGTCTCACTATAATGCTAAATGCACGAGAAGCGATAGCTAGCCGTCTATACGAACCATTTATATCGCCTGGCCATCATTGGTACTTCGATACATTCTATAATTACACTCTAGTTTGATTATGGTTCAACATAATGATATTAGGCAGACAAATAATGTATAAAAATACCTATAATAAAAAACCTTTGTTGATACTTTGGTAATATATTGGTAATATACGTAAAATAATATACTATATAATGATATAACAGGATATTAGTCATTTTTTTCAGCACGATGCGCTGTGAAAAAGCATGAGATGCAATAGTTTTTCTTGCAAGATGTACATTGCCATTTTGTCCTGGCTGTTTTATTTTGTGCCACGGCTCGTCCAATTTCATCTTTATTTTTCACATAGCATACTACACATCTATTCTTAGCATGTTCTTGTAACGAGTGATGCTGAATAGGTTCGTTTACTCGTGGAAGGCTATCATTTTTGCCCAAGAGTGCTAAAGCAAGAAGTTCTCTAAACTAAATAATCTGAATTTTATTTTGCGTGATATCTTTATTTAATAGAAATGAATTCACCAAGGCCGACCCCAAAATGAGCTTTATAGCTAGTTTTCGGTACCATTTGCTGCCCCTTCTTAAGCAGTGTGAATACGCTTTTAGCTGATCTGAGATATCGGTATAGGCTTTATAGACTTGTTGTAGTCTACAATCGCTTGAGGCTTTTCTATTTCTCTTCCTCGCTGACGAACTTTGACTATTTTATCAGTATGCTTTGTTGTCAATAATAATACATCGCGAGTGTCCTTCCATTTGATCATTACAATGCCAGTGTCGCTTTCTTGGGCAAATACTTCGTGCTTCTTCAGTTTTTATTGAACACTTCTTTTGCGTTCAGTTTCCTGTTTGATCGTAAAGTTCCCACCAGATGTGTTTTCTCTGTAATAACTGATTAGCTAAAGATACGCTGGTGTAATAGTTGTCAACGAACAGAGTTCGTCCAGTGTCTAGAATTATATCCATCAAAGAAAGAACAACATTAGATGGAGCATTACCAGCTCCCACATTGTCATTTCCACAATGGACTTGTAATTTATAGGTATTTTCAATTTTCTATACAAATGGGCAAGCTCTTCGATAGAAGACCTCTTCAATTCATTGATTGTTGTTGTTATAGGTATATCCACCTGTAGTGCATAGCTTGTATAATTTTATGCCGAATTTGTGTTTTTTGTTCTTTATATATTGCCTAAATTTTAGACGGCCTTCGAACGGAACGAGTGTTTCAGCAATGCAAACACTGGAATTAGGTACCAAAACATATTCAAATCTCTTGTTCAACTTATTCACTAAACGAGTAAATTTTCGCCTCCTGTCGTTTATGAAATTGTTATCTTCGTTATCGTTGAAATGCCACATCTGTAAGAGCTGTTCAAATATATTTCTCTCCATGACCTCTTTCACTTTATTGGCGTATAAAACATTAGTGCTCCAGTAAGCTTTTAGTCGTGGTAACTTAATAAGTCCCATCCACAATATAATGCCAAGGAACCTTTTCATTTCTTCGTTATTAGTTGGAACCCATTCTTTCACGTGATCCTTAGGCTTTGGTTTTTCCTTTAGCACTTGTTCAGCATACAAGTTTGTCTGATATACCATATACTCTATTATGTCATCGGTAACGAAGATTCGGAAAAAATCACATGGTTGCTTTTCTAAATAATTTTCGTAAAACTCAGGTTTGATTCCAACGTCTGCTTCTGTGAAATCGAAATGTTTCAATGAAAAACCATCAACTGTCACTGTTTCCAGTAGGAGCAACGGTTTCGCTATAGTTATCTTCGGTTGTATATTGTGCAATAACATCTTCTATTGTATTGTCAATCTTTAAATAAAATTGCAACTGTTACTGATATTGCGTTCATTTGCAATATGAGTTAGAAAATCTGGTGATAATTCATAGTTTTGCAATATAACGATGGATGAATAAATAATCAATGAAGACATTGAACAAAAAAAAAGGAGGTAATTACCCCATTATTCACATCAACCATATCTGCATTTATATTCTGCCATGAGGTAGATGGTCTAACTTTATTCAGATTATTCATTTCTGCGGCTAATGTACACTTTTTGCGCGTTTTCTTGGAATTCCGGCTTCATCGTCGCTCGAAATCTCTTCACCGGAACTAGGTTCATACTCATCGGAAAGATAAACATCACCGAATTCACTTATATTATCGTCTTCATCAGACATACACTCATCCCATAATTTTTTGAGTTGTTCTTGTACTCGCTCATATTCACCCATATTTATAACGTATTCACACCACGATGCAAACGTAACAAATGGCACAAATGAGTTAGCCAATAGACAAAACAAATGTACTGCAAAAAGACAAGAACAGACTTGCAGAATGTGGTATCACATTCATGCCTCACTGTCATAGCGAATTGAGGGCCAGCTAAAGACAGCGAGGCATATATAAGATGCCAAACTTTTTTTTTTGGGAAAATTTTGATAAAAATTGCTTCCTCTGTAACTTAAAATGAGACAATAGTAGAAAGCAGGTACTACATCACTGAAAAATTCTAAATCGAATGCCCGTCCAGAGAACAAATATTTTCTCGCTTATGCCCCTGCTCAACGTGTTAAGTGACATTCAAGTTCTTATAGTCAAAGTAAAACTAAAAAATCAACTTGTGTTAAAAATATATACATTCAGATGATATCGTTTTACGTAAACGTAAAGTTGAAAAAAATTCCATTGTAATTTATCTCCTAAGTAATTTGTACCGATTGCTCCCAAGTTAATAAAAACAAGCAACCAGAACCCATACAATATCACAAAACACATACAATCACGCATTTAACCAGAACGAAACTGTCGGTTTTCCACGGCTGCATCCTCCCTCTGCCGACAATTCAGCATAAGATGAAAATTTAAAGCCATAAAACAAAATTAAAATCGCAAAGATACACACCAAAAACAAGACAATTGAACCATAAAACACATGTATATGTAAATCCGGCCGTTGAGTCAGATCATATATTGCAGATCAGGGTCGCCTGTGCCTAAACAGCCGTCGACAGAAGAGCTGATTTCCAGCGCCCTCTATCGCAGCATAATGGGCCAGTTATTTAGTTACCCCTCGGAGGTAAAGGGAAAATAAAGTAAGCTGGAAGAATGGGGATTGTAATTTAGAGGGATGTCGGAATTAAGGGTAGTTTATAGGTAAACCAGTCGTGTCTTTAGCGGATGCGAACTCACCCTCTACTTTTTCCGGCTTTAAACGCTACACCGTTCCTACCTAACTTTACGTCACTCACCGCCTGCTTTGATACGACTTTTCTCTGAATAAAGCACTTCCGATGCTAATTTTTTAGTACCGACGAGGGCCCGACTTCAATATTTCATCAGCCAGCCACTTCATTACAGTTATTATTATAATAAAGAGCAGCCCACTCAGCGATTCGCGATTAAGAATTAATTAGCTCTGTTTTTTTTAAGAAGCGTTAGGCCACAGCGTATTTTAAGTAAAGTAATCTCACTCGAAATCCTAAAATTAACAAAGCAAAACTTAACTCAGCTAATATTTTCATGGCTGCATCATACAGGTCGTCTCTAAATACACACTAAGTGCAAACCCGCAGCTGTTATTGCTTATACCACAGCATAGGTATCTATGGTGTGCTTATACCATAAACAAAGTTGAAATCGTGTATCTAAAAAAAGCAAGCACCACCCTCTTTTGTTGTAAGTCCCAATCTGATGAAGATATTTGGTATTTATCTAGAAACTCATGTCCACTGTATGCCACAGCTAGCACTCATAGTAAACTAAATCCTAAGTATTTGCTTAAAAAATCGTCTGTATAAAATTTAAAAAGTTCGGGACGCAGAAAGTGCATTATAGTAGCGAATTTTCATAAGAATTGTACATTATTAGTAAGATATATTATTAAAACTTATTCTTTAAATTTAAATGGATATTGTAGATTGGCTTTAGAGGTCGCAGTAAGCGATCACTTGAAGACATTTCTATTTTATATGGTGCTAAAAAATTAAAATTTGGTGTAGATTTGTAAATACTCCAAGTCGCTTTGATAAAATTTTGTGCGCTTCCTTGGCGTCGCCTGCGGAGGGAAGATGATATTGATATGAAAATTTATATTTTAAATTACTTCATTATTTCGACTTTGTCAGGCATGGTTCCGAGAGACAACTCACAGTAAGTAAGCCCAAGGCTCCCTGGCTAACGGGAAATGTCAAGCTTATAAAGAAACAGCGAGATTTGGCCTTACAAAGGTTTAAACAAACCAGATCTGATAACGATTGGAAGGTTTATAAACAGCTTCGTAACTTTACAGTTTCTTGCATCAAGAGTGAAAAAAGCATATCTTGATTACAATTGTAAAAAACTTCTGGACGCAGCAAGTGCGTTATGGTAGTGAATTTTCATAAAAATGTTTTTAATAGCAAACATGTTTTTTTAAGAAAGCAGGCATCAATCTATATAGTAGAAACAATGTGCCATGTTTCATCAAAATAACTTTATTGTTTGAAAATGTACAAAAATTTCCGAAAGTAAACTTAAATTGTTCCCGAAAAAACTGGTTTTCTGGTCAACCTTATAGGTTAATAGCAAATTGAGCTATTCAAATTTAAAGCATTTAATGAAAATTCGCTACCATAACGCACTTGCTGCGTCCCGAATTTCTTTTCTTACAAAGATGTATTATATTTCGATGGAAAATGCAAAAAAGCAATAACATAGGGCGTGTTTGATTAAAAAAAAAAGAAAATTTGAATCACCAACGATTTATGGGCCACCTGTACTTGTGGAAATATTTTTTAAGACGTAGCTCAAGACACCCTATAATTAATGTATACCATTTTTTTCGTAAATTGCATAACAACGGATATATTGAGCTTTAATCATTTCTTACGAAAATTTGACAAAAATGATATACCATTAAACGATAAACTCTATAGCTAACACTACTGCCAAAGCATCAGAGAAAGGGTCTATTTTAAATTAATTTTCTGGGAATATTTTAGTAAAATGAAGGACAATTACGATTGAAACAAAGAGTTCAAGCTTTGTAAAGCATTCTTCTTGAGACATTTTCTTTCCATAACTCATATTAATTTCAGGTTCATTGCCTAAATATGACCAATTTTGACGTTTTAAATCGCGACTTTTGACGTTTTGAGGAAAACCCAGATTTATTTTTCTTTAAATGCCTGTAACTTTTTTGTGCTTTAACCAGCAGCGCTGAATTTTGGTAGGTAGCTTACCTATAATTATATGAACCCGTCTCCCAAATTTGGTTGCCCTTACTTTGTTAATTCCGGAGATATCATTTTTTTTTACAATAAAAAATCAAAATTTTCCCGGAAAACCTCGTCCGATTTTCCTGACTAACAAACTTATCCAAGCTATTTACAAAAGGAAGGTATGTGCCAAATTTTATCGAAATCGGCCCATTATTTTTTGAGTTATCGGTGTGATATATATATATATATATATATATATATATATATATATATATATATATATATATATATATATATATATATATATATATAAATTTAAACTGACCCCGGATATGGGTTCTAGGGGTCCTAGTTCGCGCTTATTTCCAAAAAATTGTTCAAAAGTCGGTATCTCCCCATTAGTGAATTTTTTCTACGAAAATTCACTAAAATGGTAATGCACGTGATAAATGGTCTGCTCTGCCTGAGCTGAATATTCACGTGCACAGCAAACAAGCTACAATATCTGATCCGGAACTCATAAATAGATTTTTTTCAACTTTTCAACATAGTTCTTCAAATAACTGAGGACAATTGATACAACATTTAACAGCAATGTATGCCAGGCCGGTAATAATTATCAATTTACTTATTCTACAGTCGGTGAGGTCAATTGCATAATAAATAAAATAAAATCAAACGCGTGTGGTACTGATAAGGTCTCTTTAATTACACTAAAATATTGCAGCCCCTTTATCGATGAATATATCTTACACATTATCAACACTGCATTGAGAAAAGCTATTTCACTAAAGCTTGGTAGGTTGCAGTGGGAACTCCCCTGCCTAAGAAAAACGATCCGTTGGCGTTTTCTGACTTACGTGTGGTCAGTGTTCTTCCAGTATTGTCAAAAATATTTGAGAGGATCTTGTATGACCAAATGTATAAATATTTTAGTATTAACAATGTTTTACCGGACAGTCAGTATGAATTTAGGCGGGGATTTTCTACGGCTACTGCCCTCGCTTGTATTTAAGCCTTTAGTAAATTTTACTAATGAGGAGATCCTGACTTTTGAATTTTTGAAAAAATTCTTCAAATGACCGCAAACTAGACTCCTTAGACCCCATATCCAGGGTCAGATTCAATTTATATATGTATATATATATATATATATATATATATATATATATATATATATATATATATATATATATATATATATATATATATATATATATATATATATCACACCGATAACTCAAACAATAATGGTCCGATTTTGATCAAATTTGGCACATACCTTTCTTTTATAAGTCTCTTGGATAAGTTCGTTAGTCAGGAAAATCGGCCCAGGGTTTCCCGGAAAGTTTTGTGTTTTATTTCGAAAAAAATTATATCTCCTAAAATGACAAAATAAGGGCACCCAAATTTAGTAAGCTGGTTTTCGTAATAAAATGTATCCTGTGTACGAAAATTCAGATATCTATCTTAAAAGGCAAAAAAGTTAGAGGTAATTTAATTTTTAATTAATTAGACCTGATTCAAGAAAGTTAAAACGTCAAAATTGATTGAGTACGAATGGGGGTGAAAATTACTACAACAAATGACTAACAAGCTCATAGATATATGTCTAAGACGTCATTTTCCTTGATTTCGTTATAATATGAGCAAAAAATCTATTGTAAATCGAAATAGATTTGTGTAAATTTTAAAACATTGAACAAATGTATTACGGGATATAGCTGCCAGTAGACACATGCCAAGCATAGCTCAGTGGCCTAAGTCCCTGTACATCGGATAATCAAATTCAATTAACTCCTGCATGACGAGTTCGATTCCTAGTTAGTGACTTTACTTTTTACAATTTTTTCTTAGTTTAATTTCACTTTACCGTTATCTAAGCAGATTGTTGCTATTCTGATGAATTTTCTAGCGAGTTTTTGTATGAAAAATAATTAGACAAAGAGGAGATGAAAGTTTTAAGACTTGCCCTAACTTAGTAAAACCGTTCCATGTTTAATACGGTCGTAGACTTTTCCCGTTGCTTCACAAGTGCTTGTTTTGATGAATTTTCTTTTAAAAAATCACCAACGAGGAGACCCCCACTGTTGAATTTAGAAAAAAAATTCAAATGAGCCCAAACTAGGCCCCCTAGAACCCATATCAAGGGTCAGTTTCAATTATATATAAGGGGTGAACAATTTACCAAGATTTAGGTCTGTAAGTTTAAAGACAAAAAATTAGAGGCATATAAAGAAAAAAACGGTGTTTTCCTCAAAACATAAAAAGTCGCGTTTTGAAACGTCAAAATTGGCAACATTTAGGCAAAGAACCTGAATGAAATATGGATTATGTAAAGAGTGTTCTGCAAACCCTTAAGTTTCAGCTTAAACCATCATTGCCCTTCATTTTAATAAAATATTTCGAGAAAATTAATTTTAAATAGACACTTTCTCTGATGCTTTGGAAGTAGTTTTAGTTAAGTTTATGGTTTAACGGTCTATAATTTTTAGCTAATTTTCATAGAAAAAAAGCGTCAATGAGGAGACCGCGGCTTTTGAATTCTAAAAAGATTTCTTCAAATGAGCGCAAACTAGGCCCCGTAGAATCCATATCCAGGTTTTCTTTCTGTCTACATACGTATAGGGTGACGCATTTCTACGGTAAAGCTCAATATACTTATTATTATGCAAGATATGAGAAAAAATTGTATACGTTACCTATAGGGTGTTTTGAGCTGCATCTTGCAAAATTATTTTGACAACCACAGGATGGCCCATAGGTCGTTGGTGATACCTACTTTTTTTTTGAACATTCCTTATTGCATCTTTGCATTTTTCAATGAAATATGATGCATGTTTGTAAAAAAATCGAGACGCAATAAGTGCGATTTAGTAGCGAATTTTCATTAAACGCTTCAAAATTCAATAACGCAATTTGCTATTAACCTAAGGTTCGTCGGCTAGGAAATGAGTTTCCTCGGAAATGTTTTAAGTTTATTTTCGGAAAATTTTTGTATATTTTTAAACAAGATATGTTGGTAAAATATGGTACATTCTTCCTACTATATAGGTTATACCGGTGACGAAATTGATTCCTGCTTGCATTAAAGAGAATATGAAAATATTTTAAGAAAATGTACTTCCATAACGCACTTTTTACGTCCAGACTTTCATTTTTAATCTAAGTTTCTATTTTATAGTATTCTATAGCATACTAAGATTAATTTAACACTTAAAACTTTGATTTTTCAGTTTTTTCCATAAAGATAGAATTTTTACATAGAATAAAAATATAGTTATTAAACGTCAATACGCCTGGGGTTGGCATACTGTTTAAAACAAACAAAACAAAAATGGCAGCTTTAATTTTCTATTCTATTTATCATTTCTGTGACCAGTGCAAGAAAGAGGTTAATTTTTATTTTTAAGTCAGATATCAAATTCTGACTACAGAGAAAAAATTCTTACATTCCTGTTTAGATATTCAGATTCAGATACGTCTTGATTTAAACGATTTCTGGTCCATCACACACATTCGTATCTAAGAGTCGCATCTCTTTTGATCTCCTGGTGCTCAAGACTCCTTCCAGTCAGGCCCTTAGTGAAAAACCGATTGACCAAATAACGTTTGATCTCGCTAATACTTGTGCCACTTTTTAACTGATTGCCAATATCTGAGATGGTGATTACTTAAGCGAAAACTCAAAGGGATATGCAACATTTCTTAACGTCTTTCATGATAGACGATTTCTTTTAATTATCCGGAATATTCTGAATATTCGAGATTTCTGAATGTACTGAAAGAACCGATCTGGTATTTCTTTAATATGGGAATCATTTCCTTCGATTAGTTTAAAGAAAGTTAGGTTGTTTTTCGTTTCTACTTGTAAGTTTTTTCCATTGAGCTTTACGACCGCTATATAAATTTGTCTACAAACTATGTTTATTTAGATTAGGGTAGACTGGGGACAGTTGTACCATTTTTTACTTAATTGCATCCTACAGACTAAAGTAATGTTCACTAAAAACAGTTTTGACATCTTTAGATACAGTATATCTTTCACCACTAAATATAATTTAGTAAAAGCTTCTAGTGCAATTACAAAAAAAAGTTATTAAGTTTCATTCAAAATATTGAAAAAAACTCTAGACGCAGCAAGTTCGTTATGGTAGTGAATTTTCATAAGAATTGTGCACTATTAGTAAGATATATTGTCAAAACTAATTCTTTAAATTTAAATGGACCTTGGAGATCGGTTTTAGAGTCCCAGTTAGCGATTATTTGAAAAAAATTATATTTTATATGGAGTTACTAAATTAAAATTTGGTCTTGGATATAATATGTAAGTACTGCATCTGCCTTTAAAAAAATTGTGTTACAAATTTCATTAAAGTTACAAACGTTTTTCAAAAAAAATAAATTATTTACAGAGGGAATGTACCTGTCGAATTATAAAAATATGTAAGTACTGCAAGTGTCTTAAAAAAATTTTGTTACAAATTTCATTAAAGTTACAAACGTTTTTCAAAAAAAATTATTTACAAATGGAATGTACCTGTCGAATGATTAATATGACAGGTATTTTTCCATATTAATTACTTGGCTGGTTTTGTTTTAGTCAACCCATCCAATTTTTGCAAACAATAAACAACAAAAAAGGTTTTTTATATTATGGTAGAAAATTTTCGTAAAAATATTTCAAATCCGATAGCTCAATAAATTTCCCATTAAGCCAGAATCTTCAATCTTGAACCTTAGTAACACCTATGTAAACGCACGTGGGTAATAAATTAAAGAAAAATAACATATTGAGCTTCGTTTTGTTTTAAAAAACCTTTTTTGTTGTTTATTGTTTGAAAAAACTGGATGGGTCGACTAAAACAAAACCATTTAAACAATTAATAAAGAAAAATACCTGTCATATTTATAATTTGACAGGTACATTCCCTTTGTAAATAATTAATTGTTTTCTGAAACACTTTTGTAACTTTAATGAAATTTGTAACACAATTTTTTAAAGACACTTGCAGTATTTACATATTATATCTAAGACCAAATTTGAATGTAGAAGTTCCATATAAAACATTTTTTTTTCAAATAATCGCTAACTAGGACTCTAAAACTGATCTCAAAGGTCCATTTTAATTTAAAGAATTAGTTTTAATAGTATATCTTACTAACATTGTACAATTCTTATGAAAATTCACTACTATAACGCACTTGCTGCGTCCCGATATTTTTGTGATACTGGAACCATTAAGTATAAGCTAGTACTTGTTTCACTTGCCAGGTTATTAAAAATAATGAAGAACACGAATAACGATAATCATGTGCTACTTACATTTGATCAACAATTGTGTCAGAAACTTTAGGACCAAATCAAAAGAACACTTTTTAATCACAACTCTAACATAATATGTAGAGATATAATAATAAAGAGCTTTATAACAACAAACTTGGCTAGTCGCTAATACTTCATGTAAGGATACTTCACAAAATAAAACCATAAACAATAATAACAATAACGAATCTTCGAATCTTTGGGGTTAGATTCATATTTAAAAGTGAATAGATTTATGGATTATAATGCTACTGGCGCTGAAGCGTCGGAAATTAGTACTGAACTTATAGTTTTAAACCATTTCACTGAAGTGAAACTCTTATTTGGTATACCTATTCTGTAATATAGCAAAACATTTCAGTTTTAATAAATGTAAATAACACGTTGACTGTCTCATGTTTCGGCGTCGGCGATCCGCGGCTGCCGCTGCCGTTTCGCGATGGCAGTTGGGCTACCCATGCAGCGGTGTCAGATTGAGTAAATTAGAATTTATGATAAATCAAATGAGAAATTATTGGTAACTCAACATTTATTAATAAAAACCCACATTTATTGGATAGATTAATTTTTTTGACGAACTTTTATTTGTCATTTATAAGCCAATATGTGTTATTACCCTGTTTTACATTTTAAGATTGAAATGTAATTTTATTAAATCTGACAACCCGGCTCCTTTATATTTAATTGTCAGGTGACTGTGTCTATTTGAATAATCTACTCAAAATGACACACATTCACAGTCTAATCATCATTATCAACATTGAAGTGGAAAATGCTGTGTGAAATTTGAACTGCTATCTTAGACTGTTGATTCATTTATAATTTTAATGTTTTAATAACTCCTGTCCTCGTATGCCATTTAATTTCAAATTTGGTTGACAGCTATATTGTAATGTCTCCTATATATGTGCAAATTTTCATTCGCAAAACTTCAATATTTCAAAAAATATTGCGCTTTCAAAATTTTCTCTATATTTTTTTTTTCTAAGAAAAATTAGACGCACGGCGCCCATCTACGAACTCAACCAAACCATTAATAAAATCAAGGTAATTCCCAAATTTGATCGAAATCGGTCAAGTATTTTTTGAGTTAGCGGTTGGAAATATATATATATATATATATATATATATATATATATATATATATATATATATATACATATACATATATATATATATATATATATATATATATATATATATATATATATAAAAATTGAAACTGACCCCGTATATGGGTTCTAGAGGCCCTAATTCGCGCTCATTTGAATTTTTTTAAAAGTGTACCATCGATACCTCTCTATTAGTGATTTTTCTTAATGAAAATTCACTAAAAGTGGTACAACCGTCCCAACCTTCGAGACGATTGTACCAGTATATGGGGACAATTGTAACACGTTTCAGTTGTTGCAAAAATATCGTTTATTTTTGGGATTAAGTTTGGGTGCCTCAAAGAAATACATACAATAATATTTAACAAAGTCAACAAACCCTGTAAATAATAAAATATTCTTTGGCAAAAAGTTCCTGTAAAACCTGTCCGAACAAATAATAATATACTTTGCTAAATTAAAAAATTAAAAAAATGAGAATATAAAAAAATGTTAATTAACTTTTCACGTAATCAGAGGAAGTAAAGATATATCAGCGAAAAAATACTTCCACCTTTATGTCACAAGCTGTCAGAAACAAAAGGCTTATTTAAATCTGTCACTCTCAAGTTTCATTTGACATTTGTGAATTTATTATTCGTTATTACTTTTATTGACTTACATATTATAAGAATGTAAACACAGATAATCCTATCAAATCGAGGATGATGCAGGACTTGAACCATTGACTAAAAACATCAACTCTCTTGATTTAGTCAATGGTTCCAGAACTATGTCATCGTTTAATATAATGGTTATTCCGTGACAACAGGCACTGTGGTGCTTCTGAGAGTCATTTTTTTTTCCCAGCCAGATGATGTTTTGTCTAAAAAAGTCAATTTTTAAAAAAGTCACAGCAAATTAAAAATTATGCTAAAAATTTCTTTCCCCGACCTTTTAGTTGATCACTTTAGTTTATTTATTAACGTTTTTCAATCATTTCAATTTGAAATCTAGAATGTGCTTGATGAACATAACAGATTGAGCCTAGTATCAAGAAGGATAACAAAACTTGCTATCATCTAATTGCGTATACATAGCAAACACTTAGCAACTAGATCGTCAACAACACTAGCCTCCCAGTGTCTGCTATAATTCCTGCAAACACATCAGCGTGTAGGTCTCCTGCAGTAGTATCAGCAGCAGCAGCAGCTGAGTGAGAGGTTCACCAGCAAACATTCCCCGTCTCCGGTGGGTACACATTGTTAATCCAGCCGGTCGCTGTTGGCAATACTGATTAGGATTCCCGCTGTGTGTCCGCGGCTAATTAACACGGCCCTCTCTATTCTTAGCAGTCCCTTTACTTGCCGGGGATCTCACAAGGAGCTCTAAATGCCTTTGGCCTTTATCTAGCCCCTCAGACTTACCGCAACTTAAGATCCCGGAATATCATCCTATTATGAGATGAGGTATTGTTTGATGTATAATTTAAAGCAATTTAGGCTGTATACGTTCAATAGGTTCCTTATTATTTTCTTTTTGCTGGAAAGTTTATTTCAACGACTATGGTATATCACCGACGCCAGAAAACACTATCATGGAAATTGTGTCCAAACCCCTCCTTTCTATAAGGATAGCAGTGATCTTTAACGAGACCAAAATCGCATGATACACGCAAGTAATTCTCTTTTTCGGAAAAGATTAGACTATATCTGTATTTTTTTTTTAAAGAAATAGTTCCTAAAAGTGCAAGCCTATGTATCTCTCAAAAATCATGCGCTTGCTTCAATGGTTCGGGATTATATCTCTTCGAAAATATGTCCGCTGGGGGGTACTACAAGGCCTAGATGTTATTTTTTTATTTATTTTTTATTTCAACAACACACCACGAGGGCTTACAGCCTAAATACTATCGTACCGTGGGTGTCGACAAGGAGGAAAGAGGCAACTTGTGAATTCTGGGCTTGAAGGGTTGGAGGTTCGGGGGAGAAGAAAAACATGTGCCGGCAAGGAATTCCACAAATTGGAAATCCTCGGGACAAAAGAGCGGGCATAACAAGATGTTCTATGTCTGGTGACCTGGACAGTAAAAGGGTGCATTCGCTCTCTTCCCCTGGTAGATCTGTTGGGGGCAGCAGGTAGAGGAACTATGGAAGAAAGCTCCTCTGAGCAGTGCCCGTGCAGATATCTATAAAAGAGAGAGAGAAGGTCACCAACGGCACGTCGGTGGGCAAGGGATGGCAGCATTTGGGTGAGGGTAGGGTCACCTATGAGAAGCATAGCTCTCTTCTGAATGGAGTCCAGGATAGCGAGTGTAGAAGCGACAGCAGCACCCCAGATGTGGGAGCAGTATTCGAGGTTTGGTCTTATTTGTGAAGTATATAAGGTATAGAGATTAGCTGGTGAAAAGTATTTGCGAGCCCGGAAGAGGAAACCCAATTTCTTAGCAGACGCTTCTGCAATTGATGTGACATGTTGATGCCAATTTAGATTTCGATCCACAGAAATGCTAACAAGTGAAAAGGACTCATTACTTTGAATAACTTGGTTGTTCATTGTGACGGGTCTAGGACTGGTGTGTCTCTTATGAGAAATAAAGCAAGACTGTGATTTGGTGGGGTTGAATTGTACAAGATTTCTACTTCCCCAGTCTAATGCGTCTGCGATCCTCATCTAATTGGGCTAAAGAGACAGGCTTAGAATATTGTATGTTTGAGTGGAGGATGCTGTCGTCCGCGTAACTGTGAACTGGGTTAGATGTGCTGGAGATGAGGTCATTGATGTGGAGAAGAAACAAAGTAGGGGCTAAAGCTGAACCTTGAGGAACTTCTGCGTTAATTGGATACAGTTTAGAGGAATGGCCATCCACGACAACAGAAATTCTCCAGTTGGAGAGGAAATTTGCTGTCCAGGTACAGAGTTTTGGTGGTAGGCCATAGACCGGAAGTTTATTAAGCAGCGCTGCGTGCCAGACCTGGTCGAATGCTTTGGAAATGTCTAGGAAAGAACGACGGTACGTAACAAACCGGTAGACAAGTGGGTAATTTAAAACTAAAAGCGTGTGCTTTTCGAATTAAACGGGTTTGCCGATTAAAGGTGTCAAGCGAGATACCAGCTAAGCAATTTATAAGGAACAATGCGGACACATAGTGAAATGTAAGACAGTAGTCGCCATCTCGTTGAGGAAACAAGTAGTATGTTTTCACTACAGCTTCAAATAACACAAAATGTTACAAAATAGAGGCTGTGTACAACCAACTAACAAAAGTTGTAAATTGTCAGCCCTGGCCCATTTCTTCCCTAATATAGGGACAACAAGGTTAGATGTATTCTCACCACAGCTAGAATCTTAGACCGGTTTCGCTCTAATTAGAGCTCGTCAGTACGGTATACTAATTGCAGCGAGAAAACACTTATAAAGTAAGACGGCTCTGGTAGCCAACCTCACAGAACACAGTGATATTTTTTTATATTTCAACAACACACCACGAGGGCTTACAGCCTAAATACTATCGTACCGTGGGTGTCGAAAAGGAGGAAAGAGGCAGCTTCTTAATTCTGGACTTGAAGGTTTGGAGGTTCGGAGGTGAAGGAAAAACCTGTGCCGGCAAGGAATTCCACAACTTGGAAATCCTCGGGACAAAAGAGCGGGCATAACAAGATGTTCTATGTCTGCTTACCTGGACAGATCTGTTCCCCTGGTAGATCCGTTAGGGGCAGCAGGTGGATGAACTATGGAAGGAAGCTCCTCTGAGCAGTGCCCGTGCAGATATCTATAAAAGAGAGAGAGGTCACCAACAGCACGTCGGTGGGCAAGTGATGGCAGCCTTTGGGTGGGGGTAGGGTCACCCACGAGACGTAAAGCTCTCTTCTGAATGGTGTCCAGGATAGCGAATGTAGAAGCGGAAGCGACACCCCAGATGTGGGAGCAGTATTCGAGGTTTGGTCTTATTTGTGAAGTATAAAAGGTATACAGATTAGCTGGTGAAAAGTATTAGAAAAGAATTAATTGTTTTTTTTAGGGATCTTATGCCAGTAAGAAACTCCAACCGTCTCACAGAAGATGAGCTGATAGCTAAAGCACAAACTTTGTTCGATTGGGAATCTGAAAAAAAAGTTGGCGGAGAACCAGATACTTCTGAAGAAGAACTTATAAAACAGAGTGTGCATAACACAGATTAGAAAGTACAACATAGCGAAGGTGAATATGGTGTCAACATTGGTCAGCCAAATAATGTGGGGAATTTGAAAACATTTCAGAAGCCGATGAAAATGACATCTATTTCATAGGAAGGGTCAAAAACACGAAGTGGAATAAGAAGCCTGTTGTGAATAAATACAGTAAAACTACTTCAAAGAATATAGTGAAAATATTACCTGGACCGAAAAAGTTCACAATATATTACTGATAAAAGAAATGCATTTGGAAAATATTCACAGATAGCATATTTACAAATATTATTTAGTGTGCAAATTTGCAGACTGTACAAATGCGAGTACATTTCAACCCTTAGAGATACCACGAAAACTGAATATATGGAATCTTCAGGTTTATTATTGCTTACAGAAGCAAAAAACAAAACTACACAGACTTCCTTGAATTGCGGACAAAATACGGAAGGAGCTCTGAAATTTCCAAAGCTTGCATGAGTGCCGACCGTTTTTTATGTTTACTTGCTGCAATTGCTTTGACAACAAAGATACTTACTTAAACTGAAAATCAATCAATAACCTGCAGCTATTTGACTTACTCTGGATCGTTTTAGTGAGAACTGCAACACCAATTATTCTCTGGAAAAACACATAACAATTGTTGAAACGTAAGATACCTTTCCGAGGAAAATGGCAGTTATGTTGAATATTCTTTAAACAAACCTGGACAGTACGGTTTATATTGTGTGTTGCTAAATCATTCTAGGTTATCAATTTCGAGGTATATTTGGTATCTTATGCCCCCAAAACGAATAAAGCAGTGGTTCTGCTCTATTGTGCATAGAAGCAAAGCTATAGACCCTGTAACAAAACAGCCAGCAATAATTGTGGATTACAGGTCTTACAGGGGTGGTGTAGACACCGTAGAACAAATGTTCAGTACATGTTCAGTGTCCAGAAAAAAAAGAAGGTTGCCAACGGCGATATTCTTTCAGCTGTTGAATATTGCAAAGATCAATAGTTGGAAACATTACTAATCATCAAAAATACAAAAGAATCTATATGAAGTACCTGTTAAACGAGTTGACGAAACCACATTTATCTGGAAGGGCTGAGGTAACCTAAGAGTTCAGATAAAATGGAACCTTTAATTTTATACTCGTTTTGTGAACTTTGCACCGTACAGATATGCGAATCTTTTTTATAGCTGTGACAACATATAACATTCACTGAATTATATGAAAAGTTGGAGTAAACGAAACAACTGTTGTATGCGTGTAAATATATCTTATCTGGAATTAATTAAATGGAGGTCGTCGGATATGTGTGAGAGCTATAACTCAAGCAATGTCTTAATTAATACCCCAAACCTTGTACCGATCAGGCCATACGTCTTAGAAGTCCAATTGGTGAATTGTTCCCCGACAGATATATCATTCCCAGCCCTCAAGAGAACATGATGCATGGCCGAAGGAGTTACTCTAATATATCTCCACTAGTACTGCCACTTTCTGCACTTGGTGTATAAGCTCTCTACACTTACAGCTCCATAGCTCCATTCCACATAAGTGGTAACTGCTCGTTAATATAATTATTATTGCATTATGAATTACGAATTTCTGTAGAAAAAGGCTCGCTTCAGCGAGATTACGACTCTGGAGTTAGTTTTTTTTAAAGAGCGTGAATAGCGTCCCTAATGTTTTACTTCCACACTATCAATACGTGTGGAAGTTGGAACCGGCGACAAATTCCAAAAAAATTTTTTCTCTTAAACGTCGTAAAAAGTGTCAAAACTAGAGAACATGATTTGCAAACAAATTTTTTGTGTGTCTGTAGGTCTGTCGGTATTTTGATCTGTCGGTCTGTCGGTATCTCTGTCTGTCTGTCTGTCTGTCTGCCTATCTGTCAGTCTGTGGGTTTGTCGATCGGTCTGTTTGTAGCCACGACAACTTTAGAACCAATTGAGATATCGTCTTCAAATTTGGTATACAGTTAGCACCCGACAAACGAACGGTTCAGATTGTTTTTGGATAAAATCTCTCGAGGGGGTAGGGGATGAATGGGGGATAATTTGGTGAAAACCGACATTTATTCGTTAAAACACGAACAATATAACGTTTTAGGGTTTGTTTATCAGAAAACTTTCAATTTCATCAAACATCTGGTATTCTGTGCTGAAATTAAATTCGGGGTTAAATGTGTGGGGGTGGAATATCGGTGACAGAAATTTCGATTTTTTTTTGCTTAAACGGTATAAAAAGTCTCGAAACATATAGAAAACTTGATCCTAGAACGACGATTTTTTGTCTGTCTGTCGGTCGGTTTGTCGCATAGTGGGCGCAATAACGTTCGAACGAAAGCAACGATGATGAATCAAAAAATGTATAAATATATAGGGTGTTCTAATTAAGAAAAATGTTGTGAAACGTGCCTTGCTGTGGTGGATCACCCTGTATATTTGTAAATATTTTCGGAATGTGGTCGTTTGGGTATCACATTAGTTCATATAAAAAATTTTGATGCACTAATGAGCCAGCCTGTATAGGCTAGAGAAAATAAATTTCATTTAATGCCCTTCTTAGCCGGTAAATCGATTATTTAAATTTTGACTTGTTGTTTTTTGAATTTCGGTGGTTTAACGTATAATTAGAGGGTTTAATTGATTTTTAAGTTTTATTGCTTGGATTTTTTAAGAGGTTACTTTGTGAGGCTGTATGTACATTATTTGTTTTGTACGGGTTTTAGGTTTCAAGCTGATGTTAATTTATAATGCCATTTTATTTTATGTCGCATTATTTTAAAGTTTTTACAATGTAATTGGATATTGAATGAAAGGCTTTTCCTCCAGACACCAAGTTTATTTTAAACTTCACTCCCGACGCGTTTCGACCTGCAAGAGGTCATCCTCAGGCGACAAATTTACAAACATAACAAGAAGGGTCTGTCAGAAAAACATTAGTTTTTCCGGTAGGCTATTGTGCATGTCAGAGCACAATGATGACAAGGTGATCTCTACAGAAAACGTCACAGGCTAAAAATCACAAGTCGCACAGTAAAATTCCAACCAACGATCAAGTTAAAATCTAAGAGATACAGATACAGTAACATTAGTTAAAAATATGCTAAGTTAACTAGTATTACTGTATATGTAGCTCTACCGATAACTTATGAGAGTAGTTATATCTCTAAAGCCGTAAACAGCAAAATTTGTGTAACCCATGCTCAGAGTCTAATTAGTAGTTCGTTGTTCGCACTGCCTCTTGATTTAGAAGATCTTACGAAACTCGTTAGGTACAGTTGTAACGGGATTTTTTAAAAAGCACTTCCGTCAATTAAAATATTAACGCAGAAGGTTTGCCTGCGATTCGTGGCTCTCCCGGTTACCGGTTTTTTATCTAACACGTAAGAGCTTCGGTGGTCCAGGGGTAAGAACGTGTGCCTCTGAACCTAACGGTACTGGGTTTGATACCCAGGGTTCCCCTTTCACTTTTTAAATAATAATTTTTTTAACAACACACCACGAGGGCTCACAGCCTAAATACTATCGTACCGTGGGTGTCGACAAGAAGGAAAGAGGCAACTTGTTAATTCGGGACTTGAAGGTTGGGAGGTTCGGAGGAGAGGGAAAAACATATGCCGGCAAGGAATTCCACAACTGGAAGTCCTCGGGACAAAAGAGTGGGCATAACAAGATGTTCTATGTCTGGTGACCTGGATAGTAAAAGGGTGCATTCGCTCTGTCCCCCTGGTAGATCTGTTGAGGGCAGCAGGAGAAGAAACTATGGAAGAAAGCTCCTCTGAGCAGTGCCCGTGCAGATATATATATAAAAGAAAGAAAGGTCACCAACGGCACGTCGGTGGGCAAGGGATGGCAGCCTTTGGGTGTGGGTTGGGTCACCGATGAGACGTATATCTCTCTTATGAATGGAATCCAGGATATCGAGTGCAGAAGCGGCAGCAGCACCCGAGATGTGGGAGCAGTATTCGAGGTTTGACCTTATTTGTGAAATATATAAGGTATAGAGATTAGCTGGTGAAAATTATTTGGGAGCCCGGAAGAGGTAACCTAATTTCTTAGCAGCCGCTTCTGCAATTTATGTGACACGTTGGTGCCAATTGAGATTTCGATCAACAGAAATGCCAACAAGTGAAAAGGACTCATTACTTTGAATAACTTAGTTGGTCATTGTGATGGGCCTAGGGCTGGTGCATCTCTTATGAGATAGAAAGCAAGACTGAGATTTGGTGGAGTTAAATTGTACAAGATTTCTACTACACCAGTCTAATATTTTTTGGAGATCCACAGACACAGAATCCTTTAGGAGTCTGCGATCCTCATCTAATTGGGCTGAAGAGACAGGCTTAGGATATTGTATATTAGAGTGGAGGGTGCTGTCATCCGCGTATCTGTGAACTGGGTTGGATGTGCTGGAGAGGAGGTCATTGATGTGGAGAAATAACAAAGTAGGGGCTAAAGCTGAACCTTGAGAAATTCCTGCATTAATTGGATACAGTTTAAAGGAATGGCCATCCACGGCAACAGAAATGCTCCGGTTGGAGAGGAAATTTGCTGTCCAGGTACAGAGTTTTGGTGGTAGGCCGTAGGCCGGAAGTTTATTATGCAGCGCTACGTGCAGCGACTGGGTCGAATGCTTTGGATATGTCTTGAGCGACAATCTGGGATTCACCGTGGTGACAAAGGATAGGAGGTTGGCAGTTGATATGCCCTGACAGAATCCATACTACCTATCGTGGATTAAACTGCGTTTTTCAAGAAATTTTAGTAATTCCGTGTCTCTATACTTTTCCATCACTTTAGAGACGACTGAAAGGAGATAAATAGGTCTTTAGTTGCTAGGAAACGCCTTGGATCCTTTCTTGGGGACGGGTTGTACTCGAGCAGATTTCCAGTTACTAGGGAATATGCCTGTATTGTAAGATATCTGAAACAGACGAGTCAGGACAGGAGCGAGTCCTGATGCGAATTTTTTGGGGACAATTGCTGAACAATGCTGACATGCTGAACAATTAACATCAATCGAAGTTGTGGGGTTGTATTTGAGCAATTTGAATGTTTGCACTTTCCGCCCTTCGGAGGGGGCGTAAAGCCGTCAGTCCCGTGTCCATGCAATGTTGGGCGCGTCAGAGATCTGTACCCTTCTTACAGAAAGGCAGAGGTTCGGCAAATTTTCCAGGATAATGAGGTGGAACTCCCCTCTGGTGTCGGTGATTGGCCATAGTCGCGGAAATAGGCCGCTGTCTAGGTAAAAAAACCTAACATGTTGTATAAAAATGCTGTGTAGTAGTTTAAACGTTTTCATTCTCTGATCACGCTAAATTTGTTAGTGAAACGCCCAATGAGTTATTTATGGTGATTTGGGTTCTCCAAGTTTCCTAATCATTGCTCATCACAGCTTCAAATCTTCTTGTAATGAACAAGGCTCACGTCTTTTCTATTCAACAAAATTAACTCTCTATTCGCCGCCATACTTCTAGTAATTTTCTGGCGCCAATAACCACTTCTCTAAACGCTCTATCTTCATAAGACGAGAGATGTTGACTCAGAGTGCTAGGTATACCAATTTGTTATTCAATAATAAATATTCAACAGAATTTACTGTGCACACCATCGTCTGAAATTATCCATCAAGCAGTAAGTTCTGACTAATCCCCCAACACACATCAGAGTTGGCCAAGCCGCTCTGTCTTAATCTTGAGCGTTGCCATGAATATATAAACCCTAAAACGTTCTGTACAGACCATCTCATCTAGTAAACTAAGGATGGCCCGGCTTCTCCACTGAATCCGGAGCCTTTAGAACCTTCACAGAGCGGCAAGCAACCCGTCTAATATTCTAATAAGCTTGTCTGCTGTGTTATAACATTAGGGGTGCTTATGCTTGCGAATAGGCATCCGCTTATTAAAATGCTAAATACATATATCACATATATCAGTTTTAGCAATCTCTATTTATGTGTGTTCTATTAATCAAGATCTAGAAAAATCAAACGGGTTTTACTTAACTGCTGAATAGTGAATATCGTCTGGACATAATTGATTTCTTTAATAATGCAACCAGGACGTATTATTTCTTCGACAATTATAAAGTTGAGAGGCAGCACATGCGTTATGATAGCGAAATTTCAAAAAATCTCTAGAATATATATATATATATATATATATATATATATATATATATATATATATATATATATATATGTATATATATTAATTTCAACAACACACCACGAGGGTTTACAACCTAAATAATATCGTACCGTGGATGTCGACAAGGAGGAAAGAGGCACCTTGTTAATTCTGGACTTGAAGGTTTGGAGGTTCCGAGGAGAAGGAAAAATATGTGCCGGCAAGGAATTTCACAACTTGGGACAAAAGAGCGGGCATAACAAGATGTTCTATGTCTGGTGACCTGGACAGTAAAAGGGTGCATTCGCTCTGTTCCCCAGGTAGATCTGTTGAGGGCAGCAGGTGGAGGAACTATGGAAGAAAGTTCCTCTGAGCACTGCCCGTGCAGATATCTATGAAAGAGAGAGAGAGAGAGAGAGGTCACCAACGGCACGTCGGTGGGCAAGCGATGGCAGCCTTTGGGTGAGAGTTGGGTCACCAATAAGACGTATGGCTCTCTTCTGAATTGAGTCCAGGATAGCGAGTGTAGAAGCGGCAGCGGCACCCCAGATGTGAGAGCAGTATTCGAGGTTTGGCCTTATTTGTGAAGTATATAAGGTATATAGATTAGCTCGTGAAAAGTATTTGCGAGGTCGGAAGAGGAAACCTAATTTCTTATCAGCCGCTTCTGAAATTGATGTGACATGTTGGTGCCGATTGAGATTTCGATCCACAGAAATGCCAACAAGTGAAAAGGACTCATTACTTCGAATAACTTGGTTGTTCATTGTGATGGTTCTAGGTCTGGTGTATCTTTTATGAGAAAGAAAGCAAGACTGAGATTTGGTGGGGTTGAATTGTACAAGATTTCTACTTCCCCAGCCTAATATTTTTTGGAGATCTACGGAGACAGAACCCTCTATGTGTCTGCGATCCTCATCTAGTTGGGCCAAAGAGACAGGCTTAGAATATTGTATATTTGAGTGGAGGGTGCTGTCGTCTGCGTAACTGTGAACTGGGTTGAATGTGCTAGAGAGGAGGTCATTGATGTGGAGAAGAAACAAAGTAGGGGCCAAAGCTGAACCTTGAGGAATTCCTGCAATAATTGGACATAGTTTAGAGGAATGGCCACCCACAACAACAGGAATGCTCCGGTTGTAAAGGAAGTTTGCTGTCCAGGTACATAGTTTTGATGGTAGGCCATAGTCCGGTAGTTTATTAAGCAGCGCTGCGTGCCAGACCTGGTCGAAGGCTTTCGATATGTCTAGAGCGACAATCTGGGATTCACCGTGTAGTTCCATAGACTTGTTCCAAGAATGGGTGACAGTTGATCTGCGCTGACGGAATCCATACTGCCTGTCGTGGATTAGACTGTGTTTTTCAAAAAATTTTAGTAATTTGGTGTTTATATACTTATATTTTTTATTCTTCATTTCATTAATTTACCCAACAGAATACATAATAATAGATTACACGAGAATTAAAAAAAAACTATAGACGCAGCAAGTGCGTTATGGTAGTCAATTTTTATAAAAATATTTTTAATGGCAGACATGTCTTTTCATAATGAAAGCAGGCATCAAATTTGGCTAAGTATTTCTTACACAAAATTTTGCTAAAAGAAAACATAAAATTAAAATTGTATACCTAATTTGTAATTAAAATTGAAAATTAAATAATTTATTGGCACGAAAGTCTATTAAAAACTTACTTTCGACGAATTCCGTTTAAAAGATATTCCATCAATTGAATATATAGGTTTTGCTATGAATTAAAACTGAAGATTCTTGTTTATTGGGAAACTGAGTTATTACCATTTAAAATATTTTTACGAAAGTTCGCTACCATAACGCACTTGCTGCACCTGAACTCTTCTTAACTATTACTGTATCCATAGTTTTTAAAAATGACATGTATATATATATATATATATATATATATATATATATATATATATATATATATATATATATATATATATATATGTATATAAAAACAACACAAAGTTTTGAAATTAAAATTTTAATAATTTACACTGAACTTCTGTTTCTATAATTTAAACTACTTTATGATATTATGTAGTTTCATTTACTTCAAATTTTCCATACACTACATGAAGAATAAAACCTAAAAGTAAACAATAAGTACCTAGATATTTTTAGTACTTACTTTATTAGTTTGAGGTAGGTATATTTCTTCTTGAAATTATTTTGTTTCGGTTGATTTAACGGTTACTTTCTTATTTGTTTCATTAGATGTTAAAATTATAATATACTACGGTCACAGTCGACAGCCGAGGACATTTGTTAAAGTTAGCTTAAAGTTAAAAGTTGGGTTATTATTTATCTACTATTTGTATTAACATTAACCTTAGAATAAAGGTAAGATATTAGCGAATTATCGGAGTCGATTTGGAGGTTATGCGCAGGACAAATACGATTCTCTCATGACTGCTGTCTGCTGTCAGCAAAATAACAAACAGTAAACTAAATGTATATTGAGTTCACTGATAACAAATGACAAGTAGCTAGCTGGTGTTGTCAGATTAAACTAGGAAAGGGAGATGGATTTTAAATACTGTGAAGAATCGGAAGATTAATTTTTATACAAAATAAAACGTGGTTCTAGATTGCCTTTTAACAAATTGAATCACTTTAAAGTTTTTATTTATCACTATACATTTTTCTGACATCTTCAGATTCAGATGAGCGTTGTAGCAAATGGCAACTCCGCTGTGTGTTTATTGTGGCATATTTTTGTAGCCTGCCGTTTAAAATTTAAATTGAAGAGGCAGCATAACCCTGATGTAATGTGTCTGACCTTGTCTAACATTATAAGCACCCATTCAGAGGTAATTTGAGGTCATATCGTTAATTATATATATATATTATTTGGTTATAACCCAAGATGTATATATATATATATATATATATATATATATATATATATATATATATATATATATATATATATATATATATTACATTACAACTGACCTTGGCTTTAGATTCTAGGGGCCCTGAATCGCGCTTATTTGTGGAAATTTTCTAAAAGTCTTACCATCGATACCACTATATTAAAAGACTGTGGATGGATATTGTGGCTGGACACTGTAACAAATAACAGAATCACCCCAAAAACCACTGCATTCCGTACCCTGACGGTGGAAATTGGGATTTATTTTTCCATTTTCTTGGCATTTTTTGCGTGTCCTCTTATTGCTTCCTCTCCGCACCAGTTATCTTAGTCACGCATTCTGAGATGCAACGCCATAGCTTCCCTTCTAATGCAGATGGGAAGCGATGGTAGCATCAGCAAGACTTTTAGCTCGGCTGAGGGTGTAGTTTTCATAGCGCCGGTAATACTCAGACTTGCCAGCATTTGACGTTTGGCCAGCTTATGGGTAGCATTTTTGTTCACACCACTCCACCAGACCACTGCCCCATAAAGGCCTATCGGCCTGATAATCGCTGTGTAAATCAAATGAAGGATTCGAGGATTAAGTCCACGGCCCCCCTATCACACGGAGCAGCTGCGAGAGGGTCGCTACTCCCTTCTTAACAACTCTTTCTATTTGGGACAGCCATGATAATTTGGAGTCCAGAACGACCCCCCAGATATTTTTCGCACTTAAGCTAAAGGTTTTCTAAACATCACCGGCGCCCTGAACCCTTCCAGGTTCCACTTCTTGGTGAACAGGATCATCTCCGTCTTCGCTGGGTTTACGGGAGTCCCAGCTCACCACGCCACCCTTCAATTATGCTACAGGCAGTTTACATGCATCACAGACGACGCCAAGGAATTTGCCGGTGACTAAGACCAGCCCATCATTAGCATACGCCTAGACGTAGAAGCCATTCTCAGAGAGCCGTTCCATGAGGCCGTCTATTACCAGACACCATAGATGAGGCGAAAGGCAGCTGCCCTGAGGACAGCCGCCGGTCACTTTAAAGTCCAGCCCCTGGCCTCTTAAGGCCAGCGAAACATTTCTGTGTTCCAGCATGTTCGCCACCCAACTTATAAGGGATCTAGGTAATCTCCTGTCTTTTAAGGCGACACAGACCGTATCTGTCCTTGCTCAATATCGAAAAACAGAGCAAAAGTGCTCACTCCATAGTGTGTGGACCTTTCCACTTTGCGCGTCACAGCGTAGAGCGCCGTTTCCGTCGATTTTATCCGCTGGTAGGCATGTTGGTTTTTATGGACGATCCCTGAGGATCTCCCCACCGCATTATAAGCAATACTTGGTTTTCGGGTTGAAACAATTCGGCGACTCGCCTCCTGGTCTGGAGCCAATTTCTTAGAGGTTTTGGGAAAAAATAACCTACCTAATTAGTGAAACGATCGTCAGGTCTTTAAATGCGTTGTGGTGATTTAGATTCTCGAAGTGTACTTATCAGTTCTCATCACAGGTTCAAATCCTTAGTGAGCAAAGTTAGTACGTCGAGACAGAAGTGCATGGAGAAATATTGTTAGGAAATTGCATAGGTTTTGCGGTGTGCTTACCCATTTATGGGAGTGGTTGGATAGGTAGTAGTGGTAGTAGTAGTAATAACATTTGCTTACAAATATTTTTTCATTATATGTGGGCAATTTAAGAATCACCAGATGTTACATAAGATATGTTATTTATAAATTAATGACCACTATCCCCTTAAAACTTTTCAATAGTTAACACCTCCCTGTATTCTTTATTTTAACGGACTGAACCATGCTGGGCAGGTTTAGATAAGACGTCAATATTAATGGCACGTACAAGCGTCATAAAAAGACAATAATCCCTCCATGGCGAGCATTCTCCGTCCTTATCTGGTACCGCAGCGCGGCTAGGCGGCCACCCGCGTAACTTCAATGCAAGATTTAATTAAATCCAAGTCTTGATTTATTGTCGCTTGAGCCAACCGGCCCTCTCTTTATCTCTAGCTCTCTCTCATTTCCTCCCTCTCTCTTTCCCTGTGCCTCACGCGCGTCCTGGCGGCTCTGATGCTGCCAGCTCCCGCTGTTTCGTCGCCTTTCATCCCTTATCCCTACAAACAGAGTCGTAGACAAAGGGCAAAAATCATAAAGCTCTCAACATACACATGTATATATCGTGGAATGTCATACTTTATAATTCTTAAATTGCACCTCAATTGCAATATATATATATATATATATATATATATATATATATATATATATATATATATATATATATATATATATATATATATATATATATATATATATGTTATTTTTTAAATGAAGGATGATGTGACAGGTGACAGGTCTCTAAAGTTGTGTTGTGTGATTTGGGTTCTCCAAGCTTCTTACGGTGCCTATCATAGGTTCCAATCTTCACTTAGTGAATGATGTGACAACAATTTGATTCTATTAATTAAGTCCAGAAGCATGCAATCCGTTAAATAGGTGGCCTTGGTGATATGACCTGTTATTAAAGATGTAATAAACCCAAGTCTCTTGATCATTATTGAAATCCGTAACTTTTTTAAAAAACTGACTTGTCATAATTCTGCTTACATAACAGGAAGGCTACTAAAAGTTGTCAAAATCGCAGGTTATTTTTATTTTTATTATGTGTATTCAAATACTTTATGCATCGTTTGGTAATATGTCTGAGTATAACGTGTTTTATTAGAACCCAACATTATGCTACAGCAAAATCAGTTTAGTTTTATAAAAAATAAAGGCACAGCCGAATGCGTGGGTTATCTTGTAGCAGACATACATACAAATTTATTACATAACAACTACTCACCTTTTCTTAGATATTGAGGGAACTCACGAAAAGGTTAATCTTTATGTTTTTTTTAAATTTTATTTCAACAACACACCACGAGGGCTCACACCCTAAATACTAACGTACCGTGGGTGTCGACAAGGAGGAAAGAGGCGACTTGTTAATTCTGGACTTGAAGGTTTGGAGGTTCGGAGGAGAAGGAAAAACATGTGCCGGCAAGGAGTTCCACAACTTGGAAGTCCTCGGGATAAAAGAGCGGGCATAACAAGATGTTCCATGTCTGGTGCCCTGGATAGTAAAAGGGTGCATTCGCTCTGTTCCCCTGGTAGATCTATTGGGGGCAGCAGGTGGAGGAACTATGGAAGAAAGCTCCTGGTTGGTTTGGTTTGGATTTATTGGCCTTGAACATGGCCTTCAGTACCCACAGACTTCTGAGTTTTGCAATGGAACATGGAGCAGTATGATAACAATTTTTACAATTTTGTCAGTAGAGAACGAGGCTAATGTGATTTTGATCATTAGTTATCGCAGGAATGGCAATTGACAACATAGACGACATAAACTGTTAATGCCATAAAATAAAACCAAAATAGACAAAAGTTCAAGATAACGATTTTATTGGGCCCATTATATAGCTGGTACATTTAAAATCAGTAGGATAAACAGGGACACTTTCTTCTCGCCCAGGTGCCCTTTAGGGCCTTTTTAATTGACAAACAAGACTGGACAATTGATTACATGGGCTTAAAACGATAGGAGAAACAGTAGGATTCCTAAACTACTATTATTACAACAAGCTTAATATACTTCTTATAACTAAATCTTGAGCTTTCATTGACTTATAAAAGGAATTAATACAATGAATACATTTAAGTCGTTAAAGCAAAGAAGAGTTGTGAATTTCATAGGAAACTGTATTCCGAGCTGTTTTAAGCTACGCCCGAGTTGCGCTCGGCAATTCAAGGCTGGCATCCCTTGCCCACCGACGTGCCGTTAGTGACCTCTCTCTCTCTCTTCTATAGATATCTGCACGGGCACTGCTCAGAGGAGCTTTCTTCCATAGTTCCTTCACCTGCTGCCCCCAACAGATCTACCAGGGGAACAGAGCGAATGCATCCTTTTACTGTCCAGATTACCAGACATAGAACATCTTGTTATGCTTGCTCTTTTGTCCCCAGGACTTCCAGATTGTGGAATTCCTTGCCGGCGCATGTCTTTCCTTGTCCTCCGAACCTCCAAACCTTGAAGTCTAGAATTAAAAAGTTGCCTCTTTCCTCCTTGTCGACACCCACGGTACGATAGTATTTAGGCTGTAAGCCCTTGTGGTGTGTTGTTGAAGTAAAAAAAAATATCGTATTGAGCGCACTCGATTAGTAAATGATCAAGATTGCCTATGGCGTTGTTGTCGCATGAACAATACTTACTAGTAAATATGCCAATCTTATCTTATCTTATAAGATGGAAAACAGCGATGGTTTAATTTCATTCTGGTAATAGTTGTACAGTAAGTTCTTAAGATCTTATATTTGTCAATATGTGGTATTGTTTTAGGCAACGTTGGGTGGATGAAGACATATGGATTTTGCGATCTGGGTGCAAATCTAAGCCATTCTCTTTCCCAATTATCTATTGCCTCTATGTCTATGAGATGTCTTCTAGCGCAATGTTCCCCATTATTTTACAGAAATTTTCTCCAGACGATTTGGCCAATTTATCAACCATATCATTTCCTTGTAGTTCGGTGTGTCCCTTTACCCACATAAATGAAACCGCTTTTTCCTGCCTCAATATTTGTTGGTACCAACTCAAAATATCGCAAATCAAGTTAATCCTTATATTTTTACAGAAAAGATCACTAAGTGAAGATTGAAACCTGTGATAAGCACTGACAAGCACACTTGGAGAAGCCAAACCACCAAAACACATTTTAAAAGACCTAACGATCATTTCACTAACCAAGATAGCGTCATCAGAGCATGAAAATACTCCAAATGATTTCTACTTCTTCACGTATTTATATAGTCAAAAAAACCGTCAAGCATTTAACGACGCAAGAAACCGCTATGTTCGCTTTCTTTCTGAGGAAAAAACTCGTTTAATAACCACATCAAAAACAAAGTCCCTCTTAAGCTCCATCGGCAGCAAACCCTTCTGGACTCTTGCTAAATCTATTGGAAATAATTTCTGCAAGAGCACGTTCCCACCTCTTTCAGGGGATGAAATTGTTTCTACCGCCCTCGGCAAGGCTGAACTTTTTGCCTCGTTGTTCGCCGGCAATTCTACTCTCAACCCACCTCCAAATGTTCAACCACCAACAGTCTCCAATGTCGCGCATAAAATGACGGATATCACTTTCAAAACTAAAAAGGTACGAAAGATGCACTCTTCTCTTGATACCAGGAAAGCCCCTGGCCTTAACGAGATCCCAGCAATTGTTCTCAAAAAATGCGCACCAGAACTTGCTCCTGTCATGACTCGTCTGTTTAAGACATCTTACAATAGAGGCATATTCCCTAGTAACCGGAAAACTGCTCGAGTACAACCCGTCTCCAAGAAAGGATCCAAAGCGCTTCCTAGCAACTACAGGCCTATTTCTCTCCTATCAGTCGTATCTAAAGTGATGGAAAATTATATAAACACCAAATTACTAAAATTTCTTGAAAAACACAGTCTAATCCACGACAGGCAGTATGGCTTCCATCAGCGCAGATCAACTGCCGACCTCCTTTCCTTTGTCACCCATTCTTGGAACAAGTCCATGGAACTACACGGTGAATGCCAAAGTGTCGCTCTAGACATATCCAAAGCATTCGACCAGGTCTGGCACGCAGCGCTGCTTAATAAACTACCGGCCTATGGCCTACCACCAAAACTCTGTACGTGGACAGCAAATTTCCTCTCCAACCGGATCATTTCTGTTGTCGTGGATGGCCATTCCTCTAAACCGTATCCAATTAATGCAGGAGTTCATCAAGGTTCAGCTTTCGTCCCTAATTTGTTTCTTCTCCACATCAATGACCTTCTCTCTAGCACATCCAACCCAGTTAACAGTTACGCGGACGACAGCACCCCCCACTCAAATATACAATATTCTAAGCCTGTCTCTTTAGCCCAATTAGATGAGGATCGCAGACTCATGGAGGGTTCTGTCTCCGTGGATCTCCAAAAAATATTATACTGGGGAAGTAGAAATCTTGTACAATTCAACCCCGTCAAATCACAGTCTTGCTTGCCCACCGACGTGCCGTTGGTGACCTCTCTCTCTCTCTCTTTTATAGATATCTGCAAGGGCACTGCTCAGAGGAGCTTTCTTCCATGGTTCCTCCACCTGCTGCCCCAACAGATCTACCACGGAACATAGCGAATGTACCCTTTTACTGTCCAGGTCATCAGATATAGAACATCTTGTTATGCCCGCTCTTTTGTCTCGAGGACTTCCAAGTTGTGGAATTCCTTGCCGGCACATGTTTTTCCTTCTCCCCCGAACCTCCAAACCTTCAAGTCCAGAATTAACAAGTTGCCTCTTTCCCCCTTGTCGACACCCATGGTACGATAGTATTTAGGCTGTAAGCCCTCGTGGTGTGTTGTTGAAAAAAAATAATTAAAAAAAACGACTTTCAGGTAAAGGCCTAAAACGATACTGGAACTTCGCAGGCGCAACCCTTGTGTCTTATATCAATCGCCGAAAGAGGCTATTGAACGTCCCTTTATTACATCAGTTGACAGCTTGGTGATCCCTTGCTGATATTTTTTTTCAGAAACATCTGTATTGTTTACTTATCTCTCGAGCGCGCTTTTGTCGGTATTTATATATTTTGCAAGCTCTCTATCAAATGACTGGAATGGGAGGTGGTGCGAGATTCATACATTTTTTATTATTATTATATTTAGCGGTATATATACTCTGGAATGCGTTCAATTGGCCTGGTTTTCTAACATTTTTAACCAATTTTATATTCTCCTCATTAACGTGGTGATTATTATCCCAAATATGTCAGGCGACGGTAAATCTATTTATAGTCCCGTATTTTAATTGTGCTAAGTAATCTTTGAATCTAATTGCAATAAACCTTTTTGTTTGTCCGACGCATTTAAGATCACAATCTCTACAACTTATTTCATAAATTCCTGACATTTGGGCCGCACGATCCTTGTCTTTTGGGTACCTAGCAGGTTTTTAAAAGTATTTTTTGTCGAAAATGTTAATTGCAAGTTGGCGTTTTAGTGAATTTTTTCTCCTCCTAGTATATTTTTTTAAAGAAAATTCTCTAAAACCATACAGAACTCCAGCAAACACATTCACGAAAATAAACTGGTGCGAGAAATTCACAGAACTATAGAGAACATATCATTAATGATTACTAAGTACCGAACACAAGGTAACTAATACTGGTTGCCAAAGTAACGACTACATACGAGCATTTAAAAGTAACGACGATGCTCATTAATAATATCTGTGTTTGGTGTGAACGGTTTCACTAAGTAAGCAATACAACAATTACTAAGTTTGAAACATAGTTTTAAAAACCTCTAGTTTTTCACTAGAATTTCTCTACGCCCATTTTTGTAAAAGGATTATGTAGTTTTCATTCCCATCCTGCTATGATTTGCTTTGGCATGCCGATCGAATTATTCTCCCTCGCATTAGATTTCCAGTTTTTAACCTGCATCCAAAACCTGCTACTTTGAATATGGTAATAAGGCAGGCATATAATGTAACAGAGTACGCCAATGCATTAAGCAGGAGATTTTCTCTCTCTTGGCTCTTCTTGATATTGTGTGTTGCCTGTGCCTTCTGTCTGGTGTTTGCTCGATCCTCTCTCTTCCTTCGCTTGTTTGTTTCTACCCTCGTTCCCCAATTTTGTCTCACTGCTGTTTACGCATCTTTGATTTCATACCCTTTTATCACACTTAATATATGACGACTTCATATTATTAACCTTTATGTTCTCATTAAAATCATCCATGTTGTTCACAAAGATGACAACTCGATGTCTGTCATCCAGTCAACAGAGAGATAACTTGTTTGCTACTAGATAATAATGTTAAATTAGAAATGAAGTTTTTGTTATAATGATCGTTACTTACTTCTTTTGGGTAAATAACATTTTACCAGCATTTTAGTTCAGAGAAATAACAACTAGTCTGGATTTAGATCAGTCTACAGTTGTACTATCGGTTTATCCCTTTGAAGCACGAATTTCAATGTTATTTCCAATTCTAATGACATTTGGTATATATCATCTTAATGTGCAGAAAAATGATGTAGTACACTTCTTTGTTGCAAAAAAAAACATTTATTTTAACTTTTGCAAGTGGTTTCGATATGAAACCACAATGCAAGTGAACACATACAAAATCGAAGAATTACATATATTTTATATTATTGATGATAAGTTAGAAAACAGTTTCTTTCTGCCAGTAAACACAACCCGACTTTACACTGTATGCAGCTCCATCTGGTTCGATGAGGTTTTTCGGCCGTACTACACTGAGCACAGCGTCTTGATGTTTCGTGCACAGGTAGATGTTTTTCTTGATCACGCCGTTGATCTATTGGTACATAAGGCTTGAATCTGGATACAACTTTTTTAGTCGAAGATGACCTTCCACAAGTGCCTTTTGAAACGGAAGCCCCAATCAAACTCAGTATTAATTCACATCGGAAAATTTTAAGGCTCATAGCACTTTTGGTCCTCCGTTTGAATATTATATATGAGTTGCCTACTGATGTATCGAGAAAATGCCAAAATAGACGGTGGTACCATTTTCGGGATTTCCAATCGATGGCGTAGTAAGATTTCATCATATCAGCTTTGTCAACTCCACCCATATACCTTCGGTAGTCTACAACTGCTTTAGGGCAATTGACTTTAGTCATACTTCCATCTTTCTCTCTTTTATTCACTTTAGTTTGATCTGTGGGAGAATGTATAGTAGAGAGCATCTGAATAGTTCTTCTGTCCTTTCACTTGATACAAGATACTTGTCTCTATAAACTGCCCAATCAAAATCACCTCGATTTATTTCCTTATCGCCTTACAATCCAGTGGGAATATTTTTTCTGTTTGCGCGTACAGTTCCACACGCGTAGATTTTATTTTCTTGTAGAGAAAGTAAAAGGTCAGTTGTTGTGAAATAGTTATCAAAGTAAGCGTGGTGTCAAGCACTACCCGTTCACCTAAACCTTTCTCAGATTTATCTTGTTGCTTTCCTGTATATGATTCAAAATTACTTAGATAACCTTCTTTATCGGCGCACGCCCAGATTTTAAACCCCCTTTTTACAGGTTTCATTGCCATATATTGCTTGAAAGTTATTCGGCCTTTGAATTTCTTTCATCAACTGACACTTCTTTTGATGGGCAATAATATTTCTAAAAGTTTTTCTTTAGGAATTCAATGTATGGTCTGATTTTAAACAATTGATCAAAACCGGGCTCTCCTTTTTTTGCCATTGTGGCATTGTCATTGCAATGGAGGCTAGTTAGCAGGGAGCCAAAACGGTTACGCCTATTTTTGATGCTATGAAATCATCACGTAGTTCTGGCGCGAAGACCAGTAATCGCGAAAGGAGGGAGACTTTTTTATACCCATGAGCAAATTTACCGCTATAAAAATTTTCATTTCCTCCTCAGTTGTCGGAATAAAGTTTCTTTTTTCCTAGGTGGCATACAAGTTTGCTTGTTCTGTAACCAGACGAATAGCATCGCCAAAAATAAGCAAGAAAAAATCTATAGGTTTTGTGACATCAAGTGGTACTTCAGAGCTGGGACCAGTTAGTTGCTGAAAACGATTTAGATTCGGAGCAATTTCTTGTTTTCTCCAGTTAACAAAGTGGATAAGTGGTATATCATCTTCTAAATCGCCTGGGTCGTCATCTATGTCGCTCCCAATTGCCAAATCGTCGTCACTCAAAATAGTGTCCTGAGCAATCGCTTCGGTAGTTTCATTATTTTCAATGATGTCTTCAATCATTTCTTCCTCTTCTTCCTCATATTCGCTTATTACGGACTCTCCATCAGAAGGAATTTCATCAAGCAGAGCGTAAGCTTCATCTGAGGTTAGTTTTGACAACTCGATTTGTTTTTTCATCACTTGCGACAAATCAATTTGATTTTGTCCCTAACCTAAACAAATTTACTTTAGTGCATTGCACGCACACTGGTTTCGCCGAGAAACCATATACGGTCAACAAAAACAAATTTACTTTACTGCAAGCACACTGGTTTCGCCGGAAAACCATATCCGATTGACAGAGTAAAAACAATAAACTATGTAAAACAAGTATCCTTACCTTTCTATTAGTGCCTCAGTAACACAATCGTCAAAAAAAAACGGAGTATTTATAACACTTTTTACCAAAATGTTGATAAAAAACAAAATCATTCATAAAACGTGGTTTCTTTGACAAATTCTAACGAATACTAGCAATACAGTGTTCGCCAATTGCAAACTTGCGATGGAGATCAATAGATGGCGCACTAATACCCAAGTAGGAAGTGTGGTTTCACTGTAAAACCAGTCTACATATAGAAAAAAACATTAGGTAAGTGGTTTCTGTGTGAAACCACTTTGTTTCAAAGGGTTATGTGAGATAGCTGAAGATGATGTTATACTGTATGATAATTAGAAATACTGCGATGATCTTACGAGATTTATCTAACGCCTTTGACACATCTAAACATAACCGTCTGCTACCCGTATTAAGTTTTTTCAGACTTTCTCACCCCCAATCAAATTAGTAAGTTATTTAAGTCAAATAGTACTTTCTATAAAACATTTGAAACACTGCTGTATTTATAAATCTTGGTTTAGTCATGTGGTGCGTCTTATTGTTTCATGTTAAATTTATGGCTGGTAGATGTGCGATAACCAGGGCTCGGATTTATATGCAAATTTTTTAGGTGAAATATGCACATGTATGTATATGCACGAAATTTGAAAAGAATATGCACCAACTTGATCAAAATATGCAGAAAAATATCGATATATGCAATTCTCTCTTCTCTTAATACCAGGAAAGTCTCTGGCCTTAACGAGATCCCAGCAATTGTTCTCAAAAAATGCGCACCAAAACTTGCTCCTGTCCTGACTCGTTTCAGAGATCTTACCATAGAGGCATATTTCCTAGTAACTGGAAAACTGCTCGAGTACAACCCGTCCCCAAGAAAGGAACCAAAGCGCTTTCTACCAACTACAGGCCCATTTCTCTTCTTTCAGTCGTCTCTAATGTGGTGGAAAAGTATATAAACATCGAATTACTAACATTTATTGAAAAACACAGTCTAATCCACGACAGGCAGTATCGATTCCGTCAGCGCAGATCAACTGCCGACCTCCTTTCCTCTGTCACCCATTCTTGGAACAAGTATATGGAACTGCACTTCTTAATAATCTTCCGGCCTATGACCTATCACCAAAACTCTGTACCTGGACAGCAAATCTCCTCTCCAACCGGAGCATTTATGTTGCCGTGGATGGCCATTCCTCTAAACTGTATGAAATTAATGCAGGGGTCTCTCAAGGTTCAGCTTTAGCCTCTACTTTGTTTCTTCTCCACATAAATGACCTCCCCTCTAGCACATCCAACCCAGTTCACAGTTAAACGGACGAAAGCACTCTCCACTCAAATATACAATATTCTAAGCCTGTCTCTTTAGCCCAATTGGATGGGGAGCGCAGACTCATGAAGGGTTCTGTCTCCGTGGATCTCCAAAAAATATTAGACTGGGGAAGTACAAATCTTGTACAATCCAACTCCACTAAATCTGAATCTTGCTTTCTATCTCATAAGAGATACACCAGCCCTAGACCCATCACAATGAACAACCAAGTTATTCAAACTAATGAGTCCTTTTCACTTGCTGCCATTTCTGCGGATCCAAATCTCAATTGGCACCAACATGTCACTTCAATTGCAGAAGCGGCTGCTAAGAAATTAGGTTTCCTATTCCGGGCTCGCAAATACTTTTCACCAGCTAATCTCTATACCTTATATACTTCACAAATAAGGCCAAACCTTGAATACTGCTCCCACATCTGGGGTGCCGCTGCCGCCTCTACACTCACTATCCTGGACTCTATTCAGAAGAGAGCTATACGCCTCATAGGTGAGCCTACACTCACTCAAAGGCTGCCATCCCTTGCCCACCGACGTGCTGTTGGTGACCTCTCTCTATTTTATAGATATCTGCACGGGCTTTGCTCAGTGGAGGTTTGTTTCATAGTTCCTCCACCTGCTGGCCCCAACAGATGTACCAGGGGAACAGAGAGAATGCACCCTTTTACTGTCCAGGTCACCAGACATAGAACATCTTGTTATGGCCGCTCTTTTGTCCCGAGGATTTCCAAGTTGTGGAATTCTTTGCCGGCACATGTTTTTCCTTCTTCTCCGAACCTCCAAACCCTCAAGTCCAGAATTAACAAGTTGCCCCTTTCCTTCTTGTCGACACCCACGGTACGTTAGTATTTAGGCTGTAAGCCTTCGTGGTGTGTTGTTGAAATAAAAAATAAAAAAATGTGTTCGAAAATAAATCTATATTACTACAGACATCTACAATTTTTTTTCGCATAAATAGAAATTTAGTATCGTTTTTATACAATATGCGTGAATTAAGTAATAAAAGTAAAGACGTATATTTTTAATTTGTATTTAAGTATTTTTATAGAACTGCAAGGTATTTTTTAATAGTTTATTTAATTTTCTTCTCGATTGAATTTTATAATTTTCGATTATAAAAATCATGTGTCGGAAAATTTAGCAAATAATGGCTTATTAATGGCGAAGGTTAGAAAAAAAAATAGATCAGTTGCATAAAATAAAAAGGAGGACAAATTATGTTTTGCTACAATTAGTATGCCGTACTGAAGAGCTCTAATGAGAGCGAAACCGGTCTACGGTTCTAATTGTTGCGAGAATGCATCTGACCTTACATACTTTGTCCCTATATTGGGGTAAAAATGGGCCAGGGCTGACAATTTTCTAAATTGTTAGTTAGTTGTATCTAGTCTCTATTTTTTTAACACTTTGTGTTATTTGAAGCTGGCGTGACAACATACTACTTGGTTCCGAAACTAGGTGGCGGCACGTCCAACACTCACTAAATATTCACAGGGTGTTTAGACGTGTGGGACACAGACAGCGGCCAACTAAACGTGTTTTACGTATTTATTACTCTTTTTTCCTGGTATATAAATATATAAATGACTTAAACCACCAAAAAACATCAAAAATTATTTTTTGTAGATATCAATAATTTTTTTGATTTTTGATAATTCGTCTAATATTACGGGTCTATTCGGCAGCAGAGGGAGTTGTCTGATCGATCTGAGATTTTGTGTACGTTTCATCAATGCCACTTGACCAAAAATCCGCACTGGCCATGACCAGATTTCGAAAAAATTGATTTTTCGATACACCCTATGCTTCAATCTCCAGAGAAGTAAACGCGTACAAAAATAACGATTCCCTATTTACCAATGAAGTTGTATAAGAATTTGCTGTTAGAGTTATCAGAATGCAATTTTACCTCGTTTTGGGCGCATCCCGTGAGAGGAAGTTACCAAACGAATTCCCTATAATTTCTGGATCTTTGACTATTTCATCGTTATGTTTAATTATTATTGACTTATTTGTGTTCATTCTCTTCCCAGGCTTATAATTGACCATTGCTATATTTTTATATATTTTTCCTTAGAATTTATTTTGTCGCTCTCTCTAATAAAACTTTTTAAATAAGCTTTGCGCAATCTTTTAGTGAATTTTCTTAGAAAAAATTCACTAATGAGGAGATCTCGACTTTTGAATTTTAAAAAATTTTCTTCAAATGAGCGCGATCTAGGACCCCTAGAACCCATATCCGGGGTCAGTTTCAATTTTTATATGTTTATATATATATATATATATATATATATATATATATATATATATATATATATATATATATATGTATATATATATATATATATATATATATATATATATATATATATATATATATATATATATATATATATATATATGTATCACACCGATAACTCAAAAAATAATGGGCCGATTTTGATAAAATTTGGCATGTTCCTTTCTTTTGTAAATAGCTTGGATAAGTTCGTTAGTCAGGAAAATAGGACGAGGTTTTCCGGGAAAATTTTGAGTTTTCATTCGAAAAAAATTCTTATCTCAAAGAATAATAGGCCGATTTTGATAAAATTTGGCATGTACCTTTCCTTTGTAAATGGCTTTGATAAATTCGTTAATCAAAAAAATCGGACGAGGTTTTCCGGAGAAATTTTGAGTTTTCATTCGAAAAAAAATCTTCTCTCAAAAAATAATGTGCCGATTTTAATAAAATTTGGCACGTACCTTCCTTTTGTAAATGGCTTTGACAAGTTTGTTAGTCAGGAAAATCTAACGGGGTTTTCCGGGAAAATTTTGAGTTTTTATTCGAAAAAAATTTGTATCCTAAAAAATAAAAAATCTATGATAACCAAATTTGGTAGGTAGGTTTACGATATAAAAAGTAAACCATACACGAAAATTTAGATTTCTATGTTAGAAGAAAAAAAAATTATAATAAAATATTTTGTGCCAGATCATTTCTATGAAAATTCACTATCATAACGCACTTGCTGCGTCCAGGCTTTTTAGTGAATTTTCTTAGAAAAATTCACTAATGAGGAGATCTCGACTTTTGAATTTTGAAAAAATTTCTTCAAATGAGCGCTAATTAGGCCCCCCAGAACACATATCCGGGGTCAGTTTGAATTTTTATATGTTTATATATATATATATATATATATATATATATATATATATATATATATATATATATATATATATATATATATATATATATATATATATATATATATATATATATATATATATATATATATATATATATATTTATATATATATATGTATCACACCGATAAATCAAAAAATAAGGGGCGATTTTGATTAAATTTGGTGAATAAATTCCTTTTGCAAATGGCTTGGATAAGTTCGTTAGCCAGGAAAATCTGCCCAGGTTTTCCCGGAAAATTTTGTGTTTTCTTTCGAAAAAAAATTATATCTCCCGAATTAACAAAGTAAGGGCAACCAAATTTGGTACGCGGGTTTATGTCCTTATATGTAAGTTACCTACTAAAATTTAGCTCTGTATGTCAAAAGACAAAAAAGTTATAGGCATTTAAAGAAAAATAAATTGGGGTTTTCCTCAAAACGTCAAAGTTGCGACTTAAAACGTCAAAATCGGCAACATTTTGGCAAATAACTTGAAACTAATACGGGCTATGGAAATCAAATGTCTCAAGAAGGATGTTTTACAAACACTGAAGTCTTAGTTTCAACCGTCATTGTACTTCATTTTACTAAAATGTTTCCACAAAATTCATTTGAAACAGACGCTTTCCCTGATGCTTGGCAGTAGCCTTAGCTATAGAGTTTATCGTTTAATGGTATATAATTTTTGTCGAATTTTCGTAAAAAATCAATAAAGCTCAATATATCCATTATTATACAAGATTTGAAAAAAAATTGTATATATTAATTATAGGGTGTCTTGAGCTACATCTTAAAAAAATATTTCTACAATCACAGGTGGCCCATAAGTCATTGGTGATACAAATTTTCTTTTTTTTTAATCAAACGCCTTATGTTATTGCATTTTCCATCGAAATATAATGCATGTTTGTAAGAAAAGAAATTCTGGATGCAGCAAGTGCGTTATGGTAGCGAACTTTGATCAAATGCTTCATATTTGAATAGCCCAATTTGCTATTAACCTATAAGGTTGACCAAGAAACGAGTTTTTCGGGAACACTTTAAGTCTATTTTTGGAAATCTTGGTACATTTTCACACAATAAAGTTATTTTTATGAAACATGGCACATTGCTTTTACTATATAGGTTATACTGGTAACCAAAATTGATGCCTGCTTTCTTAAAAAGAAAATACACATATTTGCAATAAAAACATTTTTATGAAAATTCACTACCATAACGCACTTGCTGCGTCCAGAGTTTTTTATGTTTCAAATAAACATAGTTAATCAACAATGTCACCGAATAAATTCACAACTATCACAACAACCGTCGAAGCAGCAATCACGAAATTGCGTAATCAGCAAAACAGCGTCCGCCATTAAAATATATACGGCTACTCAATACCCCGTAAATTATTTATTGTTTTTATGGCATGACGTCATCAATAATACCGACAACAAAACACACAGCAAGCGACCGTCGACTATTGCAACAACTAACTAACAACAGCAGCGGTGGTGATGGCAGAGCATTTTGCACCATTCCAGCAAAATAACAAAGTCTAGCAATGTTGCTAATGGAATGTTAATTATGATCCCGGCGACACATTGTAGTGAATTCCGGCACTTGTGCGCGCTATATGATCGGATCTACCCTGAAAACTAGCCGCATAACCCCACAACACCCCTAAATATTAGAGATGAGTTCGTATTTACTGCATACCTATATGCATCCAGTGACAAATATGCAACAGTCGATGTGCAAACTGCAGATATTTTAACTATTGCCAAACCTGTGAACTGCCAGCTCTCTACATTAATAAAATTTACATGTCACAGTATGTGCAAGTGACGGTTAAAGTGTCCGAGAAACAAGGGCGTAGATAAGGGAGGGGTAATGGGGGTAGTTACGCCCCCTAAGACCCAAGGAGAAAAAAATTACTAGGTCGGAATTTTTTTGTTAAAAAAAAAAGAGAAAATCTCGAAATAAGTAAAACTCGTAATTTTTTTTTGTGAATATGCTTCTTGGACCTGCATTTTAGCAAATTTTTTTAACTTTTAAATGGAAATATGGTGAGAAATCAATTTGTTGTCTTTTAGATCTGCTAGAAGAAAGAAATATGAGTGCAGATAGATGATTCACGAGATTGTATGAAGAAATTGACAAACTGCGCAATGAGTTAAATATTTCTATAAGGTTTCCTCGCATAAACACTATAGACAGATACGTCTTACTAAGGTTTTACCCATACTAACGTTCAAAAGGAAATCCCCTAGAGATATTATGACTCCGGCATTTTCGTTTCTATATTAAAGAACATCATGGAAGATCTCAAGTTTCACTTTATTTCCAAACAATTTTTTTCCTAAAAATGAAAATATCATTCCTGCAGTTATAATACAAAAAATGACCACATTTCATCATCAGAAGAAAATGTATCAAAATATTTGCCGGAATAGGAAAATAATAATAAATAATAGTCCAGATTTAAGTACAGCTGAATTTTTGTGTTAGAAAATAGAACAACAGTTCTCCAGGTGGTTATTGAAGTTGTTGAAACTCTCAAATTATCTGATAAAGAAGTATCTCGTGATATAGGTACATCTCGCACTAAGATTTTTTGCAGTTTTGCCTGCCAGTGTGGAGTCTGGAGAAAGGTGTTTTTCCACGTTAAGAACGTTTAACATTTGGTTCAGCTTAACAATAGGACAACACAGGTTACGTGGACTAGCCTTCATGCATGAGTATCAGAGCGTTCCTATGAATGACAAAAAGGTTTGGGAGCGACTTGCAAAACAAACAAAAAACAGAACCTTGGCATTACTCTGATTTCGAGTTTGATTTTTAGTGAATTTTCGTAGAAAAAAATTTGGTTGTAGATCATTTCTATGAAAATTCACTACCATAACGCACTTGCTGCGTCCAGACTTTTTAATTTTTTTAGTGCATTTTTATAGGAAAAATTCACACGATAACTCAAAAAACAATGGTCCGATTTGGATGAAATTTGACAGGTACATTCCTTCTGTAAGTGGGTTGGATAAGTTCGTTATCCAGAAAAATTTGATCAGGTTTTCCGAGAACATTTTGGATTTTCTTTCGAAAATTTTTTTTATTTCCGAAAATAACAGACCTATGGTAACCAAATTTTTAATGTAGGGTTATGTTATAAAAATTAAATTATATACAAAACAGATCTATATGTTACAAGAAAAAAGTTATAACTATTTAATAAAAAATGTTTGGAGCAGATCATTTTCATGAAAATTCACTACCATAACTTATTTGCTGCGCCCAGACTTTTGTTTTCTAATGTGGGAAATATTTTCGCAATTTTTTGTTCAATAATTTTAATTCAATACATTTTTCAATCTTTGTATTTGTAATTTTGTTTACCTTTGTATTTTTTGGTAACCCTCCCCAAGAAAAAAACCTATCTACGCCCTTGCCGAGAAAGCGCACTATTTTATAACCCCGAAATACGTACCTATGTAAATATATCACATGAATGACTAAGAAATATAAAATAAGCAACAGGCACCACTATCTTCATAACAAGGCATTGAGAATAGGTTAGAAAATATTTATACAGTGGGTCTAAAAGTAATGGTAGGGGAGAGGGGGGCACATGTGGACATTTTAGTGAATTTTTATTTAAAAAAATTCACTAATAGAGAGGTATCGTTGGTGAGACTTTGCAGTTTTTTTCAAATGAGCGCAAACTAGGACCCCTAGAACCCATATCCGGGGTCAGTTTGAATTTATATATATATATATATATATATATATATATATATATATATATATATATATATATATATATATATATATATATATATATATATATATATATATATATATATATATATATATATATATATATATATATATTTGTGTGTGTGTGTGTGTATCCGTCTGATAACTCAAAAAATAATTAACTGATTTCGATGAAACTCGGCAAGTGCCTTTCTTTTATTAATGGCTTGGATGAGTTCGTTGGCCAGGAAAATCGGACGGGGTTTTCCGGGAAAATTTTGAGTTTTCTTTAAAAAAAAATTTTTTTCTCCGAAAATTTCGATAAAATTTGGTCTACATATTGTTTTGGGAAAGACCTAACTATGTGCCAAAATTCAGCTTTCTAGGGTTACAGAAAATTGAGCTATACAAATTTGAAACATTTATGTTTAAATCACCGCTTATATAAGATCAAGTATGTGGTTGCCGTTGGTTAGTCAATGACAGCTGCTATTATTGTCATTGACTCATGAAATTCGCTTTTAAGATTCAGAGAAATGTCAATAATACTGAATTCACTGATTGTTAATCATTGGCAGCATTTACGATTATATATAGCCCTATTGTAATTTATCATTATTTATCACCTCTGTAGTATAATTATTTTTTTCCTTACAACTCGCATCGTTTTTAGTCAATTGCTGTTATTAATATTCAATAGTTTCTTCCCAAAATTTGCTCTTACCGAACACACATGGCTTCCATTGTCTTCTGATTCTGCCGCTGTTACAGCCTTAACTCTTAACATGTCGCTTTGCTTACGCTTACTGCTATACTATTAGTGAATTTTTTATTAATGGCTTGGATGAGTTCGTTAGTCAGGAAAATTGGATAAGGTTCTCCAGGAAAATTTTGAGTTTTTCCTTACAACTCGCATCGTTTTTAGTCAATTGTTGTTAATAATAGTCAATAGTTTCTTCCCAAAATTTGCTCTTACCGAACACACATGGCTTCCATTGACTTCTGCTTCTGCCGCTGTTACAGTCTTAACTCTTAACATGTCGCTTTGCTTACGCTTACTGCTATACTATTAGTGAATTTTTTATTAGTGGCTTGGATGAGTTCGTTAGTCAGGAAAATTGGATAAGGTTCTCCAGGAAAATTTTGAGTTTTGTTTCAAAAAAAATATATTTCTCCGAAAATTACAAAGCTATTTTAATGAAATTTGGTAGATATGTTGCCTTATAAAAGACCTTACTACACACTAAAATTCAACTTTCTGCATTTTTAGAAAATTGAGTTATTCAAATTTGAGTTTTGATTTGAAAAAAATTTTTTCTCCGAAAATTACTAAGTTATTTTGATGAAATTTGGTGAATATGTTGCCCTGAGTAAGGCCTTACTATACACCAAAATTCAACTTTCTAAGTTTGTAAAAACTTGAGTTATTCAAATTTGAAGCATTTAATAAAAATTCACTACCATAACGCACTTGCTGCGTCCCGAGCTTTTTTGGTTTTGTATAATTTTCACTGATAATTTGGACGTAAATGAAAAACCTGTTTTGCTAATTAAAACAATACCATATCACAGTTCAATACACGCTGATATTTGAGAAAAATAACTTATAATTTTTTTTAAATAAATCTGATAGTATCTCAATTGTCCATAAGTGCCCCACGTTGAGGCACTTTTGGACACAATGATAATTTGGGAGGGGCACTTGTGGACATATTAAGTATTTGTAAAATGATTGGGTTTTTACACATGAAATACTCCAATAATACAATTAAAACGTAGAACTGTTTATTTGTACTTAAGAACTTAAAATTAAAACTAAATAAATATCTTATATGTAGGTACAAGTCATAAAAAATACAAACAAATCTAGTCATCATTTAACCTACATTGTATCCATTGAAGCTTACATTCAATTTGTAAATCGAGGCTGCACGAATAGTGTCACCTGTGTTTTTTTGGCATAGGAAGTTTAAAAACAATATCCTCCTTTTGGAAATATAAATGTGCGACGCCCGGTTATCTTCAAAAAGTTAATCAAAAACTCGGTATCTGTTACTTCCACCATTTGTCTTACGAAATATTTTACGGTTTTATTCGTAGCAAATCTAACAAGGGCGAAATCATTTACTTCAATATCGTTGGTATCCTCTAATTCTTCATCAGCAAACTCTATTGAACTATCATCAGACTCTTGACATATATTTTCAATGTCACTTTCTGACGTTTCCTCTTCTATTACTTGTCTGACATGTTTGACTTTTCCTTTTTTTATGTTCTTTGCCTGAGCCTTTTTTTCTTCTTTATCTGTTTTATTTTTTCCCTTTCCCTACGTTCATTTTCAATCCGTGTCTTCTCCGGTGTTGCTGTAAGTATGGCAGAGTATTTCTTCTCTCTTCATTTAGAAGATTTTTTCTGTTTGTCTTCGGATAGGGTCTTATTTGCTCTGGAGTTAATTTTATGTCAGAAATTATTACAATTTTTGTTTTACCTGTGGATTGCACATTAGTGTTGGCGTGATAGCAAGCTGTTGGTTATTAGGCTGGATGTTACTATTTGATGATGTTGACGGATCATTTGTAACCTCAATACCAGTTACACAAGAAGCTATAAAATTTTCATCTAAGAACACATTTGTGTTCATAGGATAACACCCAGTTTTAAGAAAATCTGAAATAATATTCTGCCTACTAAAAGCTTCCTTAAACGGCGAAGCACTTAAACTAGCGATATCGTATATTGTTTTTGCTTTGCCAGGATGATTAGACATCCAAGTATTATTAGCTGCACGACATCGAGCTATAAAAGGTCCAAATACACATACGTCCAGCGGTGGGAGACGATGTGTTGTATGCGGAGGAAGCGTCAGAAGAATTATGCCATTGTCTCTACAATATCTTATCAAATCTAGAGAGGCATGACTGTCATGATTATCCAATAGAATTAAAACTGGATTTTCCTTGGAAGCGTGCATATACTTCTTTATATGCTTGACAACTTCAATAAATCCAGCGTTTGTCATCCAACCACTGGGTGATGAAAGTCCTATACTGGCTTCTGGTGCTCCCGTTAGAAACACCTCCTTAAAGCGGACTCTTGGAAATACTTAAGCAGGTGGGATAACGTTACCATCAGCAATTATTATGCCACAGAATGTAACTTGCTCTCCCCTTTCAGCAGTAACTGCCTGTCCAACCTGTTTTCAGCCTTTGTTTGTTATTTCATTTCAGAACGTCACACCGTCTAGGATTACCATAATTAAACGTTGAAAGAAACGGCTTCTCATCCAGACACCAAAATTTATTTCAGATTTTCTCTTACACCCGAGGCGTTTCGAACCTCCAAGAGGTCATCTTCAGAGGATAAATTTGAACAATTCTCAAAAAATTGAACTCGAAACTATACAGGAAGGTTCAACAGGTCACAACTTCGTCCATTGCACCAGGGGGCATGCAACACTACATCTGCATAATGCCAGAAAATTGTCATCAAGAAGAAAAATCAATGGAAAAGATCGGCGATTATTAACAGCCATGATGAAGGGCGGCTATTATGTGAACTTAAAACGGACAGGGTGCACCTGCGCCGGTGCACCCAGCCGTTTCAAGTTCGTCGGGTGTAAGAGAAAATCTGAAATAAATTTTGGTGTCTGGATGAGAAGCCGTTTCTTCAACGTTTAATTTTGTTTGTTATAATCTTTGGCATTTGTAAAACAGTGTTTATACGAAAGGAAGGTACTCACCAAATTTTATCAAAATCGGCGCATTATTTTTGAGATATCGTTGTGACACATAATTATATATATATATATATATATATATATATATATATATATATATATATATATATATATATATATATATATATATATATATTTTATATATATATATATATATATATATATATATATATATATATATAAACATATAAAGTCTGAAACCGACCTCGGATTTGGGTTCCAGGGGTCCCAAATAGCGCTCATTTGAAGAAAATTGTTCAAAAGTCACGATCTCCTCATTAGTGATTTTTTTAAGAAAATTCATTAAAAACACATAATAACAACTCTTATACACACATGGTGAAGTTAATATAATATGTATATTCATCCACCTGTGTGTCCTATAGCTGGTTATTGTTGCCATATTTGACCTAAGTAAAAATAACACCAATAATTTTGTTAATAAGGTCAGCAGTAGATTCCCTTTAAGGAGTTCACTTACGAAATGGAGAACGACTGCCAACCCTTCCTTGACACTCTTGTCGCCAAAAATATAGATAGTATAGAATTTGATATTTATATGCAAGAAACTCGTACAAATCGCTTTACACCATCAGATACAAATCGTCCCTTTGCTCACAAAATCTCTACAGCTTTCTTGTTCGTTCAGGGGTCACTCAGCTTTCCTTTGAACAGTGAGCGATATAATTCAGAGGTGAACAAAATTATAGATATTGCGATTTGTAACAGTTTTTTTGTATTATATATATATATATATATATATATATATATATATATATATATATATATATATATATATATATATATTTAAACAACACACCACGAGGGCTTACAGCCTAAATACTATCGTACCGTGGGTGTCGACAAGGAGGAAAGAGGCAACTTGTTAATTCTGGACTTGAAGGTTTGGAGGTTCGGAGGAGAAGGAAAACATGTGCCGGCAAGGAATTCCACAACTTGGAAGTCCTTGGGACAAAAGAGCGGGCATAACAAGTTGTTCTATGTCTGGTCACCTGGACAGTAAAAGGGTGCATTCGCTTTGTTCCCTGGTAGATCTGTTGTGGGCAGCAGGTGGAGGAACTATGGAAGAAAGCTCCTCTGAGCAGTGCTCGTGCAAATATCTATAAAAGAGAGAGAGGTCACCAACGGCACGTCGGTGGGCAAGCGATGGCAGCCTTTGGGTAAGGGTAACCGATGAGACGTATAGCTCTCTTCTGAAATGAGTCCAGGATAGCGAGTGTAGAAGCGGCAGCGGCACTCCAGCTGTGGGAGCAGTATTCGAGGTTTTGCCTTATTTGTAAACTATATAAGGTATAGAGTTTAACTGGTGAAAAGTATTTGCGAGCCCGGATGAGCAAACCTAATATCTTAGCAGCCGCTTCTGCAATTGATGTGACATGTTGGTGGCAATTGAGATTTCGATCCACAGAAATACCAACAAGTGAAAAGGACTCATTACTTTGAATAACTTGGTTGTTCATTGTGATGCGTCTAGGGCTGGTGTATCTCTTATGAGATAGAAAGCAAGACTGAGATTTGGTGGAGTTGAATTGTACAAGATTTCTACTTCCCCAGTCTAATATTTTTTTGAAGATCCATAGAGACAGAACCCTTAGTCTGCGTTCCTCATCTAATTGGGCTAAAGATAGATATAGGTGTCCAACCGATAACTCAAAAAAATATTAATCGATTTCGATGAAACTCGTCAAGTGCCTTTATTTTATTAATGGCTTGGATGAGTTCGTTATCCAGGAAAATTGCACAAGGTTTTCTGGGAAAATTTTGAGTTTTCTTTCGAAAAAAAAATTTTCATTCGAAAATTACAAATCTATTTTAATGAAATTTAAAGAGTTCCCTGGGTAATACCTCACTACTACCAAAATTCAACTTTCGAGGTTTATGGAAAATTGAGTTATTCAAATTTTGAGTTTTCTTTTGAAAAAAATTATTTTCGACGAAAATTTCAAGGTTGTTTTAATAAAATTTGATGGGTATGTTGCCTTAGAAAAGACCTTCCTACGTGCCAAAACTCAACTTACTAAGCTTATAGTAAATCGAGTTATTCAAATTTGAAATATTTAAAAAAAATTCACTACCATGACGCACTTGCTGCGCCTCGAACTTTTTTTAAATGTGTTGTGGTGATTTGAATTCTTCAAGTGTACTTTTCGGTGCTCATCACAGGTTCAAATCTTCACTTAGCGAAAACAGATTCGTGTTAGCTAGGAGACAATGTTGATGAAGTAGAACATCATAACAATAATAATATAAATCAATGAGTTTAAATTAAGTGGGGTACGTTAAGGGTGTGCGGGTGTAAAGTGGTAGACATCAAGCATGCCTTGCTAACGTAACTCATTTCAGCAACAAGAAGCAGGCAGAAGCTGGAATGAGCTGTTCATTAGAGGGTAATTAAGACGCAGGTTATTGCTCCGCAGAGGGCGTTTTTGACGTCAATTAAACAAACTTACGCAACACTTTTAGGCTGATTGTTTCCTTCGTTCACTCGTCGTTAATTGCACGAAACGTTAATGGCACATAATAAAAATTATGACGTGAATAATGTTAACGGCAGAAAATTATTGTGAATTATTGTGAGTGCTTGATCTAATTCTGTAGAAGATTAAGATTTGAAACACTTGATGAGAGCAGATAATTTTTCCAGGGTCATAACTACTTTGGAAAGCTACACTGGGGGTTTACAAACAAAAGCATACTGTTAGAATGCAATTTGTTTAAGTTATGAGGTAACCGAAATTGATACGGTCATCGTATTACGCCTGGTGCCTAATAATGTGTGTGTGTGTTTTGCTTGTTTAACGTTGGCCTATTTCCGCGACTATGCCCTATCACCGACGCCAGGGAGCAGTTTCACCTCACTATCCTGGAAATTGTGACGAACCCCTGCCTTTCTGTAAGGAGGGTAGCAATTTTTAACGTGCCTAACACCGCATGGACACGGGACAAACGGCTTTACGCCCCCTCCGAAGGGCGGAACGTGCAGATATTCAACTTGCTCAAATACAATTCTGGAACCTCGGTTGATGTTAATATTACAGTTTGTACTGAAAAAGTGGAAGGAGTACCCTGGGATTGAACCCAGTACCCTTCTGAGGCACACGTTATTACCCCTGAACCACCGAGGTTATAATGCCTGATAATAGAATGTCACCTTTTAGTGAATTTTCTTTAAAAAATTTTAGTGAATTTTCTTAGAAAAATTCACTAATGAGGAGATCCCGACTTTTGAATTTTTAAAAAATTTCTTCAAATGAGCGCTATTTGGAACCCCTGGAACCCAAATCCGAGGTCGGTTTGAATTTTTATATATATATATATATATATATATATATATATATATATATATATATATATATATATATATATATATATATATCACACCAATAACTCAAAAAATAATGGGCCGATTTTTATTAAATTTGGTGAATACCTTAATTTTGGAAATGGCTTGGATAAGTTCGTTAGCCAAGAAAATCGGCCTAGGTTTTCCCGGAAAATTTTGTGTTTTCTTCCAACAAAAATTTATATCTCCAGAATTAACAAAGTAAGGGCAACCAAATTTGGTACGCGGGTTTATATCGTTATAGATGAGCCACATACTAAAATTTAGCTCTGTAGGTCAAAAGACAAAAAGTTATAGGCATTTAAACCAAAATAAATTGGGGTTTTCCTCAAAACGACAAAGTTGCGATTTTAAACGTCAAAATTGGCAACATTTAGGCAATGAACTTGGATATAATACGGGCTATGGAAAGAAAATGTCTCAAGAAGAATGTTTTACGAACCCTGATGTCTTAGTTTCAATGGTCATTGTCCTTCATTTTAATAAAATATTTCCAGAAAATTCATTTCAAATAGACCTTTTCTCTGATGCTTGGCAGTAGTCTTAGCTATAGAGTTTATCGTTTAATGGTATACAATTTTTGTCGAATTTTCGTAAAAAATCAATAAAGCTCAATATATCCGTTATTATACAAGATATGAAAAAATATTGTATACATTAATTATAGGGTGTCTTGAGCTACATCTTAAAAAATTATTTTTACAATGACAGGATGGCCCATAAGTCGTTACTGATACAAATTTTCTTTTTTTTTAATCAAACACGCTTTATGTTATTGCATTTTAGCATTTTCCATCAAAATATAATGCATGTTTGTAAGAGAAGAAATTATGGACGCAGCAAGTGCGTTATGGTAGCGATTTTGCTCAAATGCTTCATATTTTAATAGCTCAATTTGCTATTAACCTATAAGGTTGACCAAGAAACGAGTTTTTTCCGAAACACTTTAAGTTTACTTTCGGATTTTTTTTTTACATTTTCAAACAATAAAGTTATTTTGATGAAACATGGCACATTGTTTTTATTACTATATATGTTATACTGGTAATCAAATTCTGCTTTCTTAAAAAAACACACATATTTGCTATTAAAAACATTTTTATGAAAATTCACTACCATAACGCACTTGCTGCGTCCCGGACTTTTAGTGAATTTTCTTAAAAAAAATTCCCTAATGAGGAGATCCCGACTTTTGAATTTGGAAAAAATTTCTTCAAATGAGCGCTATTTAGGACCCCTAGAACCCAAATCCGAGGTCGGTTTCAGACTTTATATGTTTATATATATATATATATATATATATATATATATATATATATATATATATATATATATATATATATATATATACATATATATATATATATATATATATATATATATATATATATATATATATATATATATATATATATATATATATATATATTTATTTATGTGTCACAGCTATAACTAAAAAAATAATGGACCGATTTTGATAAAACTTGGTAAGTACCTTCCTTTCGCAAGTGGATTGGATAATTTCGTTAGCCAGGAAAATCCACCGATGTTTTCCCTGAAAATTTTGTTAAGGGCAACCAAATTTTATAGACGCCTTTACGTCATTATAGGTAAGTTACATACCAAAATTTGGCTCTATAGGTCAAAGGACAAAAAAGTCACAGATATTTAAAATAAATAAATTTGGGGTTTCCTCAAAACGTCAAAGTCGCGATTTTAAACGTCAAAATTGGTAATATTTAGGCAATGAACCTGAAACTAATATGAGCTATGGAAGGAAAATGTCTCAAGAAGAATGTTTTGCAAAGCCCGAAGTCTTAGTTTCAATCGTCATTGTCCTTCATTTTACTAAAGTATTCCCAGAAAATTCATTTCAAATAGACCCTTTCTCTGATGCTTTGGCTGTCGGTTTAGTTAAGTTGATGCTTTCGCTGTAGGTTTAGTGAAGTTTATGGTTTAACGGTCTATAATTTTTAGCTAATTTTCGTAGAACAAATTCGTTACTGCATTTTAGCATTTTTTTTATCGAAATATGATGCATGTTTGTAAGAAATAAATCTGGACGCAGTAAGTGCGTTTTGGTAGCGAATTTTCATTAAATCCTTCAAATTTCAATAACTCAATTTGCTATTAACGTAAGTTTTGTTGTTTAGGAAACCAACATTTAACTTTATTTTCGGAATTTTTTTGTATAAACGGGCAAGGGCGTTTTGGTAGCGAATTTTCATTAAATGTTTCAAATTTCAATAACTCAATTTGCTATTAACCTAAGATTCATTGGGTAGGAGCCCAGTTTTCTCAGAAACATTTAAAGTTTATATTCGGAATATTTTTGTACAATTTCAAAAAATTATTTTGATAAAATATGGTACATTGTTCCTACTATATAGGTTATACCGGTAACCAAATTGATGCCTGCTCGCATTAGAGCGATATATTTGTAATTAATTTTTTTTTAATGAAAATTCACTTCCATAACGCACTTGCTGCGTCTAGAGTTTTTATAATAATATGTTGACCCACTTTTAAGATATTTGAAAAAGTAGTTTTAAGAAAAATTATTTAAACACTCTGTAAAACGAAAACGGGTAACATTTTAATAAGGCATGCTGAGCCCAATCGCTTTATTTTTGTGTAATCTATCACCACTTAGCTAATGTCAAATTAATAATGGGGCAGCCTGTATATATATATATATATATATATATATATATATATATATATATATATATATATATATATATATATATATATATATATATATTGAGGGGTTTTATAATCGAACAGGGATAGTTTTACACATTTTAATACTAAAAATACACTAATAAACAAACTCAAACACTGTGACCATTAAAAACCTAACTATCGGTGAATACAATGCATGTAAACAGACCAAAGTAATGAGTATTAGAACAGCCATTACAAATGGAAGCTATATGTATATGTGGTGCACTCAAGAAACTATAATATAAATATAAACAGGGAAGTCATAGAACCTGAAGAAACAGTTTTCTTTTTGAATAAAAATCTAAAATAAAATACTACACCAATTTGCAAATAAATTCACATATATACCGACATAGGGGGCAGGCAAATAGATATTAATAAACAATGTGTACAAAAGCCTATGTATAGCAGTAATACCCTGTGAAGTGAGGTGAAAAATACGAACAGACTATAATGTATACGACTGAAAAAAACAATAACAAGTGCGTATAAAAAACAGTGTAGTGGTCAACAACGAAATAAATAGACAGAAAAGACTGAGACTAATAGGTTAAGGATTTGTTAAATAACAGTTTTGTTTTAGTGATAAGACATTAATGTGTTTTGAAATAGATGTAGGTTATGTAAGCGATCATCAAATGTTATCTTTAGTTTATGGATAGGCTAAGGTTTTAACAGCGAAATATCTGTGAAAGGGAATGTAAAAATACTACGAGGTAACCAACGCATTTCACGGTACAAACAAGATGATAGAAAAATCTGAAATTAGTCAGAGCAGAGAGAAACATTTTGAGAGCAACGGGGAGTTGTTATGTAAAAAGAATGACAACGAAAGAATTTTTCGACGTCATTGAAAGCAGAAGCAGCATTTTGAAAATTACAAAGAACAGTTCGAATTTGAGTTACAAGGTAAAAATGTCAACAGTTGAAGAGCCAGGTGCCCACAGGAGTACCACAGAATGAGTTTTTCCAAAGATCTATATTAAAATACTGACGTTTTCAAGTCAAATAATAACTGGCTGGTAGATACATAGCAGTAAAGCCACATTCAAGTTAGTCAATCTAAATATAAAGCCAATTTCTTCAAATTTTAACTACAGCGAAACAATAAAGTCAGCAATCGCCATATTTACTTACAATAATAGTTGAAAAAGCCACCACTGGAGGGACGACCAGCTGTGTCCACGTAAATTCAGATATTCAGCGGGTATACAACCCATAGTACAACAAGCCAGTCAAGAGGAGTTGCCTACCATTTAGTTTCATTAAGATTAAACTGAATAACGTATTGCAATACTTAATATAAACAAAAAAGGTTATTGAACAATAAAATCTAAATTGGAAAAGTTACTATAAATCTTTGAATAATATATTTGCCTAAAAATATTGGGGAGTCCTAAATTTAGTTTTATTTGATAATTATAGCTAAGGAAATTTAAATAGATTATAGGAATATTTTTGTCACATTTATCAAGCAAGTTATATTGTTGTTCTCCATTAAACAAAGAAGGAAAATCGTTGCATACTTATTTTGTCTGTATATCTGTGAGGGGAAGTCAGCAAAAAGAAATCAATGTATTAAAAAACTCGTTCATTTAAAATAAACAAAAGAAATATAACAATAAAAGTTTCTAACAAAAAAGAATAAGATACAGAAAAGTTGGACTTTGAACTCTAGAATAACCACCCTGGGATAAGAGCTAGCTGAGGTATAGAGATTATAAAAAGGAATAAATAAGGTAAGAGAGCACCAATTTATATATATATATATATATATATATATATATATATATATATATATATATATATATATATATATACTCATAATTATACATATTTACTTGACATGGGTCATATTTTAGGTGAGAAATTCAATATACCAAACGTCGGCACTATATTCTCCGTTAAAAGGTTAAAATAACCAGATTTACTTACCTTTACTGTCAATGCTTTTAACAAATAGCACACAATAAATAAAGAAAAAGCATAGTTTCATACATTTATTTACACAAACTAAAAAACTTCAAACATAATATACAGTAATTTATACACATTGCTAATAAAATATAACATATATAAAAAACTGTACTAATTAAACATAAATCATAGCAATACCTACTTTAACAATATATATATATATATATATATATATATATATATATATATATATATATATATATATATATATATATTTAACAAGCGTTTTGAAGTGTCTACACCCTACCCATAGTCTCCACATCCAAACATCATGAAAAGGGTTGGGCACAATTTTTTATTTGTGTTAACACTAATGTTTCACACAGGTGTTTTTTAATCTGTGTAGGTATATATTGCCTGTGGGGGCACACAACCTCAATCTGCCATACCCACGACTAAAAAAACGTGAGACATGTGACCGGCATCCGAATCGACTCTACGATCGGTATAATGTCCCATCCTCAGCACCACATTATTTTTTATTTCCTGAACATATCTATCGTAACCGAAAATTATTGCATTCGTCTTTTTTGGATTCAAATGTATGGAATGAATGTCAAAAAAACTTCTGAACTTTTGAAGGTCTTCATTTATCTCAAACAACACCCATGTCAACTTATTTTTAGGGAATGAACAGTAGTGACCTGACCTGACCTGACCTGACCTGACCTAACCTGTATATCATTAGCATACATATGTATTTTCATATGCTTAAGGCGCTCAGGGAACCTGTGGGTGTATATCGTAAACAGAAGAGGTGAAAATATAGATCACTACGGCAAACCCTGCCGCATCTCAGGGGGTTCCGATAAAACTCCTCGAACTATTATGCATTGTATACGTGACTGGAAAAAACTTTTTAGTAGCTTTAATGCCTCCTCCTGAAGACCCATACTTTTCGAAATCAGAAGATAAAAAATTCTTAGAATTAGAATCAGAGAATTAGAGGATGAAAAATTCTCAGAATTAGAATTTTTCATCCTCTGTATTCTCAGAATTAGAATTTTTCATCCTCTGCTGACGCTAATTTTGTTAGTGAAACGATCGTCAGGTGTTTAAAAAGATGTGTTTTGGTGATTTGGCTTCTCCAGTTGTACTTATTAGTGCTCATCACGGGTTTCCAGTCTTCACTTAGTGTATTGAGGATAATTTCATTCACATTTTATCTATAATGTAAGAATATTTTATTGGAGCTAACAGATATATAAAAAATCTTTAATAAAACAGAAAAACAAGTCACAGTTTGCATAAATATCTCTGCTGTTATGATATCTTGGACTATAATAATAAATAACAAGGAAAATCGCCGGCGATAAATCCTCCAAGTCAGAGATAACTACAGCAATTTCCCTGAAACACAAAAATGACCAAGAGACAACCCATAACTGCTGATAATCTTCGTCGCCATCAATAAGTTTTACGATTTGATGGCACGGTCAGTTAAGAAAGCCTTCGACCCTACATATCGCTCTCCTTCTCCATCTCCTGGAATAGTCTGGACGTCGTTTAGGTCTCACAATCTCTATCATTTGAATTGGTCCAGGGAAACTGCCAAACGGTCAGTTTAATATCAAGTAGCCTCTAGACTTCTTCTCTCAAGACTTTTTATCGATTAGGGTCCTTGTTATGTGCTACGCTCTATGCGTCCTCTCTTTACAAGTTTTCGTTTCAATAATATAAAATGCGTTTCCTAATTTATCTTTGTGATGTGAAGATGTACTATTTGTTTTCTTAAATATCAATATATCACATATAATGAGGCGAATATTATTTTTTCCCTGGAAATATTTGAAACCTGTGATGAGCCCTGATAAGCACATTTGGAGAACCAGAATCATCACAACACATTTTATAAAACCTGACGATCGTTTCACTAACCAACTTAGCGTCATCAGAGGATCAATACTCCTAAATATCTTATATCTACAACTTTTTCCTATAATGGATTGTCGGATTGCTTAGTGGAAGAATTAACTAATAGACACAGAACAAAGAAAATGTTAGCGGAATGCACTACAGTCAGGAGCTAAAATAGAGAACAAATTTGTTAGCTTACCTTTTGAACCGCGTATCACAAGGGGTCTCAAAAGCGTTTTTAAGAAAGCCGATTTTCAGCTAACCTTTTCGAAAAAAATTGTTTAAGAAATTTGTTATGTATTACGAAAGATAGAGATAAAGTATATATGAGACTGTAAAGATTGTAATCTTAAATACGTTGGGCAGATTAAGAAAACCATTGAGACTAGATTTCGTTAACATTTGGCACATTTTTTAATTTTTTTTTAATTCAATAACACACCACGAGGGCTTACAGCCTAAATACTATCGTACCTTGGGTGTCGACAAGGCAGAAAGAGGCAACTTGTTAATTCTGGACGTGAATGTTTGGAGGAGAAGGAAAAACATGTGCCGGCAAGGAATTCCACAACTTGGAAGTCCTCGGGACAAAAGAGAGGGCATAACAAGATGTTCTATGTCTGGTAACCTGGACAGTAAAACGATGCATTCGCTCTGTTCCCCTGGTAGATCTGTTGGGAGCAGCAGGTGGAGGAACTATGGAAAAAAGCTCCTCCTTACAGCCTAAATACTATCGTAGCGTGGGTGTAGACAAGGAGGAAAGAGGCAACTTGTTAATTCTGGACTTGAAGGTTTGGAGGTTCGTAAGAGAAGGAAAAACATGTGCCGGCAAGGAATTCCACAACTTGGAAGTCATCGGGACAAAAGAGCAGGCATAACGAGATGTTCTATGTCTGGTGACCTGGACAGTAAAAGGGTGCATTCGATCTGTTCCCCTGGTAGATCTGTTGGGGCAGCAGCTGGAGGAACTATAGAAGAAAGCTCCTCTGAGCAGTGCCCGTGCAGATATCTATAAAAGAGAGAGAGGTCACCAACGGCACGTCGGTGGGCAAGGGATGGCAGCCTTTGGGTGAGGGTAGGGTCACCAATGAGACGTATAGCTCTCTTCTGAATGGAGTCCAGGATAGCGAGTGTAGAAGCGGCAGCAGCACCCCAGATGTGGGAGCAGTATTCGAGGTTTGGCCTTATTTGTGAAGTATATAGGGTATAGAGATTAGCTGGTGAAAAGTATTTGCGAGCCCGGAAGAGGAAACCTAATTTCTTAGCAGCCGCTTCTGCAATTGATGTGACATGTTGGTGCCAATTGAGATTTTGATCCACAGAAATGCCAACAAGTGAAAAGGACTCATATCTTTGAATAACTTGGTTGTTCATCGTTATGGGTCTAGGGCTGGAGTATTTCTTATGAGATAGAAGGCAAGACTGAGATTTGATGGAGTTGAATTTTACAAGATTTCTACTTCCCCAATCCAATATTTTTTGGCGATCCACAGAGACAGAACCCTCCATGAGTCTGCGATTCTCATCTAATTGGGCTAAAGAAACAGGCCTATAATATTGTATATTTGAGTCCATACTGCCTGTCGTGGGTTAGACTGTGTTTTTCAAGAAATTTTAGTAATTCGGTGTTTATGAGCTTTTTCATCACTTTAGAGACGACTGAAAGGAGAAAAATAGGCCTGTAGTTTCTAGGAAATGCTTTGGATCCTTTCTTGGGGACAGGTTGTACTCGAGCAGTTTTCCAGTTACTAGGAAATATGCCTCTATTGTAAGATATCTGAAACAGACGAGTCGGGGCAGGAGCAAGTTGTGCTACGCATTTTTTGAGAACAATTGCTAAGATTTTATCAAAGCCAGAGACTTTCCTGGGATAAAGAGAGGAGAGCATTTTTCGTACCTTTTTAGTTTTGAAAATGATATCCGTCATTTAATGCGCGAAATTGGGGATTGTTAGTGGTTGAACATGTGGAGGTGGGTTGGGAGTAGAATTGCCGGCGAATAACGAGGCATCTAATTGATAGTTGTTACCCTTACTTGGTGAAACTGGTCCATACTACATACAGACTTGGTGATTACTTCTTTGGCTTCACTGTTGGGTTTTGTTGCAGTAGGTGAAAGGCGTAGCCAGCGCGTAAGCTAACTGGAGCAAGAGGCCCCTATGAAGTCTAGATGTTCCAGGATGTTCTTCAAAGTTTCTGAAAAGTTGACGAACATTCTAGAACATCTAGCATTTATAAGGTCCTCTTGCTCCAGTTAGCTTACACGCTGGCTACGCCCTTCACCTACAGAAACGAAACCCAAGAGTGAAGCCAGAGAAGTAATCTCCAAGTCTGTATGTAATCTAGTTTTAATATTATTTTAAGTTTGTAATGTCTAGTGTTTCCAATAAAAGTAATTAACATTGAAAAATCGTATTTTTTGGCCTACTTTTATAAAAGTTATCAAAATGTGCAACCTCTAAATATCGTCCAATCTTCTTGAAATTTAGCGTATATATCTTTTACATCACTGAGACTCGGGACGTAAGCAAAGTCTGCAATTTTTTTTTACATTTTATTTTTTCCCTACAAAATGAAACACCTTAATACACGTGACTTATAATTCACAATAATCGCCAATTCTACCACAATAACGATGATATAGATGACACGTAGGGTTGCAGGTGATATGTGGCCACAACAGAGGTCAACGTAGCCATCCTGGTATTCGGATGTGTGAAAGAAAATGAAAATATAGATAGCGAGTAGACCGTAGTGTGGTCACGTCAAACCGTAATGGCATAAAAAATCCAATCATGTTAAAAACAAGCAAATTAGCGTAGCAGTTAGCGGCTCGCCGTACACCATTTTATATCTGCTACAGGGAAAAGTTGGCCATGTAACCTAATAAGCTCCGCAAAAGTGCGCCGCCGTTCTAAATCAAACGATAGATGGATTGTAATTTGCTAATGGAGAGCTTTTTCATCTCGCTTTAATTGCCTCGTCCGCTAGCTCCAGCTTCAGCTACGTTCAGAGTGGTTCGCCTCTGATGGCGATAAATTCAAGATGACATGGATTGCTCCGTACTGGGTCGATGTGTTGTACAGGAGTTTTTGTTTTATCGCAGGGATGATAGCAATCTAGCAAATGGCATTATTATAGTTTATTAGGGAATTTTCGTAAAAAAAATTCTATAAATATACGCGAACTAGCTCCTTTAGAACCCATATCCGTATGACCTGAAAGCTCACTAGTGATTCTGATACATAAGAGTGGGGACATATCGCTACTTACCAATTATAGACCTATCTCACTAATTTCGTTTATAGCAAAAATAATAGAAAAAATTCTATGTAAGCGAATAGAGGCTTTTCTAGACAAACACAAAATATTTAGTGAGAATCAAAATGGCTATATTAAGAAAAGGTCATCTAACAGGGCAATATTTCAAGTTATCAAGGAAATTACAGAGTGACTAAATAAGCGTGAAAGCACAATGTGTATGATGCTGGATTTATCTAAAGCTTTTGATAGCGTGTCCCACAACACACTGTTAGTTAAGTTGGAATTGCTAGGTTTCAGGGAAGTCTCGCTGAATTTAATGAAGTCATACCTATTAGGCAAGAAACAATGTGTGGCTTTTAATGATTATAGGACAGGGGTGTTTCTGACATCTGAGTGGAAGATTATAGAACGAGGTGTGCCTCAGGGCTCAGTCCTTGGGCCAGTCTTGTTCTTACTTTATATTAACGAACTGTCTGAAGTATTGCCTCATAAGATAACCCTGTTTGCTGACGATACATCTTTGGTTTTGAGAGCTCCTTCAGATAGTGATCTAATTTATGAGGCATCGCAATTACTGAGAATTCTGGAACAGTGGTACAATAGAATGGACTTACAATTGAATGTGACCAAAACAAATTTAATCTCATTTAACTATTTTAGGGGTAACCAGTTATCGCTAAAATTCAACTCAGAATCGTTGAGCACGCAGTATGATGTTAAGTTTTTGGGCTTGAAGCTTGATTCTCAGTTAAACTGGAGGGCTCATGTTGGCTATCTGGCAGGTAAACTGTCAGCTTTTATTTATGCTCTGCGTGTTCTGTCCGATTCTAGTAGTATTAGTGCTGGCCTCGAGGCGTACTACGCAGTTGTGAACTCAATGCTTCGATATGGACTAATGTTCTGGAGGAATTCCATAGAAGCCGGTAGAAGCTTTAGGCTCCAAAAGGCATGTATCCGCAACATATTTAATCTGAATTATAGGGGTTCGTGTAGGAAAATATTGCTCGACAACAGAATACTTACCTTGCCAAGTTTGTATATATTGGAGTGTGCGTGTTTTGTTAGGGAAAACTGGAGTTTGTTATCAGATTGTGAACAACAGCATCAATACAACACTAGAGCACGTTTAAAGGATCAGTTAATTGCGCCACAAACTACAAAAAGTATTGTTTACAATAGTGCTGTGGTGCAGTCCCTAAAGGTGTACAACAAACTGACGGTGCAGATAAAGGAGCTTTCACCTGCGAAGATGAGAAAGACACTGAATAATATTCTGGCGGCAAAGGCCTATTATAGTATTGAGGATTTTTTAGGTGACAAGTTGTAGCTGTTGGTAATCAATATCGTGATTGTATAGTTTTTTTGAATTATAATTCCTGTGTTTTTATGTTTTTTTTAATGTTGACGTGTTCTACACATTTTTTATGTATTGATGGTGCGAATAAATATATTATATTATTATTATTATTATCCGAGGTTAGTTTTATATCTTGTATGTTTATATGGAGTGGTGCATTTTATAACAGCAGAACTTCAATAGCGTATAGCCTATTGAAACAAACAGCAGTTTATCTTATACGAGGGTCGATTTTTTTAAAATAAATTCATCGACACAATAAGAAAATTTTTGAATACATCTTATTTTCCTACCTCGTCTCCTCGTTTATTAATATATTTTTCCCAACTGGTTGGAAGTTATTTTACGCCGTTATCAAAAAAATAAATTGGTCATCTCTTAAAGCAATTGAGGACAAAGGTTTCCACGTCTTGGTTATCATCAAAACGACGTCCTCCAGTTCTCCTTTGAGTGGTCCAAACCTGGTGACAAATCCGTGCTACAGGGGGATCTTCAAGTGTGTCCCAATGAATTGTTTCCAGTTTTTCTTGGGTCACAGCAGCTGAAGGATGGCCCAGTACTGGCGTGGAGAAGAATCACACTGCGGATAGGTAAATCTCGTCTTTTCGCCGACAAGTCAGTTTTGCTTCATCAGAAAGCTGGCATTAGTTGGTGGCATAAACTGCACGCAGCAATTACCAGTACGCCTCTGTAATTAGAAAAAAAGCCTGGACATAGCCAGTGCGTTATGGGAGCGAATTTTCGTAAAATACTTTTACTGGCAAATATGTCTTGTTTTTAAAAGAACGACATTTGGTTGGCAGTATAACCTATATAGTAGTTACAATGTACCATATTTCACTAAATTAGCTTTGTTGTTTCAAAAAGCTTTCCAAAAATAAACTTAAAAAGTTCCAGAAAAAACTGATCCGATTTTTCTGGCCAACGAACCCCTCCAAGCTATTTACATACCTACCAAGATATAATTATTTACAAACAGCATAAGGGCCAAGATTTAATTAAAAATCACCGTTTTTTTTACACAAATAACCTTCAGTAATGTTACACTAAATTATAATTTTCTGCAACATTCGACAACGTTTTTTTTTTTACAAGAACAAGAACTTACTAAACTTTTATTATTAATTACCAACATATCACAAAAATCTCTCTCTCTCTCTCTCTCTCTCTCTATATATATATATATATATATATATATATATATATATATATATATATATATATATATATATATATATTCCACAACTTGGAAGTCCTCAGGACAAGAGAGCAGGCATAACAAGATGTTTTATGACCTGACCTGACCTGGACAGTAAAAGGGTGCATTCGCTTTGTTCCTCTGGTAGATCTGTTGGGGGCAGCAGGTGGAGAAACTATGGAAGAAAGCTCCTCTGAGCAGTGCCCGTGCTGATATCTATAAAAGAGAGAGAGAGGTCACCAAAGGCACGTCGGTGGGCAAGGGATGGCAGCCTTTGGGTTACCAATGAGACGTATAGCTTCCTTCTGAATGGAGTCCAGGATAGCGAGTGTAAAAGCGGCAGCGGCACCCCAGGTGTGGGAGCAGTATTAGAGGTTTGGCCTTATTTGTGAAGTATATAAGGTATAGAGATTAGCTGGCGAAAAGTATTTGCGAGCCCGGAAGAGGAAACCTAATTTCTTAGCAGCCGCTTCTGCAATTGATGTGACATGTTGGTGCCAATTGAGATTTCGATCCACAGAAATTCCAACAAGTGAAGATAACTCATCACTTTGAATAACTTGGTTGTTCGTTGTGATGGGCCTAGGGCTGGGGTATCTCTTATGAGATAGAAAGCAAGACTGAGATTTGGTAGAGTCGAATTGTATAAGATTTCTACCTCCCGAGTCAAATATTGTTTGGACAGAGACAGAACCCTCCATATGTCTGCGATCTTCATCTAATGGGGCTAAACAGACAGGCTTAGAATATTGTATATTTGAGTGGACGGTGCTGTCGTCCGCGTAACTGTGAACTGTTTTGGATGTGCGAGAGAGGAGGTCATTGATGTAGAGAAGAAACCAAATAAAGGCTAAAGCTGAACCTTGAGGGACTCCTGCATTAATTGGGTACAGTTTAGAGCAATGTCAATCCACGACAACAGAAATGCTCCGGTTGGAGGGGAGATTTGCTGTCCAGGTACATATCTGAGGTCAGTTTCAATTTTTGTATGTTTATATATATATATATATATATATATATATATATATATATATATATATATATATATATATATATATATATAAACATACAAAATTTTAAACTGACCCTAGATATGTGTTCTAGGTGGCCCAGTTAACGCTCATTTGAAGAAGTTTTTACAAAATTCAAAAGTCTAGATCTCCTCATTAGTGAATTTTTTAAAAAAAATTCACTCAAATATAAACAATAACACAACTGTTTGTAATCTGCATATTTAGCAAATTTATTACAAAACAAATGCTGACATGTAGAGACAACGACTTTGCCTCAATTTAACTTTGAAATAGAATATTAATTAGTAGTTCATTTATATCGTAATTAGGTGTTTTTATGAATCAAAATTACAACGCCATTTTGCCAAGCTGTTGTTCAAGAGCAACTATGTAAATTCGAGTCACTGATTCTAATTTTTCGCTTCCACTCTCCTAGTGAAAAAGTAAGTATACAGATAATTTAAGTGTACATATAAGGGGCTGCTTTTTGCAACAGTATTAGAATTGGCTTGTATATCTCCTTGGGCAATAAGTATCAAATGAACCGTAGTCGATAGACCAAAACAAGCGAAACGAAATAAAAATAGTTGCAGCATGTCAGCCAAGGACATTAAGCAAATGAAGATATGCCGATAAATCTCAAACTAATCCAGAAGTTAGCTTTTACATTGTGGGTCGATAACTCGGGAAATCAAATTTCCAAATAACAAATATACCACTTCTGGAGTTGTTTGTCGGTGAACCAACCTGTGACCGAGACTGTGATGTTGTTGTTTAAGTGAGATACATTTGCAGAGGTCTTGTATGAAGCCGCGTTACATTCTAAGTTGGTCAGCAGTTAAGATAAGGGGTTCTGGGTTGATTGGTTGTAAGATCGAGTGCTGGTCATTCGGTCCTAAGTTGACCCTTCCAGAAACTACAAATACATTACTCTATGTGGACGACCGGGGCTATTCTGAAGGGATGTTCTCTCTTAACTTTCTTTTTGACTTTTTAATATGTTCACAGACTTTGGCGAGTCCAGTTTCCTTGTTCACTCAACTGTTTAATTCGTTTTCCTCGTTTAAAACTACTTGCAGACACTTTCCTTTTATCAGAATTTATGGGAATGTATTCAAATTGGTTTAGATGTTAAAAATGTTTATATGGCTCCACGCCTACAGGGTGATTGAATAAAGTTAGTTTGTCGTTTATGGGTGAACTTTTAAAATTAAATATATATACTATATTATTTAGTTAGTAAGTGTGCACATTTTGAAGCTATTTTATACTGTATAGGTGTGCCAAATAAGCAGGGCAGTAGAAAGATCGTATTTTTTGGAGATCAGCCTGTCTATTATTCGATGCTTTAATTCTACGTGTGGTTCTAAAAATGTATTATTATCTGTTTGATATAATATGTAAAATTTTAGAATTTGATCCAAAAACATCACACTTACAAGTATCAATTTAATATCATGAACTGTCCTGTATTTTGCTAGAAAAACGCCTACACTGTGATTGTTTAAGGAACGAAGAAATTTGGTGAATATTAGGGAACAGTTAATGACTTACATGAAGTTATAAAAAAAACTAACTTTAATAACACAGAAGAATTAATGAGTGAAGATTGGAACCTATTATGAGCACTGATAAGGACAATTTGGAGAATCCAGTTCATCACAATACAGATTTTAGACCGGACGATCCTTTAGCTAACAAAGAGGCACGAAACAAGAGGTGGGAACGTGCTCTTGCAGAAATTATTCCCAGTAGATTTAGCAAGAGTCCAGAGAGGTTTGCTGCCGTTGGAACTTTAGAGGACTTTTTTTTTGATATTGCTATTAAACGCGTTTTTTGCCTCAGAAAGAATGCAGACATAGCGGTTTCTTGCGTCGTTAAATGCTTGACGGTTTTATTGACTAAGATTGTGTAGAAGCGTTTTGTAAGCTTTGATCTTTTAAAGTCTGTCCTTGCCACAGGATTTAGAGCACCAGGGCCTTTGAGCGGCTGAAAAGGTTTTCTGTGTACGTGGAATAAATAATTCCATTCCAGCTTGGATTATTTCGGTGACGTTTTGTGAGATATCAGAGGGGTCAGGATGAGACAAGCAGACAGACACCCATGGAAATGAGAAAAGTAGTCCCGCATTTCGTCCCAGTTCGCAGAGTTGTAGTGCCAAACGATACGTGGATGTGATGACTGTGTGTCCTCGGGTTGCATTGCGCAGGAAGAAGTGACCAAGCCGTGGTCTGAGCGACCAAGGGAGGCCGTGACTGATATCTTACAGCATTCAGGTTTGTAGTAAGAAGAAGATCCAAGGGATTTGAGCTGTGTGTTGTGATGCGAGGAAAGTAAGTAGGTTGCTGAACCATATTAACTAAATAATTGCTGACTGCGAAGGCCTCTGCTGTTCTCCCTTGTGGATCGGTGAGCCATTCCTTATTATGGACATTGAAGTCACCAAGAATGGTGCCCTCAGAGGAAGGATATTCAGAAATCAGATGGTCGGTTTTTTCAGAAAGGTAGTCGAGGAGCTGGACAAAGTTGTTGCCAGAAGGTGACTGTTCAATGCAACAAATGAATTTAGTTGCAGTCCTGAGAGAAAGTTTCATCCAAAGTATGTCTTTTCCTACAGCCTCCAAATTGGGGAGTCTGGTGCAGGGTAGATTGCTACAGACGTATTCGCACACACCTTCATGCAATCTAAAGGAAGTAAGGAGCTCATTCCCCGGAAAATTAAGGCGATTAGTGGCTGTTTTGGCACTGATTTGGGTTTCGGTGAGGAAGAGGAGGCCCTATTAGCCTGGAGGAAATGGTGGACGGAGTTCAGGTTAGAACTTAGACCACATATATTCGTAAAGGATATGTTAAATCTTGATGCCGGTGCCCCCTGCACACCCCTATCCCGGAGGTCCTAATGGAGGAGTATTTTATCTCCGGAATATTTTGTACAAGGAGGATCATCATCATTTTTGTTTATAAGGGAAACCGACTCATACACCAGAACCGGAAACGTCCATTGGGACTTCACCGGCTCCTTGATGTATGGGGTGGTACCTCCTCGGGCGTGAAAAAATCCTTCACTATCACGTAAAGGAAAAGTCTACTTCCACCTACTCTTCCTTTTATTACAAGATGTTAGCCAAAATGTGAACGTCCTGTTTACCTCAGTCCAGTAGGTTAGTTTAAGCTTACTAGAATGAAATCCATGCACTGCATTTAATAACATTAGACATTTCATTGAATTTTGGGGCACACAAGCCGATATCAGAAACTTTTTGTTTGTAATTTTAATAGAGGCATCTGAAACAAATAAGAATTCGATTGCTAGATCAAAATTGAGACATTAAAAATGGTGCACGATCAATGTTCATGTTTGAACACATAAAAATACTAAAATACTTAAAAAGTATAAAATAGAGTTAATGAAAAAAGAGAACAAAAAATACAAAAATAATCCATATTAAAGAATTAAATGAAATTATGTAAAAATAACATGCCTACATACATTACCTTAGTAACAGAAGGTAGTTTTGCCGCAGATATCGTTCTTCTCTTTAAGTTGCCTAAAGTTGGACCTAAAGGCTGCAGTCAAAGTTATACTACGCTAATGGCTTGTTGCCTCTACTTTAACGACGAACATACATTTATGTCTTTGAGGTGTCTTTTAAAGAAATTTCAAAGGGTATTTTTTACTTAAAAACCCAAATGTCTAACATAATACCACAACATAGTTATAGCTACTCTGTGATAATACTAACTTACATTTTTTGATTAAAATATGTTTCCAATTATGATCTTCGATGTATGTAATTGGCAAGACAACTTCATTGTAATGTTGGTCATGTCGGGTGGTGAGAAGTGTCCATCGGGACGACCGTTACAGAGGTGTTTGTGTGCTAGTCTTGTGAGTATGTATATGTGTATGTGTGCGAGATGGGGTGGGATGGAGCGAAGTAAAATTTGTAATTCTCTTCAGGCGACGGCGGTGGCAGGCGGTAGCCTTTGGGTGGTTGCCATGCGACGCTGACCTAACATCGATACGAGGATGTTCGATTCACAGATTAGACCTATTTTACACATTTCAATTGCTAATCGTTCCTTCCGGATTATGTCCATGTGGTGGTTCCCACAATACACATATATACTACTTGCATTCGCTGGAGTATGCAGCCAACAAACGCATCAGGAACCGCTTCTTGTGTATTTGCATTATTATAGGTTTTGTCAAATAATAATTAAAATTGAAGAACGAAACGTTTGATAAACCTCAAAACAGTTTTAGATCTTATCAGGAGTTTTTCTTAATGCGTGAGTATGTTTTTATTTATTTAACGTCGGCCTATTTCCGCGACTATGTCCAATCAACGACGCCAGGGAGCAGTTTCACCTAACCATCCCGGAAATTTTGCCAAACCCCTGCCTTTGTGTAAGAAGGGTAGGGATCTTTAACGTGCCCAACATCGCATGGACACGGGATCGACGGCTTTACGCCCCCTCCGAAGGGCGAAACGTGCAGACATTCAACTTGCTCAAATACAAGGCCACAGCCTCGGTTGATGTTAATTGTACAGTATGTACTGAAAAAGTGAAAGGAGTACCCTGGGATTGAACCCAGTACCCTTCGGTTCAGAGGCACACGTTCTTACCACTGAACCACCGAGGCTCTAGTTTTTCTTAATGTTATTACTACAACGGAAGCAAAATTCTGAGGATTATACGAAAAATGTTTTGTTGTTTTCCAAAATAATCTGCATTTTCCACAATAAGTTCTTTACTTTAAAAAATCTCTGAACGCAGCAAGGGTGTTATGGTAGTGAATTTTCATTAAAATGTTTTTTATTGGAAATATATATTTTTTTAAGAAAGCTTGCATCAAATTTGGTTACCAGTATAACCTATATAGGAGAAACAATTATATTTCAACAAATATATTTCATCAAAATTAGTTTATTGTTTGACAATATACGAAAATCTTCCGAAAATAAACCTAAAATGTGATTTCCTGGCCAACGAACCTTAGGTTAATAGTAAATTAAGCTATCGAAAGAAACATTTTATGAAAAATCGCTACCATAACGCAGTTGCTCAGTCCCGAATTTATTTTCTCACAAACATGAATTATCTTTCGATGGAGAATGCAAAAATTGCAATACTATAAGGCGTGTTCGATTAGGAAATAAATTGCATCAGCAGCGACTTGGGCCACCTGTGATTGTAAAAATAATTTTATAAGATGCAGCTCCAGACATCGTATAATTAACATATAAATTTTTTTATCATATCTCGTATAATAATGGATATTTTGAGCTTTACCCTAGAAATGTGTCACGCTGTATACATAAAAACAAATAAAAACTGAAACTAACCCGGATATGGTTTCTATGGGGCCTATTTCGCGCTCATTTAAAGAAATCTTTTCAAAATTCAAAAGTCACTAAAATTGTATCCAACTCTATGAGTAAAATTGTGATGGCCAAAAATAAATATGGTTGTAAGAAGAAGAGTATGTTTACATTTGTATTACAAATGTCAGAAAACAAAATACTTATTTACATGTCACTTTGAAAGTAGATTTGTCATTTATCAAAATAATTTGTCGGTTGAATAATGGCATGTACTGTTGCCGTGGCCTATCATTATGCACTATTGTATTACGCCTTATAAGAATCTTGTTGTTTTTTGAAGCACAAAAGCTTACTGTAAAAACATTTTTGCCATCCCTTAACCTGAAATGGTTTTCGTTTCATTTAACGTTGTTTCATTATAGCGTCACAGTAGATTTTAGAATCTAGAAATTATTCTATTTTGTGTGAATTTTTTCGTTGCATAACTAGAAGAAATTGTATTTTGTTTCAATTATAAATGATAATTTTAAGTAAATTCCTATATTTTCTGTGCCCAATGTGTTGAACGGATGCGAAACGGGAGAAGAAAATTTCATTTAAACTTAAAATGACGAAGAAAACTTTATTCCAGGCACGAGCGTTGTTTCCATTTTTTAAAATATTAATAACATTTATAGGTAAATTAGCAGATTAGCGTATTGTTCGTTTTTTGAAAAAAAAATTCAGAAACATGCTTAGAGGAACCCTTTTCTGCATTAACCATCGGACAAATGCTGTGATCTCACCTTCACACTACAGTTAAGAGACCTAAAGTCAATTTGAGGTTCTGTGCAAGGTGAACATGCTACAACGGAGCTACAAATGCAAACTGTAAAAAACTCACCTTACAGAAGTCCATAGAACGGAGAAACTACTTACCAACACCGTTTCTCCATAAAAAACTTCCAAATTAGTGCACAATTGAAGAAAAGAAAAACGCTACATAATAAGCGTAATCTGATTCCTTAAAATTAAATAAATAACTGAAGCTGCTACCAGAGCATCACATAAAGGGTCTATTTTAAATTAATTTTCTGCAAATAATTTAATAAAATAAAGAAAAATGGAGATTGTAGCTGAAACTTAAGGCTTTTTAACTTTTACGACATTTATGCTGCATAGTCGTACATGTAGGTTCTCTATCTAGAACATGTCAATTTTGACATTTATAATCGCGACTTTTTTTGACGTTTTAAGAATAAAAACTTAAAAGCTTAACTTTGTTTTATTTTAACGTAGAGATTCAAATTTATATAAATTATATAAATATATATATATATATATATATATATATATATATATATAAATATATATATATATATATATATATATATATATATATATATATATATATATATATATATATATATATATATATATATATATATATATACTTTCGAGGGAGTTCAGCTGTCCTGGCTGTCTAACACTTTTTTTAAATTTAAGATTATCTTCATTAACGTGATGATTATTATCCCAAATATATCGGGCGACAGTCCATAGTACTGTAACGTAATTGGGCTAAGTGTTCTTTAAATCTAACTCCAATCGATCTTTTTGTTTTTCCGACGTACTTAAGATTACAATATTTACAACTTATTTCATAACTTCCCGACATTTTGTCCGTACTATCCTTGTCTTTTGGGTTAGCTAGCAGATTTTTTAAGGTATTTTTTGTCGAAAATGTTAGCTTCAAGTTGACTTAAAAAAATACTATCTAGACCACTCGTGATTCGAGTTTCAAATGGTAAGAAAACAAAGTTTGTTTCTGATGTCTCTCTTTTAAACGTTGTTGATTCCGTTAACATTTTCTTTGTTTTCTGTTTGTTGGTTAATGTTTTCACCAAGCAAGCAGTGTATCCGTTATATTCGGCCACGTTCTTAATATAATTTAATTCTTTGGTATATCTACTTTTGTTTAAAGGAAAATTAATTAACCGATTTCTAAAAAATTCAGACTGGCCATGTTTTGTGCGTACGTATGATATGAGTCGTTCGGAATGTAGCTTATAGTGGTGATTTCCTTCCTATAGACATCGAATTCTAAAGTATCTTTATTCTTGATAACTAGTACATATAGAAAGGGTAATTTGTTATTAATTTCTAATTCGTTGGTAAATTTTATAGAATCAAATTTATTGTTTAATCTGGCAATAAAATCTTCTATCCTGCAAATGTTTGTGTTAAACACTGCAAAAATGTCATCCACATTTTAGGAAAATAACTACTTTCACTTTCAAGATCTGTTTCAAATCTGCTCATGAAAAGGTCTGCAATATTTTTTTTTAATGTGTTGTGGTGATTTGGGTTTCTCCAAGTGTACTTGTCAGTGCTCATCACAGGTTCCAATCTTCACTTAGTATTTTCGAGCAGTTTAAATTACTAATACCACTATTAGCTGGAAGTACTAATCGGGAGCGAAAATCGGGAGTTACTCCTGTATGATGTAAAGATATTCGTATTCTGAGCTTCTGACAACATCTGTCTCTTGGCAGAGCATCTGCTGTAGACACCGCCACTGCTGCCGACTCTAGGCCACCGTGGCCCCGTTAACGCTTCACCTTCCACCCGCACAACCCCCAGCCATCTTATTTCCACACCGCCCCCACACTTTCCATAGCCAACTCAGACCCAGATATGAGCCGAGCTAACCCTCAGATGTGATATCGAGGTATCGTTGACATAACCTATAGCTTGCTTCTGCATTGCATAGGGCGTTTCATAAATAATTATACATACTCCAAGAGTGGAATCTTAAATATTTAATGTCATAGATATTAGTCGCTTTTATTTATTTCTTGACCTTTGTATTTGTATATTATTTCTCTGACGTCAGTCTATTTCCGCGACTATGGCCAATCAGCGACGTCAGAGAGAAATATCACCTCAAAATCCTAGAGATTTAGCCGAATCCGTCCCTCTCAGTGCGGAGTGTGGAGATCTTTAACGTGTCCAACATTGCATCGTACATGGGACCGACCGTATAACGCCACTTTCAAAGGGCAGAAAGTGCAGTCATTTAGCTTTTTCAAACACAATGTCACAACTTAGGTTGATATTAATTTGCAGTGTGTGCATTTCTACTGGGTATCGAATCTGGGATCCTGGGGCCCAGAGGTAAACGTTCTTGTCCTGAGCCACCGAGGCTGCATTGCCCTTCTTTTTCAAATACTCTTTGCTCCTAATTTATTTCAGTAGCCATATTTTTGTTTAAAATATGTCATGGGCATATTAGTGAATTTTCATTAAGAAAATTTAATAATAGAGAGGTATCGACGATGAGACTTTCGGAAAATTTCTTCGAATGAGTACGAATTAGGGACCCTAAAATCCATTTCCAAGGTCGGTTAAAATGTTTATATATATATATATATATATATATATATATATATATATATATATATATATATATATATATATATATATATATATATATATATATATATATATATATATATATATATATATATATATATGTATGTATGTATATATATATATATATATATATATATATATATATATATATATATATATATATATATATATATATATATGTATGTATGTATATAACTCAAAAAATACTTCACTGATTTGGACCAAATTTCTGGTCGAATGCCTTGAATATGGCTAGAGCTACAATCTGTGATTCACCGGGTAGTTCCATATACTTGCTTCAAGAATGGGTGATAAAGGAAAGAAGGTCGGCAGTTGATCGACGCTGACCTAATCCATACTGCCTGTCGTGGATTAGACTGTGTTTTTTAAGAAATTTTAGTAATTTGGTGTTTATACACTTTTCCATCACTTTAGAGACGACTGAAAGGAGAGAAATAGGCCTGTAGTTGCTAGGAAGTGCTTTGGATCCTTTCTTGGGAATGGGTTGTACTCGATCAGTTTTAGAGTTACTAGGGAATATGCCTCTATTGTAAGATCTCTGAAACAGACGGGTCAGGACAGGAGCAAGTTCTGGTACGCATTTTTGAGAACAATTGCTGGGATCTAGTCAAGGTCAGAGGCTTTCCTGGTTTTAAGAGAAGAGAGCATCTTTCGTATCTTTTTAGTTTTGAAAATGATATCCGTCATTTTATGCGCGACATTCGAGAATGTTGGTGGTTGAACATTTGGAGATAGGTTGAGAGTAGAATTGCCGGCGAACAACGAGGCAAAAAGTTCAATTGGTTTCAAAGATCACTATTTTGGCGTCATGGTCTGCGACGTCACGGGGCAGTACAATAGTCAACAATGAACTTGCTTCTGTATGTTGACATCCTGTGTTGCAAGTTATAGATAGAATGTTGGCTACTGCACGTGATTTCGTTTGATAATATTGATAATGAAGCTTATATAAATATTGGTATAGTACCATTGTGTACAAATACGACTGCAAAAACTTCAGAAAAACTATTTTTTATTGTTCAAAAAGTGGCTCAAATTAGAAAGCGATGGTGCAAAGTTATTAATCGGGATGAAAAGAAAAATTCATAGTTATCTAAGAAAGCAGGTTATATTGTAGTGAGGGCCCTTTAAATGTAAGTACCTCCTGGTTTTCACAATAAATATTAGTGATATAAGGTTAAAATTCTTACCAGACGTTGTTAAGTTAGGTTATAATTTCCGTGTGGTCAATATATGTTTATCTGTACATATTAAGTATTACCTTTACATATTACTTACTAGTATTAACAACCGGAATAAATAAGGGTTATTACTTAACGAAATCATTGGGTGTGCTTCTACTAATTGTCTGTAATTAATTCAGACCAGGTTGTTCTATTAAAAACGTATGGTAGATTTGAGGTTCTGTTGTTGTCATGTCATGTTGACTTCATTCAAAGCAAAATATATTACAAATCAAATGAATAACTACATGAGATACTTGGCTAAATATGTGCTCAACTAGCATTGACTTATTTACACATATTTTCCAGCTTTTGCTCATTTTATTTCAGAAGTTATGAAGTCTGGATTTTGACCAAAGAATGAGGTCATCACAAATGAGTCAATTCTTGACAGATTATTTGATCGTGCCTGTTCAAAACCTTTGTATCCCATTCTATTATGAACACTTTGCACTATTCAACTAGAAGAAAGACAATAAAAGAATAAAATTCACCACGATGTTGAGAATCAACCGACCATACTTATACCACAAGACAAATATAAACAGGATATTTATTTACTAACCAACTACGTCACGACCAATAGCAGAATGTTCGCTCTCACGTGATAATAACTCGATTTTTTTTTATATTTTAAGTCTTTTTATCTCCACTATATGTGTTTTTGGGTTGTTTCATGCATATAATAATGTTCTATGTATAAAAAACTATTAGGTAAATGTTAATTTCATGTAATGTAAAATCCATGCAAATTGTCTGTTATGAAACCCAGCGAGATTTCTTTATATCATCACCAGATGTGTTTATAATCGACGACGATACTCTCACAACAGATCTGAGCCACAGCATACTGTTCCCTATGCTGTGTCTGAGCGCCCATGAATGAACTTATCGGTCAGAATCGATGACGTAACTTATTACTTACATCACAACTATCGGAATAATGCTGATACGGGCTGTACTGTTGCGTGCTTATGTAACGATTTGGCCAATAGAGGGCCGTGTCCACAAATGGTCACGTGATCAAGAATTGTTCGACCCTATTGTGTCAGTCCTGGTCAATCAAACTGCAAATTGCATCCGGCAGTAACTTTTTGAGTATACCTAATAATTTTAATTGGAAAGATGTACCTTGTGACAGGGCAAAGAGGGTCTATCATACGAAACTTTTAATATTAATTCTCAATGATACAATATTATACTAGCTTATAATTTGTCGCAATAAACTAATAGAGACATGTGTTTGTCCTCTCATATTCGAACTCTAATTTTTATTTACAAAATATCTTGAATAACTCGCACATAAGCTAAGTATATATATATATATATATATATATATATATATATATATATATATATATATATATATATATATATATATATATTGGCCCTGTATAGACCACCGTCAACGTGTCCTTCTGCATTTAATATGGAGCTTACGAGGATTTTTGTGGGAAATCATGGAGAGGTGAGGTCAATATCATGTTGCGTAATATTAATGTAAATATTCTCAGGAATGATGATTGTTGCCAAGAATACATCAACGTGCTACAGGAATTTGGATTTTCTTCCTTGATAAATAAACCAACTCGTCTACAGGGTGTGAGCCAGACATCTCTGGATCATATATTCATAAAAACAAAGGAACCCCTGAAATGTTTCCGGCCCATAGTATTTCGGACAACACTGACCGATCATTATTCTGTTCTCCTTGGATTGGACTTTCAGACTGCTAAGGAACATGATGGCCAGGTAAAGCCGTTTAAGTCGTTTGATGACTATGAGAAGATAAAAGATGAATTAGAACGTGAGAGTGTGCTTGACGTTTACTGTAGTCAGGATCCAAATTGTGCTATAGAGCCTTTTGTTGACAAATTGAGACAGATAATTGAAAATTGCAGCCGAAAAATAGAAATTAAGAGAGGACAGATAAAAAGAAATCCTCGAATAGCACAAGGTTTAATACAGTCCGTAGAGACAAAAAACAAGATGTATAAAGCCCTTCAGAAAAGACCTTTCGACCTCGCTCTGCAAATAGAGTTTAGAACGTATAGAAATGTTCTCCGCGATCTGATAAAGAAAGCCAAACGTGATTTCTATAAGCACGAAATCAATAAAAACAAAAATACAGATTTGGAGACTACTTCTCTAGCTTCACTGTGAAGCCAGAGAAGTAGTCTCCAAGTCTGTATGTAGTATGGACCAGTTTCACCAAGTAAGGGCAATAACAATCAATGAAAAACAAAATTTGTTCTAAAGAGATGTGGAAGTGTATAAATGGTATCGAACCAAAGAACAAGGTCACCGAGATAAGGGAAATTGAGGTAAATGGAAGAATCATCAAAGAAAGAGATATTATCTCTGTAACATTTAACAGTTGTTTTTCAGAAGTGTGAAGCTGACTTAACGAATTAATAGATCAGGAAGAAAGGCAACACACAAAGCTATCAAAAACAGCATATAATTAAATAAACCAGAGAATGAGGAGCTTGAAGAAATAATAGGTGGAATCTCCCGGAAATGACAGTATTGGTGCATATACCATCAAAACTTGTTCTAATAAATATCTCATGAAGCCAATGATATATATATATATATATATATATATATATATATATATATATATATATATATATATATATATATATATATATATATATATATATATATATATATATATATATATATATATATATATATATATATATATATATATATATATATATATATATATATATATATATATATATATATATATATATATATATATATATATATATATATAGATGGTTTGGGTTTGGAGACTGGTATTTTTCACAAAATTCTGAAAACAGCGGTGATTAAACCAGTTTTCAAATCTGGAGATAGGTTGGATATTTCCAACTACAGACCGATTTCGCTGATTTCAAATATATTTAAGATCATTGAAAAAATAAAAAATAAAAGATTATATAGTTTTGTCCATAAGTATAAATTAATATCACAATGTCAGTTTGGTTTTCAAGAGGGTCGCTCTACCCAAGATGCAATTGCACATTTGGCAGGTAAAAATTACAAAGCCATGGATGAAGCAGAACCATCGATATGCATCTACATTGATCTAGCCAAGGCGTCCGATACGGTCAGTCATCCAGATCTGTTGGGTACCTTAGAACGCTTTGGAATAAGAGGCACTGCTCTTAGATTGTTTGACAGTTACCTATCTGATAGAGAGAAGTGTGTGCTCATAGATGGTGTAATGAGTGGGATGAGAACTGTAGGTTTCGGGGTACCGCAGGGGACAGTTTTAGGGCCGTTATTGTTTGTTATATACATAAAATATTTATTCGAACTACCAATATCAGGTGAACTTACAAGTTCGCTGATGACACCGTCGTTTTTTACAGGGGTAGTAGTTGGACAACTTTGAGTGACACAATACAGCGAGAACTTCCCATTTTCTGGATTATTTCAGTGAAAATCTTTTGACAATAAAGATGGATAAAACAAAATTTTCACCGTATGCTAGTTACAGATCTCATCTGCCGGACTTTACAGATATAACCTATAGATATAATGGCTGTGACATGACGCTGTCCTCCAGTTCAACGATTAAATACCTTGGGGTGATCATGGACAGCCACATGAAATGGGATGTCCATGTTAACAAACTGGTAGGTAAGTTGAGGTGTTTCAGTTACAAATTTCAATACTTAAGAAAGTTCCTTGACTTGGATCATCTGAGGAGTGTATAATATGCATTGATGCACACTCATATTAACTATGGGATTATTGCTTGGGGTGGTGTGGCGGACTGTTTCTATAAGATATTGGACGTGATCCAGAAGAGGATATTGAAAATTGTCTACAACAGGTGTTTTGTGTACCCTAGTGATGTGCTATTTAGGGAGTCAGGAATTATAGATCATAGGCAGACTTACATCCTAGCGCTTATGATTCATGTTCGAAAAAATTTTACCGCTTCCATCCGCATAAACCATGCCTATGGAACGAGGCATAAAGTAGGTTGCATGCATGTTCTCATTATGCAGAAGACTATTGGATAGCCTATTGCCCCAAAGATATACAATATTCTGTCATAATCTTTGAAAAACTCTATACGCAGCAAGTACGTTATGGTAGTGAATTTTCATAAGAATTGTACACTATTAGTAAGATATATTATTAAAACTATTTTTTTTTAATTTAAATGGACCTTGGAGATTGTTTTCAGAGTCCCAGTTAGCACTTATTTGAAAAATTTGATATTTTATATGGAGCTACTAGATTAAAATTTGGTCTCAGATATACTATGTAAGTATTGCAAGTGCCTTTAAAAGAAATTGTGTTACAAATTTCATTAAAGTTACAAACGTTTTTCAGAAAACAATTAATTATTTACAAAGGGAATGTATCTGTCAAATTATAAATATGACAGGTATTTTTCCTTATTAATTGTTTGGATGGTTTTGTTTTAGTCAACCCATTCAGTTTTTGCAAACAATAAACAATATCCATGGTTTGTCAGAAACAGTCAGATACACTCTGATCTAGAAATGCCTTCGATACTTGAGTTTAGAACTCAACTATCCACAACTCAGTTCGAAAAAGCCGCTTCTCACCCATATGCTCTTCTCCGTAGTGCCACCGACTACGATGAGGAACTTCCACATAGGCATAAGCGTCCAAAGCTTATACTTACCCGCTAACGCCCCCGCCGCAAAACAGAATGGAATCATTCAAACCCAAACGTCATTGTGTGAAATCTTTCCGACGGAGGTATGGACTAAGATCCGGTACTCCTGGGAGGGAGTTTTGGTGAGTATAACACTAGTGCCTTGATATCCCACGTACTACGGTGTTATGAATGAGGTCTGCATGATGCATTTCTCCCTCCTGTATCAAAAAAAAACTTCATCAAAGTCCTGGTTGCTTTTCTAGAAATTGAAAAACTGGAGTTCATAATTCAGTATGAACGTATCCACATATATCTGTTCGAAAATAGAGTACTATGAGTTTTATATTGATATATTAATATATTAAGCGTCAGCTCAAACCTGGAAATCCTACTGTCTAATTAGAACAAAACATTGTTTACTCTATTTGTAACACATATTATACATACATTTTATCTTTCTGCTCTCCTTCTTTATATGAACTTTAAGTATGCCAAATCTCACACTGCTCTGTGCGTGTAATGCGCCTAAAGGGGGTACAACGGGTTTTTTTTCATGTATTATAATCCTATAATTAAAACTACTGCCAAAGCATCAGAGAAATAGTCTATTTAAAAATCATTTTCTGCAAATATTCAAGTAAAATGAAGGACGATAACAGCTGAAGCTGAAACTTAGGGCTTTATAGGACACATTTCTTACGACTTTTCTTATAAATAAGCCGTATTAGCTTCAGGTTCTTTATCTAGAACATGTCAATTTTGACATTTCGAATTGCGGCTTTGACGTTTTAAGAAGAAAAACTATAATGCTTATTACTTTCTATAACGTAGAGATCCAGATTTTGGTACGTAGTTTGCTTTTTATGATATAAACCCCCTTTACAAATAAGGCCAAACCTCGAATACTGCGCCCACTCCTGGGGTGTCGCTGGCGCTTCTACACTCGCTATCCTGGACTCCATTCAGAAGAGGGCTATACGTCTCATCGGTGACCCTACCCTTACCCAAAGGCTGCCATCCCTTGCCCACCGACCTGCCGTTGGTGACCTCTCTCTCTCTTTTATAGATATCTGCACGGACACTGCTCAGAGGAGCTTTCTTCCATAGTTCATCCACCTGCTGCCCTCAACAGATCTACCAGGGGAACAGATCGAATGCACCCTTTTACTGTCCAAGTCACCAGACATAGAACATCTTGTTATGCCCGCTCTTTTGTACCGAGGACTTCCAAGTTGTGGAACTCCTTGCTGGTTCATGTTTTTCCTTCTCCTCCGAACCTCCAAACCTTCAAGTCCAGAATTAACAAGTTTTCTCTTTCCTCCTTGTCGACACCCACGGTACGATAGTATTTAGGCTGTAAGCCCTCGTGGTGTGTTGTTGAAATATACATTAAAAAAAGATTACAATTAATCAAAATTAAGTGCCTAAGTTGACACGCTTACTAATGAAAATTCGTTACTTTAACACACTGCATCAATATTTACTTACTATAAATTACACAGATTTATACGCTCACGTATGTTTATTTATTCATGCCACATTTCACTTTGTTTTGAAATATTTTCATGTGGAGTTGTAGGTGCAAGGACCTTATCTTATGTCGATAAGGCGACGTCGGCATCGGTGGCGCAGAGGGTGTAAGGACGAGTGGATGCCCGGAATCAACTTACAAATCCACTGGGGATGGACAGCTGGCGATGATGTAAGCGGAGCTATGCACGATCCTCCTAGCCAAATTGTAAATTCACTTCCCTTGTCCGGTAAAAAGCGAGCGATTCCTCTGAATTTTAAAATAGAACTTTCCTTCACTGAACCGATGCTTGCTCTAAGCTACACTCTTTCCCTCCGTCTCTTTAGTGGTCATTGAAAGCCCTCTAGGATTACTATATACTACTTATAGGAAATGTTTATGTATTTCGATTCACTTTTAAATAGCTAGAAGTGTTGTGTGGTGAGTTCTCGCAGAAAAAATTCACTAATGAGTGGATGGGAACATTTAAATGTTGAAAAAAAGGTTCGTAAAATGATTGCGAGTCTTGTTTACACAGTGTATCCGGTATTAAAAGAAAACGCCTTACCATTGAAGAGAAAAGTTATGTTTGTACGCAGTACAGTATTGCATAGTCTATATTATCAAAAATTTTAAGTACGAAAGTGTGATTGTCCAGGTTAGTGGGCCCAACACTATTGAGAACAAAATAAAAAGTTTAAAAACAACCCAGATGTAGAACTTGTGTAAAGTATTGTTTGATTGGTTAAAATATCAGAGGCATGCAAACATTGCTATAAGTGGTCTATTTCTCCAAAATTAAACTGTTTCTCTTGGTAGAGAAAATGGGTCATAGAGAGAATTTCCAGTGTTCTACAAGTTGGATTTCTCGTTTTAAACAAAAACATTCAAATAATTGAGGAACATTTTCTGGGGAAACGACAAGCAAAAGCAAAAGCACGTTCCCACCTCTTGTCTCAGGGGATGAAATTGTTTCTACCGCCCTGGGCAAGGCTGAACTTTTTGCTTCGTTGTTCGCCGGCAATTCTACTCTCAACCCACCTCCAAATGTTCAACCACCAACAGTCCCCAATGTCGCGCATAAAATGACGGATATCATTTTCAAAACTAAAAATGTACGAAAGATGCTCTCTTCTCTTAATACCAGGAAAGCCTCTGGCCTCGACGAGATCCCAGCAATTGTTCTCAAAAAATGCGCACCAAAGCTTGCCCCTGTCCTGACTCGTCTGTTTCAGATATCTTACAATAAAGGCATATTCCCTAGTAACTGGAAAACTACTCGAATACAACCCATCCCCAAGAAAGGATCCAAAGCGCTTCCCAGCAACTACAGGCCTATTTTTCTCCTTTCAGTCTTCTCTAAAGTGATGGAAAAGTATATAAACACCGAAATACTAAAATTTCTTGAAAAACACAGTCTAATCCACGACAGGCAGTATTGATTCCGTCAGCGCAGATCGACTGCCGACCCCCTTTCCTTTGTCATCCATTCTTGGAGCAAGTCTATGGAACTACACGGTGAATGCCAAATTGTTGCTCTAGACATATCCAAAGCATTCGACCAGGTCTGGCACGCAGTGCTGCTTAATAAACTTCCAGCCGATGGCCTACCACCAAAACTTTGTACCTGGACAGCAAATTTCCTCTCCAACAGGAGCATTTCTGTTGTTGTGGATGGCAATTCGTGATGATTGCGTAAATTTTTTGTTATACTTTTTCTGCAAATTTGATTATAACTTTTTAACGAAAAAAGATAGCAATTTTTTTCTTTACATAGTTTATCCAGAAAAAAATAGTTATTTTTAAATATTCCAAAATATAGGTATGTTCCTGGGAAAAAAATTCGATGACCTTATTACTTCAGTTTTCAAATATCCAAAAATATGCAAATTTGGCTTAAAATGGACCTTACTCAATCCCATTTAAGAACCTCTTTTCAGATATTTTTTTTAATATTTCAACAACACACCACGAGGGCTTACAGCCTAAATACTATCGTACCGTGGGTGTCGACAAGGAGGAAAGAGTTAATTCTGGACTTGAAGGTTTGGAGGTTCGGAGGAGAAGGAAAAACATGTACTGGCAAGGAATTCCACAACTTGGAAATCCTCGGAACAAAAGAACGGGCAGAATAAGATGTTCTATGTCTGGTGACCTGGACAGTAAAAGGATGCATTCGCTCTGTTCCCCTGGTAGATCTGTTGGGGGCAGCAGGTGGAGGAACTATGGAAGAAAGCTCCTTTGAGCAGTGCCCGTGCAGATATCTATAAATGAGAGAGAGAGGTCACCAACGCCACGTCGGTGTGCAAGGGATGGCAGCCTTTGGGTGAGTGTAGGGTCACCGATGAGACGTATAGCTAGCTCTCTTCTGAATGGAGTCCAGGATAGCGAGTGTAGAGGCGGCAGCGGCACCCCAAATGTGGGGGCAGTATTCGAGGTTTGGCCTTATTTGTGAAGTATATAAGGTATAGAGATTAACTGGTGAAAAGTATTTGCGATCCCGAAAGAGGAAACCTAATTTCTTAGCAACCGCTTCTGCAATTGATGTGACATGTTGGTGCCAATTGAGATTTCGATTCACAGAAATACCAACAAGTTAAAAGGACTCATTACTTTGAATAACTTGGTTGTTCATTGTGATGAGTCTAGGGCTGGTGTCTCTCTTATGAGATAGAAAGCAAGACGGAGATTTGGTGGAGTTGAATTGTACAAGATTTCTACTTCCCCAGTCTAATATTTTTTGGAGATCTACAGAGACAGAACCCTCCATGAATCTGCGATCCTCATCTAATTGGGCTAAAGAGACAGGCTTAGAATATTGTATATTTGAGTGGAGGGTGCTGTCGTCCACGTAACTGAACTGTGTTGGATGTGCTAGAGAGGAGGTCATTGATGTGGAGAAGAAACAAAGTAGGGGCTAAAGCTGAACCTTGAAGGACTCCTGCATTAATTGTATACAGTTTAGAGGAATTTTTTCTATCGCTTTTCCTTATCTTACCATAGAGCCCAGACATCGAGTTGCGCTCATCAAGTACATACCTACATTTTTTTAGATATTTCTTAGTTCTGATACAACGAGATCCGGTTTTTACCAGATATTATTGCTGGTCCCCTGACTCCTCGTTAAATCAGCACTCTACTACATACACATATAATATATATATATATATATATATATATATATATATATATATATATATATATATATATATATATATATATATATATATATATATATAGACATTCCAAAAAATATGAACATTGTTAGTGTGGCAACAATGTTACAGTGTTGGTCTAGGTGGGTTGAACAAAACATTCTGAGTTAAACATAATTAGCAGAAAATTAACCCTGGAAATAAAAAAATAAAATTTTCTTATCATAACTCTAAACCAAGAAAGATTGAAACATAGAATAAGGGACAATAAGTGAAACTATCATAACGATGAGAAGTCTTGGCAGTAAGAACTGCATTATGGCTTATCCCTGTTGGCACATAGATGACATCTTCATGACCCATTTATCCACCGAAGGATGGGTGAAAACTTTCTTATAGTTGTCTATTAAATTAGAAACGGGGAAGTAACGGTGCGGCAAACTGTTAATTAAATCAGCTCCTAATTGCAGCCTAGCGCAGACAGTAGCACGGACTAAGGCAAAGGAAGAGCAACTTGTCAGTAATTATTAATTAACAGCACGAGCTTTCAACCGGCTTTCTGAGCTTTTACCGGCTTCTACCGAGCTTTACTTCTCTCCTCCTCGTACGCCCAGGAATATGTTTATATGACTGACGTACCAAAATCACCCTTATGCAAAACACCCTTAGATACGACGGGCCGTCTTAACTTCATGCGGAATAGAGGTTATATTTCAAAGCACACTCGGATCCTCTATAAAGATTTCGAACAATTTCTCATTAAGGCGCAATGAGCTACTGATTGTCATTTATTTGGCACGCAATTGTGGAGGCCTTGTCTGTTGAAGCAACAGAATGCGTTCAAACACGTCAAATAAATGAGTATAATTATTCGTTTGTTGGCTACACTGTGTTCTCCATGTAATTATTTTGATTTATTTGCTCTGACGAATCCTTTGGCCCTTTCGGAATGAGTGAATTAGAATTACAAGGAGAGGTCTCCAGCTCTTGTTGTGCATGAAATGGAGCGTTCATAAATTAATATTTAACTCAAGAAGTAATAAAAAAGTCTGGAAGCAGCAAGTGCGTTATGGAAGTGAATTTTCATTAAAATGCTTTTAATAGCAAATATGTCTCTTTAATGCAAGCGGCCATCAATTTGGTCACCGGTATAACCTATATAGTAAAAACAATGTACCATATTTTATCAAAATTACTTGCTTGAAAATGTACAAAAATTCTCCGAAAATAAACTTAAAATGTTTCCGAGAAAACTCGTTTGCTAGCCGACGAACCTTGGGTTAATATCAAATTGAGTTATTGAATTTTGAAGCATTTAATGAAAATTCGCTACCAAAACGCACTTACTGAGTTTCGATTTTTTTTACAAACATATATCGATGAAAGATGTTTTACGTCGTCTACTATTGGCTGAAGATAAGGAAGGAGTGATAACTTTTTTGAAGAAAGTCAATTTAAAAGATTGTTGTTATATGGTACCTGATGCTTGGAATACTCTGACGCCAATAAATCTTCCCAAAGCATGAAATAAATTGGTTGGAGAAATGGAGGATGAGGAGAACGTTGAAATGAATAACACTTGAATTGCTGAGGATTTGGATGAGATTACAAATGAGTTATTCCCTCGGCTTCCTGGTTTTACTGATTGCGACCAAGAAGATGCGCGAGCTTGGTTGGGAGATGACAGTGATGCAGAGTTCCACATCTTCAATGATGATAAAATTGTGAGTACGGTGCTAGAAGAAAGTAAAGAGGATGATGAGAATGAAAGTTCAGATAAGGAAGATGAGGAAGAAGGACCAAGTCATGGGGAGGCATTCAAAGCATTAGAAACTGTGCTATTGTGGTGTGAAAGACAGGACGAGAGCAGTTCAACGCAAAGACTTTGGTTGAAAAAAATGCGTCACCTAACTGCAAAGAAAAGGCAGTCAAATTTTGTACAAAAAAAAAGTATTTGATTATTTTCGTTAAATTTCCTCGTTATTTTTGTTAAATTCGTTTCTTATTGTTGTTAAATTTCTTCATTTTACATATGTACATATGACTAAAATATGGTATGTATTCTATGCCCTATGCTAGGGATGGGCACATTTCTTAAAACATCGATGTTAACATCGATGTTTAACATCGAAACCTACTATCGATGGTAGGAAAAACATCGGCTGGAAAACATCGATGTTAGGAAACATCGATGTTTTCAAAATAATTGTGAATTAACCAATTCTCTAATTCTATGTTCTTTCGAGAAAAAAATAGTTTGTAGTTTTGTAGGCATTAGAAAATGGAAACATATTCCGATGCAGATTATGGCAGGTGCAAGTAATACAAAAAATAAGTGGTAACAAAAATAAATAAATGTTTATTGTACTGCAATAAAATAAGAAAGAATGTGTAACACAAAAATAGAAAAACTTAACTTCTAATGACTTTAATAATAAAAAGTAAACTTCAAATTTAATTCTAAACTGTTAATAACCCTGTTTATATATATATATATATATATATATATATATATATATATATATATATATATATATATATATATATATATATGTATATATATATATATATATATATATATATATATATATATATATATATATATATATATATATATATATATATATATATATATATATTATATAATTCACCAATATTAGTGATAATACTGATAATCTCACCCTACAGTTTTATATAATCCAGTAATCTCTGTTAATGGACTGAAGGAATCATATTTTGCCCAAGTGTTCTCCAGTTAAACGGTTTCTTTCTTGCGTGGCTGTCTGTCCAGCTTTGGAAAAAAAATCTGCTGGTGCAGAAGTCGCCACTATGGACAAGAATTTTTTCGCTACAGGGTATAAATGGGGACATACATTTTTATTATCTGACCACCATTTCAGTGGATTCTCGGTAAGATTAATTAGAGGATTTTTTAAATACAAAGACATTTCGCTTAATTGTCCTTTCTCTTGTGAAGCACTCTTTTGAACTAACTGAGAATGATGCGCCGATATATTGCCCTTTGGAGTAACTATAATTATGTTAAAATTTTTACCAAACATCATTGTGACAATGTAGCCTACTTACTCGTGTCCTGTTTATTATTTGTCGATTCACTTTCTATTATTTCGCGATTGTGGTCATCATCTCCTTGCGTTTCTGCTAACAGTGATAACTGTTGTATTAGATTAACTGCTGCTGCAACATTATGAGGACTCTTAAAATAAATCTTTTTGAACCTCGGATCCAGCAAGATTGCCACGGCTAATTGTTGGACTTGTTCAACAGCAGAAAATCGTTTCCTACATTCTTGGAGAAGTGCTTCTTTTAGTGAAATACCTAAGGTGTCGTTTACATCACATTCAATGTGTGAATCTTCTTTTTCCAAATTATACGTGAGAGGGATTACAAGACTCGAACTAATATACTTTTGACCACAAATTTCTGTTGTTACTGCTTCTAACGTCTTTAGAAGTTCAATGATTTTATTCAGTCCAAAAACTTCCTTGGCTGTAACCATTGTGGGGGCAGAAGGATGTCCGTTCACTATGGTATTTATGTATTCCCGCAGTTCAAGAAAACGATTAATCATGTACTATATAGAATTCCAGCGGGTGGACACCTCTTGTATTTTTTTTCAGGTTTATGGTCGCTTGTTTGTGCCTTCCGTAATTCATCAGCAGCTAGTACTGAATGCCTAAACCACGTTACAATTGTTTTAATTTAGATATAACTGATCACAATTCCGAAATAGATTTTATAGCTCTGTCAGCAACATAATTTATTTGATGAGCGAAGCAATGAATGTGCCTTTTTTTGGAAAACGTTTCCTCAATAGCTTTTGTCATTTTGGCCGCTCCCTCCGTAACAACAGTAGTAACTTTAGTTTCTAGGATACCCCATTCCTCACTTATACGTTTTAACACTCCTGAAATGTATTCGGCTGTATGCCGTTCTTCTAAAAGATATACACCTAAGTCAACAGAATTTATGGAATTGTTATCTTCAAAGTGCATAGGAACACCAATAAAACTTCTACATTGCATATCTGTCCATATATCTGTCGTCACACAATAGCAAGACATTTTTTTTTAATTTGCCAACGATATGCATTTGCAACAGGATTTGTGGGATACGTAACGATGTTTCGATGATTACAAGTAACATCGATGTTAAAAATATAACATCGAAATTACAACATCGATATTTTAAACATCGATGTTCAATGGAAAACATCGATATTCCAAAAACATCGATGTTAGGTGCCCATCCCTACCCTATGCCCAATAAATTTGCGCTAAAAGAAATAGGGGTGTCTGTACATGTTTTTCTCTATAAAATAAGCACATGATTGGTTATCCGGAAAATTCTCTATCCAGAATGCCTCTGGTCCCAATTAGTCCGGTTAATCGGCGTTTTACTGTAAATTGAAAAGTGTTATAAAGTGTGTGTGTGTGTGTGTGTGTGTTTTGTTTCTTTAACGTCAGCCTATTTATGCGACTATGGCCAATCACCGACGCCGTGGAGCAGTTTCAGCTCACTATCCTGGAAATTTTTTCGCACCCTTGCTTTTCTGTAACGAAGATAGGGATCTTTAACGTGCCCAACATCGCATGAACACGTGACCGACGGCCTTACGCCCCCTCCGAAGGGCGGAACGTGCAGATATTCAACTTGCTCAAATATAATGCCAGAACCTCGGTTGATGTTAATGTTACAGTTTGTACTGAAAAAATGAAAGGAGAACCCTGGGATCGAACCCAGTACCCTTCGTTTCAGAGGCACACGTTTTTACCTATGAACCACCGAGGCTCCAGTATTATAAAGTATTATCATTATAATAAAGCGTGCTACGAAATGTAATTTATACAGTGCTTTCATTTCAAAACTAGCCACCCTTAATAATTTCTTTATCAGGTAAATCTGGTTTAAAAAAAAAACAGGTCAATTGGGATTTCGAGGGGCACGTTCAAAAACAGTATTTTCGGAATTTTACTTTTCACCTCCTAAGCCCCAGTCACCCTAACTTTATAATTTTAGATGTAACCCCCTAGCTTGAGACATCATTTTAAAGGTATTTAAAATCCTAATCCAACGGCGTTCACGAAATTTAAATCCACCGCCAACTTTTGAATTTAGAAGAAGAAACGTCATCAAATTCGGAATATTTAAAAAAAAACTTAATAGTTTAAGACAAAAACCTACTTTATTGAATGCTAAAGGTGCCCTGAGTTGTTAGCTAAACAATAAAATAATCAACAGTCGAATTTATTTCTAACATTTGAATTGTTTTTATCAGTAATTTTTCTGAGCGTAATGCTGTTGCAAATTTAGCTCCCCGGTGCCATTTGCGGCTATCAATTTTTCTGGTACGAGGTGATATGGGAATGATAACGCCCATGTCTAATTTAACGATAAATTTCAGATAAAATGAGCCAGTTTTACTTTCTTGATAACTTTGTTACTTATTCGTATTTATTGTTCGATTTCTTGAGGACTGCAACGAGTTAAAAACCGAGTCGGTTGTGATCAAATTTTTAAATTTTGAAAACTTCAAACTCATTTAAATCATTTAGATTTAAAATATTAAATTTAAATAAAACTAGCAATCATGGTTTACACTACACAAGAAAGAGTTGAAATAAATTACTTGTATGGTGCTCAGAATAGGTGTGCTCGTAATACCGCCCGAGTTTTCAACGAAAGGCATCCTGAAAAAAGTGTGGGACACCAATATGTGCTAAGTCTTGCACGAAAATTTGAAGAAACTGGCTCAGTATGCAACAAAGCAAATAAACAACCACGAGTTCTTAACGAAGCTGCACAAATTGATGTTTTAGGATGTTTTGCCGCTGAACCTACGACTTCAATTCCAAATATCGCTGCATTAACGAATATTTCCGTCGATACATAAAGTTTTAGAACTTTAGAAATTATTTCCTTATGAATTTACCATTCTCCATGAACTCGGCGAGGATGATTATGATAGAAGGATTCAATTCTGTGAATTAATGACTGCCAGAATTCAAGACGATAGGAATTTGGTAAAGAATATTTGCTTTAGTGATGAATCAACGTTCTTTCTGAATGGTTTTCTTAATAAACACAACTGTAGATATTGGGATAATCAAAATCCACTAGTGTTCGTAGAGGGTTATACACAGTTTCCACAAAAAATTAATGTCTGGGCGGGATTTCTTGGAAATAAAATAATAGGCACTTTGTTTATTGAAGAAAATTTAACTGGTGATTTGTGTTTAAATTTTTTGGAAAATTATATTGACCCACTCATAACAGAGTCCTTAGAAAACCAACTTAATGAAGAAGGCAACCCACTGCTGGATGAACAAAATTTGCACTATCAACAGGACGGTGCACCACCACACTATGCCCTACGTGTTCGCGAGTGGCTTAATCAAAGATTTCTCGACAAATGGATTGGCAGACGAGGCGCCCTGGAATGGCCCGCCAGATCTCCCGACTTAACACCACTGGACTTCTTCCTTTGGGATTATTTAAAATCAGCTGTGCATCATAATTCTTCACCAGATAATTCTCAGGTTCTAAAAGATAGGATCACCCAAGCTTGCCGACAAATTACTACAGAAACCTTTCAAAACGTTAGACGAGAATTCGTCGATCGACTATTTTATTGTTTAGCTAACAACGGAGGGTACTTTGAGCACTTAATAAAGCAGATTTTTGTCCTAAACTCTATTTTTTAATATTTCGAATTTTATGAGGTTTACTTCTTCTAAATTCAAAAGTTGGCGGCGGATTTAAATTTCGTAAACGCCGTTGCATTAGGATTTTAAATACCTTTAAAATTATGTATCTCAAGCTAGGGTGTGTCATTTAAAATTATAAAGTTGGGGTGACTGGGGCTTAGGGGGTGAAAAGTAAAATTCCAAAAATACTGTTTTTGAACGTGCCCCTCGAAATCCCAATTGTACTGTTTTTTTTTTGAACTAGATTTCCTTGATAAAGAAATTATTAAGGGTGGCTAATTTTAAAATAAAAGCTCTGTATACAATTAATAGTTTTAAATATTTATGTTTCCGTCAAACTTTTATCAATGTACATCTATTATGTACACTCGGAGGTCATAGAAAATGTGATCCCTGTTTCTATAAACTTTCTAAATTCCCAAACTTTTTGCGTGCGCGGTTATTTGGGTAGGGCGAGAGGGAAGTATCCTTTAAACGAATATTTAAATTCCTTTTTGGATATCCAGATCGGGACAAGTATTAACAGGGGCATGTTTGCATTAATTACTCAAAGGTTCTGCGATACAGATTTCACTGCCATCATGCTTTACAGGCTGAATTTATTATGAAACTTTTACTACGGGCTCGTCTCCAATGCTTACTGCCCTCATCACAATTTATTAGCTTATATACTGGAAATTAAAGTTGATGTTCTGTTAATAAGAATGCTATTAGGAATTTTCGCTCGATTTTACTAGTGAGGCTCCTTCTTTGATCTAAAACGTGTTTGTTGATTAAACCTAACTTGACCATAAGTACACTTAGAGACCCCAATCATCACAACACATCTTTTTAAAGACCTGACGATGGCTTCACCAACAAAGTTAGCGTCTGTGGCTGAAAAATTCCAAACTATTTAACTACTAAACATTGTATTTATATTACCTGTTGGGTAAAAGACCGATACCCTAGAGAGAGAGAGAGAGAGAGAGAGAGAGAGAGAGAGAGAGAGAGAGAGAGAGAGAGAGAGAGAGGGGGGAGAGAGAGAGAGAGAGAGAGAGAGAGAGAGAGAGAGAGAGAGAGAGAGAGAGAGAGAGAGAGAGAGAGAGAGAGAGAGAGAGAGAGAGAGAGAGAGAGAGAGAGAGAGAGAGAGAGAGAGAGAGAGAGAGAGAGAGAGAGAGAGAGAGAGAGAGAGAGAGAGAGAGAGAGAGAGAGAGAGAGAGAGAGAGAGAGAGAGAGAGAGAGAGAGAGAGAGAAAGAGAAAGAGAAAGAGAAAGAGAAAGAGAAAGAGAAAGAGAAAGAGAAAGAGAAAGAGAAAGAGAAAGAGAAAGAGAAAGAGAAAGAGAAAGAGAAGAAAGAGAAAGAGAAAAGAAAGAGAAAGAGAAAGAGAAAAGAGAAGAAAAGAGAAAGAGAAAGAGAAAGAGAAAGAGGAAAGAAAAGAGAAAGAAAAGAGAAAGAGAAAGAGAAAGAGAAAGAGAAAGAGAAAGAGAGAAAGAGAGAAAGAGAAAGAGAAATTGCAAACAAACTTGCCGGAAGTTCTTTTAAAATCCCGTTATAACTGTTCCCACCGAGTTTCGGGCTACCATTTATATCAAAGAGGCAGTGCGAACTATTAATCAGTGGCAACGCCTTGTTTGGCCAAACTTTGCTGTTTATGTCCTTAGAGATATAAATACTCTCATGGGCGTCTAATTTTACCGGTTTTCTAGCATTTTTGATAAGTTTCTGGCTTTCTACTTTGTGGGGATGATTCTGAGCCACGCATGACTAGTTTATACTACCGTATCTCAGCTATGCTAGATGGTATTTACATCTGGTTTCAATGGCCAGTTTGGTCTGCACACCGTATTTAAAATTACATTCTTTACAACTTATCTCATACGTACTTGACATTTCAGTGTTCTTATCTTTTGTAATGCCCAACAACATTTTGAAATAATTTTTGGCGAAAAGTTAGCTGAAAATAAGCTTTTTTAAAAATTCTCTCGAGATTCCTTGTGATTCGCGGTTCAAATGATAAGCAGACAAACTTTTTGTCAAGTTTATCTTTTCTGAATGTCTGGGATTTAATTATAAGGGTTCCGCTGCCATTGCAAACAAAATCTCCAAATTAAGTTTTAAACGGACAGGCTACGAAAATATGTCACAATAAACAATCAGCGGGGTTGCCGTTTACAACAATTCTCATCTAAATCTGCAGATATCAGAAAAATGTCAATAAATATAAATTTTAATGAAAGTGATTCAATTTGTTTTAAAGCAATCTGGAACTGCGTTTATTCTATTATATTTATATTATACATAAAAATATTAAGCGTCCTATTTTCACGGTGTTTAAAAGCCAACTCCATCTCTCCAGTTTAATCTGACAACACCACTATTTGTCATCTTTTCTTCCACCTAGTTGCGGAACCAATATACTTGGTTCCGCAACTAGGTGGCGGCACGTTGCTATGTGTCTCTCACTTAGTGTAAAAATGCTGGCTACCATAGCCGTATTACTTTATAGGTATATTTTCACTACAACTAGTATGCCGTACTGACGAGCTCTGATTAAAGCGAAACCCGTCTACGGTTCTAATTGTTGTGAGAATGCATCTAGCCTTACATACTTTGTCCCTATATTGGGGAAGAAATGGGCCAGGGCTGACAATTTACTAAATTGTTAGTTGGTTGTATACATTCTCTATTTTATAACACTTTGTGTTATTTGGAGCTGGCGTGAGAACATACTACTTGGTTCCGCAACTAGGTGGCGGCACGTTGCTTCGTGTCTTACCACACACTTAGTGGTAATCCCAATAAGTACTTATTTGTCTGAAAGAATTGTTAGCTTTGCTAAAGTCAAGAAAACAGATTTTCTGTAAGAAGTAAATATTTCTTTCGCCGTATAAAAAGCACAAATTTACTTGATCTAAAAAAACATTCTTTCAGTGAAGTATCTCTTTTCTGTATAAAGAAGAATTATACCTGAAAGGAAAATATGCAGCCCTTAATTCAATCATCATTTCATTTACTTGTTGCTACTAGCTTGATTTCTTAAAATTTTATAAGACTTCAAAATATGACGGCCACATATTTGTCACATCTCATGTTTTGTGCTTTTTACCTCTGAATGCGAATGGAGATTTTTTTAAATATTTTCTTCTATGGTAGACATTACATTTTCAATAAGATATAATTTATTTAAGGGATACTAATATGTCCCAAAATTGGTAATAATAATAAAAATAATAATAATAATCAAAATAATAATAATAATAATAATCTTTATTAACTACAATTATAAGCTATGGTCAAATATGAGGCTCACTGAAGGACATTAAAGGACACAAAAATAAATCCATATGATTGTATCCGCGAAATCAAACAAACAAAAATCTTCAAAAGTCTGTGACCAATAGACTTAAGCTTCCGAGGTCATCCCAAACACGCGCACACACACACACACAACTACAATCATACAGCATGTCCATACAGATAAGTCTTCGACTTGTAATAGTGAAAATGTACACTTAATATATCTATTAAGCCATACGTTCCATAAATATCCCCTCTGCTCAAACTGGGGGATACAGGTAATGTAGTTATCAGGTGTCAATTCTCCTGTGTCTTGTTGTGTCACGCATACGTGTATACCAGTAAGTTTTAAGGTATGACGTGAGATCAGCGGTGTATAGTGAGGAATTTTGTGTGGAGTGTTAAGCTGCGTACACATCTGTGTAAATATTCGCAGAAAAAATAGGACTACATACAGGCTTGGAGTCTGCTTCTCTGGCTTTATTGTTGGGTTTTGTTTCGGTAAGTGGAGGACGTAGCCAGCAGGTAAGCTAACTGAAGCAAGTTCCCTTCTGAATTCTAGATGTTCTAGGATGTTCTTCAACGTTTCTGTAACCGCATATCCTCAGACAGAAACGTTGAAGAACATCCTAGAACATCTAGAATTCAGAAGGGCCACTTGCTCCAGTTAGGTTACACGCTGGCTGCGTCGTTCACTCACAGAAAATAAAACTAACAGTGAAGCCAGAAAAATAGTCTCCAGGCCTGTATGTAGTATGGACAAGTTTCACCAAGTAAGGGCAACAACAATCAATGAACTGATGAAATGAGAGTTAAAATCCTAACATCTACTTGGTATAACTATCGATACTAAGGCATATCTATAAACTTTCAATCAATAAGAGCATAAACGCACCTTGAATTCCTATTAAAATGTGGCTATAGAAATGATACTACATTGAGTTCTTCGAAAAATGAGGCTATATAGAAAATGCTACAAAATACATTTTAAACTAGTCACACAAATTGGCCACACAAAATGTCACACTAGATAATTTCCTTGTGTGGAATTTCACTTAAGTGTTGGATAATATCAAAAAATTAAAGCACGTCTGGTTGGATTCTAAATTATATCCGGCTCGAAGGACCAAACGTTTTGTTCACATTGGATCCGATGCGACAGACTAAATGAATGGCTTTAGTGAATTTTATTTCAAAAATCACTAATGAGGAGATCTCGCCTTTTGAATTTTGAAGAAATTTCCTCAAATGAGCGCGAACTAGGCCCCATAGATCACATATCCGGGGCCAGTTACGATTTATATATATATATATATATATATATATATATATATATATATATATATATATATATATATATATATATATATATATATATATATATATATATATATATATATATATATATATATATATATATATATATATATATGTAGGTATCACACCGATAACTCAAAAAATAATGGCTGATTTTCATAAACTTTGCTAAGTCACTTTCTTTTGCAAGTGCCTTAGAAAAATTCGTTAGAGAGAAAAATAGTAGCAGTTTTTCAGAGAAAATTTTAGGTTTTCTTTTCGAAAAACATTATATCTCCGGAAATGTCAAAGCTATGGCTACCAAATTTGGTAAGCAGGTTTACATTGTAAAAACCAAACTAAACACCAACATCTAGATCTCTCAGTAAAAAAAGTTATAGGCATTTACGGTAGCAAAATTTTAATGCCACTAAAAGTCAGAAAAACGCAATACCAAAATATTCTATGCGTCAAACAAAATCAATTAAATATAACAGACAATGTTCACTTTTTAATGGCGCAAAAAAGTCAAGAAGTACGAGCAAAATTACTTTGAACATTTTATAATTTTCCTTCTGTAAATGTCAAACTTGAGATTTGAAACGTAAAAATTAGTATAACTATTGCAGTTTATGAATGGTAAATATTTCATACGATGTATATTATAATGTTACAGATTTATGCTACTCTTCTCATTTGTTAAAATAGTTGCAAAACGTGCCCGTGAAATAGACCTTAAATATAAATAACTGAAGACCATTCTGGGTGATGCACCTTTTATTGCAGTTTCCCTGCTAAGCCTTAGGGTAGTCGAGGGATTAGACGGCTGACTCATGAGCGGAGGGATGTGGATTCAAATCTCACTGTTTTCTTCCCTTAGGGCTCCTCCGCGTCTTTGCCGCCACAATAGCGCCGCAGCCTTTGGCTTACTGTGCATGCCCTTTGTCTTTTCTACTCCACCCATTTCAAAATCACTGTGCCTTGAACTAGTCTGCACAGCAATTGGTATGGTGAACTTTTATATTGCTCTGTCTCCGGTCTAGGCTGTCCGTAGATCAGTTGTCTTTTGCGGTCCAGAGCTTTACACTTACACCAGATGTGCTGGGCTGATTCCTCCCCCTCGCCGCAGAGTCTGCCTGCCAGGTCGCCCACGAACCGCCCCATTTTATGCAGGTGTCTCTTGACGGCCATGTGTCCCATCAAAAAGCCTGTTATGTTTCTGAGCTGTCCTCTGTTAAGATTTAGCAGCTCCACAGCTCTCTTCGAACTGGGCTCCTCAATTACTGACGTCCCATGTCTGAGCCCTGGACAGTCTGCCCAGTGCACTTTATGTTCGTTTCTGACTCACGACTTAATGGATCCCTTGGCAGTGCTCCTCGTCACGCCCAGGACCGGTTCTGGTCTCATAAATGGTACTGATGGTCCTCTCTTCGCGAGACTGTCAGCTTCTTCATTGCCTTTGACACCCGAGTGACACGGCACCCAGATGAGGGTGACCTCATTCCGCCCAGCCAGCTCACTCCTCTTGTCTCGGTATTTACTTACCAGCCTGGAATTTACCCGTGAGCTACTTAGCGCCTTAAGGGCTGCCTGGCTATCTCGGACTATGAGGATCCGCTTGTTGGTGTAGCACCTCTTTTTGCCCTCTCGCACACAGTGCAAGATGGCGTACATTTCGGCCTGAGGTCCGAGAGAAGTACTGTGACTTACCCTCGGTCCTTCCGAATAAACGCCTGCCCCGTCCCACGCTCCTCGTTTGATCCGTCCGTGAACCAGACGAGCGTGTCCCGTGGTGGACCCGACGTCTCCACCCGCCATGCCTCGCGGTCGGGGATTTCCACTGTCAACTTGTTTTCCCTGCAGATTCGCGGGCTCGCGAAGTCTGGCCTCATTTCATGCATGGGCTCCTTCACGATCTCCTGAATTTTGCAGTGGCCCCTGCCTCCTGGGTTTATCTTCAATCTATCATTGCAGGCTAATCTGTATAGTCATATCCTGGCCTCCCCCATGATGACTATGCTTGGGGGGCGGGAGGGGGGGTGGGGGCATATCCAGCAACACCTCCATGGTGGCTGTTAGGTTTGAAGTCATGACCCCTGTGATGCCAAGGCTCTCACTGTAGACTGAATTTCTCTTTTAACTTGTTTTTACTTTGTTTCGTCTGATTCAATTTTAACGTTGTCTGATCAGATTGTGTAATTTCAACGTTTTTAGCGACCTATTGTTGAGAAAATGACTAATGAAAGGCTAAAACTTTTAAGACCTTCAATTCCAATTTAGTAGCAGCTGTTGTTGCCCTAAGTTGGTAAAACCATTCCGCATTTAACAGAGACGTAGATCTGTGACTTCGAAAGAGTTTTTTTTTCTCTGCGGCTGGATATCATTTTTACAGCACCGACAAGCAAAATGTTTCTCTCTGTGAAGCCATCGATACTTCTGTATTTTGATCAGATTTTAAATATTTTTTACCTTATTAATTTATTTTGATTGGCGAATTTTCTTGTACAAAATGTTTTTTGATGCCAAAAAAAAGAGTTTAATGAATTTTTTTTTGTTTGAAAAAATATATTTTTCGAATTTTGTATGAAGACTTATTCAGTTAATGGAACATTTGTAAAACAATATTCGTCGAAAATATGGTTTTAATGGATTTCGTGCAAACAAATTATTTTCTCATCAATTTTAATTACAGAATAGGTATATAATTTCACTTTTATGTATTCTTTTAGCAAAATTTTATGTAAAAAAATATTTAGCTTAGTGTTCGCAGAATTGTTTTGTGCTTCTGTAGAAATAATTCTTTTAGAGATTTTTTTTGTGAAATTTTGGTAACTAATGATAAATGTTTGATGTGTTACTATTAAAAAAATTCGGATTTTCTTGAAAAAATTGTTTGCAAATTTTCATTACTATTTTTAAGTTTCGTCGAAAAGGTTTTTGTAAATAATTATGTTTTGGTAGGTGGGTAAAGAACTTTTTTCGGATTGGGTCGACCGGATAAAAATTTTTAAATTAAATTCAAACGGGTTGATTATATTGATTAGTTTTGAATGACTAGAATAAAATTACTGCATTTATATAACTACAATTCCAGAAGGACCAGAGCAATTGTTTTTTGTGGATGCAGCGTATATATATATATATATATATATATATATATATATATATATATATATATATATATATATATATATATATATATATATATACATAACGAATATACGTGGCGTTAAAACAACAAGAATTTTAATATTACAAATTCACACATAAAAATAATGGTTGAATTGCGATCCAATATTGGTTAATTCGATGAAGTGACATAAAAATGTAGGTGGTTGGTTGCCACAACCAGCACGTGCAAGATGTCCCTTGTATCTGGGGTCGTATTCCAAAGGGGCCAAAGTTGTTAACGTGTCCAGGTGAAAAATTTCGATGTCTTGATTCCGCTTGCAGGCGTTCAAATGGATTTCTAATCACGGGTCAGTCGCTTGTCGAAACACTCGCTCTTCCTACAACGAGGCTCACTGACCTCTCCACGTGACAAACGTTGATTTCTATGTCTTGATGATGAAGAAGATTTAATTACGGGTTTCGGGTCAGGCGATCTTCCTATGATGCCACCTTACCGCTTACCGCTTGACGACGAGATTAAGTTTCGTAAGACCACAACATAATCAACTAGTTTGGTGTGTATGGGTACCGCTTACGGTTCAGCCAGTCTTGCTACGGCGCTTACTGAAGACTGGATGACGAGGAATTGGGAGAGTTCTTGCATTCAATCTAGTTCCAGGTTCAGCTTTAGCTCTTACTTTGTTTCTTCTCCACATCAATGACCTCCTCTCTAGCACATCCAACCCAATTCACAGTTACGCGGACGACAGCACCCTCCACTCAAATATACTCTAAGCCTGTCTCTTTAGCCCAATTAGATGAGGACCGCAGACTCATGGAGGGTTCTGTCTCTGTGGATCTTCTAAAAATATTGGACTGGGAAAGTAGAAATCTTGTACAATTCAACTCCACCAAAACTAAGTCTTGCCGTCTATCTCATAAGAGATACACCAGCCCTACACCCATCATAATGAACAACCAAGTTATTCAAAGTAATGAGTCCTTTTCACTTGTTGACATTTCTGTAGATTTAAATCTCAATTGGCACCAACATGTCACATCAATTGCAGAAGCGGCTGCTAAGAATTTAGGTTTCCTCTTCCGGGCTCGCAAATACTTTTCACCAGCTAATCTCTATACCTTATACACTTCATAAATAAGGCCAAACCTTGAATACTGGTCCCACATTCAGAAGAGAGCTATACGTCTCATTATTGACCCTAACCTCACCCAAAGGCTGCCATCCCTTACCCACCGGGCACGGGCACTGCTCGGAGGAGCTTTCTTCCATAGTTCCTCTACCTGCTGCCCCCAACAGATCTACCAGGAACAGAGCGAATGCACCCTTTTACTGTCCAAGTCACCAGATATGGAACATCTTGTTATGCCCGCTCCTTTGTCCCGAGGACTTCCAAGTTGTGGAATTCCTTGCCGGCACATATTTTCCTTCTCCTGCGAACCTTCAAGTCCAGATTTAACAAGCTGCCTCTTTCCTCCTTGTCGACACCCACGGTACGATAGTATTTAGACACTGAGCCCTCGTGGTGTGTTGCTGATGTAAAAAAGTTGCTTCTCTCTGTTGTTGCCGCTTGATGACACCTGTCTCATTGCGCCACTCTCGGTACCTGTGCCTCCTGACGGCTATTGTATGCATTAAGAGGGGTTACAGGGTAATAAGACACGGGGTTGTACTCGGGGATGTTAGGAGTGAATGTTCACAAATATTGGAACAAAACAGCATCTGATTTTCTATGTCCTTTGTCATTTGACGACTATTATATGTTTGGGACTTTATTCGGAAAAGAAATTGATCCCGACTAATACTAATATAATTTTTTTTTGTTTTTCTATGAAATTGACTTTTCTCGAGTTATGTAATTTTCAAAATGAACGATTCAAAAGTCGAGTTAATTAGGCTTACAACGTTCAGGAAGAAATCAACAACAGCGAGTTTGTTGAGTTATGCCATTCCACGTATAACCCTGACCTGACTCCATCGGACTATAACCTCTTTCTTGAGCTTAAGAATCACTTGGGAGCCTTTTTCTTTTTCTTGTCACAGACAACTTAAATAGCTACAATCAGCTTATATCTAGCTACAGTGTGTTGATAATAAATTTGACGTTTTTGCACCTTCTTCATTAAGCTGCACGAAGGTCAGTTATTAAAAATTAAAGTAACCCTCCTGCCACTGATGGTTATGCGCGATTTCCAACCGTTTAATTTTTATTCTTGTAATAATACTAATGGCAAAGAACCATCTTTTTTCATTTTATGTATCTTTGAAATATTTGGACGCAGCTTTATAAGGCGCCCTCTCACGTTACACTAGACCTACTCGGCTTGTACACAGTTGGCCGGGTAATTTAATAAACACCCCCGTGTGGCGGTAGCGGTGCTCTGGGGATCCCCTTCTTGATACCGCCCGCCTTATTGATTTAATAAAGAAATGATCGCACACTGCGCTCTATTACATCCCCATACGTGTGGCCTCTCCATGCATCTGTTTAAAGACACCTCCTAATGTGTTACTTCCATAAAAGCTCGACGTTGGGATATTTAACAATTTAAGATAGACAACAAGGGAAATATCTCTGGGAAGGTATTGTTAAATTATATATTTTGTAATACTGATGAAAACTAGTGGAGCTAATATTTTGTAATAATGACGAAAACTAGAGGTGGTGTAGGGTGGGGGGACGGGGGGATGGGCACTTTAACCAAATTAACAACTACTGATATCTTATATCTAAGGCATCGAAAACTAGCCCCTGTTATTTTTGTAAGCGAAACTTGATAACTCTAGGTAGCGGGGATATTATTTCCAACGATATCGCTTTAGATTATTGTATCTAAATCATGACAATATTAAGTGGAAGCAGTATTAGATTAGATTAGATTTTATTGTGGGTGGGCTATTCCAGTCCCTCCACCGCGACCTTAGGTCGATTGTGGCTCACGTCTAATTATTTAGATTTCACCCATCAATTCCAGCTCCCTGACGGATTCGATGTTTTCTTGAGGTTGAAAGTTTGTTTGGCAGGTGTACTGCCATCTGAGTGAAGTCGCTTGCCCGTTTCGAAGCTCAAAGAGAGATAACCTCTCTCCAAGTTCGTCTGGACCCGACATCCGTCAGTGTTTGCCTCGAGGCGGTATCATGAAGTCTCGCTCTCGAGCAGCATCTAATTTCTAGTTGTAATCCACCCCTAGAGATCTCAGCTCCCCTCAGGCTCGTCTAGACCGGACACCTAACAGTGTTAGACTCAAGGCAACATCCCATCGAGTCCCCCTCCCGAGCATCACCCCAGCGAGGCCGTCCGTCCTTTTCGTAGCACACAGTGGTGGCCTCAAACTCCGGGTGTTTACCACTCATCAGAGTTGTCAACCCCCTCCGGGTCGTTTGGACACACGACACCCGCCAGCACTCAACCCAAGGCGGCACCCATCCGGAACCCCGCTCTCGAGTAAAAACCAAGCGTGGGCAACCGTCCATTTCTAAGCCCAGAGTGGAGGCCTCAAAATCCGGGTGTACATCACTCCCCAGAGATATCCGCCTCCCTCCAGGCCCACCTGGACAAGACCCCCGCCAGTGTTTGATTCCAATTAGTCGACTTTTACGACAGGCAGGAGTTTCTAGTCTTTTAGTTAGTCCCCGGACCCACAGGGGACGGAAGCAGTATAAAAACACGGTTAGAGTCTCACTTTCTGATACATAAATCCACTGTGTACGGTTCAGAAACGCTAAATGTATTGGCGCGAAAAACTGAATGTATTAATTAAGCTAAAGTGCATGCATTAGCATTATTAATTTATAAAGACTAGCATAGTGCTTTAAATTACCTGTTTTTGAGAAGGACCAGACGAATTGTGCTTTGTGGGTGTAGACTTATAATGAATACACGTGGTAAAACAATAATAACTCGATATGACAGTTACAAATTTACATGCAAAAATAAATGGATGAGTTGTCATCCAACACTGATCAACACAATAAAAGGTGACTTGCGATTGGAGATGGGTAGGTTGCCGTAACCAGCACGTGGATGATGTCGCTCGTAGCTGGGGGCGTCGTCCAAAGGGGCCAAGGTGTTTCACGTCTCCAGGTGAGAGATGTGGATTGCGGTATATTGGTACCGCGAGATAAATGGAGCCCAAACAAACTCGCCTTCCCACAGTAAGAACCGCTGAGTTAGCCGTAGTTGGAAAGGAGCCAACAAATATGCAGGCTCAAACAGCAAGTCGGACGGAATATCACTGTGAGAATCTACATCAGCAGATCCTTTGTTTCACCTAGAGACAATAAGTGCTACGCCTGGAGTGAAGTGGATAAAGAGGCTGCTTACAGGGATAAGACCGTTCATTCTTGTTCCGGGTTAGTACTCTGCACATCGAGTGCAAGACATTAGATCACATCTAGGTTGATCGTCATATTTTTAGTATATTGTATTATTAATTTTTTGTATTAAGTAATTAAGTATTGATTGTTTAAAGTATTAAATAAATTGTTTTAAAAATTCAAACGTCTTAACAATAAAGTTATGTCGTGGTTGAAGGGATTTCTAATCACGGGTCAGTCGCTCGTCGAAAAACTGGTTCTTTCCACAACGAGGCTCATTGACCTGTCCATGTGCCAAGGTGACAACCGTGGGTTTTGATATCTTGATTATGGGTAACGGGTCAGGCGATCTTCCTAAGATGCTCCCTAACCGCTGGATGATGACAAAGTTAACTTTGGTATGACACAGCAAAATCAACTATTGTGATGTGTCTGACTACCGCTCACGGTGCAGCCGGTCTTGCGACGACCTTACTGGCCGCTGGATGACGAGGAAGTGATCGAGTCTTGGATCCTCTTGTAGCTGCTTCATTCGGTTGCTGCCGCTGAATGACACCTGTCACAGGGGCGCCACTGTCGGTACCTGCGCCTCTGGTGGCTGTTGTAAGAATTAAGGGAAGTTGCAGGCTAATAAAGGACAGGGTTGAACTTGGGGATATTCGGCATGAGGATTAGAAAATACAAGAACACAACAGGCTACTTAGCTTTATTTTTAGGAAAGGGGCTCTTCGTCAAGCCATTACTCCTTGGATTATTACTTCTGAGATAGATTATGTCATAAGTACACTTGGAGAACCCAAATCACCACAACACATTTTTTAAAGACCTGACGATTGTTTCAATAATGAAGTTAGCTTCATCAGATAATGAAAGATTCGTTAGATCTTTAAAAAATATGTCTTGGTGATTTGGGTTCCCCAAGTGTACTTATCAGTGCTCATTACAGTTTCCAATCTTAACTTAGTTAACTATATCATACTGTTTTGATCTTTGCTCCTCGATTCCTGACAAAAACTGAAAGTTATAAATTAATTTGTGCATATTGTAGACCAGTCTGTATTGGCCAAGCTTCCAGCAGCTTTAAAGCTCCATAAAAATAACATATATCTGCATATAGAAAAAACATATGGTCAACTATATATATATATATATATATATATATATATATATATATATATATATATATATATATATATATATCTATATATATATATATATATATATATATATATATATATATATATATATATATATATATATATATATATATATATATATATATCTATATATATATATATATATATATATATATATACATATATATATATATATATATATATATATATATATATATATATATATATATATATTGAAACTGACTCCGGACATGTGTTATAGGGGACCTAATTAGCGCTCATTTGAAGAATATTTTTTTTATTCAGAAGGAATATTGGATCTTCCCATTAGTGAATATTTTTTAAGAAAATTCACTAATAGAGAGGTATCGATGGTGAGACTTTGCGAACATTTTTTCAAATGTGCGCGAACTAGGACCCCTAGAACCCATATCCGGGGTCGGTTTCAATATATATATATATATATATATATATATATATATATATATATATATATATATATATATATATATATATATATATATATATATATATATATATATATATATATATATAGGTGTTGTTAATCTCGCTATTTATATTTAAATATCTTTTTAGCGTTCACACTCGTATATGTTTCTTAGAGACCGTCATAATTAATACCCCTTTCAAAAGCTCTACTGAAAGTAACTAAGTTTAATTTAGAAATATATCCAAGTATAAAACTACTTATATTCAAGTATAATATTAAGTTTTAAGGACACGACTTGCCAAATGAATGTTTTATAATTATATATATCCTCCACCATGCGTGTATCTTCCTCGCATCCAACCTCAAAGGGCATTCTGGCAACATGATGTACGGTCTAGCTGGCTTGTATGACTGTTACCGCCTTACAATATATAATATATAATAAAATGCTGTTTCTTTCAGCACTGTTTCTGCTTTATGTCTCGTAAAACTCGCTTGGATGGCTACAAACTTTATACTATCTCTATGCTCAACTGAAACGTATAAAAAATAACGCTCGCGTTTTACTTTGGTTTTCCTTTTGTCTATTTGGATGTAGAATCGAGTTATAGGAAGCCAAAAATATGTTTCCATGAAGTGTTTGGTGATTTATAAAAAACAAATCGTTCGTCAGTGTGGCTCTAGGTTATTATTACGATCTAATCTGGATAGTATTTAGGTTTAATTGATTTTTACAACCTGGATAACCTTGCTACATTGGCTAAAATTACCCAACATGCATTGACGAACGGCTCCATCGTTGGTGTTAAAAACCGATGGCTGAAGTGCGCATGTGCTAGTGACATCCCACTTCTAATACCAAAAAAAGTCTGGTCGCAGCAAGTGCGTTATGAAAGTGAATTTTTATTTAAATGTTTTTAATAGGAAATATGAATTTTTAGTGAATTTTTATATTAAAAAATCCACTAATAGAGAGGTATCGATGGTGAGACTTTGCAAAAATTTTTTCAAATGAGCGCGAATTTGGGCCCCTAGAACCCATATCCGAGGTCAGTTTCGATTTTTATATGTTAATATATATATATATATATATATATATATATATATATATATATATATATATATATATATATATATATATATATATATATATATATATATATATATATATATATATATAAATTTAAACTTTTATATATGTCATGTAAAATGTCAAAATTTATGTGCTGAAGAATTATGTTTTTTTAAAGATGGTTTGGTTGAAATAAAGAGAAATAGTGAGGCGAGAGTGAAGATAAATATTTGTAACGGCTATAGAAATGTTTGTGGAAGAAGAAAGAGAAGAAAAGGCAAGATCGATCAAAATTCAGAAAGTGACATTAAAATAAAATTTTGACAGTTTGATTATTTGAAGATTTTGACAAAATTATGTTAATACAAGCACAAGCACAGCTTCTTTGTAAGGCATATTGTATAATTTTGACCAGTAATAAATGAGTAATATATATATATATATATATATATATATATATATATATATATATATATATATATATATATATATATATATATCCAACCGATAACTCAAAAAATAATTAACCGATTTTAATGAAACTCGGCAAGTGCCTTTCTTTTATTAATAGCTTGGACGAGTTCGTTATCCAGGAAAATCAGACACGGAAAATTTTGAGTTTTCTTTCGAAAAAAATTTTTTTCTTAGAAAATTACAAAGATATTTCGATGACATTTGGTGTACATATTGCTTTGGGAAAGACCTAACCATCCAAAATTCATTTTTCTAGGTTTACAGAAAATTGAGCTATTAAAATTTGAAACATTTGTTTTTAATATCACCGTGTTTCATTTACAATAGCAAACCTTGCTTATATGAGATCTAGTATGTCGTTTCCGGAAAACAGAACATTTGATATTAATGCGCAGGTCTGTTACACGCTGTAAGTGACGTTTATTTGTGTTATTTGGGAGATTTTTATATACAAGTGCAAATTATTCCTTTATTAATGTTAGTGGGTGGACTAAACAGTGTTTGTTATGTTTTATCAACGCATATAAAGGATCGAAGTTTTACAAAAAGGACTGATATTTAGTTATTTTCTCTCTGATGCTTTGTCGGTAGTTTTAGTCAAGTTTATGGTTTAACGGTCCATAATTTTTAGCTAATTTTCGTAGAAAAAATTCGTCAATGAGGAGACCGCGACTTTAGAATTTTAAAAAGATTTCTTCAAATGAGCGCAAACTAGGCCCCCTGGAATCCAAATCCGGGTTTACGTTCAGTTTTGTTGTGTTTCCATATATACAGGGTGTCGCATTTCTACGGTAAAGCTCAATATAATAATTATTATTATACAAGAGGCGAGAAAAAATTGTATAAGTTAATTATAGGGTGTCTTGAGCTGCATCTTATAAAATTATTTTGACATTCAACGGCTGGCCTATAAGTCGTTGGTGATCTCTAAATTTTTTTCGAACAGCCTTATTTTATTGCATTTTTATCAAAATATGTTTGTAAGAAAAAAAAACAAGCAGTAAGTGCGTTTTGGTAGCAAATTTTCATTAAATGCTTCAAATTTCAATAACTCAATTTACTATTAATCTAAGGTTTGTTGGCTAGGAAACCAACAGTTAAACTTTATTTTCGGAAAATGTTTGTACATTTTCAAACAATAAGTTATTTTGATAAAATATGGTACATTGTTTCTACTATATAGGTTATACTGGTAACCAAATTTATGACTGCTTGTATTAAAAAGACATATTTTATATTCAAAGCATTTTTATAAAAATTCACTGCCATAACGCACTAGCTGCGTCCAGACTTTTTTTTAAATAAAAGCAGACATAAAAAGTGTGTATGCAGCAAATGCGTTATGGAAGAGACTTTTCATAACAATGTTTTTAATAGCAAATCTGTCTTTAATGCAAGCGGACATCAATTTGGTTACCGGTATAACCCATATAGTAGAAACAAAGTGCCATATTTTATTAAAATAACTTATTGTTTGAAAATGCAGAAAAATTTTCCGAAAACAAACTTAAAATGTTTCCTGGAAAACTAATTTCCTAGCCAACGAACCTTAGGTTAATAGCAAATTGAATTATTAATATTTGAAGCATTTAACGAAAATTCGCTACAAAAACGCACCTACTCCGTCTAGATTTTTTCACTTTAAAACATCATATTTCGATGAAAAATGGAAATACGGAATAATATAAAAGATGTTCTAAAAAAAATTGTAGGTATAAACAACGACCTATGAGCTATCCTGTGATTCTTAAAATAATTTTATAATATACAGCTCAAGACACCCTATAATTAATGTATACAATTTTTTATCGTATCTTGTATAATAACAATTATATTAAGCTTTACCGTAGAAATGCGTCACCCTGTATATATGTAAACAGATAAAACTGAAGCTAAACCTGGATATGAATTCTAGAGGGGCTAGTTTGCACTCATTTAAAGAAATCTTTTTAAAATTCAAAAGACGTGGCCTCCTCAATAACGAATTTTTTCTACGAAAACTAGCTAAAAATTATAGACCGCTTAACAATAAACTTAACTAAAACTACTGCCAAAGCATCAGAGACAGGGTCTATTTGTAATGAATTTTCTGAAAGCGTTTTAGTAAAATGGAGGACAATGACAGTTGAAGCTGAAACTTAACAATTTGTAGAACACCCTTCTTGTGACATTTTCTTTACATAACCCGAAATCGTTTCAAATTATTTGTTTGTATTGAGGAAAACCCCCCTTTTTTTTTCTTCGAATGCCTATAACTTTTTGGTGTCTTAACTTACAGACCTAAATTTTGGTACATGGTTCAGTTTTTATACAAGCACGCGTACCAAATTTGGTTTACCATAACTTTGTTATTTCCGGATATATAAAAGTTCTCCGAAACAAAACAGAAAATTTGCTGCTTCTCTTCGCTAACGAATTCAACCAAGCCATTTGAAAAAGTTATGGACGCAGCAAGTGCGTTATGGTAGTGAATTTTTATTAAATGCTTCAAACTTGTATAACTCAATTTTATATAAACTTGAACAGTTGAATTTTGGGATGTGGTAAGGCGTTTCCGAAGGCAACATATACACCAAATATCATTTATATAGCTTTGTAATTTTCGGAGAAAAAAATTTTTTCAAAAGAAAACTTAACATTTTTTCGGAAAACTTTGTCCGATTTTCCTGGCCAACGAACTCATCCAAGCCATTAATAAAAGAAAGGTACTTGCCGAGTTTGATCAAAATCGGTTAATTATTTTTTGAGTTATTGGTTGGATATATATATATATATATATATATATATATATATATATATATATATATATATATATATATATATATATATATGTATATATATATATATATATATATATATATATATATATATATATATATATAAATCGAAATTCACCCCGGATATGTATTCTAGGGGGCCTAGTTCCCGCTCATTTGGAGAAACCTTTTTTCATCTCCTCATTAGTGGATTTGTATAAGAAATCTAACTAAAATCAAATTTGGTTACAAGTATAACCAATAGAGTAAAAATAATGTATTATATTTCATCAAAATAACTTTATTGTTTAAAAAAGTACCAACATTTTTCGAAAATAAACTTTAAATGTTCCCTAAAACTGGTCCGATTTTCCTGGCCAACGAACCTCTTCAAACTATTTACACACCTGTCAAGTTATAATTATTTAGAGATACCTTCTCAAAGACAATAAAAAAAAGTTTCCATCAAAATTTGTAAACAGTTTCTTTCAAAAAACCTGCTATTTGTGTTACACAATTTGACTTAAGTAATGTTACAATGTTTTTTTACGAAAATTTGAAAAGACTTTTTTACAATTACTTAATGAAGATTCATCATTAATTACCAACATTTCACAAAGATGATTTATACCAAAACACTAAAAAAAACTGACTAAACATCTTTTATACAAAAACTTCCTGAAACTTTTTATAAAATTTAAATTATATAAAAAGATTTGTTTTTCTTTGACGTCGGTCTATTTCCGCTACTATGGCCAATCACCGACGCCAGGGAGCAGTTTCACCTTACTATCCTGGAAATTCTGCCGAACCCCTGCCTTTCTATAAGGAGGGTAGGGATCTTTAACGTGCCCAACATATCATGGAGACGGGACCGGCGGCTTTACGCCCACTACGAAGGGCGGAACGTGCAGACCTTCAACTTGCTCAAATGCAATCCCACAACCTCGATTGTTGTTAATTGTACAGTATGTACCGAAAAGTTTAAAGGAGAACCCTGGTATCGAACCCAGTACCCTTCGGTTCAGAGGCACACGTTTTTACAACTGAACCACCGAGGCTCTAAAGAAATTTAAAAAAGTTTTTTTTTCACTTTTCACGGAGTTTGAACCAGTGAAAATAGAAAAAATATAAGCAGAAAAATACTCATATTTTTATTGTCAAGATGTCAGCAATAAAATAGTTATTTGAGTCACTTTGAAGATTCATTTGACATGTTTGAAAATAATTTATCAACCTCTTATATATTAATAAAATGTGAACATAGATAATCCTCTCAAATTAATCATTTCTTCTTTTTTGTATCAAAGTTTATTTAAATATTTTATTATTTTGCCTCCAAAATCCAATTATACGATCGGGTATTAGAATTCAAAAAGAAACTGAAAATTTTCTTTTTTAAACTGATCCCTAGATAAATCAGGTATGCCATCATAAAAACTACAAACGTAGATACTGTTTCTCTGGCTTCAAAGCATCATTTGAGAGTATAGACGCGTGATTTTCATGTTACACTGTTGGTAGAAACACCGTGTAACAATTTGTGATATGTGCCAAAAACGTGAAAACTTTCAAAGAATTGAAATTACTCGAGAACGATGAACGATACCTTTTTTTTACTTACAAGCATATAAGTTGATAAATAATTCAAAAATGCAATAATACATAGCATTTGTATCACCAGCGACTTCTGGACCAGCCTGTAACTGTCAAAATATTTTTATAAGCAGCAGCTCGAGACACCATTCAGATAACGTATACCATTTTTTTCTCGTATCTTGTATCTTAAAGGATATATGGAGCTTTGCCATAAAATACGCCTGTCTTATAGTACGGGATCCGGCTGCAAAATTAGTACATTAATAATCTAGATTATCAAGATTTAATTTTTAAGTATTTTTACAACTAGGAGAAGTCACTTTTCATCAGGTGCCAATTAAAAATTACCCGCCAGTATTATTATTTAAAATATAATTAATTTACTTTTAGAGAAACATTTCGTTAACATCTTACGGAAATAAAACCTACACAACTTCACAACAGTGTATTTAAAATATCTGAAACGTCATAGTTGCTGCTGATTGCTTAACCGCTACCTCTACGCAGCCAGGTGTAAACAGGTATAATTTTATTAAAACTTTTCGTTCTTAACGTACACTCATTTCATTTATACCACATTAAAGCTCATTTTTTTCTGTAGTTAATGATATAAAGGTACCTATATAAAAAAAAACCGCAAATCAAAGTTTCCTACCCTAAAAGATGCTAGGTATGAAAAATAAAGTGACAGAGTGATCGCGCGACGCTACTTGTTAGACAAGGATGCTCAATGCCAGCTGAACGTATTTTTTGAGCTATTGCGCATGCTCCGATAAATAGTGTTCTCAACCAACGATCTAAGTAGTAATAAAAATGACTGGACTCAGATGCTTATCGGAGCATGCGCAATAGCTCAAAAAATACGTTCAGCTGGCATTGAGCATCCTTATCTAACAAGTAGCGTCGCGCGATCACTCTGTCACTTTAGTTTTCATACCTAGCATCTTTTAGGGTAGGAAACTTTGATTTGCGGTTTTTTTTATATAGGTACCTTTATATCATTAACTACAGAAAAAAATGAGCTTTAATGTGGTATAAATGAAATGAGTGTACGTTAAGAAGGAAAAGTTTTAATAAAATTATACCTGTTTACACCTGGCTGCGTAGAGGTAGCGGTTAAGCAATCAGCAGCAACTATGACGTTTCAGATATTTTAAATACACTGTTGTGAAGTTTTGTAGGTTTTATTTCCATAAGATGTTAACGAAATGTTTCTCTAAAAGTAAATTAATTATATTTTAATTAATAATACTGGCGGGTAATTTTTAATTGGCACCTGATGAAAAGTGACTTCTACTAGTTGTAAAAATACTTAAAAATTAAATCTTGATAATCTAGATTATTAATGTACTAATTTTGCAGCCGAATCTTAGACTATTATATATATACATATAGATATATATATATATATATATATATATATATATATATATATATATATATATATATATATATATATATATATATATTAACAACACACCACGAGGGCTTACAGCCTAAATACTATCGTACCGTGGGTGTCGACAAGGAGGAAAGAGGCAACTTGTTAATTCTGGACTTGAAGGTTTGGAGGTTCGGAGGAAAAGGAAAAACATGTGCCGGTAAGGAATTCCACAACTTGGAAGTCCTCTGGACAAATAAGCGGGTATAACAAGATGTTCTCTATGCCTGGTGACCTGAATAGTAAAAGGGTGCATTTGCTCTGTTCCCCTGGTAGATATGTTGGGGGCAGCAGGTGGAGGAACTATGGAAGAAAGCTCCTCTGAGCAGTGCCCTTGCAAATATATAAAAGAGAGATAGGTCACCAACGGCTCGTCGGTGGACAAGGGATGGCTGCCTTTGGGTGAGGGTAGGGTCACCGATGAGACGTATAGCTCTCTACTGATTGGAGTTCAGGATAGCGAGTGTAGAAGCGGCAGCGGCACCCCAGTTGTGGGAGCAGTTTTCGAGGTTTGGTGAAGTATATAAGGTATCGAGATTAGCTGGTGAAAAGTATTTGCGAGCCCGGAAGAAGAAACCGAATTTCTTAGCAGCCGCTTCTGCAATTGATGGGACATGTTGGTGCCAATTGAGATTTCGATCCACAGAAATGCCAACAAGTGAAAAGGACTCATTACTTTCAATAACATGGTTGTTCATTGTGATGGGTCTAGGGCTGGTGTATCTCTCATAAGAAAGAAAGCAAGACAGATTTGGTGGGGTTTACTTGTACAAGATTTTGTATATATGTAAACATATAAAAACTGAAACTGCCCCCGGATATGTAATCTAGTAGGCCTAGTTTGCATTCATTTAAGGAAAACCTTTCAAAATTCGAAAGTCGCGGTCTCCTCAATAACGAATTTTTTTAGGGGAATTTGCCAAAAAATTGCAAAATCGACATTGGCTTAAAAGTGTACTATCACAACAGTGCCTTTTAGATATAGGAGAATTAATGTTTTCAAAAAGCAACAAATTGGAAAGTATATTTTTTAGTCCCTATGTATATAATACCTTTACTGTTACAGTAGAAAACAAAGGTAGGAAAAAATAAAGTGGCAAGTGTTTTTGTGTTTTGCTCCTAGCTTTTCTAGCGACGGAAACACAAGAGAAGATGATGCTAATTAAAAACGTCAGATCGAAACGGAGAACGTTTCTTTCATTTCCTTTAATTTGTCTGTGTCTTGAAGCTCGACGTCCCCCTCTGTGTCGAAAACAAAGTAAAAATTTAAATGGAGATATATTTTTAAATTCGTTAATGGTCCGTGTGGCTGTGATATCAGACCGAGTTCGTGAAGTCACATCCGGAAAATCCCGCCAGCCTTGGCATCTCCCGTTCCCCCGGGATCTGTTAAACGACGCCTTCAACGGCACGTGAAAAATTAACTTCGACAGAAAATCATTTCACAGAGCAAAAGTCGATTCGACAGTTTTATATCTTTAGGATGTTCGGGGCCTGTCCTAAAATGTTTTATGAATATAGTAAAATTAAAGGGTTGACAAAAATTGGAAACATCTAGTGGAAGATTAATTTAATAATAATAATAAAAATAACATTGTATTCCATACCTGAATACTTTTAGGTTGGCGATAATATAAGAAAAAAAGTCATGGACTTGCCTGGTTATTGCACAGTATTTTCAAAAATTATAAGTATATTATCAAAAAGGTCGGGACGCAGCAAGTGCGTAATGGTAGTGAATTTTTATTAAATGCTTCAAATTTGAATATATCTATTTTCTATAAACTTAGAAAGTTGAATTTCAGTACGTAGTAAGGTCTTTTCTAAGGCAAGGCATCCGCCAAAATTCATTAAAATAACTTTGTAATTTTCGGAGAAAAAAAAAATTTTCGAAATAAAATTTACAATATGAATACCTCAAATTTCTATAAACTTAGAAAGTTGAATTTTGGTACGTAGTAAGGTCTCTCCTAAGGCAATATATCGGTTAAATTTAATTAAAACAGCTTTGTAATTTTCGGAGAAAAAAATTTTTTTCGAAAGAAAACTCAAAATTTTCCCAGAAAAACCCCGTGCGATTTTCCTGGATAACAAACTCATCCAAGCCATTAATAAAAGAAAGGCACTTGCCGAGTTTTATCAAAATCGGTTAATTATTTTTTGAGTTATCGGATGGATACATATATATATATATATATATATATATATATATATATATATATATATATATATATATATATATATATATATATATATATATATATATATATAAACAAATAAAAATTGACACTGACCCCAGATATGGGTTCTAGGGGTCCTAGTTTGCGCACATTTGAAAAAATATTGGCAAAGTCTCACAATCGATACCTCTCCATTAATGAATTTTTTTTAAATTCACTAAAAAGGGGGAAAATAATACACACTAATTCAGCTTTTATATAAGCAAACGTACCAAATTTGGTTGCCAGAACTTTGTTATTTCTGGAGGTATAAAGATTTTCTGAAAGAAAACACAAAATCTTTCTGGAAAACCTAAGTCGATTTTCTTGGCTAACAAGCTTATCCAAGCCAGTTGAAAAAGGAAGGTACTTACCAAATTTGATAAAAAGCGGACGATTACTTTTTGAGTTATCAGTTTTCAAGATTCAAAAGTCGCGATCTCATTAGTGAATTTGTTGAAGAAAATTCACTAAAATCAAAATTGGTTACCAGTATTACCAATATAGTAAAAAGAATGTATTATATTTCATCAAAATAACTTTATTGTTTAAAAAAGAATAAACATTTTCCGAAAATAAAGTTAAAATATTAATTAATCAGACAAAGCTTCTTAAAAACAATTAAAAAAAAGTTTGCATGAATGTTGCAAACACTTTCTTTCATAAAACTTGCCATTTGTCTTGCACAATCTGACTTAAGTAATGTTACAAGAAAATTATGTTTTTTTACGATAATTCGAAAACACTATCAGTGAATTTTTATTTATAAATATTCACTAATAGAGATATATCGATGGTGAGACTTTGCAAAAAAATTTCAAATGAGCGTGAAATAGGACCCTTGGAGCCCATATCCGGGGTCAGTTTCAATTTTTATACGTTCATATATACTGGGTGGCGCATTGAAAACGAAAGAGACCGATTTGCGCCCAGAGAATTTTTTTTAAGAAACGCTGAAACACGTCAATTTTAATATTGAGGGTGACATGTTTTGACATAAAACTCAACTTTGTCAATCCCTTAAGGGTGGTGATAACAAGCTTTATATTTTAAATAGGGAACATGAGTCGAGTGTTACATCATTTGAAAGCTCTTTCTTTTATGAATTCAGCACACTAATTTTTTCGGAAGTTTTATCAACTCGTTTAAAAATTATTCACAGTTGGAGTTGCAAGAACGTATTTCATTCATTGCGATAAGAAATGCACTAATTAGTCAATTTTTCGTCAAAAGAAACTAAAAAACAAAACCAAACGTTCAAAAATGTTTATTCAGTGAAGTAAGTGGTCAAATTGTTGACCACCAGCTTCCATATAAAAGTACTAATTTTGTTCGAAACGATCTCTGTCATTCTGGAGCATTTGTGGAGGTATTAGACGGCATTCTTCAACAATGCGTCGTCGTAATTCTTCCAGAGACTACGGTTCTGTTGCGAAAATTCTACTCTTTAAATGGCTCCATGGAAATAAGTCTAAATGAGTTAAATCCGGTGATCTAGGGGGCTACTCAATAGCACCTCTACGTCCAATCCATTGCTCTGGAAACTCTCTGTTCAAAAACTCCCTAACACGTTGTGAAAATGCGGAGGAGCTCCATCTTGTTGAAACATTAATTGATTTTCTTGATACCAATCATCATTTTCAACAATGTCAATTAGAAGAGGGTAAACGATATCTTCTAGTAACTCCAAATACGTTTCGACACTCAAATTGCCATCAAGAAAAATTGGTCTGATTAAACGGTCTCCAAAAATGCCAGTCCAGACATTCAATTTCTATGGAGTTTGAGTGTGGACTTCGTCAAAATTTCTTGGATTATTATCTGCGAAATAACGACAATTTTGACGATTGACAGTAGAATTTAATAAAAACGTACACTCGTCTGAAAAACAGATATTGAACAGAAAGTTCCCGTTATCAGCTATTCGTGCAGTCATAACTTCACAAAACTCCAGCCGCCGATCAAAATCATCTTCATTCAGTTGTTGTACAAGATGAATTTTATACGGGTGAAATTTATAATGCTTTAATATTCGCTGAATAGTTCTTCTTTTGATGTTTGAAACAGTGGCCAATTTTCTCGTGCTCAAAGTTGGGTTTGCAGCAATTTGTCCTAAAACTTCAATCTCAGTAGTCTCATTTCTAACCGGAGATGCACATTCAGGATCGCGTTTTTTGTTGGCTACTGAACCACTTTGTCAAAACTTTGCAACTAACTCCAAAATGTAGTTTCTGTTAACATGTCTGTTCGGATGACGTTCATTAAACAAATTTGCGGTACGGTTGGCACAGTCATCGTTTTTGAAAAAAAGAGTAATTATTTCAACTCTTTCTTCTACAGAATACACCATTGTGAAATTAATTTTCGGTAGTACTATCAAGTATCAAACCGACCGATAAACTGAAATCATAAACCGCATTTCTCTCATTCCGATAAGAAATGTTCTGAAAGTCAATTTTTTGTTTATTGACTATCAGCACATTTCTTATCGGAATGAGTGAAATGCGTTTATGCATCTTTAACTGTGAATAATTTTTAAACGAGTTAATAAAACTTCCAAAAAAATAGTGTGCTGAATTCATAAAAGAAGGAGCTTTCAAATCATGAAACATTCGACCCATGTTCCCCATTTAAAATTAAGGGTTGTTATCACCACCCTTAAGGGGTTGATATGACAAAGTGGAGTTTTATGTCAAAACATGTCCCCCTCAATATTAAAATTGACGTGTTTCAGCGTTTATTAAACAATTTTTTTTCTCTGGACGCAGATCGGTCTGTTTTGTTTTCAATGCGCCACCCTATATATATATATATATATATATATATATATATATATATATATATATATATATATATATATATATATATATATATATATATATATGTATGTATGTATGTATGTATGTATCCAACCTATAACTCAAAAAATAATTCACGGATTTGGATGAAACTCGGCAAGTACCTTTCTTTTAATAATGGCTTGGACGAGATCGTTAGTTAGGAAAATCTGTCAAGGTTTTCCGAGAAAATTTTGCGTTTTCTGTCGAATAAAGTGTTTTCTCAGAAAATTACAAAGCTATTTTAATAAAATTTGGCGGATATGTTTCCTTTGGAAAGGCCTTACTACAGATCAAACTTAAACTTTCCAAGTTTATAGAAAATTAAGTTATTCAAATTTGAAGCATTTAGTGAAAATTCAGTACCATAGTACACTTGCTGCGTCCCGAGCTTTTTCTGAGTTTTACTAGGTAAGGAAATGCGTAGAATCGATATCCGAACTTGACCCAGCATCATTTTATTCCGAAACAGTTGCAACACAAAAGGCAAACAAAAATTCAAATTAAAATATTTACAGAAGCAAACGAAAGGCGCGGTGGAACAGTTGTACGATTATTCCGCGAGTTCTGTTTCCCTTTGAATACTGCAAGTTGGGGGGTGGTTTCAGAGGGAGCTGGGAGTGCGGACATGCAAAGAACTGATTGTTTGAAGAAAGACCAAAGGGCCAGGGTAGGCAACTTGACAAATTCAGTTTGCATTCCTGCTCGCAGTTGCCGCGTGACTGATTCCCGTTCTGCAGAGCCTACTTCACCACTGGTGCACATCTTGCGGGTCCAAGGGTCGCAGCATCAATACACAGGATACACACGAATTTGTCAATTCGATCCAGAGATTTTATTCGGGTTTGAATTTGATACTGTCAACATCCAGGAGTCCACCGTTGTTTTCCAGATATTATATCTTTCGTTATTTAAAAATTTAATTTATAACCAGGTGCATAGTATAAAGATCTAATAACACCTTTCACGCTGTAATATAGCCTAAGTTTTCCCGGGGTAAGAACGTCTGTCTCAGGCGCTAAGGAACCTGGGCGAAATTCCTTGTAGGAACGTCAAATTATTTTTGAATACACACTGAAAATTAACATTAACGGAAGTTTTCGCATGGTGCTTCAGCAAGTTAAATATCTGCACATTCCGCACTTCGGTGGGGCGTTAAGCCGCCGGTCCCGTGTACCATACGGTGTTTTGCACATTAAATATCCTTATCCACATAATACAAAGAAGGGGATTCCGGAAAATTTACAGCATAGTCAGGTGAAACGGCTCTCCCTAGCATCGGTGATTGGCCATAGTCAGAGAAATAGACCGAACAAAATACAAAAAAAAATCGTTATATCAAATAAAGTCCTAACGCATCAAGTGCTTTATGGTAGCTAATTTTCAAAAAAATGATAATCGGTTTTTTATTTAGCTAGCAACATTAATTTTGGTACACGGCAATATGTTTAGCGAATTTTACCAAAAAAGTTGTATATAAAAATTAAACAAAAAAAAAACAAATTTTCCATGAAAAACCGGACCAATTGCACTGCTCAACGAACTTATCCAAGTCATTCCCAAAAGGACGGTAATTAGAAAGTTTCACACAAAAATATGGTATTTACTAAGGGGAGATTAGACCCTTTGATGAGCACTGATAATTATAAAGAAGTTTTCATCCTCTGATGACGCGAACTTTGTTAATGAAACGATCATCAGATATTCGAAAAAGATGTGTTGGGATGATTTGGGTTCTACAAGTGTACTTATAAATTAGGTATTATATCTGATAAACATTTTAGTGAATTTTCTTTAAAAAATACACTAATCAGGAGATTCCGAAAAAATGTCTTCAATTGAGCGCTAATTAATCGCCCTAGAACGGGGTCAGTTTCAATTTTATATGTTTATATATATATATATATATATATATATATATATATATATATATATATATATATATATATATATATATATATATATATACTTTATTTGTTTGCTGTACTTTTTGTGATTTTTTATTAGTTTACGTGGACTGCAGTTTCGAACCGTCCCGGTTCATCATCAGCACGATACTGATTGTGATCCTCCCTGTGCAGTCTATGGCTAAGACTGTGCGCGGCGCCTCCGCGTTGAGCCTCTATTGGTCGATTTACCGTTCTCTGATTGGTTGTGTTCTCGGACTGTGTCGTGTGTATCGATCTCCTGGCTTGATCATTGTGGTTTGATAATTTGTCTATTTGTATGGCTTTTATTAAGTTTTGTTTAAATGCTTGTACTTGGATTTGTTATGGCATTAATTGTTTCTTATTGTTTGTTTGTTGAATGTAGTATTGTTCCCAGATTTCCATTTTTTGTGGTCTCTAATATGTTTCATTAGTTGTAATTGGTTGATATCTAGTTTTTGGTGTTTTCTGTTGTGAATGTGGATAGCTGCGTTTGATTTGTAGCTAGGTATGCGGATTTTATCTAATGCTGTTATATGTTCCTTGAATCTTGGTTCTATTGATTTTTTTGTCATTCCTATATATTTTTTATTGCATGTGTTACATTCTATTTGATATATTCCGTTTAATTCATGTGGGTTGTGTTCCTGTTTTTTATTTATTTTGTTTATTATTTTATTATTGGTTTTGTAGCTCATTTTTAGGTCATATTGTTTGAGTGTTTGTATTATTTTCTTGTGGTGGTTATAAGTGAATGTTGTGTATTTTGTGTTTGTTTCTGGTGTTTTGTTTTCGGTTTGTTGGTTTGTTTGTTTTTGATTTGTTTTAGTAGATTTTCTATTGTTTTCTTATTGTATCCATTTCTTTATGCTATTTGTATTATGATGTTGTATTCCTTTTCTCGTTCGTCATTATGGAGTGGCACATTTAGCATTCTGTTTATTAAAAATCTGTATACGGCCATTTTGTGTGTGTGTGGGTGTAGTGAGTGTTTAGGTATAGTGATGTCTGTTTGTGTAGGTGTTCTGTATATTTTGTATTCAATCTGGTTTTATTTTCTGATTAGTGTTAAGTCAATGAAGTTTATGGTATTGTTTGATTCTTTTTATTTTGTAAATTTTATGTTGTTGTTGATTTGGTTTATTTCTTCGAGGATATTGTCTATGTTGGTTTGTTGATTGTCATATATTACCAATATATCATCGACGCATCTTATCCATTTGCTGTTTGGGTCTCTTTCGTTTATGATGGTGTTGATTTTATCTTCTAACTGTTGTATGTATATTTCTGTCATGATGCTTGACAGTGGAGATCCCATTGGTAGTCCGTCTTCTTGGATGTAGTATTCTCCGTTGATTTTAAAGTAATTTTGTTTTAATATGATATTTAATATTTCGTTGATTTGTTGTTTTTTGTTGTTATTTTGCATTTTATTTTTGATTATATTTGTGGTTTCGTTAATTGGTATATTGGTGTATATACTTTTTGTTATGTCGAATGAGGCGAGTCTTGTGTTTTTAATTATGTTTATGTTTTCTAATTTATTCACTAGTTCTATGGAGTTTTTTATGTTAAATGTGTTTTCTAGTTGTATTTCTTGTTTGAATCTTGGTCTAGTTCTTTTGCTATTTTGTATGAAGGTGCATCTTTGAAGTTGATGAGTGGTCTTATTGGGTATCCAGTTTTGTGTATTTCTACGAATATTTTTTCAAATTTTTGTCGCCGATGCGATACGTCCACACGTTCTGACGATGTGGAATTAATATCGGAAATGCTAGGCTTGACAAGAATATGTCAACGGAAAGTAGTATCACAAGACCTATTGTGGACCCATCACTAGTGTCATCTCAAGGGTCTTGAAGAGAGACAACGTAAAATTCGCTTACAAGTCGAAAAACACCCGGAACAAAATGTTAGTCTACAATAAACACGACATCCCCCTCCTGAAGGGGTTAGGAGTTTATTGCCCTAGCTGTGGAGATCATGATTGCAACACTGTCTATATTGGGAGAACTGGGAGAGCTCTCAACACTAGAATTTCCGAACATCTCAGAAGCAGAAACAATGCTGATAATGTCACTTCAGCTTTTTGTTGCCACCTCAGAGAAACTGGTCATGCATTTGATAAAGAAAATAATGTTAAAATCCTTCACCCATCCACTTTAGGAACTGAACAGTTCGTCCTAGAGGAGATGGAAATCTACAGATACACCTACAACTACAGCAACACTGTGCTAAATACTTCCAATGTCAGTAATATTAACTTTCCACCAATCTATAGAAATATCCTGAATTAGTGCTATCTAAAATGAAAATCAAGGTATTCTGTGGAGTCAAGGAGCCCGGAAATGTTTCTTGTTCTCTGCCTCTCGGTACGGTCCGACGAGTGTCAACGTCTGTCACTTGTCTTTTTTATCTAAAAGTCTTAGTTCTTTCGTCTCCCTCTTTACGTTCACTTCTGGTTTTCGGCTTTTAACTGTCCTCCATTTCAAATGCGAAATTTTTATTTGTATTGCCGTGTGTACATGGCTGCGATTTGCTGTTTAGATGTTTCTAATTCTGCCTTCACCCATATAGTACAAGGAAACCAAGACGACAGTCAATGAAAATAGCAACTATGATAGATTTCTTATAAAGTTCAGTTCCTGTTAAAAAAAACAGAACGTAAGTATGTTTAGCTATTTTGGTTTTATCATTTATACGTATCATAGGTTGAACTCAGTGTTTTTTCGGAAAGTTCTGCTCTGATTGTGCAGCCTGCCTCGGCAGCTTCTCTACCTATCTGTTTATAGACCTTAGATTGTGGTGTGTCAGTACACTTTAAGCTTATATTACACGGGCTCTGACCCGTTTTTGCTACTTTTGCATTGCTGTTTTAACTGCATGGAGATGCTTTGACCAAGCTTTGGACATTAAGATTCTTTTGACTTTTAACTTCTCAGTTTTTAGCTTCAGCTTTTTTAGATCTTTAGCTTTTTAGCTTTGATTTTATAAATGTAACTGTTATAGAGTGTGTTAGTTTTGACTTTAATTTCTATGTAGACTTAGCTTGTAAGACTGTTTAGAATTGTGTAACTGCTTGTGTCATGGGATGCTTGCCGACCTACCAGAAACTTTGTTTATGACACAACCTTTTGTTGTAATGTTTCAGGAAGCCCCTAAAGATGGCTTGTGATATGAGCCGAAACGCGTAGGGCTTTTACTAATAAATTTAGTCTGGAGTATAGCCTTCTATGCTTTACCTTAGAAGTATTAAATAGCAGACTATAAATATATGAATTTGCATATCCTTAAAACTTAACAATCGAGTATAGTAAATAAAAGAGCAGTGTTCATAGTGTTACAGCACTAATATTTCCAGATATCAAATATTTCTGTAGCTCAGAACATTGTCGATTTGTGTCATAAAAGCTACATGTCTGTCTTTAAAGAGAGGCAAACAGATAGAAAGGAGAGAGAAGAGAAGTGTATCTAAAAAGAAGGGATGGTAAGTATAAATGGAATGGCTGTTCAATTAGTTCATAAATTAGTAATAAATTCCGCTACTTTTCCGAATTAAAAGTGCAGAATATTCATGTAATTAATCCCGTACTTTTGAAGTATTAAAAAGCTCTCCTTCGCTCTCTCTTTCCTAATTTAATGCTAAGTCAAAAGGATTTCTGTGTTATCGGAAGAGCCCTACAACTGCTTTACATTCTGGAAATTTTATTTAACATGTTCAGTTCTTGAAACTTTTTTTGTCACTTCTCATTTACGACAGTTCCGATTTCTCTTTGGCCCCTAATAAAGAAGCATCTAGTTTGAAGGAGGTGACAACATTTGGTGGGCTAAAAAATTAAATTTTGTTTTTAATTGGGACAGATTATTGTGTATTATTATTTATACTATATACAAGGTAATATACAGGGTTAGTAAAAAGTCCCGGAACGGTCGAATATATATGTTATTAATGACGCATTTTTTTTATTTTTGTAATGACGAATGGTCACAAATAATCCTTTTTTTATAACACATTTACTTTTGTCTCACTTCCGGTTTAACAGGAAATGACTCTAGCTAAAAATTTTTTAATAGGACACCTTGCATTATTTACCATTTTCGGATGCAGGATAAAAAACTACGTTCTGAAACATCAATATGTTTTTTGTAATTGCTAAGATAAGACCACAAAAAATGAATAAATGATAACGTAAAATCGAGATCTGCATACCTATTTAAATGTACTGCTGTCAATAAAGCAGACAATTCGTGTGCTGCACTGATATTTTCACCTGTTAATTGTGGTCGTTGTTTTGCTTTTTTTGTGCAGTAAAAATTTTGAAAATCGCAAGGAAACTCACAGAATCTGAGCGCTTTGACATCTTGATGATGTACGGATATGGTGATCGTCAACGATCGTTGGAACAAGTTCGCACTTTATTTAATACTGTTCATTCGGATAAGCAAATTAGTAAAAGTACAGTGTATCGGGTTGTTAAAAAGTATGAGGAATTTCTCCGAGTTAAGGATTTGTCAAGAAATGGACGTCCAACGACAGTAAGTGGCGAAGACACGAGGTTGAATGTTCTATTATCAGTCCAAGAAAATCCTCATGTATCTACAACAGAATTGGGTCAAATTCATGACATCCCAAAAGTTTTATCACAAAATTCTGAAGTCTGGAAAAATGAAACCCTTTAAAATGCATGTTGTTCACCGAGGATGACCCAGATCGCAGACTAAATTTTTCTGAAATAATGACAGAACATATTCAAGCTCGGACTAACTTTGTGAGTGAAATAGTTTTTTCAGATGCAGCAACATTTCATCTGAATGGTCCGGTTAACAGGCACAATTGTCGTTTCTGGTCAACAGAGAACTCTCATTGGATGGAGGAAGTCCATACGCAGTATCCTCAAAAAGTGAACGTCTCGGCTAGTTTGGTCGGAAATAAATTAATTGGACCTATTTTTATTATCGGAAATTTAAATGGTGATGGCTACTTGAATTTATTGAGAAACCAAATTGTACCAGAACTTAGAGCACTCTTCCCAAATCAAATAAGCCCTGATCATCCAAGCGATAATATTTGGTTCCAACAACATGGAGCTCCGCCAAACTTTACGAGTGATGTCCGTGATTATTTGGACCAACAATTTGCTGGCCCCTGGATCGGACGCAGATAAGCAATCGAGTGGCCAGCTCGTTCTCCAGACCTGTCGCCACTGGACCTCTTTTTGTAGGGTCACCTGAAGTGTCGGATGTATAAAAAAAAACTTAACTTTTTTTCGATAAATCGTCATCATTTTATCACATGAATCGACAGTTAAACGTTGGCGGTGTAATTACCGGACACCCTGTATTAATGAATTATTGTTCATGTCTGAACATCTTGGCATCGTCTTGTTTGGTAGAAGCTGAGACTTCTGTCTCTTGATAGCCATTGAAATTAGTTTCGGGGTAATTATAAAACTGTTGATTATTTAAATACTTTATATAAATGACTTAGATGAAAAGAGTTACATAAAATTAAATTATTAATTAAGACACAGTCCGGTTGATGCGTGATATCCGTGTATTTAAAAGTCCTGTCTTAAATATTTGTTTCCAATATTTTAGTATTCCACCTGCTAGTACAGGCAATAGAGGAGCCCGTTACTCTTGTCCATAATGCACTAAATTACATGAGTTTTTTTATACATAGGTTCAGAATGACCTACTGAATGTAAAAACACAAAATCCTTACAAATTAGGAGGCCGGAAGTGCCGCCATTTTGAGAAAAACCGTTTCGGCCTATATCTCCGTAACCGTGCACTTTAGGCCAAAAGTGGAAATGACCTTTATTGTAGATAATCTTATTTCTCATCTTAAATAATTAATTAAATTAAAATTAAATAATTTTTTTCTATCACTCACCGTTTACAACTTATACGACTATTAGGATTCATTTATTGACTTTTTTACCTATATCCTTGTTTATAATTATTTAAACAATAAAATGCTTATAACTCAACTTTTCAACCGACAAATTTTCTACAACTTTTACTTGAAACTCTCTTTTCTCGAATTAATATTTTCAAAGTTATAACGCGTTCAATGTTGAACTACTAAATAATTTGCCTTCTTACCTAAAAAAAACAGCAAGTAACCGTTGAATTTTTTAATTATTTATATAATATTTTATATTATAAATAGTACTCTACTTCAAAATGCCCCTCGATTGTTATCAAATAATCAATTATATACTGATGGCATAAGGACGACAAAGAAAACGGGAAATTTATTTAAAAAGACATGGAAAAAATGTATTTTCAAAAACGTAATATATATATATATATATATATATATATATATATATATATATATATATATATATATATATATATATATATATATATACATACATATCTTGTCACATTTGTCTATGAGAATTAAGTTTATGGACTTTGTTACTTCTATGGTCAGTTGTAGTGTTGTAACAGAGAACAATCTGGAATAATGTTTCTAGATGGGTCCAAATGTGAGAGGTGTAGAATATTGTAGAAGGTCTAGAATCTCTATGGACAGTATAAATAGGCGAACGGTACACAGAGTGAGTTAGTTCAGTATTGAGTGAGGTGTAGAATAAATGAACATAGAGTATTAAGCGAGTAGGCAGTAAGTGTTGATGAATAATAAGCGATCATAGAAGACGAATAGTGGAATATAGTTATATGGACATTTAGTAATAGAGAAATATTTTAGTTGATACTGGTGTTGGAAAATAGTTGGTTATAATAAATTAGTAGTTTGAAAAGCTGTGTTTTGCTAGTCAACAAATCCAGAAACCCGTAGAACGTAACTATATATATATATCTATATATATATATATATATATATATATATATATATATATATATATATATATATATATATATATATATATATATATATATGGATGTTAATTGCACTTGTTGATATTAAATCCATACGTAAACATTTAATATACTTTATTATTTCACTAACTGAATAGACTATATGATACATTTAACTATAAAACAATCACAACAGTACATGAGTACATAACAGATAACTGACCGAGCGTGGAGAGACGTGTGATCACTGTGTCGGTTGGTAGCGAGGCGAGACAGAGATCGCCTGGTGTATCTTATATGCGGTAGTTATTGACAGCTGGCTGTCATATAACGTAACGCAACGTTTAGCTGTCAAGAGTATTTATGCAGAAACATAGAGTAGTGTTGAAGGAAACACTGCGGTCGGAACACCGCCACATACTCCCCTCTCAGTGGCAACGCTATTAGTTCAAGTATCTTCGTGGAACTCGAACTCTACGTCTATGGCGTGTAGTTTGAACGGGAACTTCACTGTCACTTTCAGTTTCACTAGGTGTTGGACTTTCACTGTCACTTTCAGTTTCACTAGGTGTTGGACTTTCACTGTCACTTTCAGTTTCACTAGGATGTTTCTGAGGCTGGAAAGTTGTCTGTTCGTTATCACAAAGAATGAATGCGGGTTTAAGACGGTCAACAGAAATTGTCTCTTCTCCGTGTGATCACTGTGTCGGATGGTAGCGAGGAGAGAGAGAGAGAGAGAGAGAGAGAGATCGCCTGGTGTATCTTATATGCGGTAGTTCTTGACAGCTGGCTGTCATATAACGTAACGCAACGTTTAGCTGTCAAGAGTATCTATGCAAAAATATAGAGTAGTGTTGACGGAAATACTGCGGTCGGAACCACCGCCAGATATATATATATATATATATATATATATATATATATATATATATATATATATATATATATATATATATATATATATATATATGGCCAGATGTTGGATGGCTTAGTTTTCAAGCCCAGACTGCCGTCAACCGTCTAGGCATAGGATTTTTGAAATCAACGTGTTATAACTTTAAAAATATTAATTTGAGAAAAAAAAGTTTTAAGTAAAAGTTGTAGGAAATTTGTCGGTTGAAAAGTTAAGTTATAATCATTACATTGTTTAAACAATTATTAAAAAAGATGTAGCTAAAGAAGTCAATAAATGAATCCTAATAGTAATATTTAAACGGTGAGTGATACAAAAAAAATATTTAATTTTAATTTAATTAATTATTTAAGATGAGAAATGCAATTATCTACAATAAAGGTCATTACCATTTTTGGCCTAAAGTGCACGGTTACGGAGATATAGGCCGAAACGGTTTTTTTTCGCCCTCCTAATTTGTAAGGATTTTGTGTTTTTACATTCAGTACGTCATTCTGAACCTACATATCAAAAAAACTCCTGTAATTTAGTGCAGAAACAAATTGTCTATTGCCTGTATTACTGAATGCTCCTGCTTATTAAATTCAAAAGGTACAGGCCTGCTTCCAAAAACAACTTTTCTCATGAATATGTGTAGTTTCTCCTGAATATTATTTTCAGTATCCTCTTTTGTGTTGTCTCCAAAATTCTCATATACAGCTCCACAGCGACTGTCCACACCGCCATCTCGTAACTCAAGTGTGTTTCGACCAATGCATGATATTAGACCATCGAATATTTTTCACTTGAAATTTTTGCAAATTCGTTAGATTTTGCAGTGAGTACACGGAGCTTTTTGACCACTGACGGAATATGATCCGACCATCTTAATTGAGCATCGATCTTCAGCCCCTGGTAACTGACACTCTGTACTGACACTATTGAAATTGTTTTGTGTATGTCTTTGTCTTTTAGAAGCCTGTCAGCATAGCAGGCCACAGGCAAAAAGTAAGGTTTTTTAAAATGTATCGTTAATATTCTGGTTTGAAACCACTTCAAAATTAACTCAAGAGCTTTTCCGATTGTCACATATAACTCTTCACAACTCTTGCCAGAGTAGAAAATAGCAGTGTCGTCCGCGTAGCTCATTATTTCAACTTGTATACATTTAATAATTCTAGGTAATATTCGTCAGCAGCTACGTCTGTGTTTTATAATGTTAAATATTTGAGTCATAAAGCCTGCTGGTATTTTTCTATTGAAACTTTATTCCACATAAGAAGCATATTAACGTTGCTTCTTATCTTTGTGATTCCTCTAAATCAGGCAATGACGCAGCTACCATTTCCTGCAACACAGAAAAGATTAAATCCAGCTATACTTGATAACTAAAGTAAAATAACAATGATGCGAGTATAAGAGAGTAAGAGAGAGTGACTCTTGTGTAAAAGATCGATGGCATCTACAGTTTCATCAATCAGATTGATAACAAGAGGAAGTGACGTAACCAACACCTATATACCATCGGCAACAAAGCATTCAGTTGATGGATGATCTGTCCTGAGAGTAAACACCTCTGCTGTATACCCTCTGCTCTTTACCGGGTGATGAATCCATGTTCAAAGAATTAACTACTTTCGACAGAATGTCGAGTCATTAATTTAGGGAGAGTTTATCAATTTTTTTTTAACCTAGAGATGCAGAGTTTTATCGGATCACAATTAATTGGTTGGCGTATCAATAAGCTTTTATTTGGTTTATAAGTTCAGTATGGTCCTAGGATTATAAGAAAAATTTTAATGGAGTAAAATTAATTAAATAAAAGACCGATTTTACTCGAAAGAAAAAGTAACTTGAAAGGTGGATCTCTTTTATTTACAACGTAAACATTGACACAAAATAAACCGTTCTTAACTTCACTTTAAATGGCTGAAGACTATATGTTTATGGAAACATGTTTACTATAAAAGCCTTTTACAATTGTTTTCGCTGAAATGGGCAAGCAATACGATCCCTGTTCGGGCTTTTGTCAGTCCCCAATCATTTGTAGAATTGTTCATTTATGCATTTCTGTTAAATCAGCCAAGTTTTTGAATTTCAGTTAACAACTGACAATTACTTTCATGGTGTTACAATCACATAGTAAGTTACTAAGGCGTTTTAAACAAAAGTAACATTGACAACTGTGAAGAATTTGTTTTTGCGTGCTTGCATCATTTATATATGTATATATCTATACCTATATATATATATATATATATATATATATATATATATATATATATATATATATATATATATATATATATATATATATATATATATAACTGATAGGGAATAACGGATGTTATTGTTAGGTTTCAAAATTTAAAGTCTCAATAGCTCTTATCGACCTTAAATCTATATGGTCATCAGAACGAATGTTTTTTTGCTAAAACATGCTCTATAGGGCATGCGAAATACATTTCGCACCTTCTTTGGTGCTTCCTCGGGAGCCTGGAAATAGTTACAGCTATGACATGCAATCCAAAGTAACTTATAACTGCATACCGAAAACTGAACAAAGTACGAGAAGCAGCCAGAGCTTGGGTACACAAAAAGGGAGTGTAACATCTCGCTGATTTCTGATACTTCACACAAAACAAACACACAGGACACGACACGACAAACCTTAGTTACATGGTCACACTATTAAAACATGATTAAAATTTATAACCTTTAAAGAAAAAATCTCATGCAGCATTTGGTTCTTGAAAACCTGTTGATTGAGAGCTGACATTACTGTCATGACATATGAGACAAGAGTGCCAACTGAGAGGTGACTGACTGAAAACTTTCTTAAGGCAGATGGCTTTAAAACCATTGACTTATAAAATTCTAAGAAATCATAGGTGCAGTTGGTTTCTCTAGTTAATGGCTAAAATATTTTTATCAGATTCATTTGATATATATATATATATATATATATATATATATATATATATATATATATATATATATATATATATATATATATATATATATATATATATATATATAACCAGATGAAACTAAAACTAACCCCGTATATGAGTTCTAGGGCGCCTAGTTCGCGCTCATTTGAAGAAAATATTTTAGTAAAATGAAGGACAATGACGGTTGTTGCTGAAACTTGAAACTTAAGTGCTTGTAAAATATTATTTTTGCGGCATGTTTCCTACATAGCCAGTATTCGTTTCATGCTCTTTGCCTAAATGTTGCCAATTTTGACGTTCCAAATCACGATTTTAACGTTTTGAGGAAAACCCCCTTTTTTCCTTTAAATGCCTATACGTTTTTTTGTCTTATATACAAATATATTTTATAATGCAAACACGCGCCACAAATTTGGTTGCCATTACTTGTTTCTGAAGATATAAAATTTTGCGAAAGAAAGCACAAAAATTTCCGAGAAAATCGGACTTATCCAAGCCACTTTCAAAAAGGAAGATCTTTGCAAAATTTTATCAAAATCAGCCCATTATTTTTGAGTTATTGGTGTCACACACACAGAGAGAGATGTATATATATATATATATATATATATATATATATATATATATATATATATATATATATATATATATATATATATATATATATATATATATATATATATATATATATATATATATATATATATGTATATATATATATATATATATATATATATATATATATATATATATATATATATATATATAAGTGATTTATACCAGGTTGAAAACTCTGGACAGATATATATTAACATATAAGAATCGAACTAGTTCGCCGTCATTCGAAGAAATGTTTTTAAAATTAAAAAAATCTCCTTCTTAGTCAATTTTGAATTTCTTTGTTTCGATCTAAAAATTTGGTGCGGCTACCATTAAAATAAAATATTAGGACATGTTTTCAAACTAAAAAAAATTGATCAAACTTCTTCAATTCTACTTTTTCTAAATTTTTCATAACACTGTATGTATATCCCACCGATACCTCAGAAAACAGTGGGCTTATTTTGATGAAATGTGACAGGTGCCTTGACTAAGTTTGTTATCCAGAAAATCGGATTAGTTTTTGAGGTAACATTTTCAGTTTCCTGTCGGAAAATTTTTGTATCTCCGAAAATAACACAGCTATAAAAATCATGTTTGATACGCAGGTTGGTATTATAAAAGGTGAACAAAATTTTTGGTGCCACTGGAGTTCACAAGAGAGCACAACACCACAATATTTGTATGTTAAACAAAATCTATTCAATTTTACATACAAATTTTATTTTTCTTGGGGCATATATGTTTTCCTTTAAAAAAAAATTGCGTAGATAATTTCTATGAAAGTTCATTACGATGACGCACTTGCTGCGTTGCGCTTTTTTTTTAATATATATGTATATTTTTCCCTATACTATTAGTATATTATTAATTTTAATGCAAGGAACATCCTTTCTGAAAAGCCTCCTCTTCCTCACGACAAGGTTATGAAGCAGCCCTGTGTTGATTTCAAATATCCCGCAGCCAGTAATATCAGAACCCTCATAAGCCCTTATATTACACAATTAACAAACAAGAGGCTCTACAAAAGTTACATAATCTGTTTACAAAGGATAGCCGGAGATCTCGGCGGCCATTAATTACTTCCTCCTATAATATCTTGTCACACACAACGAATAAAGTGGCAGTTTTTAAAGAGGAAACCTTATGGGCTCAACAAAAAGCTTATTATACTTTTGCAGGTGTAGTTTATAAGCTACAATTAATTACACCCCTTCCTTTTTGTCATCTCTCTTTCACAATAGAAAACTATATTAAAGGGTGTCTACTTGTCTGCAAAACAGAGAAAACTGTAGGAATTTTAGTGATGTTAAAAAGTGTTTAGGGAGATCAGGTAAAATTGAAAAGCCTTGCCAGAAGTTAGGGAATTTTTAATATTGATCTGCGGATAATTACTAATCAGAAACTCAATTACTAAACTAATTGTTAAATTTAAAAAAAGTTCGGGACGCAGCAAGTGCGTTATGGTAGTGAATTTTTATTAAATGTTTCAAACTTGAATAACTAAATTTTCTATAAACTAAGAAAGTTTTATTTTCGTACGTAGTAAGGTCTTTCTTAAGGCAAGATATTTACCACATGTCGTTAAAATAACTTTGTAATATTCGGAGAAAAAAATTTTTTCCAAAGAAAATTCAAAATTTAAATAACTCAATTTTCTATAAACTTAGAAAGTTGAATTTTGGTATATGGCAAGGTCTCTCCCAAGGCAATATATACAATAAATTTCTTTAAAACACCTTTGTAATTTTCGGAGAAAAAATTTTTTTTCCAAAGAAATCTCACAATTTTTTCGGAAAACCCTGTCCGATTTTCCTGGCTAACGAACTTATCCAAGCCATTAATAAAATAAAGACACTTGCCAAGTTTCTTCGAAATCGGTTAATTATTTTTTGAGTTATCGGATTGAGATATATATATATATATATATATATATATATATATATATATATATATATATATATATATATATATATGTTCAGAAAGATTTCCGCGGTCTTTAATGTGAGACATGCTTGGTTCTCGGGTTAAACCGCGTCCAGAATTTATGGAAACTCGACGTTTCGGCTCCTGTTTTGGAGCCATTTTCAAGAGGTAAAGGAAATATGTAAGGACACTCTAAGGCCTCAATCTGCCTACTCCTTAGAGTGATGGACAAAGGTGGGTAAAGGAAATATGTAAGGACACTCTAAGGCCTCAATCTGCCTACTCCTTAGAGTGGTGGACAAATGTGGGTAAAGGAAATATGTAAGGACACTCTAAGGCCTCAATCTGCCTACTCCTTAGAGTGATGGACAAAGGTGGGTAAAGGAAATATGTAAGGACACTCTAAGGCCTCAATCTGCCTACTCCTTAGAGTGGTGGACAAAGGTAGGTAAAGGAAATATGTAAGGACACTCTAAGGCCTCAATCTGCCTACTCCTTAGAGTGGTGGATAAAGGTAGGTTGGGTTGTTGTAGCTCGATTACGGGGCCTCAATCTGCCTACTCCCCAAATCTCGCTGGAGATCGTCTGTGAGGTCTCAGTGTGTTCAACCCTAGGCCTCAGAGAGATCTGGCAGTTCGTTGTCTTATATAGGTCGTTTCGTCTACCTGTTGCGTCATCAGGGAAAGTAGTGGGGTCACCATCAATTAAGTGGGGGGATAATGATGCAACAAAATTGTCTGTGGAATTCATTTCCCGTTTGTGTGTTTGCAAAGAAGATATAATAGGTTTCCAAGTAGTCGGAAGGCGAAGACCATCATCTCTCTTATTTAAACAATCGGGACGTTTTTCAATCTCGATTGCTTCGCGAATAATTCTCGTTTTAAAATTGTAAACCGGTGCTATTGTTTTGGCATTATCGAAGTCTATTTTGTGCCCTGTATGAATATGATGCATGGCCAGCACCGATGAGGGGTCGGATTTTCTAACTGCGAGGGTGTGTTCGTATATTCTATTGTGGATGCGTCTGTTTGTTTGTCCTACGTAAGTTCGGGAACAGTCGGAACAAGGAATTTCGTAAACTCCGTGGGATTCGTTTGGAATCGTATCCTTGGGAGTTTTTATAAGATTTGATAGTTTTTGGTCTGTTGTGAATACGGTTTTGATATTATGGGTTCTGAAAATTCGGCTGATTTTGTCGGTGACACCTTTAATGTATGGTAAAAACGCTGTGTGTTGTTGTGTGGACGCTGTTTGTTCTTGTTGTGGTGTAGTGGTTTGTTGTTGTGCGTTTCTAATGTTTCGTAGTATGTGATTGTTGTCGTATCCGTTTTCTAGCAATGTCTGTCTTAAAAAGTTTAATTCTGTCTGTTTGTTGTTGTTGTCCGTTAGTCTAAGGGATCGTGTTACTAATGTTCGAACCACGGAATTTAGTTGCGATGGGTGATGGTGAGATTGGGCGTTAAGATACCGATTAGTGTGGGTAACTTAAACCAACGTGTTGGTTAAGATACGTTGACGACATTTTCGCTGTCTGGCCACACGGCAAAGAATCTCTAGACGAATTCCTTTCTTACCTAAATAACATCAACCCCCAAATCCAGTTCACCATGGAAATGGAAAATAATTTTTCTTTGCCCTTCTTAGATGTACGCATCACTAAAAACCCAGTCAGAGGATTTTCTTACACTGTCTACCGAAAACCAACCCACACTAATCGGTATCTTAACGCCCAATCTCACCATCACCCATCGCAACTAAATTCCGTGGTTCGAACATTAGTAACACGATCCCTTAGACTAACGGACAACAACAACAAACAGACAGAATTAAACTTTTTAAGACAGACATTGCTAGAAAACGGATACGACAACAATCACATACTACGAAACATTAGAAACGCACAACAACAAACCACTACACCACAACAAGAACAAACAGCGTCCACACAACAACACACAGCGTTTTTACCATACATTAAAGGTGTCACCGACAAAATCAGCCGAATTTTCAGAACCCATAATAGCAAAACCGTATTCACAACAGACCAAAAACTATCAAATCTTATAAAAACTCCCAAGGATACGATTCCAAACGAATCCCACGGAGTTTACGAAATTCCTTGTTCCGACTGTTCCCGAACTTACGTAGGACAAACAAACAGACGCATCCACAATAGAATATACGAACACACCCTCGCAGTTAGAAAATCCGACCCCTCATCGGCGCTGGCCATGCATCTTATTCATACAGGGCACAAAATAGACTTCGATAATGCCAAAAGAATAGCACCGGTTTACAATTTCAAAACGAGAATTATTCGCGAAGCAATCGAGATTGAAAAACGTCCCGATTGTTTAAATAAGAGAGATGATGGTCTTCGCCTTCCGACTACTTGGAAACCTATTATATCTTCTTTGCAAACACACAAACGGGAAATGAATTCCACAGACAATTTTGTTGCATCATTATCCCCCCACTTAATTGATGGTGACCCCACTACTTTCCCTGATGACGCAACAGGTAGACGAAACGACCTATATAAGACAAGACTTGCAACGAACTGCCAGATCTCTCTGAGGCCTAGGGTTGTACACACTGAGACCTCACAGACGATCTCCAGCGAGATTTGGGGAGTAGGCAGATTGAGGCCCCGTAATCGAGCTACAACAACCCAACCTACCTTTATCCACCACTCTAAGGAGTAGGCAGATTGAAGCCTTAGAGTGTCCTTACATATTTCCTTTACCTACCTTTGTCCACCACTCTAAGGAGTAGGCAGATTGAGGCCTTAGAGTGTCCTTACATATTTCCTTTACCCACCTTTGTCCATCACTCTAAGGAGTAGGCAGATTGAGGCCTTAGAGTGTCCTTACATATTTCCTTTACCCACATTTGTCCACCACTCTAAGGAGTAGGCAGATTGAGGCCTTAGAGTGTCCTTACATATTTCCTTTACCCACCTTTGTCCATCACTCTAAGGAGTAGGCAGATTGAGGCCTTAGAGTGTCCTTACATATTTCCTTTACCTCTTGAAAATGGCTCCAAAACAGGAGCCGAAACGTCGAGTTTCCATAAATTCTGGACGCGGTTTAACCCGAGAACCAAGCATGTCTCATATATATATATATATATATATATATATATATATATATATATATATATATATATATATATATATATATATATATATATATATATATATATATATATATATATATATGTATATATATATATATATATATATATATATATATATATATATATATATATATATATATATATATATATATATATATATGGTTACAACTAATTAATTGGTGACTATAGGCATCTCAGTAACGGAAAGAGATGCAGAGTTGGTTGAATTACCAGCAAGTCGCGTAAATTTTAGGTGATCCAATATCAGCAAACAGATTTTGAATCTGTCAATTCTTTCCTGAAATACCCTAAAAAAACTGGAAAACTCAATTTTCAAAATTTTACAATAAATCTCTTATTATGAAATATGGGTTCCTCATTTTTGCTATGTGAGCATAATTTGATATGCGCAATCAACTGACGGCATCAGAAGTGATGTATCTGCTCTCTTATGGCCGCCATATTAGATTTTTAATTTTGGCAAAAAGTTTTCCCTTGAATGTTTTGAATCTCCACCACATATTTTTCTTCATAAACATTGTACAAATAAATAAAAAATTATTTATGGTCGCAAATATCAAGTAAGTACGTGTCATTTTATTATCAACATTCGTTATTTGTCAAAATGTCAGCACAGAAGATTTTAATTAACAGAATAAAATCATATTAACCACATATACTAATGAAACTAACAATACGTGAATAAACAAACCAACAATACATAACAAACACTTCCTACCAAATAAAAATGTGTGTAATGTTAATGAAGATGTTCAAAATGTCTTCCATTGTTATTTACGCATTGACGAACCCTTTCGCGCATACATTGTGTTGCTGATCTTATCATAGCAGGCGATATGGAGCAAATTTTATCTGTTATAATATTCTTTAGCTCTTCTTTGTTGTCAAAATGCTCAAGGGAAACTAAATTTTTGACATATCCCCAGAAGAAATAGTCCATTGGGGTTAGATCTGGAGATCTTGTTGGCATGCGAGCGGGTCCATTATTGCCTATTCATCTATCTCCAAAGTCTGGTCTAGATAAGCTTTTGCGGCTCGGACAATGGGTGCAGGTGTGCCGTCTTGCTGAAACTATACGTTGGTCCTTTGCTGCAAAGGAAGGTTATAAAAAATTCCATAAGGTCATTAGTTAACAGATGAAGGTATCCGTCGCCATTCAACTTATTGCTTATTAAAAATTGTCCTATAACTGTATCGTCTAAATGGTCACACCAAACGTTTGCACTCTCCCTATTTTGATGTCGCGAATAAAAGATGAGGATTCTCTGTACTTAAGTAACGAGGATTATGTCTATTAAACAAACCCTAATTTGTAAATGTACACTCATCCGACCACATGATGTGCAAAACTTCCTAGCAAACCATTGGCAAAACTGCAACCGCCGGTCGTGATCTGGATCATAAAGTGGTTGCACTATGGTGTATTTATAAGGATGGTATTTGTGTTTTTCAGGATCTTTGACACTGGCTGCTGACTTATTTCACATTCTCTCGCAATATGTGTTGTGGATAAGTTGAAATTTATATTGACTTGAGCAAGAGCATTGATTTCGTTAGCACTGGGTTTCACATTTTAGGGAACACGCTTTCTCATCAAAGTACCAGTTTCATTGATTACTCTTGCTCTTCTGGTGAAGATATGCCGACTTGGCTGCACACGTTCTGGATATTTTTCTTGGTATAACTGGGAAGCACTGGTCGAATTTCTAAAACTTCGGATGTATGCTTCATATATACCTCTTCTCTCTTTCACACTAAACCGAACCATTTGGGAAATACAGTTTTAGAACAAATTTATTATTATTATTACCTTTAATGCTTAAAATCATACGCCATATTTATTCAATAAGTCTAAGACTTGTGGTGAATATTAACACACTTTTATATACATAGTTGCATCCAAAACTCCTTGAGAACACTCCAAATTCAACAACCTTAAAATTTTGACATTCTAAAAAATGTATTTTCTCTTCCATTTCGTTCTTCTAATGTGTCACCTGATACCTCCATTTACAATTAATACTAACCACTCCATAATACTTTTACAACTGCAAATATTTCTCAACTACTCATATTTTTGCCGAAATTGTAAATTTTGTACGAGACTAAAAATGACATTTAACACAAGTCTCGAAATAAAATGTTTTTAATGCATAAATCAATCAGAAGATTTCAAACGGACAGTTCAAATAAATCGTAACAACAAATTACAAAACAATGACACATACCAACTTTCTATTTGCGACCATAAATAGTTTTTTAATAACAAAAATATGTGGTGGAGATTCAAAAGATTCGAAGGAGAACTTTTTGCCATATGAAAAAATAAAAATCTAACATGACGGCCATAAGAGAGTAGATACGTCAATTCTGATGCCGTCAGTTGATTTCGCATATCAAATTATGCTTACATAGCAAAAATTAGGCACCCATCTTTGATAATAAGGGATTTATTATAAAATTTTGAAAATTGAGTTTCCCAGTTTTTTCAGGATATTTCAGGAAAGAATTGACATATTCAAAATCTGTTTTCAGATATTGAATCATGCACGCAACTTTCTGGTAATTTAACCAACTCTGTATCTCTTTCCGTTACTGAGATGCTTATAGTCACCAATTAATTAAGTGTGACCCTATATATATATATATATATATATATATATATATATATATATATATATATATATATATATATATATATATATATATATATATATATATATATATATATATGCAAAATAAACTATAATATACATAAGGAAATTTACTTTGTCTCCTAAGAATATCCTGGACCTGTTTTAACTTACTTATCTTACATTTAAATAGCTGCTTTTTACAAACTAAAAAGCATTTGAGTTAATTTTTTCTGTCAATATATTTCACTCACGTTTTTTTTTAAATTCTAAAGTTGTACCTTCCTATAAGAGAAATTCCCTTCTGCAAATTCGCTAGAAGTATAACAGATATTATGTAAAATTGTCACTCGAGACCTTTTTGTTGACTAATATTTTTTGTCAAATATGGTCTACAAATTTCCATGCTTATATTACCGAGGTATCTTAATATCCGAATTGTATCAATTTTCTTATAGGACGAATGATGTTTGCAGAATAAATTTGTAGGCTTTTTACTAAGAACATATTTTTTCGAGAAAATTTTATTTGAAAATTATCAAAAATAGTGATGATAAACGAATTACTAAAATCCAAACCTTATACACTTTAAAAAGCGTTTTCTCAGAAAACTTAGGCTTGGTTTTTTTATAAATCGTGACTAATTTTGGTGGACGTTAATGCTGTCGGGAAAATATACAATTTGCATTTCCTCAAAAATTGCATTTTTCTTGTAATTATGTCAGTGTTGCTTACAATCGGTGATATGATTCAATGCCTCCACACAATCTAGGACTGCCAACAAACGTGCTCTGTCGAAAATAAAAAAATCAGAAATCACCTGCAGCGCCCTACAATTAGACCGCATAAAGCAGCCTGTCCAAAGAGACAATAACACTAAAAACTAACGGCCCTTTACGGCCATTCCGCCTAATTTTAAACGACTTCATTCTGTCCATTCCTTTTGACCTGCCGTGCGCCGATGTCGTAAATCGAGAGGGATCACAACTAGTATCTTAATTTTATAAAACTAAATGAACTAGGACTGCATTAAACACCAATATAATTTAGTTAAATGCGGAAAACAAATTTAAAACACACATAATGAGTTCTATGTATACACAAAAGCTTTTAGTTTCAGAGGCGCCAGTAATAGGAACCATAAAATTTTATTACTTTCTTTAACTATCATTAAGACGTAATAAATCCGTTATACGGCTAAAAATGGATAGGTACGGTATGCCACTAGTAAATATTCTGTAATATCTTCGTATAAATGTTCTAGTTAGTTATTTTTGGGCTAATAATTGCTGGTTTCAGACGTTTTCCAATAAAATAAAGAATACATTAGAAAATGCGACATATGTTTAGAACTATTTTAATCATTGGGTAAAGCCTGCATAGGATACATTTAGAGAGTGTTGCAAAATCTCCTTAAAAATTGTTTTATAGTAGACTGTCGTCGGTAAAGGGAATTGGGGCATCCTAAATAGATAGAATATTTTCTTCTTAAATCTCTTATAGGTCGCACTTCTCTTTCTGACTATTGATTGCATGAATCGAAATCTGGTTTGAAAAGCATATAAGGACAACAAAATAGATATTCTTGATAATTCAATTCAACTTTATTCAATCCAGATCATACACAGAACTTAAAATCATAAACACTTCCAATTACCAGAATTTTCATAATGCAATTAACATATATTTCCTTGAATACCCAAATCAACATGACTTGTTTGTATCCTTTAAAGCTAACTCTATATCATTCTCAGTACATTAATTAAACCGCATATTACCCATAATTTTTAACATTTTCCCTTCTTCTTTGTGCCCCAATCTAATTAGATCTGCCTTGACCTTCAAAAGATGAAAGTTGCGACTGTAAACCAAAACAATGCGATAGGGTTAACTTCTGTAGGGAAAGCCACAGCATGCCCTACACTAGATATAGTGTCATTTTCTTAACCCTCAAGCTCCCTTTGATGAATTTTTTTTGGTGAATTTTTATTAAAAAGTTCACTAATAGAGAGTTATCGATGGTGAAACTTTGCAAACATTTTTTCAAATGAGCGCGAACTACCCCTAGAACCCACATCCGGGGTCAGTTCCAATTTTTATATGCTCATATATATATATATATATATATATATATATATATATATATATATATATATATATATATATATATATATATATATATATATATATATATTCGAACATGTAATCTATCAACAACTAAATAGGCACTTAGATCAATATCCCATTTTGCCGTCGCATCAGTCTGGCTTCAGACACTTGCACAATTGTACGTCGGCCTTGGTGAAGGTTTCAGATGATATCTTGGAGTCTTCAGACAGTAACAAAGTAACGGCACTAGTACTGTTGGATTTTACTAAGGCATTCGATAATATCAACCATAATTTACTTGTTTCTATTTTACATTTCATTGGTCGGAAAACGACTGCACTGGACCTCATTTCTAACTACCTGGAGGGTCGAACCCAGTCTGTGAAAATAGACGGCAATTACTCGCCGACGCGTTTAGTTAGTGTCGGTGTTCCACAAGGGTCAATTCTTGGTCCCCTATTATTTAGTATATATACGAGCAACACGTTTCGTAAGCTTCAACATTGTCAGTTTCATATCTATGCCGATGACACGCAGCTATATTTGTCGTTCGAAAGGGCAAAGGTTAGTGAGGCGGAGGCCAAGATCAATTGTGATCTGGCGAACTTGACGCAGTTTTCGATGGAACATTCTTTGTTTCTGAATCCATCCAAATCTAAAGTGCTATTGTTTGGTAATAAATCATCTGTAGCTGAAATAGCTGAGAATTTTGTTGTGGAAATAAATAACGTCGTAATACCTATCGTCGAGAGTGCTAGTAATTTGGGAGTTACTTTTGAAAATAACTTTAGGTTTACTAGTCAGATTTCAAAATACTTAAGAAGATCATATGCTGCCTTAAAACTACTGTATCCCCATAGAAATTATTTATCTGTTAAAACGAAAGCGATGCTATGTGACACGTTGGTCTTGTCGCACTTTTTGTATGCTGCACCACTGTACTATCCCTGTCTTGATGTAGTCACCAGGAACAGAGTACAGAAAATACAAAACTCGTGTCTCAGGTATATTTTTGGATTGCGACGTAGGCAGCATGTATCACATAAATTAAATGAATTAAAGTGGCTTAATATGGGTAACAGACTGAAGTTAAATACGTTGTGCTTCTACCATCAGGTTGTTTTTAATAAAAAACCTGCCTATTTGTACGATAAAATCCGCTTCAGGACTGACATTCACAACATAAATATTCGCAACCGTGATTACATAACACCTCCTCACCATAAAACCTCTCTTTTTGAAAGATCGTATAGTTACAATGTTCCAAAGCTTTATAATGCGATACCAAATGAACTTAAGAGGCTAAAAATTGAACAGTTTAGGAAGCATTTGTTTGACTACCTGTATAGTACACAGTAAATGGTACTTGATCATTTTTCTTTTTTTTTTGTAATCGGGAATAATTTGGGAGATATGATGACTTTTCGGTTAAGATATTAGTCTAGTTAAGTGTTTAGGCTGGGTTAAAGAATCGCTAAAATATTAAATGTAAGATACCTAGGTAAGCGAATTAGTCCAGGGGGCAGAAGGATCTTCCGCTTGCTTGATCGCAACCTAGTGGTTTTCCTCTGTTTATGTACCTAATTAATTGCAACGAATGAACTGTTTATTTTTTGTAATGAAGGAAAATAAATTTCTATTATTATTATTATTATATATATATATATATATATATATATATATATATATATATATATATATATATATATATATATATATATATATATGTATATAGGTATGCGCATGATAACTCAAAAAGTTATTAACCGATTTTAATGAAACACGGGAAAATTCTTTCTTTTATTAATGGCTTGGATGAGTTCGTTATCCAGGAAAATCGGACAAGGTTTTCCGGGAAAATTTTTACATTTTTTTAAGTTTTCTTTAGAATTTTTTTTTATATAATTACAAATCGGTTTTAATGAAATTTGGAGAATGTATTGCGTTGTAAAAGACCTTACTACGTACTAAAATAAGCCTTCTAGGTTTATAGAGAATTGAGTTATTCAAATTTTAAGCATTTAATGAAAATTCGCTACCAAAGAGCACTTGCTGCGTCCCAAACTTTTTCATATTTTCATTTAGAAACAAAAACTGTATCTATGACATCCATACAACCAAATACTATATAATGACAATACGGGACACTCCTATGCTTTAGCATTGGTGATATTTGTGACAAGTACACTAGCGTCACCCCGCGTGAAGTACTGACAACTGAGCGGGTAATTTGAATTGTATATTTACCTGCATATTCTTAATTTAGACAATTGGTTTATTATAGATAAATATAAAAACTTGTAAATGACAAAACAGTGAAAATGTTCTGATTATATAGTTATAAATATAATTTGTATCAACAATCAGCTTGAAACCTAAATGAATTCAGCATGAATAATTCTGCAAATTTCTCTTACCCATAATCCTATTTCATCATAATTTAAAGTACTACCTTGAAACCGTCGTTAAACTACTATTTCAAGGGTGTGTATAGGAATATACTAAAAGCTGTTTCTGAGGATATTAAGTTACAATCTGTACTTACCTATAAATAATTATTCTAGGTATAAATGGTAGCGCAGTACTCAATTTGCTATATCTCTACATAAAAACTGTCTCCTTAATCTAATATTTTAAAATATGTAACTGATTAGTACATAATTTAGAAATTGTGTAGATGAAAGGTGAGACTAACTCTTACTTCCGTGAATAAATCTATTATAGGGCTGAATCTGCTATTTCTACTTGTCTCTTTTAAAACTTGTCTTGGGAAGATAATTAAAAGCCTTTACCCAGTAAAATAATTCTAAATGTGAAAAAATGTGACAATTTATGCTATACTGAAATAAAAAATAACACAGAAGAATATAGAAAAACAGTTTTTTATATCATTTATTATTAATGCAAAACTTTTTTGCCTTCATATTTCTTTTTGATGCACTGGAAGACAAGTTATGATTGAAGCCTTTCAACCATCCGTTTACGAAGTTTATCTATAAATAGGTACATGATGGTAAATATTACACAATAAATTATCTTCTGCGAACTGTACATATTGGCATAAAAGTGATTCTGAATTTGTCTTCTGCTTCAAATCATATTCACGTTTCGTCATCCTTAGGAAACCTATGAAATGTCTTTGATAGATTTAGCACGTTATAATTCGAACAATTATAGATTGCACACACCCAACCACTAACATGTAAAAAACACAGCTTAAATTTAATTATACACAGTTAAACACCAGCATTTGCCGTTCTGTGGCCCGGAGCCGGCGATATGCATAAGTAGGAAGACGGTCTCTGTCACGTTAGACAGGTGGACCGAGGAAGCAATGAAGAGGCATTAGGGGTCGGTTGTTGGTGGCTGCAGGCAGGCGAGAGACTTCGTGGAGGAGCCGGACAGAGATAAAGCTGTTTGGCTACTCGAAAGCAGTCGACCTACGCTTCGCCGCATTCTTGGGGTGCTAACAGACCACTGAGCCCTTAGAAGACACCTCACATTGATAGGCGTAGAGAGGGATCCCATTTGCCAGGAATGCGGCGAGGATGAGGAAACGTCCTACCACTATCTGTGTGAATGCGAGGCTTTTAGGAGTCTTCGAGCAGAATTGTTCGGATCGAGGACTCTGCAGAGGAATCAGGTAAGTACCGTCCAATTGAAGACCGTCACGGCCTTCATCTTGAGGTCGAGGCGGTTTGGCGACGGAACCGAGGAGGAGTAGAGCATGGTTGCTGGGGTTGGCAAAAAGGGCCCATGGTGGCCTACTTGCTTGGCGTTGGCCTCCCCACCACTGCTACTACTACTACATGTCCACCAAAATTGGTTTAATTTTCTCCACTAGTTTTTAAAGCGTTAAAATAAATCGCTATTTTTTCGAAGATTTCAACGACTTGTATGTTTGAAATGAAGCGTGTCTGGCTTTATGTTGATATGATATTTTCGTCATATAAGTTTTTCCACCGACGGTTAAAGTCCTGCTCCAAAAAAGTATACCACTCTGTATTGTAGTGGTTGTTATCAAAAATATGCTAAGCGATCAACGAATTATCTACTTTACCTTATTTTGGTTCTTAACATCGAGCTTCAACAATTTTTCTAGTTGCTGAACATAGTATTTAAGGTAGCAATCTACACAACAGATTTCAAAGATTCCCGAATTATCTACTTAGTTCTTTAGCCAACAAAAACTATTTTTCTTGTTAACGAAACGATTCTCAGGAGTAAAATAATATCGTAGAAAATTGTGATCTTTAAGCTTAGCTAATCCCTCCCTGTCGTAGGTTTTAATCTTCACCTATGTAGGGTATTTTATATTAAACGTGTTACGTCTTGTTGTCAATTTAGCATATCAATTTTGTATGAAAATATTTACCGAACGAAAAATAATTGGCATTAAAATGAGGGGTCAAGATTCATTACAGTTTTCAGCAAACTCTGAAATCCCCAGCTCGGGCTCTGAACCATTCGTCAGGTAAAGCAGAGCTCCTTGTTGCGTATTGCCGGTCCAAGTGATTGTACATGGAGTGTCGTCAGCTGGGGTGTTCATTGTGTGTCACCTAGGTGACCCGAGAGGAGGTGATGGGTTGCCATAGAAGTGTTCTCTCACTCGTAAACTCTACCTTGCCATCTGACTTCAAATATCATTAAAACCATTCATCTGAGAGTCTCTTTCTCCTGAGACTAATACTAGTCGAATAAAAGAAACTCCTCGATATCTCGTTATAATTTGCTTGGTGTTACAGACAAACAACGTAAGATATAATTATACATATATATCTTTTTTGTAAATATACAGTATGCGCCTGAAGTATGATGTAAAATAAGTAAAAGCGAAATAAAATTTAATTGGGAGACATTCTCGAATACGCCGATTTTATTTGATGAAAATACACATTTTTGTATGCGAGTCGATTTCTCACCATCGCTCTTTTCAGGTTAATAAGTTATTAGGTTTTTTCAATATTAGCAACTCTTTTTTTTTCTTGATTTTTAGACATCTGTTCATTGTAGAACACGACAGTGTAAATATGTTACAAACCTTACATAGAAAATTTTTAAACTAAAATACAATTGAATTTTATTTTTTTAATTTCAACAACACACCACGAGGGCTTACAGCCTAAATACTATCGTACCGTGGGTGTCGACAAGGAGGAAAGAGGCAACTTGTTAATTCTGGACTTGAAGGTTTGGAGGTTCGGGGGAAATTGAAAAACTTGTGCCGGCAAAGAATTCCACAACTTGGAAGTCCTCGGGACAAAAGAGCGAACATAACAAGATGTTCTATGTCCGGTGACCTGGACAGTAAAAGGGTGCATTCGCTCTATTCCCCTGGTAGATCTGTTGGGGGCAGCAGGTGGAGGAACTATGGAAGAAAGCTCCTCTGAGCAGTGCCCGTGCAGATATCTATAAAAGAGAGAGAGAGAGAGGTCACCAACGGCACGTCGATGGGCGGCCTTTGGGTGAGGCTAGGGTCACCGATGAGACGTATAGCTCTCTTCTGAATGGAGTCCAGGCTAGCGAGTGAAGAAGCGGATGTGCTAGAGAGGAAGTCATTGATGTGGAGAAGAAACAAAGTAGGGGCTAAAGCTGAACCTTGACGAACTCCTGCATTAATTGGATACAGTTTAGAGGAATCGCCATCCACGACAACAGAAATGCTACGGTTGGAGAGGAAATTTGCTGTCCACGTACAGAGTGTTGGTGGTAGGCCATAAGCCGGTAGTTTATTAAGCAGTGCTGCGTGCCGGATCTGGTCGAATGCTTTGGATATGTCTAGAGTGACAATCTGGGATTCTCCGTGTAGTTCCATGGACTTGTTCCAAGAATGGGTGACAAAGGAAAGGAGGTCAGCAGTTGATCTGCGCTGACGGAATCCATACTGCCTGTCGTGGATTAGACTGTGTTTTTCAAGAAATTTTAGTAATTCGGTGTTTATATACTTTTCCATCACTTTAGAGATGACAGAAAGGAGAGAAATAGGCCTGTAGTTGCTAGGAAGCGCTTTCGATCGTTTCTTGGGGACGGGTTGTACTCGAGCAGTTTTCCAGTTACTAGGGAATATGCCTCTATTGTAAGATGTCTGAAACAGACGAGTCAGGACATGAGCAAGTTATGCTGCGCATTTTTCGAGAACAATTGCTGGGATCTCCTCAGGGCCAGAGGCATTTCTTATATTAAGAGAAGAGAGAATCTTTCGTACCTTTTTAGTTTTAAAAATGATATCCGTCATTTTATGCGCGACATTGGGGACTGTTGGTGGTTGAACATTTGGAGGTGGGTTGAGAGTAGAATTGCCGGCGAACAACGAGGCAAAAAGTTCAGCCTTGCCCAGCGCGGTAGAAACAATTTCATGCCCTGAGACAAGAGGTGGGAAAGTGCTCTTGCAAAAATTATTCCCAATAGATTTAGTAAAAGTCCAGAAGGGTTTGCTGCCGCTGGAGCTTAAGAGGACTTTGTTTTTAATGTGGTTATTAAACGAGTTTTTTGCCTCAGAAAGAATGCGGACATAGCGGTTTCTTGCGTCGTTAAACGCTTGACGGCTTTCTTGACTGGGATTGTGTAGAAGCTCTTTGTGAGTTTTGACGTTTTCAAGTCTGGCCTTGTCACAGGATTTAGAGAACCAGGGCTTTTGAGTGGCTGCAGGGGTTTTCTGTGTACGTGGAATAAATAATTCCATGCGAGCTTGGATAATTTCGGTGACGTTTTGTGAGATATCAGAGGGGTCAGGAAGAGAGAAGCAGGCAGACGCCCATGGAAATGAGGAAAAGTAATCTCGCATTTCGTCACAGTTCGCGGAGTTGTAGTGCCAGACGATACGTGGGTCTGATGACTGTGTGACCTCGGGTTGCATTGCGTAGGAAGCAGTGACCATGCCGTGGTCTGAGCGACCCAGGGGGGCGGTGACTGATATCTTATAGCAGTCAGGATTTGTAGTAAGAAGGAGATCCAAGGGATTTGAGCTGTCTGTTGGAATGCGAGGAAAGTAAGTAGGTTGCTGAACCATATTTGTTAAAGAATTGCTGACTGCAAAGGCCTCCGCTGCTCTCCCTTGTGGATAGGTTTTTGAAGATCCTAGCCATTCCTTATTAGGGTCATTGAAGTCACCAAGAATAGTGACCTCGGAGGAAGGATATTCAGAAATCAGATGGTCGGTTTTTTCAGAAAGGTAGTCAAAGAGCTGGACAAAGTTGTTGTCAGAAGGTGACCGGTAAATGTTTTATCCATAGTATGTCTTTTCTTCCAGCTTCTAAATTGGGGAGTCTGGTTCAGGGTAAATTGCTACGGACGTACGCGCACACGCCTTCATGCAATCTAAAAGAAGTTATGAGCTCATACCCCGGGAAATTAAGGTGATTAGTGGCTGTTTTGGCACTGATTTGAGTTTCGGTGAGGAAGAGGAGTTGGGGCTTCTAAGCCTGGAGGAAATGGTGGACGGAGTTCAGGTTAGAATTTAGACCACATATATTCGAGAAGGATATTGTAAATCTCGATGTGAAAAACCGTACATAAATTAGGATAAAAATAATAATAATAAAATTCAGGACCTGGCCTCTGATCGTGCTTACAAGTACTTGGGCATCCAACAACTCCTTTCGGTGAAGACAACAAAGGTACGGCAGGCTGTGGAGAACAAAGTATTGGATAGGGTGAGGAATGTGTGCAAGACTTACCTGTCCGGCAGAAATAAAATCAGAGTCATAAACACTTGGGCAGTCCCTGCTGCTACCTACACTCGTGGCATCCTCGACTGATCAACAACTGCTCTTTGTGAGAAACCATATATGAATTAGGATAAAAATAATAATAATAAAATTCAGGACCTGGCCTCTGTTTACGCTTACAAGTACTTGGGCACCCAACAACTCCTTTTGGTGAAGACAACAAAGGTACGGCAGGCTGTGGAGAACAAAGTGTTTGCTAGGGTGAGGAAGGTGTGCAGGACTTACCTGTCCGGCAGAAATAAAATCAGAGTCATAAACACTTGGGCAGTCCCTGCTGCTACCTACACTCGTGGCATCCTCGACTGATTAACAACTGCTCTTTGTGAGAAACCATATATGAATTAGGATAAAATTAATAATAATAAAATTCAGGACCTGGCCTCTGTTTACGCTTACAAGTACTTGGGCATCCAACAACTCCTTTTGGTGAAGACAACAAAGGTACGGCAGGCTGTGGAGAACAAAGTGTTTGCTAGGGTGAGGAAGGTGTGCAGGACTTACCTGTCCGGCAGAAATAAAATCAGAGTCATAATCACTTGGGCAGTCCCTGCTGCTACCTATACTCGTGGCATCCTCGACTGGTCAGCAACTGCTCTTTAGGGGTTCGACAGAAGGATGAGCACCGTTATGAAAAACATCGAATGCTGCATCCCAGGAGTTCCTTACACCGGTTGTACTTGCTTAGAGACATGGAAGGACGTGAACTCCTCTCGTTGGAAGTGACGTGTGACAGAGAATGCTGGCGGCTCAGAAAATACAACCACTGGTGGAGTGTGTGCAGAGACAGTAGACACGACTGTACTCTTTCGACCTCAAGCAACCTGATCAAGACCACGTCCTTACTGTTATTTCGAGTATGGATGAGGACCCGACGCGCTTGGGGGAGATGGAGCTGCATGGACGCTTCGCTGCATGTCTAACGGCACCTCACGTTGACCACCGCGCATGAAAGGAATAATTAAGGGCAGCAGCTTATTTTCCGAAACAGAGGGATTTCCATGCGCGATGCAAGATCAGGTTATTAGCACGCGGGCGTACCAGCGGCACATCTTGAGGCAGAATGTCAGCGACCTGTGTGAAAAAAAAATGCCGGAAACCATTCAGCATATAACGGGCGCTTGTGACTGTCTGGACCAGTCAGATTACAAGAAATGCCATGACAACGTCGCCAAGGTCGCCCATCAGGCCTTGGCAAAACATTACGCCCTTAACAATTCGGGAGCCCCCTACTATAGATGCAAGCCTGAAAATGTAGCTCAAACGGGTCAGATCAGGCTGCTGTGAGACCTCCCGGTGATCACCGACAGAGCAGTTGAAAGCGGCAGGCTTGACAATCTCGTTTCAAAGATGCAGTAACCCTACAACAGGACGACACCCTCAGCCGCGCTAGAGGTCCTGTTCATGCTGCCACCGCTTCCCATCTGGGTCAGGAGGGAGGCGATGGCGTCGCATCCCAGAATGCGAGACGCAGGAAACTAGTGCGGAGAGGGAGCAGTAATAGGGCATGCAAGAGTCGCCAAGGAGGTGGAAAAGGAAATTCCGATTTCCGGCATAAAGGTGCGGGATGTCCAGGATGATATTAGGTTGACTAGGCCATACACCCTCAGGATCCCCAGTAGGGATCAGTGGAGGGAAAATGAGGATGAATTCCAGCCCGCAAGCCTGGTGTGTTTCACCGACGGATCGCGGCTGGAGGATCAGCAATCCTCCGGGGCAGGAATATACATCAAGGGCCTGGGGGTGCGTGAGAGCTATGCCCTTGGCGCATACACCACGGTATTCGAAACAGATGTGTACGCTATCCTGTCTGTAGCTAACAGACAGGATGTGAACAGGAATCCCGAGAAATGTGTGTACATCTGCTCGGACAGCCAGGCAGTCCTCCGGGCAGTCTGCGCGGCCAGAATCAGGTCTACACTGGTTCAAGAGTGCGCTGGCGCCCTCAGAGGGTTATCTAGGACAAAGGAGGTACAACTAGTGTGGGTTCCGGGACACTGTGGCGTGGCGGGGAATGAATTCGCGAATAATCTCGCAAGGCTTGGTTCCCGGCGGCCGTTCTGTGGCCCGGAGGCGGCCATAGGTATAAGTAGTAAGTCGGTCTCCGTCGCCTTAGACAGGTGGACCGTGGAAGCAATGAAGAGGCACTGAGGGTCGGTTGGTGGCTGCAGCCAGGCGAGGGACTTCGTGGAGGGGCCGGACAGAGATAAAGCTGTCTGGCTACTCGGAAGGAGTCGACCTACGCTTCGCCGCATCCTTGGGGTGCTCACAGGCCACTGCGCTCTTAGAAGACACCTCACATTGATAGGCGTAGAGAGGGATCCCATTTACCAGGAATGCGGCAAGGATGAGGAAACGTCATACCACTACCTATGCGAATGCGAGGCTTTTGGGAGTCTTCGAGCAGAATTGTTCGAATCGAGGATTCTGCAGAGGAATCAGGTAAGTACCGTCCAATTGAAGACCGTCACGGCCTTCATCTCGAGGTCGAGGCGGTTTGGCGACGGAACCGAGGAGGAGTAGAGCATGGTTCCTGGGTTGCTGGGGTTGGCAAAAACGGCCCATGGTGGCCTACTTGCTTGGAGTTGGCCTCCCCACCACTGCTACTTCTACTACTAACCTTAAAACAGTAAACTATATAAGCCTCGAATCCTTCGAATCATTATATATATATATATATATATATATATATATATATATATATATATATATATATATACATATATATATATATATATATATATATATATATATATATATATATATATACCTCTTATTTAAAAAGTTTCGCAGTATACAACAAACTTACTTTGTTCAATCTCTGACTCACCTGCATGTGGAAAAGATACGAAAAGGCTATTAAAATATGTCTCCGTATTTACATCCTCGTTATAATTTTTTTAATTTCCAAAACATGCAAGATCTAGCACAGCTCTGTTATTATAAGCATATTATAATATGACGCATATTTTGTTTATATTTTCCATTTTTCGCTTGAACTCTAACGCTCATGAACAGATGTACAGAATGTAAAAATTTTAAAGCCTCGGTAAGCTCTAACCCTAAAAATTTTCAAATCCATTTAATCCTAATTGTAAAATAATTGTCCTGATGGACTAAATCCTTTCCATAGACAATTTACAGTTCATTCTATTTCAACCCTTTCTTTTGTGCAGTGCCGAATTATAAAAGACTTCCCTAAAGAATTGGTACACTTAAAATAATTGATATCTTTCCTTTGCCATTAAATAATTACACATCATCTGCATTTTCAATCAATAAATGGATTAAAGGGTTAAGTTCTAGAGAAGGTTGAGTAATGGGAAATAAAAAGAAGAGAAAATGGTTTAAACTCCAGAGAATGAGATTACTAGGAGATAGCTTAATCTCAGTTATTCGTTGCTAATATTTTGAGTTTAAAGATATTGAAAGTGATCGATTCAATTGAACTTCTAGATGTACGAGAACAATTTAATATATATATATATATATATATATATATATATATATATATATATATATATATATATATATATACATATATATATATATATATATATACTTTAAGAATTGTGTCGTTATAATTTATTATAATAACTGTTAGAATAATACGGCAAGATAATAAACTTAAAAAAGATTTCATTTTAAAATAATATAGGTTTATTCAGGCTTTTCTTAAATACTAGCGTTTGTAGACAATATCTCGTGTATCACTAAGAATATCGTTGACTTCAACTTTCTGCTTCCTTCCTTCTAACTAGCCAGTCCTAGGTTTCTAGACAGTACCACGTATTTCCTAATACTTCAATTTTTGTATAAGTATCCGAAGATCCACCGCGTCAAATGCTTTGGCTAGGTCTACAAAAATGTGTGTGTGTGTGTGTGTCCAAATGCAAGAATGGCAACGGAATGATCCTCCATTAGCCACAGACTTTTATAAATTACACGGTGTGGATTTGAAGTTTCATATACAGGCTGGCGCATTAAAAACGAAACAGACCGATTTGCGCCCAGAGAAATTTTTTTTAAGACAGGCTGAAACAGGCCAATTTTAATATTAAGGGGGAATGTTTTGATATAAAACTCAACTTTGTCACATCAACCACTTAAGGGTGGTGACAACAACCCTTATATTTTAAATAGGGAACATGGGTCGAGTGCTACATCATTTGAGAGCTCTTTCTTTTCTGAATTCAGCACACTAATTTTTTTGGAAGTTTTGTCAACTCGTTTAAAAATTATTCACAGTTGGAGTTGGAAGAACATATTTCATTCATTGTGATAAGAAATGCACTATCTAGTCAATTTTTCGTTAAAAAAACTAAAAAACAATAGTAAACGCCCAAAAATGTTTATTCAGTCAAGTAAGTGTTCAAATTGTTGACCACAGCTTCCATACAAAAGTACAAATATTGTTCAAAACGAGCTTTGAAATTCTGGAGCAATTGTGGAGTTATTAGACGGCATTCTTCAACAATGCGTCGTCGTAATTCTTCCAGAGACTCCGGTTCTGTTGCGTAAATTCTACTCTTTAAATAGCCCCATAGAAAGAAGTCTAAAGGAGTTAAATTCGGTGATCTATTGGGCCACTCAATAGCACCTCCATGCCCAATCCAATGTCCTGGAAACTCTCTGTTCAAAAACTCCCTAACACGTTGTAAAAAATGCGGAGGAGCTCCATCTTGTTGAAACACTAATTGATTTTCTTGATAGCGATCATCATTTTCAACAATGTCCATTAGTAGAGGGTAAACGATATCATCTAGTAACTCCAAATACGTTTCGCCACTCAAATTGCCATCAAGAAAAAATGGTCCGATTAAACGGTCTCCAAAAATGCCAGTCAAGACATTCAATTTATCTGGAGTTTGAGTGTGGACTTCGTGAAAATTTCTTGAATTATTATCTGCCCAATAACGACAATTATGGCGATTGACTGTAGAGTTTAATAAAAACGTACACTCGTCTAAAAAACAGATATTGAACAGAAAGTTCCCGTTATCAACTATTCGTGCAGTCATAACTTCACAAAACTCTAGCCGTCGATCAAAATCATCTTCATTCAGTTGTTGTACAAGATGAATTTTATACGGGTGAAATTTATGATGCTTCAATATTCGCTGAATAGGTCTTCTTTTGATGTTTGAAACAGTGTCCAATTTGCTCGTGTTCAAAATTCGGCCTGCAGCAATTTGTCCTAAAACTTAAATCTCAGTAGTCTCATTTCTAACCGGAAATTCACGTTCGGGATTCCGTTTTTTGTTGGCTACTGAACCACTTTGCTGAAACTTTGCAACTAACTCCAAAATGGATTTTCTGTTAACATGTCTGTTCGGATGTCGTTCATTAAACAAATTTGCAGTACGGTTGGCACAATCATCGTTTTTGAAAAAAAGAGTAATTATTTCAACTCTTTCTTCTACAGAATACACCATTGTGAAATTAATTTTCTGTAGTACTATCAGGTATCAAACCGGCCGATAAACTGAAATAATAAACCGCATTTCTCTCATTCCGATAAGAAATGTTCTGATTGTCAATTTTTTGTTTACAAACCAACAAAACATTGGCTACCAGCACATTTATTATCGCAATGAGTGAAATGCGTTTTTGCATCTTCAACTGTGAATAATTTTTAAACGACTTGATAAAACATCCAAAAAATTAGCGCGCTAAATTCAGAAAAGAAATATCTTTTAAATGGTGTAACACTTGACCCATGTTCCCTATTTAAAATATAAGGGTTGTTATCACCACCCTTAAGGGGTTGATGTGGCAAAGTTGAGTTTTATGTCAAAACATGTCCCCCTCAATATTAAAATTGACATGTTTCAGCGTTTCTTAAAAAAATTCCTTGGATGCAAATCGGTCTGTTTCGTTTTCAATGCGCCACCCTATATGATACGGTATAGGCAAGTGGCACGTAGGAAATCGATTTGCTATGTTTAAACATATCACTTAGATGAGGTGCTTATATTTTGTGTTATATAATTAGTACTAGGCTAAGTTTTATTAGTATTAGGCTAAGTATTTATTAACATAAATATACAAACACAAATATATACATATATACACATATATACTCTACAAAAATGCAAAGTGAGGATTTGCTTGCATCAAGTGTTCTATAGGGATGTTAAATGTTAAGCATGCGATTGCATCGGCCGCCGACCTACTCTTTCGAAAACCACATTGACCATCTGACAGCAGCTTATGCGTTTCGGAGGAACCCTGATTAGCATTTTTTAGTGAATTCTCCTTTAAAAAAAATCACTAATGAGGAGATCCCGAATTTTGAAAACATTTCTTCAAATGAGCGCTAATTAAGCCCCCTAGAACACATATCCGGGTCAGTTTCAATTTTTCTATATATATATATATATATATATATATATATATATATATATATATATATATATATATATATATATATATATATATATATATATATATACATATATATATATATATATATATATATATATATATATATATATATATATATATTTATATATATCTCTCTATATATATATATATATATATATATATATATATATATATATATATATATATATATATATATATATATATATATATATATATATATATATATATATGTATGTATGTATGTATGTATCACACCGATAACTCAAAATATAATACGACAATTTTGATTAAATTTGGAAAAAACAAAGTAAGAACAACCAAATTTGGTACGGATGTTTATATCGTTAGAAGTAAAATTTAGTTCTGTAGCTTAAAAGAGAAAAAGGTTATAGGTATTTAAAGATAAATAAATTGGGGTTCTCCTCAAAACGTCAAAGTCCTGATTTGGAACGTCACAATTGGCAACATTTAGGCAAAAACCTGAAACTGATACGGGCATGGAAAGAAAACTGTCAAGAATAAAGTTTTACAAACCCTGTAGTCTTAGCTTCAACCGCCATTGTCCTTCACTTTACTAAAATATTTCCAGAAGATTCATTTCAAATAGACCCTTTCTCTGATGCTTTGGCATTAGTCTTAGCTATAGAGTTTACCGTTTAATGGTATATAATTTTTGTCGAATTTTCGTAAAAAATCAATAAAGCTCAATATATCTGTTATTACACAATATATAAAAAATGTATATACTAATTATAGGGTGTCTTGAGCAACATCTTAAAAAATTATTTCTACAAGCACCGTTAGTCGTTTTCTTCTTTTTTTTTAGTCGAAGACGCCTTATTTTATTGCATTTTTGCATTTTCTATCAAAATATAATGCATATTTGTAATACAAGAAACTCTGGACGCAGCATCTGGTTATGGTAGCGAATTTTGAACAAATGCTTCAAATTTGAATAGCTCAGTTTACTACTAACCTATAAGGTTGACCAAGAAACGAGTTCTCTCGGAAACGCTTTAATTTTACTCTCGGAAATTTTTCTACATTTTCAAACAATAAAGTTATTTTGATGAAACATGGCACGTTGTTTTTACTATATAGGTTATACTGGTAACCAAATTTGATGCCGGCTTTCTTAAAAAAAAACACCTATTTGCTATTAAAAACATTTTCATGAAGATTCACTTCCATAACGCACTTACTGCATCCAGAGTTTTTTAATTATGTGGAATTATTTGTTGTTGTCTTGTAGATACAAATAGAGGTTTTTTTTAAGGAGCCAAAATATTGTGTGCGAGATCTAGAGCATGTTTTTAAATCATAACTTTCCATGGCCGTTAGGCCTTACCCAGAAAAATTAGGCTGACGTTGAAAATGCTTCTCACTGCACCTCATTTGATTTACCTTTCATAGACTCTTGAACCCGCAACAATTATGCGTAAATTTGCACAAAAATTCACTGAAATAAAGTTGCAATTTCTAGTTGTCACCAGTTTTGAAATGGTTTTGTAATATATTATATTCTCAAAGAACCTGTCATCAAATTAATTTTTGTTGCACTTTTATTGTCTTATATTAAGAATAGGCAAAAACTGTATTGTACTAAGTATATAAAGATTATTGTAGCTCTATGCCGGTTGCAATAGAAGATTATATAGCAGCACTGTATTTTTCTAAACAACTAAAAGTTTTAATTTTTTAATGTATCCCAGGGATACAGATTCAATTTCATATCAAATTTCTAACTCCAACCATAACGGCCAAGTATTTTGCGGCATTAAATAAATGTTTCATTTCCCTTCCATTACGAGAAATTTTCTCCCATTAAACTTTGTCACCAAAATCTGCGTACATAGTCCCAACTTTACGCACCCACTCCCTGATAAATAGCCCCGGCTTTTTAATAACGATCGTCCTAACATCGAATTAGACACCGAACGTCGTACTTGAAATAAATTGTTAAAATAATTCACTGCAAGGTCTGGCATCCATAAGGGGCCTGAGCTGGGCTAATCAAGAAATTGAAGTTTCAATAAAAGCCATCATTAATTCTGAGTTTGGGGTCTCCTCTAGTCTCCTAACATGACGTTACAGCCATCTAGTCGCCCAAGCGAGCTTTTGTTTTACTCGCAGCTTCATTTCACAGACGCTGCAGTCTTGATCCACTGCTGGAAATGGTCTCTGCTACGTAATTTGAACAAATGAATGCTGGCGAACTAAGCAAATTAGATTCACACATGCTCTCCTCTCCAAGGACCGCCTTGATCTTGTTACACTATTCTTAATAATGCCCTCAGACCTCCGGTCATTAATTTCCTGTCTTTGCAGCCTGAGATCCGCTCGAAGCTCTGGTGATAAAACTCCAGCTTTTATCATTACTGCCGAATTGGGGTTTTAGTAGCAAAGAATTGGTAATGTGTAAATATTATAAAATATACTTGGTAATCACAAAGAATTTACTTATTTTAGATTTTCTTTTCTGTTTGTTGATAAGCTACTTTTTTTATTTAAGTGGTGGTGTAGTTCTGTTGACAAAACACGTTCACGTAAATAGTTTAAGCGAATTGTTAAGATAATTCGCTAACAAAAAGAGTGGATAATGATACTTTGCAAAACTATCTTCAAACGAACGAATGTTAAAAGAGAATTTACACACCGACCTGGCTACTGTCATGAAGTAAACGGTGCTCAGTTGTAACACTTAATACATCAAGTCTATTTTCGGATCACTCCTGTTTTATATAGAGTATTAGCGAGTTTTCATTAAGAAAAATTTGCTAATATGGAGGTCACGATGAAAAGCTTTTGAAAAAAGTTCTTTAGATGAGCGCCAATTTGGGTCCCTAGAATATATATATATATATATATATATATATATATATATATATATATATATATATATATATATATATATATATATATCTACAGACTGTTTCAAAAAACATGCACCATCGCTCGTGGGGCAATTCCTTACTAAAAAATAAGAAAAAAAGTTCCTGTGCACATGGGCCCGGAAACGCATAGTTTCCAATATACAGGGAGTTGAATTTTAATTTTTTTTCAATTTTTTATAAATAATTTCAAAACCACTGGATTGATTTTAATGAAACTTGGAACTTGAAAGTGTATTATGAAAGTGCATATTTTCAAGTGAAAATCTGCTTACAACTGCGTCAGTGGCGTGCGTACGGGGTAACTGTAAAAATTCATTTGGGGAAAAATATGTGCGCCACTGTCTTTTTCCAATTTTGATACATCAGTTATGAAGCTTATTACATAAGCCACAAAAGCTGCCTCTTGGTATTTTTTTGTTCAGGGTATACCCTATGAGATATGATTAATTTTATAAAAAGGGGCAAAATACCGATTAGTCGGCGTAATAATAATAATAAAGCAATCCAGTGGTTTTGAAATTATTTATAAAAAATTTAAAAAAAAAAATTCAACTTCCTCTATATTGGAAACTATGCGTGTACGGGCCCATGTGCACAGGAACTTTTTTTCTTATTTTTTAGTAAGGAATTGCCCCACGAGCGATGGTGCATGTTTTTTGAAACAGCCTGTGTATATATATATATATATATATATATATATATATATATATATATATATATATATATATATATATATATATATATATATATATACATGTATGCATCCGAGCGATAACCAAAAAATACTAAACTGATTTCAATCAAACTTGGCAAAAATTTTGCTTGACAAAAAACCGAAGTCGGGTTCGTTAATCAGCCTTTATGCTCCGGTGGAAAATCGAGGAAAACTTTTAAAAAACGCCATATTTTTGTAAGTATTGGACTAACTGGAATGAGACTTTACATGTGGTTATAAATAGTGGAAATAAACGTATGTTCTGAATTTTAAGTAATTTGGTACACAATATTTAGAGTTTTTTCCAAATTAAAAATAAAATCTCAAAGACATACATTGAGACGATTTAGTGGTTAAATGCCCGATAGACAGAGTAGTTAACATCAACGGTAACCAACCTAATTATATACCAGGCATAAAACATACTACCCGAACCAACAATCGTGAAATCTCGGCTGCAATGATGGAAAATGACATGAAATTACAAATTTTCAATTCAATCAATTATTAAAAGATAGTATTTTTGTAGCTTTCTGAACGGCTACAAATATAGTTTTAGCGCAGCATAGATATATTCTGCTGTCGCATAATATACTATAAATGTAAACAAAATCAAGACAAGCCTATAAAATGATTCCAAATTGGTTTCTTTTACCTTTAAACTTAAACATAAGACGTTATATAAGACCGAAACGGTCGTGGGATGTGTTTCAATGGCAATTCTACTAATTCTGTAATTAATTGTTACGTATACTTTGAATATAATTTCCCGGACATGAAATCGATCTAATATGTCATGTAAACAAAGCGTTACTTGACGTATGCGGCTAAGAGGCGTTGCGCTTGCGTCATAAACAGAAGGTTACGCAATCAAATCCAGCTCGATGACTGTATGTTTTTTTACGTTTTACTTTGACATTAGGGGAGACAATAGTGCACAGATTTCATACGTTTTAAACAAGATCTCATTTTTGTTTAATAAAACTTCGTCGCCGTTGAGTCTGAAATTATAGTTTTGTTATTATTGATATTGAAAAAACCGGTTTGATTAGGTTGACTAAAACGAAATCATACTGGCGATTAATAAGGAAAAATAACTGCTACGTTTATAATTTGACAGATACTTTACTTTTCTAAATATGAATTCAATTTCCTTCTGGAAATCTTCTGTATAAGCTTACTGAAATTTGTAATACAGGTTTCTTTTAAAGAGACTTACACTCATCTACAGATATGGCAGAATTTAGTTCTTTAGCTTCATAAAAAATTAAGTTTTGGGCATTTTCCTCAAAAGGAGTTAGAACGCAAGATTTTAGATAATAGAGAGATATTGATGGTAACACTTTCAAAAGAGTTCTTCAAATGTGGGCGACTAGGACCTCTAAAATCGATCTTCAAGGTCTGTGTAAGTTTAAAGTATTAACTTTACTAATATGCCGTATAATAATAGTGTACAATTCTTATGAAAATTCGCTACTATAACGCACTTGCTGCGTCCTGAATTTTTTTGTAATTCATTTAATTGTGGTTAATAATGTAATTGCTATGTTTCTTAAACAGGCGGCTGCATCTCATTAGCCGCTGCCTCAAAAAGTAGAGGTGTTTTTGTTAATATCTCGGTTGGCATTGAAATAAAATATATCGAGCAGAATATTTTTGTACTTGAAATAAAATGTTATATTAAAAACTAAAATAATATACAGGGTATTTTATTACAAAATAGTTGAAATAATTGAAAGTAAATACACAATTTACTGTAATATTTACCTCTCAAATTTAATTTTGAGAGCTCTAAAAATTCCAGAGATGCTTCCACACATTTTCCCAGTAATGTATAATCATTCTGATGTGTGTGTGTTTTGTTTCTTTAACGTCGGCCTATTTCCGCGTCTATGGCCAATCACCGACGCCAGAGAGCAGTTTCACTTCACTATCCTGGAAATTTTGCCGAACCCCTGTCTTTCTGTAAGGAGGGTAGGGATCTTTAACGTGCCCAATATCGCATGGACACGGGACCGACGACTTTACGTCCCCTCCAAAGTCAACTTATTACAGTATGTACTGAAAAAGTGAAAGGAGAACCTTGGGATCGAACCCAGTACCCTTCGGTTCAGTAATCATTCTGATATCGTCTATTGAAGTGTCCATCCGCAGGTACCTTAATTCCGACTTGCCAGTCATATCTAGATAGATTGTTTTCATTGCGTTCTATGCTCATTTTATTTTTCTGCCCTAAACAAGCTGCTAAACCTACCAACTAAGGGATTAGCAATATAACTTTTGAAAAACTGTTAACTTACCGTTACCATATTTACTTCCAAATCAGTATTGCGATTTTAAATGAAATGCTTTATACAGGTGTCTCAGATTAGTGCTGCTTGTATCGCTATCTCAGTTGTTATAAGAGCTACAAAGTCTGTTGAATGGGTAATTTTTCTCAGGATTATATTTCCGTTTGAGAACTACCATCGCGTTTTTTCATTTGTTTTTGTTTTTGAAATAATCGCGAAAACCAAAATTGTGATTTTTTATAAGCCTTCGTATCTTGGTTATCTGAAAACATGCGGTATTTTTGTCTAGACATTTTATGGTCTTTTTTCAAGGTCTTTGCAATCAAAAATTAAACAATTACTGATTTCGAGATAATGATTATAACTTTCTTTTTTCTCATGGACGCCATACTGGGTTTTTATTCCATTAAATATCATTTTATCCACTTTCAAAAATATATCAACAACATGGTATTTTCTATTATAGAAATAAGAACAGTTTGAGTTACTTACAACTCGCAAAAAATTGTTAATCTAGTTGGGCTTTGGTTCACGATAATTTCCAATTTTTCATTCGTTCACTCACTTCAGTAGGCGATTGAATACTTCATTCGACACTGGCTAGATAATTAGGGAATTATTCTTGCTTTATTATCGATTAAATTTATTGAACGAATGTAAAAACAGGCATTTTGCCATAATTCTGGAGCAACTTACAATACAGACTTATGCAAACGAAGTTCAGATATGAACTGTACAATTTAAAGGAATCGTTCTATATGGCCACCACTTTGGTCAATACACATTTGATAACTATTTTGAAGAGAGTTTCTTGCCCTAATTTTTATAAGGAGATCTAGAAGGCCACAAAATAGCGCCATTATTGGCAATTAATCTATAGGGAAAGTTGTCTTCCAAATAATTATTTGCCGCGGCGGTTTTTTGAGCTGGACAACAATCATGCCTAAGCCAAGTTTGATGCTCAGATATGAACTATTCAATTTGAGGAAACTGTTCTATGCGGCCACTACCTTGATCAATACAAATTTGACAACGATTTTGCAGATAATTTGTTGCCCTAATTTTTATAAGGAGATCTAGAAGACCATAAAATATCGCCATTATTTGCAACTAATCTATCGGAAAAGTTTTCTTCTAAATAATTCTTTGCGACGGCGGTTTTATGAAGTGGACAAGCATCATGCATAAACCAAGTTTGATCCAGGTTTTCCACAGCTGCCCTTACAGCTGTCAGTATTTGCTCTCACAAGAACTGAAGATATCGCGCTGCATTCAAAATGAAATTAAAACTGAATGGTCCAATTAATTGATGCTTAAAGTAATAATTGTAGTAATTTCCAGTTTAAATCCAGATCGCATTTTATAGTTACCTATTATGCGGCACCAAACGTTAAATCCAAATTTTCCCTTGGTGAGGCGAGCTGCGGGTTTTCTATAGTACAGTAATGGGTATTATGCCTGTTGAAATCTCGACAATTGGTGAATCGAGTTTCGTCAGTCCATAATATTTTCATGGTGAAATTGGGATTTTCTCGCGCATTTGAAATGTACGATCCACAAAATCTTAGTTTTCAGGGAAAATCATTTGCCGATAAACCTTGTGGTATCCTAGTAGTACAGGCAATAGAGGAGCCCGTTACTCTTGTCCATAATGCACTAAACTACAGGAGTTATTTTTTATAGATAGGTTCAAAATTACGTACTGAATGTAAAAACACAAAATCCTTACAAATTAGGAGGGCGGAAGTGCCGCCATTTTGAGAAAAATCGTTTCGGCCTACTTCTCCATAACCGTGCATTTTAGGCCAAAAATGGTAATGACCTTTATTGTAGATAATTGCATTTCTCATCTTTTTGTTGAATATTTTTTTTTGTATCACTCACTGTTTACAACTTATACGACTATTAGCATTCATTTATTGACTTTTTTACCTATATCTTTGTTAATAATTGTTTAAAAAATAAAATTCTTAAAACTCAACTTATTAACAGACAAATTTTCTACAATTTTTACAAAAAACTTTTTTTTCTAAAATCAATATTTTCAAAGTTATAACGCGTTAAATGTTGCACTTTTCAATCGACAAATTTTTCTGGAAATATTTTAGTAAAATGAAGGACAATGACGGTTGAAGCTAAGACTTCAGGCTTTGTAAAACATTCTTCTTGAGACATTTTCTTTCCATAGCTTATATTAGTTTCAGGTTCTTTGCGTCAATGTTGCCAATTTTGACGTTCTAAATCGCGACTTTGACGTTTTGAGGAAAACCCCAATTTATTTTTCTTTAAATGCCTATAACTGTTTTGTCTTTGAACCTACAGACCTAAATTTTGGTAGATAATTTACCTATGATAACATAAAACCGTGTAGCTAATTTAGTTGCCGTTACTTTGTTATTTCCGAAGATATGATTTTTTTTCGAAAGAAAACACAAAATTTTCCGGAAAAACCTGGGCCGATTTTCTTGGATAACGAACTTACTTACTTACAAGCCACTTACAAGAGGAAGGTATTTACCAAATTTAATTAAAATCGACCCATTAGTTTTTGAGTTATCGGTGTGATACATATATATATATATATATATATATATATATATATATATATATATATATATATATATATATATATATATATATATAATTTGAAACTGATCCCGTATATGTGTTCCAGGGGGCATAATTAGCGAGTTCTCATTAGTTAATTTTTTTAAAGAAAATGCACTAATAATAATTTTAGAAAAAAAGTTTCAAGTAGAAGTTCTAGAAAATTTGTCGATTGAAAAGTTAAGTTATAAGCATTTTATTTTTTAAACAATTATTAACAAAGATATAGGTAAAAAAGCCAATAAATGATTGCTAATAGTCGTATAAGTTGTAAACCGTGAGTGATACAAAAAACATTATATAACAAAAAAGATTAAAAATGCAATTCTCTACAATAAATCTCATTACCATTTTTAGTCTAAAATGCACGGTTACGGAGATATATGTCGAAATGGTTTTTCTCAAAATGGCGGCACTTCCGCCCTCCTAATTTGTAAGGATTTTGTGTTTTTACATTCAGTACGTCATTCTGAACCTATCTATCAAAAAAAAACTCATGTAGTTTAATGCAGAAAAAAATTCTCTATTGCCTGTATTATAGACTTCTATGGGTTATATTTATTAACGTCCAGTATTCGATGGGCGGATGACTTATGAGGCTCCGTTTTATTACTAATCTGTCTAACCGATGATGCAGGATTATCGGTGGATTGTAACACAACATCAATTATCTGCTGGTTTTCGACAACACATTTGCGATTTCTGGGTTTTGAAAAACTCTCACAATCAAGCAAATTTAGTACCAGATCCCTATAATGTCGTTGCGTTTGGTTGATGTCGCTCAGAAAATTTATTTTCGTAAATTTCGGCAGCCGCTCTAAAGATTCTGTGGGCTACGAAGTAGGTTTCTAACATGTCTCACTTTTCTTCATTAGTATAACTAAGAGCCATGTCTAATGGTCAATTATTTGAAAATAATATCAACGTAATGGAAATTAAATTAAACCAAAAAGAAACAATTTACAAATTCAAATTAAATGAATGAGATGCAATGAAGACAATAGAGAAGACATTTCAAATTAAAGCTACTTTGACAGTTAGATAAACAAATGGTTGCCCCCCCTACTACACATTATCGAGCAAAGTTCATTACGCAATTTTTAGATTTGTTTATTTCAATATTTATTTGAAATAAAATACCAAGTTGGGGAACATTTTTAAAAAGGGATAAAAACGCAATAAAAAAAATATTCCGTCTTGACGAAAAAAACAAAGTTATAATCATTACTATCTCCAAAACAATAAAAGATATTCTTTTGTTTTATTTTTTATTGCAAACACCTTAAAAAAGTGCCTACAAAATGTCTAGACCAAGATACTGTACGTTCTCAGATAACCGAGATACGGGGGTTTGTCGAAAACGCACCATTTTGGTTTTGTCGATTAGTACAAAAACAAACAACAATCGATAAAATGTGAAAATGTGATGGCAGTTTTGAAATGATAATAGAATCGTGAGAAACATTACCTATTCAACCGACTTTGTAGCTCTTATAATAACCGAAATAACAATACATGGACAACCAATCTGGGACACACTGTATAAGATCTTAATGTTTAAGAAACAAAAACTAAACTATAAGATTAACGACTTTATTTACACTATTCAAATAATCAAACAAAAAACATAATAAATAATGTGATATCGATACTCTGTAAAATGTACATTTAATTTATTTGGACGAATTCGATATATACAGGGTGAACAACAGTCAGATAAAAATTAATATGGTCTCCAAACATCAGATATCCTGTTTACATTATTACGTGTCTTAACACTGTCTTTATCACTTGAACTCACTTCTTCTTTTTGTCTTATCAGTGTGATAGCTGCTTTCTTGCCTCCATGTAGAGACAAATTAACTCCTTCGTCCTTTAAATGTCGTTTCTCTCCAATCTTCTCTTTGGTATTAATTTTTTCTTCAATCGTAGCATCATTGGATTTGCTGTCTTCATTTTCAATGTCGAGCTTTCCACTAGAGCTATCAGGATTTTGACTGGATTCCTGGGGAGAATTGCTTGAAGGTGGGAACAATGATGGATGCCGAAGATTTAGCCAAGGCCAGTCGTGTGGGTAAAACTGTGAGTAAAACCATTGACTTGGAGGTGGTAATAGAGGTGTATTCAAAAAGAGGCTGGCTGCAAGAGCATTGTTGAAAAGCTGGTTGTTTTGTATTGGTGGTGGTGGTATTCCCGGAAATGCGGAGGTGGGTTGTGGAGATGGTGTAGGGGAAGCTGTGACTGAGATGTCGTCTTCTGGTGGCGACAGTGGAGGGTTGGCTGTTGTCAGTAGGCCTACTTGAGTGGGTGAAGTCTTCGGCGATGTGGTGCTGTGGGCGTTGCTGCAGTTGATGGAGATTGGACCGAGTGATGTTGATGTTGGTTCTATAAAATAATGACATAATAAGTTTATAACCACGTCACTGACATACTTAATTAACTAGACAAAAAACTCTAATTTTTGATTGAGGAAGTTTTTTTCAAGTATTAAAAATTAGATAAGTCAAGCAAAATTTTAGGCCAAGTGGAACCGGGGCTTTTTTTCATTACAACCAAGTGACTTTACCTATTACTTACTAACGTAGCTATACTAGAGTAAAATACCAGTTTCGCCAGACCTACTTCATAGTTTAAAACCTAATATTTTTTCTATAGGTGTGTAGGTTTGAACGTATGGGTATTACCTAGATTAAGTCAGGGTAGCTTTGGCAAGCAACAGGTACCTAAGGGTAAACAGATTTTCCTCAGCCACGCTATGTATAAACGTCATCTATTTGACATGTCTTGCGAAACAGTATTAGCGACCTAGACTCACTATTACCAGACGCTTTCCGCAGATCCTAGTTTTTGGCACATTTAAAGCTCGATAAATAATCGGCACAACTACGTCATAGTATTAAGGCTGAATTTTATATATGTTATTCAGGTCACTATTTTCTAATATTTTATGAGCAGCCAGACCGATCCCACAGGTCCATCCCCTTAGACACGGTAAAAGGTAAGCCATGAATGAGAGTTTGCGGGCATATCGATACATACGAGTATAGAAAGTTGCTTATCCGTTCTAGCAAAGTTTTTAGAGAATTTTTATTAAGAAAATTCACTAATAGAGAGGTATCGATGGCGAGACTTTCGGTAAATTTCTTCAAATGAGCACGAATTACGGACCCATTTCCATGGTCAGTTAATATATATATATATATATATATATATATATATATATATATATATATATATACATATATATATATATATATATATATATATATATATATATATATATATATATATATATATATATATATAGTTATAGTATTTATTAGCCCAACGGTTAGGGTGTCATTCGATGAAAATTTTCTCTTTGTGTGGGATTTTTTATGATATTCTTACTATTTTATGCGACGTTAGAATGGTATGATATGTACGATAATAATATAAATGTATTATATTTACCTTTTATATTCAGTTGCCCTTGGAATTATTGTTTTCTATCAGTTAATTTTGAATGAGACTCTTTATAAAAATGTATAAGTATATTGTTTTTGTTTTAATCTTTTATTTTGTAAATGTCTGAACACTATTATTAATAAATCTCACAGCTTCGGTTCATGAGTCGAAAAATGCACCACTTTGTTAATAAAAATTCGATTGAGCTTTATTACGAGATTCAGGGTTTTTTTCTTAATAATGAAATGGATTTCCAACACAAATGGATAATTTATTAACGAACAATTTAAATAACTAACAAATAAAACAGTTTTTCAAAAATTAGGAAAATAAATATTGCTTAACTATAAAACTTATTAATATTACAAATTCTTAACAATAATCAAACTTCCCTTGAAAGGGTACTCTCGATTTTTATGTAGGTACAGTCCTTTTTATTTATTTATTAAATTATTATTTTTTTCTGTTAATTGCTTATAGCTATTGAGCTGCATAACATAAGTTTCATTCACCAACCTTTAAATGTCACTTGAATTATTTGTGTCCTTGTGTTTTAATAGTTATTCTGTCCACTATAAATTTGGGTAATGTGTGTAGTTTCTGTCTAAATTCCTTTTTACGGATTCTTCTTTCGATCATATGAAGATGAGAAAAGAATCCCTTGGCTAGTGTAATGGCAGTTGGCTGTTTTTTTTTGTTTTTTTTTTGAATTTAATATTTACTAATAAAATTCCAACAAGAATTCGTTAATTTGTCACATGTTCTCCAGTTTCCATTAATTGATTGAATAATATTTGTTCCAATATAGTTACCAATAATAATCAGATCGCAGAAATAAACAAGTAAATTGGCACTGTCAGACCTATATAATTATTTTCATATAACAATATAACCTAAAATTGTTGAGAATAAATGCTGGAAATCAATTAAAATTCTGATCTGCTCTCTTTATCTACTTAAATTCAACTACCTCGATAAAACAAATCGACATTTATTTTATATAAAAACTGAAAAAAAAAAATGAATTAGCATCCTTACGGCATTTTAATAATAGACCTGACTATCTAGGATTTTTTGCTTACATTACAGCTAACCAAACATGTTATACTTTAAAAGAAAGCTTGTTTAAAACAACGTATTTTGATACCCCATACATGTGGTTTCATTATACCGTATGTTCTTAATTTTTATGCCAAACTCGCAATTTTTCGAAATTGACAATTGTCATAAATATGAACATTACTGACCGCCAATCTTTATAATACACAAATTATATAATTAAAAACTTATTCTATGTAATTTCCTGATTACATAGAGCTATTTTACATGTGATTTGGTTCAATGATAATCTTATAATCTATGCATGAAATTTTTAATTCTCTTATCTGTTGACATTTCAATTTTCAGTCTAAATTTTTTTTATAGTAATCTAGTTACCTACAATTATATATATATATATATATATATATATATATATATATATATATATATATATATATATATATATATATATATATATATATATATATATACAATTTGATACATTACTATATCAACTATTATACATTAGCTGTCCTAATGTAACATGATGTTCGACAATTGTTAAAAGTTGCATTTTTCTTTTATTTTCCCGTATTTTCGTTGCTACTATGTCACTCTAGAGATTTATAATGATGTAATCAACCAAATGCTTTTAAATTATTAAATCTGTTTTGAATTTACAGGTGTCATCAAATTTTGTGGAAATTCCAAAATGCCATAATGTGTAAATTTTGAAATGACAATCAATTTGGAAATTCTATGGAGGTCACACTGATATTGACCATAATATATATATATATATATATATATATATATATATATATATATATATATATATATATATATATATATATATATATATATATATATATATATATAGTTACTATTTATGGTTTCTGTCAATTTTGATCATGAAAATTGCTGTGGCAAGGAGTTTTCCTTATAACGTTATAATTCTACTGGACCACACCTCAAAATAACAGGTAATCTATAATATGTCAATAATTTCTGATTGCTATATCTTCATATCTTTTTAATCATGTTGTGTTCGTATTTTTCCACGCATTTTATTCTATTTGCTTCCTGAATTAATTGAATTTTATTGTTATAGTGCCAAAGTTTATCTCTCCGACGATTTGTTTGCTTCGTTTAACGTACCTATCATGATGGAGACGTGGCTCAGCCACGGAATGCTGATCTTTTATTTAAATTAGCTTCAGCGATCTCGTCTACTGCTTTATTGAATATAATATTTTAATTTTGATTGTATAGTTTTTGGAAAATAAACGTTTTTTTCATGTCAGTTGCACATTTTGTTTTCAAATACAAATTTTATATGATATTTTTGATATTACCATGCATTAAGGTGTTTATTTTTATATATTTTGATTTGAATACTTAGCCCCTTGCATGGTTATCGACTTTTGTTTTTAAATTCCCCCTTTTTAACCAGTCTCTGGCAAGACATATTGTAATAAGAATTACCTACATTTTCCAAGATTTTCTCTTTTCATTTTTCTAAATTTAGATGCATTTCTGGTACATTAAAATTACCATAACAATATATATATATATATATATATATATATATATATATATATATATATATATATATATATATATATATATCCTAGAGTTGCTTTGATCTAACTATGAAATTAAGCACGGACTAACAATAAATCGTGATGTACACGGTTATAATACACGCAGTGCTGATTTGGTGTTACCATTACCAAGACTTGAAGTATACAGAATATCTCGATAATATCTAGGAATAAAACTGCATAATATGCTACTAGACGAGATAAAACTGATGCTTTATAATGCTTTATATTTATTAGAAAAGTTTGTTTGTTTTTGTAGGAGTGTAAGGTAGTATATATATATATATATATATATATATATATATATATATATATATATATATATATATATATATATATATATATAGCTCTGGACCGGAAAAGACAACTGATCTACGGTCAGTCTAGACCGGAGACAGAGCAATATAAAACTTCACCCTACCAATCGCTGTGCAGACTAGTTCAAGGCACAGTGATCTTGGAATGGGTGGAGTAAGACTAAGGGTATGCACAATCAACCAAGGGTTGCGGTGCTATCGGGGCAGCAAGGCCGCGGACGAGCCCTGAGGGAACAAAAAAGAAAGGTAGTCACTTGTGATTATATACTGTTTTAATGTTGTACCACACACCTTATGTTTTGTGTTTTATATTTTTATTTTGTTTTTATATTAGATTTGGCCTTTTGTCACGTTGACTGTATATGCATGTGTTTTGTATTGTTAATGTATTATTTGTTTTTGTATAATTTGACATGCGCTATAAAATAAATTTGGGACGCAGCAAGTGCGTTATTGTAGCGATTTTTCATAAAATGTTTCTTTTGATAGCTTAATTTGCTTTAACCTAAGGTTCGTTGGCCAGGAAACCATTTTTTCGGGCAGATTTTAAGTCTATTTCCGGAACATTTTTGTACATTTTCAGACAATAAAGTTATTATCATGAAATATGGTCCATTGTTTCTTCTATATAGCTTATACTGGTAACCAAATTTGATGCCAGCTTTCTTAATATATATTTGCTATTAAATTTTTTTTACAAAAATTCGTTACCATTACGCACTTGCTACTTCCAGACTTTCTTTACTTTTACTTACCACTTCCTATTCTTGGTGATGTATTGATTGGACGATCTAGTGCTGCAAACATATGATGTGGAAAATGAGGGTGGTGATGTGGGATGAATGGACCTGGGTGATATGGATGTCTTCCACCTAACATAGCCCATTCTGGTGGTGGTCCCGGTAAACCAGCTAGATGATGGGCGATACCTGGAATTAATTTTAAAAATGTTATTACAGATAAAGGCCTTAAAGACTGCATAAAAACAAAACCAGTTGTATTTTTATTGGTACAGAGAATACAATTTAACTAAATTTGTTTAAAATATGTTTATTCCGAGTAATATGTTCACGGAACATTCTTTTCTCATTTTCCCTAGTAACCATAAGCAGAAACTATCGTTTGTTTGAGCTCGATCAGTTTTTGTGGATTGCGGTGAGGATAGAGTGCAGATTTAATACGATTCAAAATCTTAACGATTAGGCACAGAAACTATTAACAATGACAATAAAATTTATTTCACAATCACCGATTACATGATTCGTCACAAGTAAAGTAATTGTATAGTGGACTTATTCATCACAAAGTGTAGGTAACAAATATACATAAAATAAAAGCAAGGCAGAAAGTAAGATAACAAAAACACGCATTCTTTAATTAAAAATTAAATTCCTCATCGACTATATGACTCTCTAATAATTTTATTTTCAACAGATTATAAATTGTCTTCTAGGCACGTATGGACGAATTTGAATTAAAATTTGTGTAAGCTAAGACTCTTTCTTTATCCTCTTCTCTAAATTTTATCTTTTGATTGCTTGGCTTTAAAAATGATCCATGTTGTTTTAAGTTTGTTTCCGTCTTCGAAAATAGCCTTTTGTCTGGCTGTTTTCTTTCCATGTATTTCTCAAAATACATGTTACTGGCCGCATCACTATTTCTGTTACATACATAATAACAAAACACCATGTCATTCCTTTCTTAGTTGCTGTACATTTTAAATTTCTCTTTTAAGAAATACAATTGACTGGTACTGGAAGTGAATCAAACAACTTAACACCGGTATTCTTATGGTTCTTCTGTGTGCGGCTTATCCAGGGAAAAGGAATGACGAGTGGACTCTTACCCGTACTAGCGTAATTGCGAACCTGCTCGTGAGAGATAAAACTGGCTTGGTGGTCATAATCGTAAAGAAGACAGGTGATTATACAACCTACTGGCAATGTAAGTATTTTATATTTCTGGAACAGTTCTCTACTACTGTGGACCTGAGAAACGTTACCAATTGCTCTGGTGGCTCTTTTTTACAAACATGCATCATATTTCGGTGAGAAATTCAAAAATGCAATAAGGAATTGTCAAAAAGATAAATTTAGGTACCACCAACGACTTATGGGCTACCCTATGATTGTCCAAATAATTTTATAAGATGCAGCTCAAGACACCCTATAAGTAACGTATACAATTATTTCTCGTATCTTGTACAATAACAATTATATTAAGCTTTATCGTAGAAATGCGTCACCCTGTATATATGTAAATAGAAAGTAAACCCGGATATGGATTCTAGGGGGCCTAGTTTTCGCTCATTTGAAGAAACCTTTTTTGAATTCAAAAGCCGCGGTCTCCTCCAATAACGAATTTTTTCTACGAAAATTAGCTAAAAATTATAGACCGTTAAACCACAAACTTAACTAAAAATACTGCCAAAGCATCATAGGAAGTGTCTATTTGGAATGAGTTTTTTGGAAATATTTTATTAAAATGAAGGGCAATGAGGGTCTAAGCGGAAACTTAAGGGTTTGCAGAATACTCTTTACATAATCCGTATTTATTTCAGGTTCTTTGCCTAAATGTTGTCAATTTTGACGTTTCGAGTCGAGATTTTTTACGTTTTGAGGAAAACCCCAAATCTTTTCTCTTTAAGTGCCTCTAACTTTTTTGTCTTCAAACTTACAAACCTAACTTTTGGTAAATGGTTCACCCCATATATATATATATATATATATATATATATATATATATATATATATATATATATATATATATATATATATATATATCTGTGTGTGTGTGTGTGTGTGTGTGTGCGCGTGTTTGTGATGACCTCGGAAGCTTAAGTCCATTGGTCACAGACTTTTGAAGATTTTTGTTTGTTTGATTTCGGGGATACAATCATATGGATTTATTTTTGTGGCTTTTAATGTCTTTCAGTGAGCCTCCTATTTGATCATAGCTTTACAAATTGATAGTACTTAAATATAATGTAAATAAAAATAACGGAAGTGTTTTTTTTAATTTGTTGAATTTTTATCGTGTTTTTTTTTTATTTTTACTTTATTATTTTTTTTGTATTTATTTGTTTGCATATTTTTTGTTGTATTTTTTTTGGTTAGGGATCAAAACGAGGAGACTGTCGCCTAGGGGCTCGTCAAGGCTAATATATATATATATATATATATATATATATATATATATATATATATATATAATTAAAACTTACCCTGGATATGGGTTCTAGGGGGCTGGATCGCGCACATTTGATGAAATTTGTTCTAAATTCAAAAGTCGGGATCTTCTCATTAGTGATTTTTTTTTAAATAAAATTCGCTTACACAAGCACTTGTGAAGCCACGGGAAAAGTCTACGACTATATTAAATATGGAACGGTTTCGCTAAGTTATGGCAAGAACAAACAACCAGATATTCTATTCAAATTGAAATAAGTCTTAAAACTTTCATTTCCTGTCTATCAAATTATTTTTTATACAAAACTCGCTAAAAAATTCATCGGAATAACAACAATCTGATTAGATACCGGTAAAGTGAAATGAGACTAAAAAAATTGGTAAAAAGTAAACATACTAACTCGGATTATAACTCGTCATGTAGGATTCCATTATCCGATGTACAGGGCTTAGCCCACTTAGCTACGATCGGCATGTATGTACTAGCAGGTATATCCAGTAATACATGTTAATCGTCTAACTTTTTGGTATTTACACAAAACAATTTTGATTCACAATTGATTTTTTGCTCACATTTTAACAAAATGAATGAAAATAACGACACATATTTCTTGTCGTATTTTTCACCCACATTTGTACTCCTACCATAATTCTCAATTTTGACGTTTTAACTTTCTTGATTCAGATTTAATTAATAAAAAATTAATTTACCTCTAACTTTTTTGTCGAGATCTGAATTTTGGTAAATAAGATACACTTTATGACAGAAACCTCTGTACCAAATTTGGTTGTCCTTACTTTGTTATTTCCGAAAATTTAATATTTTTTTTTTCGAAAGAAAACAAAATTTTTCAGGAAAAACTAGGCTGATTTTCCTGACTAGCGAACTTATCCAAGCCACTTGCAAAGGGAATGTATCTACCAAACTTGATCGAAATCAACTCATTATTTTTTGAGTTATCGGTGTAATAACTATATATATATATATATATATATATATATATATATATATATATATATATATATATATATATATATATATATATATAACGGGTGGGCCATCTGACGTTTGGAATTGGAGCTATAGGTTATTGGAAGGTTTGATAACATTTCCGATGTGACAGAAAAAAAAATATAAAACTAACTAGTTTTATATTTGACATTGAAATGGGTCGCTTTTCGTTTAAACAAAGTTGGGAAATATTAAAAACTTATTTTTAAAATGGTGAGTATTCCACTCAAACTGTAAGAAGCCTACGAAAAAAAAAATTACAAAAAGGATATGCCAAAAACGCAGTTTGTGGATCAATTTGTGAAGCGAGTTCGTGAGACGGGATCGTTGTTGGATAAAGCAACCCGTGTACGTACTCGTCCAGTGCGTTCAACCAAAAACATCGCTGCTGTTGTTCACAGTGTGCGTGAACAACCATCAACCTCAACTCGTCATCGTTCTCAAGAATAGAACATTTTACACACTTCTTTGAGAAGAATGTTGCATAAAGATGTCGGTATGAACACGTACAAAGTTCAGTTAGCGCAAGATCTGAAGGCACATGACCATCCGATGCGTTTTCGGTTTGCTCAATTGGACGAAGACCGCTTGATCGAAGATGAGCATTTTTACCGAAAAATCATCTTTTCAGATGAAGCTCATTTACACCTTGGAGGATACGTCAATAAGCAAAATTGTCGTATCTGGGGCTCAGAAAATCTACAACTCATCGTGGAGAAACCAATGCATCCACAACGATTGACTGTCTGGTGCTAATTTTGGTCTGGCGCCATTATTTGGCAATTTTTCTTCGAAAATGAACAAGGAAACACCATTACGGTGAATGGCGATCGCTACCGTGCCACGCTAAGAGATTTTTTGTTTCTCAAAATTAGAGAGTATGACATAGACGACATTTGGTTTTAACAAGACGGCGCAACGTGCCACACAGGCAACGTAACAATCAATGTTTTGCGCACTGTTGTCGAAAATCGCATAATCAGCCGAAATGCTGATGTCAATTGGCCACCTCTAAGCTGCGATTTGACTCCGTTGGACCTTTTCTTGTGGGGAGCCGTTAAGGACAAGTGTTACGCTAACCATCCAGAGACGATTGACGACTTGAAACATGAAATCGAAGTTGCCATTGACGAAATAGAGGCCCAAACAATCGAAAATGTACTGAAAAATTGGACTGATCGAATGGGGTATTGTAAGGATAGCCGTGACAGTCATTTGAATGATGTTCTCTTCCATTCCAAAATGGAAAGGTTCAATCTTTCTAATAAACTCATAATTTTGAAAAAATTTTATTTAGTTTTTTTTATAGCCGATTTAAATTCCAAATCTTAAATGACCGCGTTATATATATATATATATATATATATATATATATATATATATATATATATATATATATATATACATATAAAAATTGAAACTGACCCCGGATATGGGTTTTAGGGGGCCTAGTTCGCGGTCATTTGAAGAAATTTTTTCAAAATTCAAAAGGCGGGATCTCCTCATTAGTGATCTTTTTTAAAGAAAAGTCACTAATAGCATCTGATACAATTGTCTTAACTGTCATTGAATCATATGTAGATGCGTAGATTGTGCATCCATGTTGAAATAACCCTCGTAGTAATCTTAAAGTAGTATGCTTTTCTAAAAAAATTAGATTGGTTTAGGTCTTCTAGTAAAGATATTGTACGTTTAAATTTTACTTTTCGACATGGCCAGTTTACGTTAATCCAACATCAGAGCGACGCCCGAAGTAATAAGAAATATCCCTTGAGCGAGCTAATTAAATCCAGATTTCATCGAGTTCTGGGGCGCGCCTCAAGTTTCAATTTGAAAGCCACTACATACTGGAATCAATAATGAAATAGAAACAAACAAGACATAATTGTAACAAGGGACATAAAATACAGCTGAACTAGACCCAAAGCTGGCTGAAATTGCAACCTAAAACGTAGCACATGATATTTACAGCGGACCAGTTCGTTCCTGTAAGACGTGCCAAGTTGATTCCTGCAAGAGGGTAAAGGGTTGATTCCAAGACGCCTCATTGGTCGGGCGGGGCACCCTCAAACCCCATTGGTGCGCCACAGGACGGCTGCTAACCTTTACTATCAAGATCTATACCGAGATCCTGCTGCAAAAGCCTTGCCGCGCTTGCCGCGTCTTTACTCAAACCACTGGCGGAGGCTAGGGGGTGAGCGGTCGGGCAGGTGGTTTGAGATCACCACATGTTATGCACACTTGATAGCTGGCAATTACTGGGAAGCAATATCGTCTTAGGATTTTTTTTATACAGTTAGAAATAATAATACAAATAATAACTTGATCACTCAGATACAATCTGCTCTCCACGGCTTCTTCACTTGCAGTAATAATAAAAATAATAATGATGATAATTTAGAGAATATTAAAATACTGTGTAATAAAAAGCAATTTTATAAGGCTATGCAAAAACCGGTAATCGTCGCAGCTCCCAGATTGTGTTCAAGTTTCTGGGAAATGGGGATGTGTCACGCTGTCGTTCAGACTCCGACAACTTGGAAAGAGCTTCTTCTGAGCTCAGTACCTTTTTTTTTTCAACAACACACCACGAGGGCTTACAGCCTAAATACTATCGTACCGTGGGTGTCGACAAGGAGGAAAGAGGCAACTTGTTAATTCTGGACTTGAAGGTTTGGAGGTTCGGGAAGAAGGAAAAACATGTACCGGCAAGTAATTCCAAAACTTGGAAGTCCTCTGGATAAAAGAGCGGGTATAACAAGATGTTCTATGTCTGGTGACCTGGACAGTAAAAGGGTGCATTCGTTCTGTTCCCCTGGTAGATCTGATGGGGGCAGCAGGTGGAGGAACTATGGAAGAAAGCTCCTCTGAGCAGTGCCCGTGCAGATATCTATAAAAGAGAGAGAGAGAGAGGCCACCAACGGCACGTCGGTGGGCAAGGGATGGCAGCCTTTGGGTGAGGGTAGGGTCACCGATGATACGTATAGCTCTCTTCTGAATGGAGTCCAGGATAGCGAGTGTAGAAGCGGAAGCAGCACCCCAGATGTGGGAGCAGTATTCGAGGTTTGGTCTTATTTGTGAAGTATATAAGGTATAGAGATTATCTGGTGAAAAGTATTTGCGAGCCCAGAAGAGGAAACCTAATTTCTTAGCAGCCGCTTCTGCAATTGATGTGACATGTTGGTGCCAATTGAGATTTCGATCCACAGAAATGCCAACAAGTGAAAAGGACTCATTACTTTGAATAACTTGGTTGTTTATTGAGATGGATCTAGGGCTGGTGTATCTCTTATGAGAAAGAAATCAAGACTGTGATTTTGTGGGGTTGAATTGTACAAGATTTCTACTTCCCCAGTCTAATATTTTTTGGAGATCCACGGAGATAGAACCCTCCATGAGTCTGTGATCCTCATCTAATTGGCTAAAGAGACAAGCTTAGAATATTGTATATTTGGTATCTGAGATATCTAGGATGAGTGAAAGCTATTTCATAAGAGATTGCGAAAGCACTCCAGGCTAAGTTATAGTAATCCCAACTAGCATCCAAGTGATGGCAACCGAAATATGACCTTGAACGTGTATGTAATGTTAGATATTCTCACCACAATTAGAACCGTGGACCGGTTTCGCTCTAATTAGAGTTCATCACTCCGGCATCCGAATCGCAGCGAGAAAACACCTATAAAGTAATACGGCTATGGTAGCCAACCTCACAGCACATAGTGAGATGAAAGACAGGGGGTCTACTGACAATTTACAAAATTGATAGTTGATTGTACATGGTGTCTATTTTATAATATTTTGTGTCTTTTGAGCTGTTGTGACAACATACTACTTGGTTCCGCAATAGACGGCGACTCCTGTCTTATATCTCACTATGTCCTTGAACGTATAATTATTACGTAATCCGCTAATTCTAAGACTAGGGTGCGCAGTAGCTAGCATGTTACTTTTAGTCAGTGCGATTCAGTCGCGCTGCCTGGTTTTCAGCGGTTGTCACTATCGTTCTTGTCATGTTTAGAACAGATGCCCGCTGCTGACAGCAGTGTCCGACAGGTTGAGTGACGTAGTCGGCGGCGCTGCGGAGGGGGGCATCTGGGTGAGGGGCGGCTTTTGCGGGCTTAGTGGTGGGTGGTTGGGTTGTGGACTCTGATATCGGGGCCGTTTCTAGGCTCCGATCTGGAGATGCCATCGATGCTTGGGTTTGTACCTCGACTGTTCGCCGCTCGGTTCGCGGAGGCCATTTCTAGCCCGGGTGCTCTTCTCCATGGTGCCGCTGGCTGCGATATGCAACTTTCACATGAGCATAAGCGTCCCAGGCTTATGCTTGCCCGATCACGCCCCCACGGCATTTTAGAATGGAAACATTCAAACCCCATCGTCATTGCGCGAATTTTTTCCGACGGAGGTGTGGACCTAAATTCCGGTACTCCATGGAGCGGAGTTTTAGTGAGTGAGAGTCTCACAGTACCTCGATTTACCACACTGAGATCTGAATGATGCATTTCTCCACTCCTGTATCCAAACACAAAACAAAAACAAAAAACTCGGTTGCAAAAATAACTTTAAATTACACATTCACAATGACAATAGACAGTTTGCATGGATTTTTCATTACATGAATTTAAGATTTACCTAATAGTTTTTCATATATCTAACATTATTACATGCATAAAAATACCCAAAAAGATATATAGTGGACAGCAAAAGGCTTTTAAAATCAAAAAATTTCGAATTAAAATTATGTGAGCGCCAACGTTCTGCTATTGGTCGTGACGTAGTTGGATAGTAAATAAATATCGTGTTGACATTTGCCTTGTGGTATAAGTACGGTCGCTGGTTTCTCAACACCGTGGTGAATTTTATTCGTTATTTTATTTCTTCTAGTTAATGGTATAAAGTGTGAGTACTAAAATAGGATACAAAGATTTTCAAAAGGCGCAATCAGATAATTTGCCAAGAATTGACTCATTTATGATGAAATCATTCTTTGGTAAAAATCCAAACTTCATAGGTGCTGAAATAAAATGAGCAAAAGCTGTAAGGTATTTGGAAATAAGTCAATGCTAGTTGAGCACATTTAGCCAATCAAATTATGTATTATTCATGTCATTTGTACAATATTGTACAATATATTTTGCTTTGAATGAAGTGAACATGATATGACAATAATATCACTTCAAATCTTCCATGTGTTTTGATATATTAATGTTGTCTGAATTAATTACAGGTAATTAACCCGTGTGTGGTTGCTAGTCCTCCATCAGGCGCCTACCTAGGTGGCGGATAGGGGAATGCCTGCCAGATATGGGTGGTACCGGGGAAATGAAATAAGCGGGGCAAACCAAAACTAGCACTGAGTAGCGGCAGCTGACTGTTCAGTACTGATCATGGCCAACTATCTCTGGGAACAGTGTAGCTATGAATCAAGTAACAAACGGCGAAGTGACAACCACGGTAACGGCGTTTGTACAGCGATGCAGAAAGCAAGGAGAAACTACTGCACTAAATTCTCAAGAAAAATCACTATGAATGGAAGTTCTAAACAAAACGGCCCCAAATACCCAGCTTTTCTTAAGTGGGACAGGCGTGCGAAGAATCCCTGGGTGGAAAACCAAAACAAGTTTAAATCGTATTGCAACGTGAAACGTACGAACACTGTACAAGGCTGGAAAGCTTGCAACAGTTTCATAGGAAATGAACAGACTGGGAATTGATATACGAGGCCTTAGCGAGGTGAGATGGCCAAGTGCTGGCCAATGCTACCAAGATGGTATGGTGCTTTACTACTCGGGAAGTAGTACCGGAGAACATAAAAACGGTGTGGGAATCATGATCAAAAAGGAGCTACACTCTTGTGTCTCTAACTTTGAACGAATAGTAATGTTACAGTAAAAAGCCCACCCTTTAAACATAAATATAATTCAGATCTATGCCCCAACCTCTGACAGCACTGATAATGAGATAGAGGCGTTTTATTCAGATTTAGAAGCTTTAACAAAAAGCATTAAAAAGCACGAAGTCAACATAATAATGGGCGACTTTAACGCAAAAGTTGGAAAGGGAAGAGTGGAAGACATTATAGGGAATTGTGGGTTGGGAGCAAGAAACGAAAGAGGAGATCGGTTGGTTCAATATTGTCAAGAGAAAGAGTTGGTCATCACAAACACCTTTTACCAATTACCCCCAAGGAGACTTTATACATGGACTGCGCCTGGAGACAACGAAAATAACTTGATAAGAAACCAAAATGATTACGTCCTTATTAACAAAAGATTTATAAATGAAATTCATAGCACAAAAACCTACCCCAGTGCCGATGCAGATTCCGACCACAATTTACTTCTAGCAGACATTAAAATAAAATTAAGAAAACAGAAGAAAAAAAGTAAAGCACAGATTGAGGTTCCTAGTATGCTATGTATGGTCTCAGCTGTTATATGGGGCGTAAAATTGGACATTAAAAGCACAATCCATAAAAATATTGGAGGTATTTAAAATGTTGCTTTACAGACGCATACTTAAAATTCCTTGGACTGCTAAGTTCTAGCATTTAAAGTTACAAATGAAGAAGTATTAAGAAGAATTGGACACGGCTGAAAATTGATGACAATCATCAAAATAAGAAGAACAGCATATTTGGGCCACATACTTCGTAATCACAAATACTCTCTTTTACAAGTAATCATACAAGGAATAATAGAGAAAAGGAATAGGAAGAAAAACTAAATCTTGGCTGAGGAATATCAGAGAATGGACTAACCTCAGTGTTGAACATATATTTCGCGTTGCAAGAGATAGGGAAGCGTTTAAAGAAGTGATCGCCAACCTTCGCTAAGGAAGACGGCATAGGAAGAAGAAGAAGACTTAATGGAAGCAAACCCAATTATTTCCTTAATTAATAACCATGATTTCTGCCGGTTAATACTAAGACTAATATGTAAAGTTGATACTTAATATGTACAGATAAACATACCTTGACCACACGGGAATTACAACCTAACTTAATAACGTATGCTAAGAAATTTAACCTTATATTACTAATATTCTTTGGGAAAATGAGGAAGTATTTACATTAAAATGATGTTCACAAAAATATAAGGCGTTTTTCTCAAATGACTATAGATTTTTCCTTTCGTCCTGCTTTATTACTTTGCACCATTGCTTTGAGCCACTTTTGGAACAATAAAAATAGTTTCGCTGGAGTTTTTATAGTCTAATTTGTACACATTCGTACTATACAGTATTTGTATAAGCTTTATTTTCCATATTATCAAATAAAATCACGTGCAGAAACCAATATTCAATCAATAATTTGCAACACAGGATGTAAACACAGAGAAGCAAGTTAATTGTGGACTATTGTACTGTCCCGTGACGTCACAGATCATAGAAAAATAGTGGTTTTTGAAATCAGTCATATCCGTTCAAATATATTTTTGGGTCGTTATTTTTGTAGTATGCGTAATGAAAAAAATATTAAAAACCATCTTTGTAGGATAACTATCAGGTGTGATAAGAAAAAAAATGCAAGTTGTCTATTGCATAATAGTTACCACTTATAACTAGTTAAAAGTTACGCAATTTTTAGCTGATTTCCAGGTGTTCGAAACGGAATCTGTACTCACAGAACGACTCAACTTAAAGGTAGCAAACGACAGTATCCAAAACTATCCTATGTTACCGAAATGTTACATCAAAGTTGTAGTCACTTTCAAGTAGCATTAATAATAATTGCCGCGACGTTGTAGGCCTCTTATATTACACCTGATCGTGGTTGAACTTTTTGGTGATAGACTCTGGTGACAGTCACGTTTCCGCTAGCTTAAGAAGTGAATGTTGCTATTTGTTCCCACTATAAAGAGATAACTAAATATAGGGCTCCTAGTTCGCCCGCATTTGCAAAAAAATCATAAGATCAAAATCATAATATTATAATGAAAATTCGCTTCTATGGATAGGTTATGATTTTTGTGGAAGTCGTATATGTAGTATCGACGCCACTGATATTTCAGCTATCGTGTTTTGTGCTTTCCCAGGACTCAAGTTTGCAGGAACTTATTGTTTGCCGGAAGTACGGAATTACGGAGGTTATTATTAAATGAGAGATTCTGGGGATCTTTTGCCTTCTCCAGTTAAGAGGATAATGTATATATACTTGGTTTTTATATTATCCCCCTCTTTATTCTTTATAAGGGGTAATTATAAATTCTCTGATAATGCGGGGTTAAATGTATCTCTTTAAAATCTTGATCATGATATTTTACCTTGAAAGATGTTTGAAAGCGGCTTCAACGACTTTTCGTAAAAAATAGCAAAAAAACCCAGCACGAATCTTAAACCTTAAAAAATTATAAATCATTACAAATTAAGTCTTAAAAAATCAAGGTCTAAAGGCTTGTATGGTTTTACAGGTTTTTATTTAACATTATCGGCTAGTATGTTTGTTCATTTGTTTTTTTTTTGTTCGTTTGTTCGTTTGTTCGTTTGTTCGTTTGTTCGTCTGTTCGTTTGGTCGTTTGTTCGTTTGTTCATTTGGTCGTTTGTTAGTTTGTTCGTTTTCGTTTTTTCGCTTTTTTTGTTTGTTCGTTTGTTCGTTTGTTCGTTTGTTCGTTTGTTCGTTTGTTAGTTTGTTCGTTTGTTCGTTTGTTCATTTGTTAGTTTGTTCGTTTTCGTTTTTTCCCTTTTTCGTTTCTTTGTTTGTTTGTTTGTTTGTTCCTTTGTTCGCTTGTTCGTTTGTTTGTTTGTTTGTTCTGTTGTTCGTTTGTTGGTATGATTGTTTATTCGTTTGTTTGCTTGTTTAGAAAATTTTTTGAGAGTCAATTTTAAACCAGCTTCTTCTATCAAATTGACCTCAAATTTATTACGCGACTTAACTTTACGGTTAAGACGTTTCAATTTTTAAAACAATTTATTTACTTCTTTAAACAATAAATACTTAAATACTTAATACAAATATGAATAATATAAAATAATGACAAAGGTAACGATCAACCTACATGTGATCTAAAGTCTAGCACGCGATGTGCAGAGTCTAATTACTCGGAACAAGAATGAACGGTCGTATCCTTGTGAGCAGCCTATTTATACACTACACTCCAGGCGTGGCACTATTGTCTCTGGGTGTAATAATGGATCTGCTGTTGTAGATTCTCACGAGTGATATTCCGTCCACTTGCGAGTCTGAGCCTGCATATTTGCGGGCTCCTTCAAGTCTACTGCTGACTCAACCTTCCTGACTGTGGGAAGGCAACTTTATAATATAAAGGCCCATTGTTGGGGCCCCATTTATCTCGCGTGTATAATTCAGGTGACAATGCTTTGCTGACTATCTTTTATTATCATAAATTCAATATCGCGGACAGTCCAAGATGGCGGATCTCTTATTTTCTAACAATTCTTGTGACCTGAGTATCAAACTGAAGAGCTTTACGAGTAAAATACAGTAGGCTAGGTAACGCTTTTCAAGCTTTACAAGCTCGGGGGAGGAAACTATGTAATTTTTACTACAGACGCACTTTCCCGACTGCAACATAACAAACCAATCACCTCCGGACTGGGAACACTCATAAATAGAGGCGCCGTACAGGCGGGCATCTAGAGTAGACTGGACAGTCGCTGAAGAGGTGGTTACTTGGAGCAAAATCAGATGGGCCATTAACAGCTTCAAGCCATTTAAATCATGCTTCAACAGGTTATAGACATACTGGTGCCGGCGCTTACCCCCATTATGAGGGCCAGCCTGGCTCTGTGGTATATTCCGAGGGCATGGAGACTGGCCAGGGTTGTATTCATTCCTAACCCTGAGCATCCAACAGACCAGGCAAAGTCCCTGAGGCTAATAAGTCTCATGTCCTTCTTGCTAAAAACAATGGAAAAACTGCTCGACCGGCACATTAGATGCGGTGTACTGGAATCATATCCCCTATACTGCAGACAATATGCATACAGAGCAGAAGTCTCAACAGAAACAGCACTGCAGCAACTGGTGCTGAAACTGGAGAATACGCTGGAGAACAGGGGGGTGGCGCTGGTGACCTTCCTATGCATAGAGGGGGGCTTCAGCAACACCTCATTCGGATCGGTAGTGGCAGCTGTCAGGAAGCATGGAATAGAGGAGGCCTGCTGCAGGTGGTTCGGCTCCATGCTCAGGGACAGGGTGGTTTTCACCTCACTCGCGGAAGGGACTCTGCTGACGGGGGTAGCGGCGGGTTCTCCGCAGGGGAGCGGTCTGTCTCCCCTGCTCTGGTGCCTAGTCGTAGACCGCCTGTTAGGGAGGCTCTCGGGAGGGGTGGGGGTACCAGGTACAGGACTGTGTGGACGACATTTTTATCATAGTCCGAGGAAAGGTTACACAATCAATGCGGGAGCGCATACAGACAACACTGAAAGTGGTGGAAAGGTGGACGGTTGAGTCAACCCAGAACGGAAGATCAACCCAGGCTGCAGGGCCACTGCAAAATTCAGGAGATCGTGAAGGAGCCCATGCTTGAAATGAGGTCTGACTTCGCGAGCCCGCGAATCTGCAGGGAAAACAATTTTACCGTGGAAATTCACGACCGCGAGGCATGGCGGGAGGAGACGTCGGACTTACCACGGGACGCGCTCGTCTGGTTAATGGACGCATCCGGCGGGGAGCGTGGGACGGGCGCAGGTGTTTATTCGGAAGCACCGAAGATAAGTCATAGTATTTCCCTCGGAGCCCATGCAACGGTCTTTCAGGCCGAAATATACGTCATTCTGCACTGTGTGCGGGAGAACAAGAGGAGGGGCTACACCAGCAAGCGGATCCTCATAGCCACAGACAGCCAGGTAGCCCTTAAGGCTCTAAGTAGCCCACGGGTAAATTCCAGGCTGGTAAAAGAATGCCAAGACGAGGCGATCGACCTGGCTGGGCAGAATGAGGTTACCCTCATCTGGGTGTCGGGTCACTCGTGGGGTCAAAGGCAATGAAGAATCTAACAGTCTCGCGAAGGGAGGTTCAGCAGAACCATTTATGCGACCAGAACCGGTTGTGGGCGTGACAAAGAGCACTGCCAGGGAAGGTATTAAGTCCTGGGTCAGAAACGAACACAAGACGTACTGGGCAGAATGTCCAGGGCTCAGACATGGGAAGTCAGTAATTTAGTAACCCAGTTCAAAGAGAGCTCTGGACCTGCTAAATCTTAGCAGAGGACAGCTCACAAACATAACAGTACTCTTGACGGTACACATGGCCGTCAAGAAACACCTGCGTAAAATGGGGCGGTTCGAGGGGGACCTGCAATGCAGACCCTGCGGCGAGAGGGAGGAATCAGCCCAGCACATCTTGTGTGAATGTAAAACTCTGGACCGCAAAAGACAACTGATCTACGGTCAGCCTACACCGGAGACAGAGCAATATAAAAACCTACCAATTGCTGCGCAGACTATTTCAAGGCACAGTGATTTTGGAATGGGTTGAGTAGAAAAGACAAAGGGCATGCACAATAAGCCAAAGGCTGCGGTGCTATCGGGACGAGTCCTGGGGGAGAAAAAAAGTACCTCCTTTAAACACTGTCTACCCCACACAACACCCATATTCGCCCAGGTCCAGTTACTTTCTTGGGGGTTGCTCCCAAGAAACTTTTCTGGTGATTTATGCTTTCAAGATAGTTGTATGCATGCACAAGGGGAAGGAGAACCCCCTGTGTTTTTGAATGAGGCGGTAGAAACCCTCTATGTCCTGGGTGTTGTTCTTCCCCTTCTGCATGCATACAATCACCTTCAATGCATGAACCACGGGACTTTTTTATGTTCAGCTTTCTGGTGTATTTTTTGTTGGATATATTTCCTGTTTATCAATTGTTTTGTTTGAGGTTTGTATCCAAATTACTGTATAAATATTTATGTTAGAGATTATGTTTTTGCTTGAGCTTCTTTACCCTATTTTTACTGTTCCTAATTAAATGAAGTAATGTTTTATAACTTTTAAATATAAGACTATATCAATATAATATATCATTCTTATGAAAATTCGCTACCATAACGCGCTTGCTCCGTCCAGAATTTGTAGCTTTGAACTAACTTCATGAAAAATTTAAACGTTTAAACATTGTGATTTTGGTACTGCATGGTTAACCTTTTTTTATGTTGTATAATAACATTTTTTTACCCGATCAACTCTCAGCAACCACAAATTATACGAAACTAAATTTTCCCATTAAGACACCAATGATTTATCTCTCAAATCTGATTGTTTCAGGATTTCAGAAATCGGCTTATTGAAAATATTAGCATCGCAGGGATAAGCCGAGACTAATTCAAAAGAAAAGAGCTTAGTATAAAGTAAATAGGGCAATTTAAAGGCGAGGGTAAAGCGAAAATTTAGAAGATTCCGCTCACAATTAAAGTAGCCCTTAAAGATAAGCCAAGGGCGTAAAAAACATCCCTTTTACAAGTGAAAAACTTCGTTAGATTCCCTCTGACTAAAAACTTCGTTAAACCGACTTCCTTCTGGTGTTAACAATAGCCCGGATTTTTAGCGAGTCTTAGATAGATTTCAGCCAGTTGATTGCTAGTTTAATGAGGGGTGGAATGACATTTATCTTGCAAGGGTTTAGCTTAGGTGTTGCCCGGCGATTATTCAAACCCTTTAAAATGGAGTAAGACTAATGCCGTGCTGGTATTAAAGGGTTACCGTCTTCTCCACTAGCAGAACATAACACTTCGGCTTTGTTCGAGAAACTTCGTCAATCAATTATCGACACTAATATTCCATCAGGAGTGGGATAAAATTTCCTATCAGGCGTAGGATGCAATTAATAATAAAGCCTGTATTAACCTAGTTATAGAGTATCGAACCACATAGGTCTAGGTAGAAGTATTATATTTCCATACACATGCTCTTTGTTGCGACTATGATCGGTTGTAACGATGAAGTGAGATTCCTCCAAGGGAAGGGAAATGTGAAATCCTCTATACTGAGAGAATGCATTAGTAGAATGGGCCGGATAAGTCCGCGATGATGGCATACTATAAGTAAAGATCTTACCCTTCTTAAGACGTGAATATATTTAGAACATTTTGGGTTGAAGATGTGCTTCATTTAGTTGAAACATAAGAACTCTTTTATGAAGCGAATTTCATTGCATTGTTTATCGAGGTACTAACTGAGCGTTGAACGATTCAGTAGAAACATTAATGAATATCAAAAATGCTCTACTCATACGAGGGTGTGTTGAGAAGCACTTAGCCTATAATATAAAATGATATTTTTTAAACAAAACTTTATTCAACCCTACCTTATTTAATGCATATGCATAGCAGAACTTTTGTAAAGAAATTCTATACTCTTTGAAAAAGTATTTGTCTTCAAAACGCTTGATAGCGGCATCGTTGTTTGTCAAAAATTGCATCTTTTGAATTTTTTTTAGCTTTGGGAATTAATAATAGTCCACTAATGCAAAATTGGAATAATCTAGTGGAAGGCCAAACAATTCGAAACCAATTTTACAGTGGCGGCTAGTGGTTAAAGACAGCGGATGTTCTGCAAGATTCCGTCGCATTTTCCCACACTTTTTTTCACGATTTAGTGAGCAAAGTACCATAGTATGAAAGTTTCACCTCGCTCCAGAAAATCTAACAAAATTAGCTCAAATTTTTACTAAAGAAGGACCTTGCCACCCGGCTTTGAACGCGGATGATTTTGGTTATTGGACAGCAGGAATACTTCCATTCTTTTGATCTCTCTTTTGCCTAGATCATAGCTATGGGCTCTCGTTTGTTCGTAATTGCACAGCGACCCAAAAAGTATATTCTTCAAAAAGGGTTATACATTTCCTTCGACATTATCAAACCCTGGTGAAAAACAAATCGATGTGAATGGCATTTAGGTTTTCTGAATATTTTCACAACACTTTTTTGACTCAGTCTAATTATTCCAGATAGGGATAATCCTTACTTGTGGTTGGTTTCTAACACCAGCAAGTACTACCACCACCACTAAAATACGTGACGCCAAATTTACTGATTCAATAATCAAGCTCTAATAGTCTCTCCAAATAATTTCAAAAGAAATTATCAGAAACAAACTAAACAACACAACAATAAACTCCTATTGACAAAAATTACCACAATAAACCAATCATGTTTTCCTGTGATATTTTATTTTTTCTAGATCTCTATTTATAATGGACAGCTTTGATTCTGGAGTTCGCAAACATTCAACATATACATAGGCTATGTCGGTAAGCTGATTCCCTGAATACTAGGTACTTTTGTGGAAATAGCGAAACAAAAGTAAATTTCAAATACTCACAAATAAAATGACGGAAAATCATTAATTTGTTTAAGAATTACTTTTTCATGGATCGAAAAATGAATTATAGGTAATTTATGACCAAAATTTAGTCCATAGGCATTTCACATGGCACAGTGGTTTTGATTTTGCATGATCATTTGGGTATGAGAAAGCTATCAGCAAGACAATTGACCACAAACGCAATCGTGTGACAACTTCGAAGGCGTTGTTGGTGTTGTTCAACCGCAATAGGGACGAGTTTTTGCGCCGTTTCGCAACCGTGGACAAAGCATCGATTCACCGCAACACACCGGAGACCAAGCAGCAGTCAAAACGGTAGGTTTCTCTGTGCTAGTCGGCGCCGAAGATGGCCAATGTGGGTTCGTCAGCCAATAAAGTTATGGATGCACGAGATATAATCCACATTGATTACTTTCAAAATGAAAGAACAATCAATGGCGAATATAATACCGACTTATTGGATCGATTCAATGACGATTTGAAGAAAAAACGACCGCATTTGGCCAAGAAAAGAATTCTGTTCCACCAAGACAATGCAAGGGTGCACACATGTGTAGTAACCGTGGCGAAATTACATAAATTGGGGTACGAATTGCTCCCTCATCCACCCTATTCTCCTGATTTAGCCACGAGTGACTATTTCATGTTTTCAAACTTAAATAAATGGCTTGGCGGAAAGATATTTGACTCCAATGATGAAATCATCTCACAAACAAATACCCACAGTTTCTATCACCGTCCTCTTTTTCTCTGAAAGCTGCCAGCATTCACAGCCGTAAGTTAAAATAGGCTTCACTATAGTTGTGTAGATGGTCGGTTTTGTTAGGAGTTTCATTTTACTTGACCAGAGCAACGAGTTCTGTAAACGAACAGTCTTCTTTTCTTATTGTGCACTATTTTTGATATAATTTCTTGTTGTTCCATCTTCTGAAACAATGCTTCTCAAGTGTTTAAATTCGCTACATTTTTTAGTCTATGCAGTTTCAGATCTGCGTCTTCCTCATGCGCGTCTCCTATCTTTAGATATTCTGTTTCAGCGATTGTTGTATTTAGACCCCATTTTTCATATTCTTCCCTTAAATTTCTAAACATATAGGCTGCGTCGTTCTCATAATTCGCTATAATTATCTGGTCATCATCGAATAAGAGAGTTGTTAAGCATTGTTTCTCCATTTGTATTCTCATTCCTGGTGTATTCTTTCTTCGTTTTTGAGGGATTCTTGGATCTATATCCTTAAGAAGGTAGGTGACAAACTGTACCCTTGCTTAAGCCCCTTTGTGGTAGCCAAACTTTCGGACGGAATGTTTCAGACTCTTACCAGACTCCTCGATACCTTATATATGTTCCATATAACAACTTAATCTCGAACCGATGGTACGGTTTCCGTAAGGGACTCTCCATGTAATCAGATGTGACTGATTTTGTGCAGGCGACACTGGAAAAGGTGGGTTTGAAGGAATATACCGTGGATTTATTTTTTGATCTGTCCCGTGCGTTCGACACGATAAACTCTAGCTTTGTTTGTGAGAAACTGCATTATATGGGAATTAGAGGGAATTTGAAAAACTGGATTCGGCCATTTCTGTCTAACACAAAACTTGTTGTTAGGATGGGCGATGGCTTATCAGACTCAAAAGTCATAAACAAGTAAGTATTTTGCGCCCGCTGCTGTTCTTGCTTTATGTTAATGACTTGCCAAAACATATATATCAAATGGAGTGGTATTCATGTATGCTGACGATACGTCAATTTTAGTCTCAGCCTCAAATCTTCCATCTCTCTATAACAACATTAATAACGTTTTACATTAATTCAGCAGCTGGTGTACAAAAAACAGTATGATTATAAACTATGACAAAACGCAATTGCTGCATTTTCAAACTAAGTTGAGTCCGCGTGTTGACATCAGTGTTAACTTCAATCGCAGCTCGTTAACTTCTGTTGTCTCCACATCATTTCTGGGAACAATAATTGACAGAGTTTTCTCCTGGTCCAGTAATGTTGATGCAGTCTGCTCAAGGCTGAACAGATGTTTTTACCTTCTAAAAAGTTTAAAGCCCTACCTTAATTTACATGGCCTGTTGACTACGTACTATGCTCTTGGCCACTCAGCTATAAATTATAACATATTGTCGTGGGGTCAGGCGACAGATGCAGCTAGGGTTCTCCTACATCAAAAACTCGGGACGCAGCAAGTGCGTTATGGTAGTGAATTTTTATTAAATGCTTCAAATTTAAATAACTCAATTTTCTATAAACTTAGAGAGTTTAATTTCAATACGTAGTAAGGCTTTTCCTAAGGAAAGATATCCACAAAATTTCATTAAAATAACTTTGTAATTTTCGGAGAAAAAAATTTTTTTCGAAAGAAAATTTAAAATTTGAGTAACTCAATTTTCTCTAAACTTAGAAAGTTGAATTTTGGTACGTAGTAAGGTTGAGGCAACATATATAGTAAATTTCATTGAAACAGCTTTGTTACTTTCGGAGAAAAAAAATTTTTTCGAAAGAAAACTCAAAATTTTTCCGGAAAACCCCGTCTGATTTTTCTGGATAACGAACTCATCCAAGCCATTAATAAAAGACAGGCACTTGCCAAGTTTCATCGAAATCGGTTAATTATTTTTTGAGTTATCATATATATATATATATATATATATATATATATATATATATATATATATATATATATATATATATATATATATATATATATAAACATATAAAAATTAAACCTATTTACAAATGAACTTTAATAAGATATTATGCTGTGACAATACCTCTCTCAAGCACCCTAAAATATAATCAAAATGTGCACAGTTATATATGTTTTATTTCTTTTTCCCTTGTCTTAATACACTACATATTTTATGACAATCGATTTAATTTACTTATTTGATTTCATAAATAGTCGGTTAATAGTGACTTGGAATGAAGTAGACACCACATCTTCAAACATATTAAGAGAATATGAGTAAATCAACAGCAACTGGGAATGAATTCGGTCAGTCGCCCAGCCACGTGGTTAAAAAACACTGTTTGTATGATGGTTACAACTCTAGCTCTAAATAAAAGGACTGTAACAGCGGCAGAAGCAGAAGTCAATGGAAGGTTGATGAATGAATCTCATGAGTCAATAAGAAAAGCATTGACTAACCAACAGCAACCACATACTTATGATTTAAACATGTTTCAAATTTGAATAGCTCAATTTTCTGTAACCCTAGAAAGCTGAATTTTGGCACATGGTTAGGTATTTCCCAAAGCAATATGTAGACCAAATTTTATCGAAATTTTCGGAAAAAAAAATTTTTTTTGAAAGAAAACTCAAAATTTTCCCGGAAAACCCCGTCCGATTTTCCTGGCCAACGAACTCATCCAAGCCATTAATAAAAGAAAGGCACTTGCCGAGTTTCATCTAAATCGGTTAATTATTTTTTGAGTTATCAGACGGATACATATATATATATATATATATATATATATATATATATATATATATATATATATATATATATATATATATATATATATATAAAGCATATAAAAATTCAAACTGACCCCGGATATGGGTTCTAGGGGTCCTAATTCGCGCTCATTTGAAAGAATTTTTGCAAAGTCTCACCATCGATACCTCTCTATTAGTGAATTTTTTAAATAAAAATTCACTAAAAACGCATTATGCGCCTAATTTTTAACCTTCAGTTCCGAGAATCTTGTCGGGGGTTTTTAAAAATAATAAAATTTTGACAGTTGTTGAGGTTTATATAGTGAAGCTAATGTGTTATGTATTTAAGAAAAGAAATAATTTGCCTCACAATTTCAATTCACATAGCTATAACATTCGCTTTATATATCTGAATAATCCTAATAATTCATTTTATAAAAAGTCGCCGTTGTATACGGGTTCCAATTATTTGAATCTCCTGCCTAATCATATAAGGGATTGTCGTTCTGTCGATGAGTTCGAAAATCACTTAAGGTCGTCACAGTTGTTGTGATGTCTCTAACTTTTGGTCTTTTTGGTGTCTTATTTATGATTTCACAGTGATATAGTGTGTGACTGTTTGTATTTGTGCGAATATTTTGTACATTATTTTACTTATTGATTCTTATATTTTCATACTTTTATTGACGTGTCTATCTGAAACATTGTATCAGCTCATGAAAAATAAATCTATATATCTATCTATCTATCTATCTATCTATCTATCTATCTATCTATCTATCTATATATATCTATATATATATATATATATATATATATATATATATATATATATATATATATATATATATATATATATATATATATATATAGCAGCATTAACGCAAGTCTTACTCTATGGATTTATTTTTTAGTATTCGTGGAAATAGTTTTTTTAGCGAATTTACGTAGAAAAAATTTGCTTGTGGCGAGATTACGACTTTGAGAATTTCTAATAAATTCTTCCTATATTCGCAAGTCTTACTCTATGGATTTATTTTTTAGTATTCGTGGAAATAGTTTTGTTAGCGAATTTACGTAGAAAAAATTTGCTTGTGGCGAGATTACGACTTTGAGAATTTCTTTTCACTTTGGCTATAGCCAATCGCTGATGGAAATTTCGACTCACTATCCTAGAAAATTTGCCAAATCTCTTCCATTCTGTGAGGAGGATAAGAATCTTCAACGTGTCAAATATTCCATGGCACACGGAACCGCGGATTAACGCCCGCTCCGAACTGCAGGACGTGCAGACGTCCAACTCGCTGAAAAACAATGCCACAACCTCGGTTGTCGGTAATTTGCAGTATATATGAAAACATAATTTGAAGGTTCTACTGGGAATTGAAGCCGGGACCCTTGGGTCCAGAGGAACCCGTCCTTACCACTGAACCACCGAGGTGGCTGATATATACTTTTAAATTTGATGCGTGTTTACTTTGTTACGAAATTACTTCTATGAAAATTCGCTTCCATAACGCACTTGATACGTTTAGACTTTTTCTTCTGCTTCTCAATGCCAATTAGCTCGAAGCCAATATTACATATTAGTGGAAAACACAATCATCCACAACGGTTTTCTCCATGAACAAGATATGTTCCACAATCCCGTTACGATGTTACGGCAGAGGAAGGTAGTGTGAGAGAAACAGAAGAACAGAACGACATGACGTCACACACACACAGTATAATCAGCAGTTGGAAGCAGTGGCGCGCCTGTTCTAGACACACAACTAATGATACTTTTCCGATTGCAAATTGCTGTACAGGCACACACGAGTTACCATATGCCGTTAGTGTGGGGTCCTCGGCTTGCTTTTCTCTAGTCCGCACACTCGCCTATGGAGGTCGCCTTAATACAATCTATATCGAGTTTGATGTGTCTTGAACATCACACATCTAATATCAGAAGTGGGATTTTATTTAAACGGAGATATACACATAGAGTTTTTTATTTAGTAATTGTTGAAACCGTTTCTTTTTTTTGTCAAGCATCTTTATTAATGAATTAAAAGTACACTTGTGCCATACAATAAAAAATAAACAAGAACAAACTTTCCTTACAATTTTTTAACAAAATTTTGCCATTCTTAATTCTATATACTTATTTTCAGAAGGATTAACTGTTTTAAAACACACCACCCCTATTAAGTTATCATATTAGTAGATTTTCATTGAGAAAATTCACTAACAGAAAGCTAAAGATGGTAATACTTTCTCAAAAAAATTTCAAATGAGCGCGAATTAGGGCGCCTAGAACCCAAATCCAAAGTCCGTTTGAATTTTTATATATTTATCTATATATATATATATATATATATATATATATATATATATATATATATATATATATATATATATATATATATATATATATATATATATAGGGTGGTGCATTGAAAACGAATTTTTTTTTTAAGAAACCCTGAAACACGGCAATTTCAATCTTTATGTTTTGACATAAAACTCAACTTTGTCACATCAACCCTTTAAGGGTGGTGATAACAACCCTTATATTTTAAATAGGAAATATGGGTCGAGTGTTACATCATTTGAAAGATATTTCTTTTCTGAAATAAGCACACAAATTTTTTTGGAAGTTTTATCAACTCGTTTGAAATTATTCACAGTTGAAGATGCAAAAACGCATTTCACTCATTCCGATAAGAAATGTGTTAATAGTCAATGTTTTGTTGGTTTGTAAACAAAAAATTGACTGTCAGAACATTTCTTATCGGAATGAGAGAAATGTGGTTTATTATTTCAGTTTATCGGTCAGTTTGATACTTGATAGTACTACCGAAAATTAATTTCACAATGGTGTATTCTGTAGAAGAATGAAGATGATTTTGATCGGCGGCTGGAGTTTTGTGAAGTTATGACTGCACGAATAGCTGATAACGGGAACTCTCTGTTCAATATCTGTTTTTCAGACGAGTGTACGTTTTTATTAAACTCTACAGTCAATCTTCATAATTGTCGTTATTGGGCAGATAATAATCCAAGAAGTTTTCACGAAGTCCACACTCAAACTCCACAGAAATTGAATATCTGGAATGGCATTTTTGGAGACCGTTTAATCAGACCAATTTTTCCTGATGGCAATTTGAGTAGCGAAACGTATTTGGAGTTACTAGAAGATATAGTTTACCCTCTACTGACAGACGTTATTAAAAATGATGATCGCTATCAAGAAAATCAATTAGTGTTTTAACAAGATGGAGTTCCTCCGCATTTTTCATAACGTCTTAGGGAGTTTTTGAACAAAGAGTTTCCAGAGCAATGGATTGGGCGTAGTAGTGCTATTGAGTGCCCCCCTAGATCACCGGATTTAACTCCTTTGGACTTCTTTCTATGGGGCCATTTAAAGAGTTGAATTTACGCAACAGAACCAGAGTCTCTGGAAGAATTTGGACGACTAATTGTTGAAGAATGCCGTATAATAATTACACAAATGCTCCAGAATGTCAGAGCTCGTTTTGAACAAAATATGTACTTTTGTATGGAAGCTGGTGGTCAACAATTTGAAAACTTACTGAACTGAATAAACATTTATTAACGTATGGTTTTGTTTGTTAGCTTTTTTTAAAGGAAAAATTGACTAATTAGTGCATTTCTTATCACAATGAATGAAATACGTTCTTGCAACACCAACCGTGAATAATTTTTAAACGAGTTGATGAAATTTCCAAGAAAGTTAGTGTGCTGAATTCAGAAAAGAAAGAGTTTTCAAATGATGTAACACTCGACCCATGTTCCCTATTTAAAATATAAGGGTTATTATCACCACCCTTAAGGGGTTGATGTGACAAAGTTGAGTTTTATGTCAAAACATCTCCCCCTCAATATTAAAATGGCCGGGTTTCAGCGTTTCTTAAAAAAAAATCTCTGGACGCAAATCGGTCTGTTTCGTTTTCAATGCGCCATCCTGTATGCATATATATATATATATATATATATATATATATATATATATATATATATATATATATATATATATATATATATATATATATATATATATAGCGCATTATTTTTTGAGTTATCGGTGTGTGTGTATCCTAGCGATAACTCAAAAAATACTCAACTGATTTGAACAAAACTTGGCAAATATCTTCATTGTATTAAGACCGCGGACGAGTTCGTATATCAACTATAACGGATATTTTTCCCTCCAAAAATATAGAAAAACCTTTTTGAAAGCGCTATTTTTTGTAAGTAGTAGAGTAACTAGAATGAGACTTTACATGTGGCTATAAATGCTGTAAATAAACCTATCTTTTGGATTTTAAATAATTTAGTTCAAAATATTAGTTTTCCCAAATTAGGTAGTAAAAATAAAATATGAGCAGAAAATGTGAGGAAAACTGCTTGAAAGTTGTCTATTAGAAGCCATATCCCCATTAAACCCTGCCTACCCCGCACAGCACCCCTATTTGCCCCAGGTCACGTAACTTCCTTAGGCGGTATGAACAAGAAGTTTTTCTTGTGGTTTATGCAACGAGGGTGTTTGTATGCACACGAGGGGGGAAGGAAAATGCCTACAACCAAGTAGATAAATTTTTTTGGGGATGTGTGGATCCAGGGGGGGTAAGCAGGTTTCTGAAAACAGTTTTTTTAAAGGCGTTCGGCAGCTAAACTGCAAATTTGCCGAAAATTCGCTACCAAAAAGCACTTACTGCGTCCAGATTTTTTCTTACAAACGCATCATATTTCGATTAAAAAAGCAAAAATGCATTAACGAATTTGTTCTACGAAAATTAGCTAAAAAAATTATAGACCGTTAAACCATAAACTTCACTAAACCTACAGCGAAAGCATCAACTTAACTAAACCGACAGCCAAAGCATCAGAGAAAGGGTCTATTTGAAATGAATTTTTTGTAAATATTTTAGTAAAATGAAGGGCAATGACGGCTGAATCTGAAACTTAAGGGTTCGCAGAACACTATTCTTGCAACATTTTCTTTTCACAAACGGTATTTGGTTCACATTCTGTGCCTAAACATTGCCAATTTTGACGTTTAAAATTGCGAGTTTGACGTTTTGAGGAAAACTCCAAAATTTGTTTCTTAAACTGCCTATAACTTCTTTGTCTTTAAAGCTAGAGACCTAAATTTTGGCACAGAGTTCACTATTTATAATACAAATACGCGTAATTTGGTTGTCCTTGCTTTGTTATTTTCCATGAAAACCTGGTCCGATTTTCCTGGCTAACAAACCTATCCAAGCCACTTGCAAAAAAAAGGCACTCACCAAGTTTGATCAAGATTGGTCCATTGTTTTTTGAGTTATCGGTCGGATATATATATATATATATATATATATATATATATATATATATATATATATATATATATATATATATATATATATATATATATATATATATATATATATATATATACCGATCTCCTCATTACCGAATTTAAAAAAAAGTTCGCTAAAAATAGAAAAAAAGTCATAACTTTGAAGCCCTCTGGCGGCTAAACGGTGAAACTTTGTATGAAGGTGAGTTGATCTTAATGGACCTAATTTTGGCTGAAAAATCTGTAGTAGGTCGGCTTTACATTGAATTCCGGGACACCCTATATATATATATATATATATATATATATATATATATATATATATATATATATATATATATATATATATATATATATATATATATATATATATATTATATCTACATTTTTTTTTAAACTTCGTAGATCATTTCTATGAAAATTCGCTACAATAACGCACTGGCTGCGTCCAGATTGTTTAGCCTAATTTCATTTATCCCATTATTTTCATTACAGACTTGCTCAAAAATTGCCTTGATAGGAAATATATTATTTCTTGTCGACATCAAATTTGCTCAGGATCAAACTGCTTTGTTATTGTATACTTCACATTTATCCAATAGACAAAACAAGAAAAGAGAGGACACGAATTGACATACTCCACCCTGCGGCTCGTCGACAGACCGACGGAAAGGCACAACTTGGGAATAAGGTCTGGCTGAGACGAGGATGCTGCGAGGTGGGAAACTGTGTAATTGAGTTATAGTCTTGCCTTCTGTTGCCTCCTGCCGCATGCTTTGCCCTCCTGCTGGGGAAGTTGATATCTTAGACGTGTACCGCCGCCCGGGCCCAAATAGACACTCACACCCGCCGCCACCCGCTGAATATCACACTGCCAAATTCACACCAAACGTGCGGTTATTGTCGCGCCAGACTTACACCAGCTGCCGGCTGTAAATAGCTGCTTATCCTGATCTTTTATACACCAGGGGTTTGGGAGCTATGCGACTAGAAAGTTGCTTGTAGTTTTTAAAATATGTATATTTGTAAACAAAGGTGCTTGATGATGGCTTAAGGATTTAAAAAAAGAAATTGGGACAGAGAAAGTGCGTTATGGTAGCGAATTTTCACTAAATGCTTCAAATTTTCATAACTCAAACCAAGAAAGTTGTGTTTTGGTTGAGGGCAACATACCAACCAAATAACCGAAAGTTCATTAAAATAATTGGTTATTTTTTTGAGATTCATTTTTTTCTGAAATTTTTGTTGTTGTAGAAAACGGTTCCAACAGGGCTAACTAACTCATTCAAGCTATTAATGAAATAAAGATTCTCGACGAGTTTCATCAAAATCGGTTAATAAGTTTTTGAGTTATCGTGTGGATACATATATACATATCTCTCTCTCTCTCTCTCTCTCTATATATATATATATATATATATATATATATATATATATATATATATATATATATATATATATGTATGTATATACAGGGTGTTACCTCTAAAGCGCACATTAGAACTTTTTCAACTTCTGAAAATGTCACTAACTTGAAAATTTGTATACAGGGGTTATCGATTAATTACTCTTCAATGAAAATATTTTCAAGATGGCGCGCAGTGACGTCACAAGGTGGGGGGTCTAATCTGAGATGACGTCATCCAATAAGGCGTCCAAGGTGACGTCATCCAAGATGGCGATCAATATGGCGGCTGACAACTGACATGTGACATTCGAAGATGACGGTTGACAGTTGACATTCCAAGATGGCGGATGGATAGACGACCAATAGAAGTCTACCCCGAAATGACGTTATTCAAGACGGCGTCCAAGATGGCGGTCGTCGAGCGCGAAAATTCAAAAATTTAAAATTCTAAACGGTAGGTGGTACCACCTGTCAAAATAGGAGGATCAGCCATTTTGATTTTTATTTTTTATAAAAATGCCGTATGTACAGATGGCGGTTTCCATAAAAATCAAAATGGCTGATCCTCTTATTTTGACAGGTGGTACCACCTGTCGTTTAAAGTTTTAAATTTTTGAATTTTCGCGCCCGACGACCGCCATCTTGGACGCCATCTTAGATGAAGTCGTCTCAGGGTAGACTTCTATTGGTCGTCTATCCATCCGCCATCTTTAAATGTCCATTGTCAACCGCAATCTTGGAATGTCACGTGCCAGATGTCAGACGCAATCTTGGACGCCATCTTGGACGCCATCTTGGTCGCCATCTTGGACGCCATTTTGGACGCCATCTTGGACGACGTCTTCTCAGGTTAAACCCCTTACCCTGTGACGTCACTGCGCGCATGCGCAGTGGCGGGTGGTGCTAGATGGTGGTCCCAGAACGCATCATCTATATCTACTCATCATGGTTATGTTTTTATTCACATAAATTCATGGGCTGGTTGTTTAGTGTTTTAAACTGGTAATGAACACATCGGGAGAGGAATCCCGCAGAAATAATAATATTATTGTTTTTTTTAATGTACAAAGCTAAGAGTTTTCAAAACGATCTTCCTGTGAACTCTAGGTTGTCTCCTTGCGGCCTTGCCCTTAACCTTTCTCCTTGTATAGTATACAGAAATGACGTGTTAACATATAAAAATTGAAACTAACCTCGGATATGGGTTCTTCTTCGCGCTCATTTGCAAAATTTTTTTTTAAAATTCAGTCAGGATCTCCCCATTAGTGAATTTTTTCTACGAAAATTGAATGTAACTGTGGCGGTGGTTCCGACCGCAGTGTTTCCGTCAACACTACTCTATGTTTCTGCATAAATACTCTTGACAGTTAAACGTTGCGTTACGTTATGCGACAGCCAGCTGTCAAGAACTACGGCATACAAGAGACACCAGGCGATCTCTCTCTCTCTCTCTCTCTCTCTCTCTCTCTCTCTCTCTCTCTCTCTCTCTAACAACGCTACAGTGAACACACGTCCTCCATGCTCGGTCAGTTATCTGCTATGTACTCGTGTACTGTTGTAATTGTTATTATATCATAAAGTGTATTATAGTTAAATGTATCATATAGTTTATTCAGTTAGTGAAGTAATAAAGTTATATTAAATGTTTGCGTATGGATTTAATATCAACAAGTGCAATTAACATCGATATTGGTGACCCCGACGTTAACATCCATAGTAACATACCGTTAACTTATACTCTGGGCAAGTTCGAGTAGTGTTTCATTGTCACACTTTAATTCATACACTATACTTTCTATACAAAGTAACCCTCCATATCCTGATTAAACAGTTTTAATGAAGGCAGGTTGTACAGGCCTTCTCTCATTAGACAGGTCAATCATATATTCATGCACAGCGATGTTGTAACGCCAGGGAACTTTACGAGCTCTGAATTTAGTAGTCAAGATCGTCATGTACAACATGCAGGTTTGTACTTCAGCTACAAACAGAAACCGTTTATTGACAAACAAAGAACTAGTACATTTTGAAACCATCGATAAAGTTACGGAAATGAAACTGTATCGAATAACTTTTGTGTTTCATCGTATATACGGTCGAACACAAGTGCGTTAAGGAAGTGAATTTTCATAAAAATGTTTTTAATAGCAAAGATGTCTCTCTAACGCAGCAGGCATGATTTTCGTTACCGGTATAGCCTATATAGTAGAAACAAAGTACCATTTTTTATGAAAATAAATTATTGTTTGAAAATGTACAACAATTTTCCGAAAATAAACTTCGAATGTTTCCGAAAAACTGGTTTCCTAGCCAACAAACCTTAGGTTAATAGCATATTGAGTTATTGAAATTTGAAGCATTTAATGAAAATTCGCTACCAAAACGGACTTACTGCGTCTCGATGTTTTTCTTACAAACCTGGATCCTTCTGTGATAAAGAATTCAAAAATTCGATAATATAAGAGTGTTAGAAAAAAAAATGTAGGTATCACCAACGATGTATGGTCCACCCTGTGATTGTCAAAATAGTTTTATTAGCAGCTTAACACACCATATAATTAACGTATGCAATTTTCCTCGTATAGTAACAATTATGTTGAGCTTTACCGTAGAAATGCGTCACTCTGTATATATGTAACCCGATAAAAACAGAATGTAAACCTGGATATGGATTCTAGGGGGCCTAGTTTGCGCTCATTTGAAGAAATCTTTTTAAAATTCAAAAGTCTCGGTAGCCTCATTAAAGAATTTTTTCTACGAAAATTACCTAAATGTTATAGACTGTTAAAGCATAAAATTATCTAAAACTACCACCAAAGCATCAGAGAAAGAGTCTATCTAAAATAAATTTTCTGGAAACATTTGAGTAAAATGAAGGACAATGCCGGTTGAAACTGAAACTTGAGGGTTTGCAGAACACTCTTCTTGCGACATTTTCTTTAAATAATCCGTATGTCTTTAAGGTTATTTGACTAAACTTTGCTAGTTTTGATGTTTCAAATGGCGACTTTGACGTTTTGAGGAAAATCCTAATTTTTTTTAAATGGCCATTACTTTTTTGTCTTTAAACTTCAGGCCTAGATTTTGGTACATGGTTCACTCTGTATAATACAAACACACGCACCAAATTTGGTTGTCCTTACTGTGTTCCGAAAGGAAACAAAAAAAATTCCGGGAGAACCAGGGCCGATTTTCCTGGCTACCGAACTTTTTCAAGCCACTTGCAAAGGAGTACTCAGAATTTGATCAAAATCGACCCATTATTTGCTGAGTTATCGGTATATTTATATATATATATATATATATATATATATATATATATATATATATATATATATATATATATATTATATATATATATATATTGAAACTGGTCCTGGATATAGGTTCTAAGGAGCCTAGCTCACGCTCATTTGAAGAAATTTTTTCAGCATTCAAAAGTCGAGATCTCCTCATTAGTGATTTTTTTAAAAGAAAAGAAAATTCACTAAAAACCTATCTAGCAGACAAGCTAATTTAGTCGGATATATAATCCGGATATGTTAGTATTGCAACCTGACGTTTCCTTTACCACTACAGCAGGTACTATTTTTGTAGTATAAAGTCTATTTCCGCGACTATGGCCAATCACCGAGACCAGGGAGCAGTTTGACTTCACTATCCTGGAAATTTTTCCGAACCCCTACCTTCCTGTAAAGAGCTTTGGAATATTTAACGTACCCAACATCGCATGGGCTCGGGACCGACGGATTTACGCCCCCTTCGGAGGGCGCAACGTGACAACATTCTACTGAAAAAGGGTAGGAGAAACCCTAGAAATTGAACCCAGTACCCTTCGGTTTAGAGGCACACGTTCATACCACTGCACCACCGAGGATTTCAGATATCCTTAAAGCTGACATGATAGCAATCACAGTGAGCTGCTTTTTCACACACCATTGATTAAGCAATGTTTGTGGAATTCGCGTAAAAGATTGCTTTAACAACAAGATTGTTGCTAGGAATGTCTATGCAGATGTGAACGAAAGTCGTGTAGATTTACAAAAGTATTGGGATCTATACACTCAGATAAATTAACCTATTGGTTAAAAGACTAAGCCAGTACAATTCTTGCAACTAAAATAGTTGAGACGCCGTTCAGAAGCCAAACAAAATGAAATTCTACGAAATCTGTAGGTTGGTCCAAAATGGTTAATCAATGAGAACCGTATATTTCTTCCACGGATAGAAAATTGAGCAGTTTAGTCGACTACATTCTAACATGTGCTTATTTACGTCTCCTTGGCAACGATGGACAAGTGATCTAAGTAGGACAGAAAGGAGGCTGCATAATGAGGAGGTGCTCTATCCTGCTAGAAAAAGAGAATTTGTTCAATCAATACAGAATTGCAGTCTTTTCTAAAAATTTTGAAAACAACACGCCCATGACTAGATTATTCCCATCATTATTTTTGTCCTCGAACCACGTTCATTTTCGCTGCCGTTTTTGTTAAATTTGCAGTTTACCGACCCCATTAAAAGTGACGCTCTAATCTCGCCATTGTAAATTGGGTGTTTTCAGGAAAACCTTGAACAAACGTTCCAGTTTTGCTTGGTTGAAAAAACTATCGACTAAGACCCAGGTGGGTTTCCTGTTTAAACTAAAGCAAACTGCAAACCTGTCCCCATCTAAAGGAAGAAAGACGATTGCAAGACAGATTTGGTATTAATGTTTGGTGCGGCTTATTAGGTAAAAAAACTGTTATTTTTATTTGTAGATTAGACAGTTAATTTTAAAAAAATCAGGTAACTTCATTGTTGGTCCGTTCTTTGTTGAAAATAATTTTACTGAGGAAAGGTATCTTAATCTATTGAGAAATGATATCTTACCAACAATTAGAAAAGTTCATGATAATTTAGACGAGATTTGGTACCAACAAGACGGTTGTCCAGCTCACAATGCTAGGATCATCAAAGAATTTTTATACCAAAATTTTAATAATCGTGTCATTTATAACAATGGGCCGGTTCACTGGGATGCTCGAAGTCCTGATATAACATCCATGAATTTTTATTTTTGGAGTACTCTGAAGAATGATGTGTATAAATTCCATCTACCACAAAATATCAATGAAATACGAAACAGAATCACGGAAGCTATAAATCATATTAACCAAAACACCCTCACCAGAGTTTGCAGGCATGTTACAAAAAGGTGTATAAAGTGCGTTGAACAAAACGGTGTCCATATTGAACAATGTTCTATTAAGTGTATTTTTAAGTTTCTATTTTATTATTTGTTGAGTTCCGTTTCTAATTGTGTTGTTTTGTGAAGTTTAAGTTTCTATTTGTTATTGCCGAGTTTCGTTATTAAACTGTTTCACATAATATTTTAAGTATTGTAAATTAAATCACAATATTTTTTTATCGTGAATCATTACAGAAAATTTTGTTAAAAGTAGAAGTCTATTGTTAGACTACATGGCATACCGCTGTTTAAAAACTTTTTTGTCATCTCTTTTCTGGTATTGGATTTCATAGCCTACTATTTTCAAAACGGTTTTTCTCAAAAATGTCAGTGCAATTCCATGTTTTCTCAAGCACGTTTTACATCATTGGAAAGCTCTTTTCACAGGCTATCACATGAACAAAAAATCCAATATGGCTGCCATAATAAAAACAAACGTTAATACCTGTAGCTCAAAAACAAATGACAATCCAAAGTTGAGAATAGCACAAAAAGATTACTCTGTAAAAAGTCTCCCGATAATCTGCAAGTCTTAGACATGCCAGATCAACGCCTACTTATATATTGAAGAAATAAGAAACCGACAAATTTTGGCTTTTTCAAAATAACTCAAAAACAAAAAGAGGCAGGGCAAACTACAAGTCATATTTGAAACGAGCATTAAATTCTACAAAACATTGCTATTTTAACCGTCTTCCTATCTCTAATAATAACGGAGATAGCAATACATTACCATCCAGTTTGGGACACACTGTATACTGTCTTCTCGCTCAATAGATTTTAGGTAATTATATAAGCCCACAAGAATTTGTATGCAATCTGGGCAGTGAATAAAAACTGGTTCATTAAATTACGTCAGTCCTCAAAATGTGTAAGAAAATTATATTAATAGGTACTGCCCAATGATGTCAAATAACTGGTCAATAATATGTTTTAAACGCATTAAGTCTAAAAAAACAATATAGAAAATCGTCTATTTTATAGCTTTTGAATATTTTTATTCAGCTTTCAATGCCAACACAATAGGTACATAAGCTGGTGCGCCATCTATGAGAGACGGTTTGTAGCTACGCATTCAACTGGTTCTGTTTATTCCGACATACGAGAATGTTCAAATGCAGAAAGGGTTGTGTGAAAGGGTGCTATAGAAATCAATATTCTACATTTATAGCGCCCCCTATTAAAGCAAACTCATACACATATTGCTTGTGCTTTTATTTAATTGGAGTTAACTTTTAGCAAATAGTTTCAACTCAACATTCTTCAACTTATTAGGTGGGCAGGTGCTACTTAAAAAATCACATTATCAATATTTTACATTAAAAAACTTTCTTGACCTTGTTGTTGTTGTTCGCGCTTTTTTTTTTGGCTGCGGATAATTTTCCATTAGCCCATTGTCCGATTTAATTTTCCGATCGAGCGTTAGGTCATGCACGTATTTTTCTATAAAATGTTCCATCGTGGCTCCAACCATTATGTAGTTTTTATTATTACTACCATTATTTTTAATATAATTAACTAAGCTGAGTAGAAAAATATTCTTACCATTTAACATATTCATTCTTTCTTGACCTTAAAATCCAATGTTTCTTTAATTATAGTAAAACAATAGTTTAACACGTCCACTGCAGTTGTCATATTATGCGTTTTGCCACGGTTACGATACCGTGTCCGAATGTGTAGTACCGGGTGATAATGTTCGGCAAACGTTGAGTATTTTACAATGGATTTTAGAATGAAAAAGAAAATATAAGTAACTTATATTGAGGCATATCACAAGAAAAGCTTTTCCAATGCTATCGATTTATTAGATTAATTAAATGAACATCAAAAAATATACGTGGTAAAACAGATGTGCACATTTCAAAACTAAATTTAGGTATAACAATTTCAATTACAATGCCTTTTGTTAAAGCAATCCATATACAAAGCCGGCTGACCATCACATTCAGCACCAAAATATCTCGCCTTTTTCACTGTTTTGTCAGCTTCTTTACTGCTCATTGTTTTTATAAGTTCTTTACAGCAATTTTTGCAATATTTTCTAATTTTTTTACCTTTTTCTTCGAACGGTCTTAGCAAGTGTATGTTTTTAGTGAATTTTCTTAAAAAAAATTCACTAATGAGGAGATCCCGACTTTTGAATTTTGAAAAAATTTCTTCAAATGAGCGCTAATTAGGCCCCGCAGAAAACATATCCGGGGTCAGTTTCAATTTTTATATGTTTATATATATATATATATATATATATATATATATATATATATATATATATATATATATATATATATATATATATATATATATATATATATATATATATATATATATATATATATATATATATATATATATATATATATACTTATGCCTATGCGGAAGTAGCTGGACCAACCGTGCAATAGCTGGACGTCCAGCTATTAACATGCTGGTATTAATATGTACATGCGTTATTGGCTGGACCTATTTCATGAGAACATTTAAAGTAAAAATTAATGCGCCTGTGCGGTGTTGCCAAATGCTCAAAATATTAATTCTATTTAAATATTTACATGTTTTAGTGAATTTTATGTACACTAGGACCGCAAAAAGCATGAGGTTACTTAAGACTTTATTTAATAATAATATCGTCAGGATATTTCTTACGAATTTCTGGATTAAAAATGATTATTGCATAAGTTACTATTCATGTAATATAGCAAAAAATCTACAGGTGGTTTGTAAAAATTATGTTTTCGAAGAGACAAAATATGAATTATTTTTTGATATTTGCAGTAAATGTGCCAAAATCATAAAAACACAAAATGATTACCAAGGCCCTAGTGTATAATAAGATTGCAAATTATATTTTGTCACCTTTGCAAAAGTGAGAAAAATGCATATGAAGATCGGGATAGCAATTAAGACCTTTCCGAAATATGAATTATTTTTTGATATTTGCAGTAGATGTGCCAAAGTCATAAAAACAAAACAAAAATGATTACCAAGGCCCTAGTGTATAATAAGATACGCAAATTATTTTTTGTCACCCTTTACAAAAGCGAGAAAAATGCATATGAAGATCGGTATAGCAATTAAGACGTTTTCCAAATATTTATTATTTTATCGCATTTGCAGTTAATGTGTCAAAATCATAAAAACAAAAAATTATTACTTAAGCTCTTATGTATGAAAAACCATGCAAATTATTTTTTGTCACCTTTTTCAAAAGCGAAAAAAATGCATATGAAGATCGGGATAGCAATTAAGACGTTTCCGAAATATGAATTATTTTTTGATATTTGCAGTAGATGTGCCAAAATCATAAAAACAAAAAATCATTGCCAAGGTCTTAGTGTATAATAAGATATTCAAATTATTTTTTGTCACCTTTTGAAAAAGTGAAAAAAATTCATATGAAAATCGGGATAGCAATTAAGACGTTTTCCAAATATGTATTATGTTTTCGCATGTGTCAAAATCATAAACACCAAAAATGACTTCCAAGGCTCTAGTGTATAATAAGATATGCAAATGATTTTTTGTCACCCTTTGCAAAAGTAAAAGAAATGCATAAACAGATCCGGATAGCAATTGAGACGTTTCCGGAATATGCATTATTTTTTGACATTTGCAATTTTTTAAACAGGAATCTTTTTTTTTATATTTACATTTAAAATCATAAAATCACAAAACTATTACCAAAGCCCTAGTGTATAATACTACAGCATACTCAACTCGGACAGTTTTAGAATGAATTGAATATGATTCTATTCCTATTTTTCAAGTTGCAGATTTTTTAACGCGCTAAAATCTAATATACAGTCACAGGATAATGATTGATTATGCTGTGCTACAGTTACTTTTCAATTTTTTCTAAACATATGTTTGACAGAACAGGTAAAAGCTTTGAAATGTACAAAAGGAGGGTACAGAAACAGAGCTGTAAAACTTTCTGGGATCAACGTCGTAAAAGCGGTATATCAAAGCCCAAACGTTCTTTATCTATGCGACGCTTTTATATACAAATACATAATATTTGAGAAAAAATGCTAGGTTTAATATTTGAATATTACCAGCCACTAACTGCTATACTAGAGTGACTAACGTTAATTCGATTCTCATAATTTTTATGTTGCATTGTTCAAGTATGCAGTACAGCATAAGAAACAGTCTTCTTATGCTATGTAACCAAGATTTATGCCACTAAAAATAAGTTGCACTTTAAACCTAATTTATAGCAAATTTTTATAATAAACATATTCTTATAACGAGATTGGGGTAGTTTCTTTGTATACACAACATGTTTATTAAATTTATTTAAATTCATCATTTTTCCAAAACATAATAAAAATAATCTGTATCACTCACTCACTGACTGAAGGCAAAGTCGCTTAGTAGTCGCAACGATAGGTTAAAATAAGGTGGTTTCCCGTTGCCTTTCATGTGGCACATTGACTTAAAAAAATACATTCTTGGAAAACCTCTTAACTGCTATCCAGATGTTTAAATTCTTTTTTTCTTTCTTACTTTTGCAAAGGGTGACAGAAAATAAATTTGGTGTAGTATTACATAATAGGGCCTTGGTAATGATTTTTGGTTTTGTGATTTTACCACGTTAACAGTAAGTATCACAGAATCATTAATGTTGAAATGAAAAACGTGGTAGTAACTATCCCGGTGTTCAAATGCATTTTTTTATATTTCCAAAGGGTGACAAAAGATTATTTGCATGAGCTTTTATGCGTCAGGCCCTTAGTGATATTTTTTGTTTCTATGAATATGGCACATTAACTGCAAATGCGAAAAAATAATACATATTTGGAAAACGTCGTAATTGCTATCCCGATTTTTATATGCATTTTTCTCACTTTTGCAAAGAGCGACAAAAAATAATTTGCATCTCTTATTATACACTAGGGCCATGGTAATCATTTTTTGTTTTCATAATTTTGGCACATCTGCAAATATCAAAAAATAATTCATATTTCGGAAACGTCTTAATTGCTATCCCGATTTTCATATGCATTTTTCTCACTTTTGCAAAAGGTGACAAAAAAATAGTTTGCATCTCTTATTATACACTAGCGCCTTGGTAATCATTTTGTGTTTTTATGATTTTGGCACATTTACTGCAAATATCAAAAAATATGACATATTTCGGAAACGTTTTAATTGCTATCCCGAATTTCTTATGCGTTTTTTCACTTTTGCAAAAGGTGACAAAAAAATAATTTGCATGGTTTTTCATACATAAGGGCCTTAGTAATAATTTTTTGTTTTTATGATTTTGGCACATTAACTGCCAATGCGAAAAAATAATACATATTTGGAAAACGTCTCAATTGCTATCCCGATTTTCATATGCATTTTTCTCACTTTTGCAAAGGGTGACAAAAAATAATTTGCATATCTCATTATACACTAGGGCCTTGGTAATCATTTTTTGTTTTTATGATTTTGGCACATCTACTGCAAATATCAAAAAATAATTTATATTTCGGAAACGTCTTAATTGCTATCCCGATCTCCATATGCATTTTTCTCACTTTTTCAAAAGGTGACAAAAAACAATTTGCATATCTTATTATACACTACGGCCTTGGTAATCATTTTTGGTTTTTATGATTTTGGCTCATCTACTGCAAATATCAAAAAATAATTGATATTACCGAAACTTCTTAATAGTTATCCCGCTCTTCATATGCATTTTTCTCATTTTTGCAAAGGGTGACAAAATATAATTTGCAATCTTATTATACACTAGGGCCTTGGTAGTCATTTTGTGTTTATATGATTTTGGCACATCTACTGCAAATATCAAAAATTAATTCATATTTCGGAAACGTCTTAATTGCTATCCCGATCTTCGTTTTTGTGATTTTGGCACATCTACTGCAAATGCGAAAAAATAAACGTGGTAATAGCTATTTCGATCTTCATATGTATTTTTTTCACTTTTGCAAAAAGTGACAAAAAATAATTTGCATGAGTACATTAGGGCCTTGGTAATAATTTTGCGGTTTTATGATTTTCCACATTAACTGTAAATATCAAAAAAGAAGTCATATTTGAAAAAACTTAGTAATAAGTATCTCGATGTTCAAATGATTTTCTTTTATTTTCCAGAGTGTGACAAAAAATAATTTGCTTAGGTTGCTATACACTAGGTCTTTCGTAACTTGTTTTTGTGTCTATTTTTATATTGGGGCCTTGGCTTTATTGTCCAATATTTTTCATTTGGGTACATGTAACCAAAATAACAAATAATACATACTAAAATTTAGTTTTCCTCTATGACTATGTTAATAATAAACGATTGGTTTAGTGTTATTATGTTATTGCAAAACACTTAAGACAAATTCTTTTTTCTTCGGTAAGGTGTAGTAGCATATAGCAATATATGACTGGCATCTATGGATAGCCATAAATTTACTACGTTGAATCCGCTTCACTGATATTGTGATCGCGACGATCCATCCCGCTTTCTGCTGACCCTACGTGTAAATCTATGGCTCGGAATTTATGGATAACTTCACGCAAACTTTATCCCAGTTATATTCAGCAAACATGTCTTATCTCTGCTGCATCGAACATGATGCAAATGCAACTATGTGAATCTTAAAATGCAGCGGCTTTCCAGGGAATAAAGCTTTTAAGTTATTTACTTACCAATGCTACTATTTCTACCCCCACGACTTTTTATTTATAATAAAAAATATGTACATTGTTTGCCTAAACCTGCCAGTATAATTTTTTGACAGGTATATACATATAGCGCGAGTTTAAAACATGGAATAAATTCAGTCAATCAAATACAGCTATCTTTTTCCAATAATTGGCAGACATATCGATAGACATTTTATGTTGCGGTCTTTTCAAAAAATAAAATAAATATCATACAGTGTGTGCCAAATTTAAGGTACGACCTCATCGATATTTTTTACAAATCCTACCCTAGTTTGTTTTTGTTAAATAGGTTTAACCTACACATTAATTAGAAAAAAACAGCAGATTTTAAATTTTTATTTATTTATTATTATAAATCTAAAGGAATTAGTAGCACGAATAAGAAATGAATGTTGACTTATTTTCCCAAGATAACCAGAAATGTGTAAAACGAATTTTAATTCCGTTTATACTACTAAAAAATAGTCAATCGACAACAACCTAAGCATTTATTAAAGAAAATTGATTTAGATTATCTATTTTTTATTTCTGTTTTTAAAATAATATAATGTATATTTTTGTGGGAAGGAATATAAACTTGGTGGTTTAGCATAACTTGACATGTACTTTAGAAATAGCCAACAAAACAGTAGGATTGTCGGTTACACAAATTATCGACGTCATATCTCAAATTTGGGACAACCTCATATTATTAAAGAAAGATCACAGCTTAAAAACCACTAACTGACGTGTTCGCGCATTTGAAAAAGGTGTATTTGATTAACTGAATGTATTCTAAGTTACCAACATGTATTGTGTAATATGGCAGTAATAATGCTGATAATTGTTTATCTTTTTAGTGAATTTTTTGTCTTTTCCTCAACGGCGACGTATTTCTGCGACTATGGCCAATCACCGACGACAGGGAGCACTTTCAACTCACTTTCCTTTAAATTTGGCCGAACCCCGTTTTTTCTATAAGGAGGGTAGGGATATTCAGCGTGCCCAACCTCGCACGGTACACGGGACTAACGACTTCACGACTCCTCAGTGAATCGGAACCTGCAGAAATTCAACCTGCTCCAACTAAATGATAATTTTACAGTAGGGGCTGAAAAAATGAATGGGGAACCCTGGAAATCGAACCCAGTACCCTTGGATCCAGCGGCATACTTTCCTACCACTGGCTCACTCAGGCTTTTTGATAATAATTGTAAAATATCTTTTGCAACAATTGGATACAATAATCTAAAATATATAACTCTATAACACTAAAAGTAGATCTCGTAAGTTTATAAAACAACAGTCATTATACACCTTGTCCTATTTTCGAATTAGGTTTTTGTGTTATCTTCTAAAAGAAAGCAGGAGTTGGATTAATTTTAATTCAAAATACTATATTACAAAACAAAAAAAAATGTGCGAAAGATGCTCTCTTCTCTTAATACCAGGAAAGCCTCTGGCCTTGACGAGATCCCAGCAATTGTTCTTAAAAGATACGCACCAGAACTTGTTCCTGCCCTGACCTGTCTGTTTTAGACATCTTACAATAGAGGCATATTCCCTAGTAACTGGAAAACTGCTCGAGTACAACCCGTCCCCAAGAAAGGATCCAAAGCGCTTCCTAGCAACTATAGGCCTATTTCTCTCCTTTCAGTCGTCTCTAAAGTGATGGAAAAGTATATAAAACACCGAATTACTAAAATTTATTTGAAAAACACAGTCTAATCCACGACAGGCAGTATAAATTCCGTCAGCGCAGATCAACTGCCGACCTCCTTTCCTTTGTCACCCATTCTTGGAACAAGCCTATGAAACTACACGGTGAATGCCAGATTGTCGCTCTAGACATATCCAAAGCATTCGACCAGGTTTGGCACGCAGCGCTGCTTAATAAACCTCCGGTCTATGGCCTAGCATCAAAATTCTGTACCTGGACAGCAAATTTCCTCTTCAACCGGAGCATTTCTGTTGTCGTGGATGGCCATTCCCCTAAACTGTATCCAATTAATGCAGAAGTCCCTCAAGGTTCAGCTTGAGCCCCTACTTTGTTTCTTCTCCACATCAATGACCTCCTCTCTAGCACATCTAACCCAGTTCACAGTTACGCGGACGACAGTACCCTCCTCTCAAATATACAATATTCTAAGCCTGTCTCTTTAGCTCAATTAGATGAGGAACGCAGACTCATGGAGGGTTTTGCCTCTGTGGATCTTCAAAAAATATTGACCCGGGGAAGTAGAAATCTTGTACAATTCAACTCCATCAAATCTCAGTCTTGCTTTCTATCTCATAAGAGATGCACCAGCCCTAGACCCATCATAATGAACAACCAAGTTATTCAAAGTAATGAGACCTTTACACTTGTTGGCATATCTGTGGATCGAAATCTCAATTGGCACCGACATGTCACATCAATTGCAGAAGTGGCTGCTAAGAAATTAGGTTTCCTCGTCCGGGCTCGCAAATACTTTTCACCAGATAATCTCTATACCTTATATACTTTACAAATAAGGCCAAACCTCGAATACTGCTCCCAAATCTGGGGTGCCGCTACCGCTTTTACACTCGCTATTCTGGACTCCATTCAGAAGAGAGCTATACGTCTCATCGGTGACACTACCATCACCCAAAGGCTGCCATCCCTTGCCCACCGACGTGCCGTTGGTGACCTAGTTCTCTTTTATATATATCTGCACGGGCACTGCTCAGATGAGCTTTCTTCCATAGTTCCTCCACCTGCTGCCCCCAACAGATCTACCAAGAACAGAGCGAATGCACCGTTTTACTGTCCAGGTCACCAGACATAGAACATCTTGTTATGCCCGCTCTTTTGTCCCGAGGCCTTCCAAGTTGTGGAATTCCTTGACGGCACATGTTTTTCCTTCTCCTCAGAACCTCCAAACCTTCAAGTCCAGAATTAACAAGTTGCCTCTTTCCTCCCTCTCGACACCCACGGCACGATAGTATTTAGGCTGTAAGCCCTCGTGGTGTGTTGTTGAAAAATTAAAAAATAATAATAATAACCCTTTAAGTACGTTACGCCCCAACATCTACTATAATTACTGAAAATAGTCCAGGATCAGTTTGACTGACTTATTAATTTAGACACCATGTCGATTTATAAATTTCGGTCGGAATATTTTTTGAGAATAAACTTTGGCAGAAAATTTTTAAAACAAGTTTCATTTCTTAGGCAGACTAAATAGTTGTAAGTTTTAAATTACCAGTGCTTTCTTTAGACAGAGCCTACAATATGTTTTGTTGGTGTACTCATTAATCAAATGACCTTGTGGTTAGAAAACATTTTATGTCCGAATTTTCTTAAAGGGTTTCTTAAGCAATTAAGGAGCAAGGGGGTTGGATACTGCCCACTAGACGATGTGCGTTAACTAAACGTTTATTATGAGGCTACTATAACAGTTAAATAATGTAAGTACATATATTTATAATCTCGGAACCAAGACACCCTACAAAAAGGCATTATGGGAGCCGAGACTATAATGTAATGTGTGGGAAGTGTCATCCTTGCATTTTGTATTATAAAATACATATTATCGTGTCGGATGACTCCTTCCCTGTTAGATGGGATTTTATGGGGTGCATAAAATTTAATTTGCAAAAATTTATATTCTAAGGTAAAACATTTAAAATGTTCAAAAATTGAAAACAATTACATCAATAGATCAATAATTCGATAAAATTTAGAAAATATAACATATAACATGGTTATTCTTTAGGCAAAGGAAAAGCCTTTTGTTTGCTGCATTTTCGTTAACCTATACGGAAATTTAAATATCAAGTATTTAAAGTTAACAATAAACAATGATTATGAAACACCCGTTAAAAGTAGCTTCCGCAGTATACACTCTATCACTGTTGCACTTCTTACTATAAGCTTAGCATAAACAATATGCTACTGTTTTCCTCTACGTAAAGGAATAATGTCTTCAATTTCTGCGTCTCCCTTAAAGTAATTTTTTAATTTTTAAAATTTGAATAAACTAAGTTTATTCATCCCCTTAATGACGCTAACTTTGTTAGCGAAACGATCGTCGGGTCAAAAAACTGTATTGTGATGAATTGGGTTCTCCAAATTGTACGTATCAGTGCTCATCACAGGTTCCAATCTTCACCCATTGTACAAAGCTAATTTCTATGATTATTGTTTCACAACAGCACGACCAAGATGGAGTTCTCCTCAAAGAGAAGCAGTTAAGGAGACCATTAGAAGACATTTAAAGGACGGAAGCAACCCCTCGATAGCTGAATGTGAACTTCTGATTGAAAATTGTCCAGTGTTAAACAAACGAACTTCCCAGTCTCTAAAACCTTACATTTCTAGTAGCACGAAAAAAGACAGACAATATGATAAATATTTCTTTTTAGCTATATTAAAATAAAATAACATAAAAATACATGAATGACTATTTATATTACATTTTACAAATTTGCCTACTTTGTACAAATTTTCTTCTACTAAATTCCTGAGTTCTCCACTTTTTCTGCATTTTCTATTTATTTACGACAACTATTTTCACTGATTTCTCACGTTCAATTCAAACCATAACACAAGAATTGTGTTTCATATGTAACTTATGCAAAAGCTTTGGTCATCATAGTTTTGTTAAGAGTTTGAATTATGTTACTTCCATTATGAAAACAGATCACATGCAATGTATTCAGATCCAGATAACTAATTACAATAATTTTGTTTTCTAGAAACTCAATGTATTACATTTTGAGAAAAAAACACGTGTGTTTTTAGACAAGACTGTCATAAATACTTTTTTATACACAATTTATTTAATTGAAAATAACTGCTAAAAAATTACAACACAAAATTTGTATTTTATCATTTTTCTGCTTTACCACACTGGTGTGATAATTTATGTAGGCAAATAATTTAAAAATAATTTGTAGTCACTTTTTATAATTTTAATAATATTCACGAAGCGCTTCACTGTAAAACTGTCAAGGTAAAGAGAATAAATAATGTATTAATCGAAATATATCATCTTGTATACTAGCACGCAGACCTTAAAACCGTAATGCTACCTGTTTAAGCGTACAACATAAAACTAACCAGAAAACTTTTATATATCCTACTAAAAAGTGCGGCAACACTGTGAGGTTAGGTCCAGCTACTTCCTTATAAACATATATAAATCCCAAGAGAGAAAGGTCCAGCTACTTCCGCATAGACACAAATATATATATATATATATATATATATATATATATATATATATATATATATATATATATATATATATATATATATATATATATATATATATATATATATATATATATATATATATATATATATATATATATATATATATATATATATATATATATATATATATATATATATATATATATATATATATATATATGTATCACACCGATAACTCAAAAAATAATGGGCCGATTTTGATCAAATTTGGTGAAAAAATTCCTTTTGCAAATGGCTTGGATGAGTTCGTTAGTCAGGAAAATCTGCCTAGGTTTTCCCGGAAAATTTTGTGTTTTCTTTCGAAAAAAATTTATATCTCCGGAATTAACAAAGTAAGGGCAACCAAATTCGGTACGCACGTTAACATCCTTATAGGTAAGTTACCTACCAAAACTTAGCTATGTAAGTCAAAAAACAAAAAAGTTATAGGCATTTAAAAATAAATAAATTGGGGTTTTCCTCAAAACGTCAAAGTGGCGATTTAAAATGTCAAAATTGGCAACATTTAGGCAAATAACTTAAATCTAAAACGGGCTATAGAAATAAAAGGTCTCAAGAAGGATGCTTTACAAACCCTAAAGTCTTAGTTTCAACCGTCATAGTCCTTCATTTTACTAAAATATTTCCAGAAAATTCATTTCAAATAGACCCTTTCTCTGATGCTTGGCAGTAGCCTTAGCTATAGAGTTTATCATTTAATGGTATATAATTTTTGTCGAATTTTCGTAAAAAATTAATAAAGCTCAATATATCCGTTATTATATAAGATATGAAGAAAATTTGTATATATTAATTATAGGGTGTCTTGAGCTACATCTTAAAATAATATTTCTGCAATCACAGGGTGGCCCATAAGTCGTTGGTGATACAAATTTCCTTTTTTTAATCAAACACGCCTTATGTTATTGCATTTTTGCATTTTCCATCGAAATATAATGCATATTTGTAAGAAAATAAATTCTGGACGCAGCAAGTCCGTTATAGTAGCGAATTTTGATCAAATGTTTCATATTTGAACAGCTCAGTTTGCTATTAACCTATAAGGTTGACCAAGAAACGTGTTTTTTCGGGAACATTTTAAGTTTACTTTTGCAAATTTTTGTACATTTTCACACAATAAAGTTATTTTAATGGAACATGGCACATTGTTTTTACTATATAGGTTATACTGGTAACCAAATTTGAAGCCTGCTTTCTTAAAAAAAACACACATATTTGTTATTAAAAAGATTTTTATGAAAATTCACTACCATAACGCACTTGCTGCGTCCCGAATTTTTGAACCTGATGTAGAAGGAAATGTAAGTTCTAGGTCAGACGATTTTCTTTGTTCATTGTTCGCAACAAGAGAAGTAGCTAGCCTTCCTGTAAAGTCAAGAAGAGATAATTTCGGCTTTTAGTGAATTTTCTTTAAACAAATTCACTAATGAGGAGATCCCGACTTTTGAATTTAAAAAAAATTCAAATGTGCTCTAACTATGCCCCCTAGAACACATATCCGCGGTCAGTTTCAATTTTTATATGTTTATATATATATATATATATATATATATATATATATATATATATATATATATATATATATATATATATATATATATATATATATATATATATATATATATATATATATATATATATATATATATATATATATATATATATATATATATATATATATATATATATATATATATATATATATATATATATATATATTCGTGAGCCAGGAAAATCGGCCCAGGTTTTCTCGAAAAATTTTGTGCTTTCTATCGAAAAAAATTCATATCTCCGGAAGTAACAAAGTAGGGGCAACCATATTTGGTACACCGGTTTATATCATGATAGGTTAATTACCTACAAAAATTTAGGTTAAAAGATAAAAAAGTTATAGGCATTTCAAGAAAAATATATTGGGATTTTCCTCAAAATGTCCAAGTCGCGATTTGAAACGTCAAAATTGGCAATGCTTAGGCAAAGAACGTGAAACAAATACGGATTGTGAAAAGAAAATGTTACAAGAAGAGTGTTTCGCGAACCCTTAAGTTTCAGCTTCAACAGTCATTGCCCTTCATTTTACTAAAATGTTTACAGAAAACTCATTTCAAATAGACCCTTTTCTGATGGTTTGGCTGTCCGCTTAGTTAAGTTGATGCTTTCGCTGTATGTTTAGTTAAGTTTATGGTTTAACCGTCTATAATTTTTAGCTATTTTTCGTAGAACAAATTCGTTAATGCATTTTTACATTTTCTATCGAAATATAATGCATGTTTGTAAGAAAAAACATCTGGACGCAGTAAGTGCGTTTTGGTAGCGAATGTTCGTTAAATCCTTCAAATTTCAATAACTCCATTTGCTATTAACGTAAGGTTTGTTGGCTAGGAAACCAACATTCAAGTTTATTTTTAGAAAATGTTTGTACATTTTTAAACAATCAGTAATATTGCGTTTTACATAGGCTACACCGGTAATCAGATTGATGCCTGCTCGTATTTGCTATTAAAAACATTTTTTTTTAAATCGAAAACGCTTTCTGTTATTCCATGTTTGCATATTCCATCCAAATATAATGCATGTTTGTAAGAAAAGAAATTCGGGACGCAGCAAGTGCGTTATGGTAGCGAATTTTCATTAAATGCTTCAAATTTGAATAGCTTAATTTGCTATTTACCTATCAGGTTGACTAAGAAACCAGTTTTTTCGGGAACACTTTAAGTTTACTGCCGGAAATTTTTGTACATTTTTAAACAAGAAAGTTATTTTGATTAAACACGGCACATTGTTTGTACTATATAGGTTATACTGGTAACCAAATTTGACATATTTGGTATAAAAAACAAATTTATGAAAATTCACTACCATAACGCACTTGTTGCGTCCAGACTGTTTTCATTCTATTATAGACGATCCACGAGTTCACCACTGCAGCTCCAAGTATAAGTTCAAAGGCTACTTTACGATACCATTTGAGGCTATTCCGCAATGTTGTACAATAGTATGCCATCGGATCGGAATAGTCAATACGTTTTTTAGCTTTGTTATACTAAATTTTTGGTTTCAGTACTTTTTCTCCCAACCTATTACTTTTTCCTACATCCACCAATATATTTGTAAGCTCTTTCCTAGTACTTATCCTGTAAACAGATATCTGGTCTTCCCACTGAATTACTTTTATTCCTTGACGATTTTTTGGCCATGGCGGTTTTTCTCCAGATATTGTGTATAGATTCGTTACTAAGCATAGGTTCAAAATGTCGATAAGTAACATTACGACATTGAAGCGTTAATCCGATGAGCCACTCAAAAATTTCGCTGTACTGCCTTTCTATCCTTTTCTTACAAACGGGTTAGAGAAAATATTCAAAGAACGACTTGAGAGTTGTTGATAAAGTTGAGAATTTGAAGAACCTTTTCGGTGGGATACAGGATACTATTGACTTGCGACAAAAATCCGGCATTTATCAAATATCTTGTAATAATTGCGAGAAAATCTATATTGGGCAAACGCGGAGATCAATAACAATCAGATTCAAAGAGAACATAGCTCATTTCAGATTCAATAGAGCAGAAAAATCTAACGTTCCCCAACATATGATTGACTCGGAACATAAGGTAGGCGATAGTAAACTTAAGTTGTTGAAGGCAATCAGTAAGGTGAATCCACATAATTTGATGAATTCAGACATGATTCCGGTCAATTCAGCAAATTTTGAAATAACACGAAATAATCCATGGTTGCTTTTAACATCGACACAACCGGTTGGGCGTATCCACTGACATAACAATAGTCCTTGAATTAGGTCACCCGGTGTTACGTCATCTGGTGTTACATTATCCGGTACTGAGGCATCTGATATTGCATCATACGGTCTTGCATTATCCGGTATTTCATCATCCGGTATTGCATCATCCAGTATTGCATCATCATATGGTATTGCATCATCATCTGGTATTGCATCATCCGAATTGCATCATTTTTTGTGTATAGTTTATGTATATAAATAGGATAATTTTGCCCATACAGTTAGTTTAACTACAACTACTGATGAAGAGAACTTATTTAGCGCATAACTCTCTTTTATAATTTTTGTGGTTTTTAGGGTGATTATGCTTTTTGTTTCAATCCTCCAAGTGATAATAACATCCGTAGATGATATAAGTTTGCAGACACCAGCTGTCTTTGCAGTTGTAACAAGCTCTAAAGCCCTCAGACCATGATTTATGTGCCAAATTTGCAAACAATATGTTACTCCATGATAATGAAGGTTTTCTGGATCATGTCGTCTTCAGTGATGAATCTACTTTTCACGTAAGTGGACATGTGAACACTCAGAGTGTGCGCATCTGAGGGTCAGCCAGCCCCACGAGATGGTACAGTTACAACGAACCTCCCCTAAATCGAATGTTTTTTGTACCATATTCCGACGGAAAGTTTATGGGCCTTTCTTTTTTGCTATTGCAATTGTAACTGGTGTTTCTTATCTTGATGCGCTACAACTATGGCTCTTTCCTCAATTAAAAGAAGCTAAAACCACAGAACATTATTTGGCAGCAAGGTGGTGTGCCGCCTCACTGGCATAACACGAGTGGTTAAACGACCTTCTAGCCGACTGCTGGATTGACCATCAAGGACCTGATGACAGCGCTTGTTTCGCATGGCCACAACGTTACCCATTCTGACGCTATGCAATTTTTAATACTTATACGAAAAACTGTTTGAGTTGATATTTCATTTGGTCTTTTACTTATGATTGTACGTTTAATGTTCTAATGAAGTCCGATTTATTACGGTTATTTGAATAGCGAATAATTCATTTAGGCGGTGTAAATAACGAATATTTGCTAGGTAATAAATCTGACTCATTTTAGAAACACTTTAGAGTATGAAAAGTCGCCACAGGCGGAACGTGAATTTTGTAGGATGGAACGCATAGCGCCGGTTTGACAGGCGCGATGAGATTAATTCTGGGTGCGTCACGGAGCGCATGGCAAGTAAGCGAACCGAGAGTTGGAACGCCGTCTGAGAGATGCCTTCAGCCCGTGGTCGCGAAAACAGGTACCGGCGGTCGTACGCTGATTGTAAAGGTTTTAAAAGCGTCAGTTAGGTGTAATACCTGGGTAGTATATTTCGCTGTACTACGGAGTAGTGAAAAGCAGCGTGTTATTTATTTAATAGTAAAGAACGAGAGTCCAGGAAGACTGTGTTCTGTTATAATAGTTTGCAAGGTTAGTTATACTTCGGAAAACTTGAAGAAGTATAATTGCAAACTGGAATAAATGTTTGAGTATTTTATTAATGCTGTTCTATGTGAAATGTTAACAGCGTGTTAGGATTTCACGCGTATACAGGATGTACTGTATGTAGGAGTGACAAAACTGGTCACGGGTTACCCATTTAAGGGCGGTCGAAGTTAGGTAAATAATTATACCGTATTATAGTGGAATTAGGGTGTTTTAGCGAATCATAGAGTGCTATACAGGGTAAACTACGTTTATTTCGAGGGACTTATTGCCCGTAAAGTACGCATGGATCTATTCTGAATGGTATGTGCTCGCTAGACAAGGTGTTTGGTTAGCTAGAGTGTCCAGCCTAGATAAGTGACAAGCTGGTCACGTTTCTTACCCATATAAGGGAAACGGTAGCACAGACTGTGCTGATTGAAGGGGTAGTATTTAGTGTGCCCGGCATCATGTGCTGTATTGGGTCGACTACGTTTGCTTCGAGGGACGTATTGTCCTCGAGGTACGCATGGATCGATTCAGAATGGTACGTAACCGCTGGATGGCACTGTTAGCTATATAGGGTGTTCGACAGAAATAGGGGATAAGTCACCCGGTGGTACTAGTAAGCAAGCTAGAGCATTATAAGCGTGGGAACCGTTTGCCTACCCACGTAGCCGAGTAGGATGGTAAGGGAATTGCGGGAATAAAGCCCAGGGGAAAGTAGAACCCCCGACTGAGGCGGAATTTATCGTGGGGCCATTTTTTCCGTTTGATGCATGTGTATGTCGCTTTTCGCTTGCCGTTGCTTTGCTATACCTTGTTGTTTGCTGTGCTAATGCTAATATCACGCTTTATTTGTAATAAATATCACAAATATTATTCTAGTCGAATATTATTGTATTTTTAAATATTAACATATTTGTATCATTTCCACTATGAAAGAATGTCTTATCAGAGATAATGTTATCTGACCTGAGATATGTTTTCTCTTTATTCGCATGAACTGTAGCGAATTTTTGGTTTTAATAATTTATGGATTTTTATTGTTGTCACTTTCATTTGTACATATTTTAAATATTATTAGAGGATTTTATGAAATTAGTTGCGTTTCACTGCACTGTCTGTAGATATTTGCACTAGTGTAGGTGTGTTTAAGCTAGAATCCTGTGACGGATTGTAACTAGCTGAGGTACATCGTGATTGATGTTTACCTGTTTATAATATTTCTGCTTCCAACTTTGTAAGTTAGGGAAAACAGCCATTATTCGGGAGTAAGTAATTAAAGCCTACTTACCTCCCGAGAACTTTACGGGATATAATAACTTTCGACCCCTGGCTATAGTTTTCTTCTCCACTTGAGCTACCCTAGGACAAGGCTGTCATGCAACAGTAACTTTGTGGTGTTCTACGAGGGCCTTAGCAGAAGTCCTCACGGGGATCTGACCTCGTCCTATTTAATAGGGAATAAAGATGGCGCCCGAGGATGTTTAACTTAGAATATTTAGGTCACGCCCGAATGACGGATTGGCAACTTATCCATCGGGCCTCTGCTTAGCCGGGGCATCACAATGTGAAAAATACTACAAAGCCTAAAAACCCCGATATTCATTGTGAAACACCCGCATACTTTTAATACACCACTGAAAAAAATAACTAAACATTTTCTATTGAAAAAACTAACAAACTTTTATAATTTTTTTAATGGATCTATTGCGATACTAAGTCCTATGATTTAATTATCTCTGTAAAATTAATTTATCCATCTGATGCAATTTTAGTTAGCAATTTGTATTATTGGAAAATAGAATAATGGTTCAATATTGATCATATACGCTTTTTATTTTATTTTTCAGTTAATTGTTATATCTATTTACACCGAAATAAATTCAATATGCGTCCAGCAAGTTCATTACATGAAATTTCAGCGAGCTGTGATAGAAAATATAAGTCTGGTGGTCATTTCATTCCCGTTTTAATTTTAATTTTATATTAATGAACGGGAATCCAAAAAACGCTTAATTGTTTTTTAAAAAAACCAAATACTTACAATAGTGTTTCCGCTCAATCAAGCTAGTTTTAATATTGCTTCTAGTGACTGTGTCGTATTAACAGATACTAATAAAATTACTGACATCTTCAATGCAAAGTTCATCAACTCGGTGAAACATCTGATGGGAGTCTCGGTGGTCCAGGGGTAAGAACGTGTGCCTCTGACCCGAAGGGTAATGGGTTCGATTCCCAGTGTTTCACTTTCACCTTTTCAGTACAAACTGTAATAAATTAGCATCAACCAAAGTTCTGGCATTGTATTTGAGCAAGTTGAATGTCTGCACGTTCCGTCCTTCGGAGGAGGCGTAAAGCCGTCGGTCCCGTGCCCATGCGATATTGGGTACGTTAACGATCCCTAATCTCCTTATAGAAAAGCACGAGTTCGGCAAAATTTCCAGGATAGTGAGGTAAAACTGCTCGCTGGCGTCGGTCATGGCGGCCACAGTCGCGGAAATAGGCCTACGTTAAAGGTAATAAAAAAAAACAAATAAATCTGAATAAAAACTATTACATGATTTGCGCAGTTAAAATAAATTCTAATCCATTTTCAATGCTTTTAGTGAATTTTTGTAGAAAAAATTCACTCTTGACGTGATGCCTTTTTTCAAATGAGCCGTTTTAGGACCCCTAGAACCCATATCCCGGCCATCAGTTTCAATTTATATATATTTATATATATATATATATATATATATATATATATATATATATATATATATATATATATATATATATATATATATATATATATATATATATATGGGTGTGTGTGTGTGTGTGTGTGTAAGTGTATGGTTGCGCATGCGCGTGTGTGTCACACCGATCACCCAAAAAACAATGGGCGCATTTTCATAAAATTTGGCAAGTAACTTCCTTTTGTAAATAGCTTGGATAAGGTCGTTAGCCAGGAAAGTCGTACCAGGTGTTCAGGGAAAATTTTAGGTTTTCTTTCTAAAAATTTTTTTTTTCTCTGAAGCTATGGCAATCAAATTTGGTGGGTTTATGTTATATAAAGTAAACTATATACCAAAAAAGTTATAAGCATTTACAAAAAAAGTGATTAATCAAAGCAACTGATTTGGCTAAAGAGACACATCTACTCTCTGATTTTAATAATGTTGAATATACAAAAGGATAATTGGTTTTTATACATATCAAAATTTTCTTTAAGGTTGGATTTTTAAAAATATTTTTGGAGTTTATGAGAGCGGTGGGAGAAGAGTGGTTCAGAGCGTTAATAACGCTTTCAATTTCGTCGTAATTGTCATCATAAAATATAGCTGCATCAAGCCATGTACCCCAACGAGTTCGTGTTCCTTGTAAAATTGAATGCGCATTGGAGCTTATAAAGATACTTCTTTGATATAGTGAATAAGATCATTTACTAAAGGAAACTGCTCTCTTGTACACTCTGCCAATCTATTATTGCCATGAGCCAAACGATTGACATGTAATACGTTGACATATTTTTTTTAAATTTTGTCTGGCCTTAAGCATGTAAGGTGCGGCATCGGATAGAAGTGAAATGATTTTTTCTGAAGTGACAACATCAGGCACGAAAAAATTTGTCAGAAAGTCTTGAACAAATCTGATTTGAAAATTTGTGAGAAAAAATGCAAAACTTGCTGCTTGATTGAAAATAGTGAATTTTCATAAAACTGTTTTTAATAGCAAATATGTGTGCTTTTTTTTTAAAGAAAGCAGGCATCAAATTTGGTTACCAGTATAACATATATAGTAGAAACAATGTGCCATGTTTCATCAAAATAACTTTATTGTTTGAAAATGTACAAACCTTTTCGAAAGTAAACTTAAAGTGTTCCCGAGAAAACTGGTTTCTTGGTCAACCTTATAGGTTAATAGCACTTAATGCAAATTCGCTACCACAACTCAATTTCTGCGTCCCGAATTTCTTTTCTTACAAACATGCATTATACTTCGATGGAAAATGCAAAAATACAATAACAGAAGGCGTGTCCGATTAAAAAAAAAAAGAAAAATTGTATCACCAACGACTTATGGGCCACCCTGTGATTGTAGAAATAATTTTAAAGATGTAGATCAAGACACCATATAATTAATGCATGCATTTTTTTGTATCTTGTCTAATAACGGATATATTGAGCTTTATTGATTTTTTTACGAAAATTCGACAAAAATTATACACCATTAGAGGCAAAACCCTATAGCTAAGACTACAGCCGAAGCATTAGAGAAAGGGTCTATTTGAAATGAATTTTCTGGAAACATTTTAGTTAAATAAAGGTTAATGACGGTTGAAGCTAAGACTTCAGACCTTGTAAAACATTCGTCCTGAGACATTTTCTTTCCATAATTGCCAATTTTGACGTTTGAAATCGCGCCTTTGACGTTTTGAGGAAAACCGCAATTTATTTTTCTTTAAATGCCTATAACTTTTTGTCTTTTAACCTACAGAACTAGGGTTTCGTAGGTAACTTGTCTATGATGATATAAACCCGCGAACCAAATTTGGTGGCCCTTACTTTGTTATTTAATTTTTTTTCGAAAGAAAACACAAAATTTTCCGGAACAACCTGGGCCGATTTTCCTGGCTAACGAGCTTATCGAAGCACTTGCAAAAGGAAGGTATTCACCAAATTTAATCAAAATCGGCCCAGTATTTTTTGAATTATCGGTGTGATATATATATATATATATATATATATATATATATATATATATATATATATATATATATATATATATATATATATATATATATGGATAATTTAAAACTGCTCATGAGGTTAAAAGTTGACTACTTCCCCTATCCAAACTCTCATATAACCTAACATATCGCTGCGAGAAGACGACGCTATCAAATTCAAATTACCACATTATCCTCGTGCATTTATGACACATAAATCGAGTATACCGCCTCTTTTCCTGCAAGCATGCCTCCGAGAAATAGTACCCCGGCCCCAAAACACATAAACAATTAACGAGTGCTATATATCTGGATCCAAACCAGCGATTCTATATGAGTCGTATAACCCGGGCTAATCCGGGCCGTTTTGAGATGTAGCAACAACCTCATTAGAACCCTCCAATCCGCCTATGGAGGACAATAACTAACTACCCTTGTGCACCAGTTAGCTCGGCTACATAACCTGTTCCATTAATTACCTTTACTAATTATCAATTAAAGTTACAACGGAATATCACTCTAATTAGTTTACAATTAGTGTGAAGCATCTGATTTGTCATATTTCTCTCTCTATTCTAGCGGTGTTTTCGTTCGAATTAGATACCGCTACGATTCACCGCACTCGGAAATTTCCGTTTTGATTTGTCGCCTTCATCGTGAAAACCATTTTATTATGGCTCAAAATCTTATTAGTAGATCAATTGTTGTTCGTGATGACCGAGTAACATTTGATGTTGTCTGGGATATCAACAGGGACCGATAGACCAAAAAAATCTGTTCCCAAATCATGTTTTCTATATGTTTTAAAAACTCGGGACGCAGCAAGTGCGTTATGGTAGTGAATTTTCATAGAAATGATCTGGCACAAAATATTTTATTATAACTTTTTTTTCTTGTAACATGGAAATCTAAATTTTGGTGTATAGTTTACTTTTTATATCGTAAACCTACCTACCAAATTTGGTTATCATCGATTTTTTATTTTTTAAGATAAAAATTTTTTTCAAATGAAAACTCAAAATTTTTTCGGAAAAGCTCGTCCGATTTTTCTGATTAACGAACTTGTCAAAGCCATTTACAAAAGGAAGGTACATGCCAAATTATATCAAAATCTGCCCATTATTCTTTGAGATAAAAAATTTTTTCAAATGAAAAGTCAAAATTTTCCCGGAAAACCTCGTCCGATTTTCCGGACTAACAAACTTGTCAGAGCCATTTACAAAAGGAAGGTACACGCCAAATTTTATTAAAATCGGCTTATTACTTTTTGAGAAAAGAATTTTTTTCGAATGAAAACTCAAAATTTGTCCGGAAAACCTCATCCGATTTTCCTGACTAACAAACCTGTCAAAGCCATTTACAAAAGGAAGGTACACGCCAAATTTTATTAAAATCGGCTTATTACTTTTTGAGATAAGAATTTTTTTCGAATGAAAACTCAAAATTTTCCCGGAAAACCTCATCCGATTTTTCTGACTAACGAACTTGTCAAAGCCATTTACACAAGGAAGGTACACGCCAAATTTTATTGAAATCGGCTAATTACTTTTTGAGATAAGAATTTTTTTCGAATGAAAACTCAAAATTTTCCCGGAAAACCTCATCCGATTTTCCTGACTAACAAACTTATCCAAGCCATTTACAAAAGAAAGGTACGTGCCAAATTTTATCAAAATCGGCCTATTATATTTTGAGTTATCGGTGTGATATATATATATATATATATATATATATATATATATATATATATATATATATATATATATATATATATATATGTATATATATATATATATATATATATATATATATATATATATATATATATATATATATATATATATAAATTGAAACTGACCCCGGATATGGGTTCTAGGGGTCCTAGATTGCGCTCATTTGCAAAAATTTTTTCAAAATTCAAAAGTCGGGATCTCCCCATTAGTGAATTTTTTCTACGAAAATTCACTAATACTTTTTACGGCGTTAATCAACAACAAAAATTGAATTTTTTTTCGCCGATGCGATACTTCCACACGTTGTGGCGACGTGGAGGTAAAACCAAACTAAATGTTGGAATTGTGCACTGTTAGCTGCTTGAGAGCAGCCAAGACGATTAATACATTTTTAACATTTTAGCGAATTTTCAGTAGAACGAACAATTAACTAATGGGGAGATCTATGTTTATATATATATATATATATATATATATATATATATATATATATATATATATATATATATATATATGAGACATTCTTGGTTCTCTGGTGGAACCGCGTCCAGAAGTTATGAAAACTCGACATTTCGGCTCCTGTTTTGGAGCCATTTTCAAGAGGTAAAGAAAATATGTAAGGACACTCTAAGGCCTCAATCTGACTACTCCTTAGAGTGGTGGACAAAGGTGGGTAAACGAAATATGTAAAGACACTCTAAGGTCTCAATCGGCCTACTCCTTAGATTGGTGGACAAATGTGGGTAAAGGAAATATGTAAGGACACTCTAAGGCCTCAATCTGCCTATTCCTTAGAGTGGTGGACAAAGGTGGGTAAAGGAAATATGTAAGGACACTCTAAGACCTCAATCTGCCTACTCCTTAGAGAGGTGGACAAAGGTGGGTAAAGGAAATATGTAGGGACACTCCAAAGCCTCAATCTGCCTACTCCTTAGAGTGGTGGACAAAGGTAGGTAAAGGAGATATGTAAAGATCTCTCTGAGGCCTAGGGTTGAACACACTGCGACCTCACAGAGATCTCCGGCGAGATTTGGGGAGTAGGCAGATTGAGGCACCGTAATCGAGCTACAACAACCCAACCCACCTTTGTCCACCGCTCTAAGGAGTAGGCAGATTGAGGCCTTAGAGTGTCCTTACATATTTCCTTTACCTACCTTTGTCCACCACTCTAAGGAGTAGGCAGATTGAGGCCTTAGAGTGTCCTTACATGTTTCCTTTCTCCACCTTTGTCCACCACTCTAAGGAGTAGGCAGATTGAGGCCTTAGAGTGTCCTTACATATTTCCTTTATCCACCTTTGTCCACCACTCTAAGGAGTAGGCAGATTGAGGCCTTAGAGTGTCCTTAGATATTTCAATTACCCACCTTTGCCCACCACTCTAAGGAGTAGGCAGATTGGGGCCTTAGAGTGTCCTTACATATTTCCTTTACCTCTTGAAAATGGCTCCAAAACAGGAGCCGAAACGTCGTGTTTTCATAAATTCTGGACGCGGTTCAACCCGAGAACCAAGTATGTCTCACATTAAAGACCGCGGAAATCTTTCTGAATATATATATATATATATATATATATATATATATATATATATATATATATATATATATATATATATATATATATATATATTATTGCTTTATTATTGCTTTATTGGTATATAATAATACATCATGTCCATATAAAGAAGTCAGAGACTTGTACATATATTGTTTGACATAATTTAAATCGTTTTGGTCCAAATGTGTTTGACGTATGCTTTCCAAAAGTTATTAACTTCAGATTTTGACGTACGAAAATTTAATTACCTTCTTCTCCCATCTAATGTTTCAATCATTGCCTACATTCATAACAGCTTCCAACCATATCAATATTCTCTTCGGATAAAAATCTGTTCTAACCATTCCTTATTAAATACAACATTTTTAAATTTTAAACAGGAACTAATTGACAGTATCTAACATCTTGCATTGTTTCAATACAGAGTGATTCTCCCAACCGTTGGTTAGAATCTTGTGTACTTGTAATTGGAATTTTGATTAGAAATTTTTAGGGTAGGCCTAGTCAAGGCTGATCTTTCATCCTAAAGTATTTCCAAGATGGTGTCACATTCGGTTTTACTAGAACTTCTATCAACTCGATTTTTTCAAATTTAACATCCTATATATTATTACATATTTATCATTCTGCGTCAACTTTGTTGAAGTCACAATGTCCTAAATATTAGCCGTTTCAGAGCTATTCGCAAATTTACGAAATTTTTTACCGTTAAATGCCACCACACGAATCAAGGTATCTATGGATTGAAAACAACTTATGATCTGATTTTTCTGGGGGTCATAACAAGGCCGTTTAATTTTCTTGTGGGAAAAGTCATTTTCAGGAATATCAGGTTTCTCTACATCTGTATATAAAGTTATTATTGTAGGAATAAGGTCGTTTCAACGAAAATTAAAATATCTTACACCAATTAAGATCACGTCAAAGAAATGGGGACCAAGAATTCCTTTGTCGACTATGCCTCATCACAAATTCACTTTGTGGAGATTTTGGTACCTTTATAGTTTTGAAAATGATATCCGTCACATTATGCGCGACATTGGGGACCGTTGGTTGTTGAACATTTGGCTGTAAGTTGATAGTAGACCTGCCAGCGAACAACGAGGCAAAAGGTTAAGCCTTGCCCAGGGCGGTAGAAACAATTTCATCCCCTGAAACAAGAGGTGGGAACGTGCTCTTGCAAAAATTATTCCCAATATATTTAGCAAGAGTTCAGAAGGGTATGCTGTCATTGGAGCTTGAGAGGACTTTGTTTGTGATGTGGTTATTAAACGAGTCAGAAAGAAGGCGGACATGGTGATTTCTTGCGTCGTTAAATGCTTGACAGTTTTCTTGACTGGGATTGTGTAGAAGCGTTTTGTGAGCTTTGACTTTTTCAAGTCTGGCCTTGTCACAGGACTTAGAGAACGAGGCTTTTGAGAGGGTGCAGAGGTTTTCTGTGTACGTGGAATTAATAATTCCATGCCAGCTTGGATAATTTCGGTGACGTTTGTGAGATATCAGAGGGGTCAGGATGAAAGAAGCAGACAAGTTGAGTTGTAGTGCCAAACGATACGTGGGTGTGATGACTGTGTGACCTCGGGTTGCATTGCGCACGAAGCACAGACTATGCCGTGGTCTAAGCGACCAAGGGCGGCGGTGACTGATGTCTTATAGCATTCAGGTTTTGTAGTAAGAAGGAGATCCAAGGGATTTGAGCTCTGTGTTGGGATGCGAAGAAGGTAAGTAGGTTGCTGAACCATATTGGCTCAAGAATTGCTGACTGCAAATGCCGCCACTGCTCTCCCTTGTGGATCGGTTTTTGAAGATCCTAGTCATTCCTTATTATGGACATTGAAGTTATCAAGATTAGTGACCTCGGAGGAAGGATATTCAGAAATCAGATGGTCGTTTTTTTCAGAAAGGTCGTCGAAGAGCTGGACAAGGTTGTTGTCAGAAGGTGATCGGTAAATTCAACAGATGAATTTAGTTGCAGTCTTGATAGAGAGAGATATATAGAGTTTCATCCAAAGTATGTATTTTCTTCCAACTTCCAAATTCTGGGGTCTGGAGCAGGGTAGATTGCTACGGACGTATGCATACACACCTCCATGCAATCTAAAGTAAGTATGGAGCTGATACCCAGAGAAATTAAGGTGATTAGTGGCTGTTTTTGCACTGATTTGGGTTTCGGTGAGGAAGAGGAGTTGGGGACTCTTAGCCTGGAGAAAATGGTGAACGGAGTTCAGGTTAGAATTTAGGCCACATATAGTCGAGAAGGATATGTTAAATTTTGATGCCGGCGCCCCCTGTACACCCCTTTCCCGTAGATCCGAATGGGGGGGTATTTTATCTCCGGAATTTTTTCTACAAGGAGGAGCCATCATCATTTTTGTTTATAAGGGAATCTGACTCATACAACAGAACCGGAAACGTCCGTTGGGACTTCACCGTCCCCTTGATGCAGAGTATGATATTTATAGATATGATATTTATAGATGCACAATATTTTTGTTACTTTACCTACGTGAAATAAATGATGTTTCGTTTCCCCTGTTTATTGACGCCTATAAAGTAATACGGCTATAGTAGCCAGCCTCCTAGAACATTGTGAGATGTATGACAGGGTCGCCATCTCGGTGCGGAACCAGGTAGTATGTTGTCAAGATGGCGCCAAATAACACAAAATGTTATAAATGCTCTAGGAGACTGGCTACTATAGCCGTATTACTTTATTGGTGTGTTCTCGCTGTAATTAGTATACCGCACTGACGAGCTCTAATTAGAGCGAAACCGGTCTGCGGTTCTAATTATAGTGAGAATATATCCAGCCTTACATACATTGCTATTTAATTTAGAATTTTCAAAATCGTTTTTCTTCATTTGTCTAACCTATATTTCCGCTAACCGTATCGCATCTAAAAAAAAAATATGGCGATTCAAATTTCGTAATAGAAAAGGGGGTTGCCATTAAAGAAACATTAATTATGTCGTACCTCTCACACAAGTTACCTGTATATATGAATTATTTTAAAAAAATGCACAACTAAAAATATAATTTGAAGCGTCCGACGTTTTTCCGAAAAGTTGTTCCTTGAATTTATTCATTGCTTTACGAAAGCTCTGTATTCCGATAATGCAATTGAAGGTACTCACCACTCAATTTGAAGGGCAGCGACCCAGTTAGGGGATCAGGTGCGAAAGGTCTCGGTCCGAAGGGGAAGTGATGGAAGCCTTGTTGCCGCGTCTTCGATCTGGGTTCCCTCGGACCGTCCACCGTTACTTTAATTGCTTTGCTGTAAGTTGCGACTTGCGGGGGTGTAGTTGATACGATTATTGTCAAGGTGAAGCTCTTCCCTGAAACAAACAACATGTCTAATCAATAAGTGAGGTAAAACAAGTTTCAACAAATTTTATATGACTGTCAGTAACGATATTTTATTAATTGAGTGTAATAACTTCGATGAATATTAGATACAGGCGTAAATGATATACCTTTGATAATAGCGCCGTATCTCCTCAGCAACCGGTTTCGTCTTTACTGCAGAACCCAGTTATAATATAATACAGTTTCATCATTAGTAAAACAAACATATTAATATCAAAATTCTACGTGAACATACGCAACAAATATTTAGAGTGCAGCAGCGTTTTTATAGTAGTGAATTTTCTGTAAAAAAAATCAAATACAAATTATGGATGTTAATTGCACTTGTTGATATTAAATCCATACGTAAACATTTAATATAACTTTATTACTTCACTTGGTTAAACTTTATGATACATTTAACTATAATAAACTTTATGATATAATAACAATTACAACAGTACACGAGTACATAGCAGATAACTGACCGAGCGTGGAGGACGTGTGTTCACTGTAGCGGTTGGTAGAGAAGAGAGTGATCGCTCTGGTGTTTCTTCGTTGCCGTAGTTCTTGACAGCTGGCTGTTACAGAACATAACGTAACGTTTAACTGTCAAGAGTATTTATGCAGAAACACAGAGTAGTGTTGAAGGAAACACTGCGGTCGGAATCACCGCCACACAAATAACTCAATTTTTCACTAGCCTAAAATTTTGGCGCAAGTTCTCAACATCGCTATAAAATCATGATACGGGTATATTTAATTCAGGAACGTGTCGAGATACTTGAAAACCCGTTTGTAGAGTTTTCGACGGGCCACCCGTGTGTACTATTGTGTCTAAGTCTGTTTTTCTACTACTGAAATAACCAGGAAAGATCTATCAAATGCAATATGAAACATTTATTCTTTCCGGTGTAATATTTTTTCAATTCTTTAGAAATCTGTTTGTGCTGCAACCGCATTACAGAGACTGAGAGTAGACTGATGTATATTTAAAATGGAAACATGATGTAAGGAGGGCAGAAACCTGAGAACCCATTAATATTTCCATTTGTAATTTCGCATTTTTACGTTTTTCACCGCCATGGGAGAATATAGATTCGGGGAGCCACAACATTAGTTCGGAGTTATATTAAAATGGCCGTAAAAAAGAACGTAAGGAAGGTTTCCGTATGATTTGCGCTTGTATCTAAAATTCATTGCGAATTGGACAATGTGAGATTTGGATTATGTGCTGAACACTAGCAAATAGACTAGGAAAACCCACTTTACCGTTACCGAGATTTTCCGCATAGTTTGGCTTACAAAGTTAACGTTATCAGATTTATTTTCATAAACAGATTCCCAGCAAAATATTTATGTTTTAGGGGGTGTTCCAGATAATAGAATATTTATTTATATGTTTCTTTATTTGCTTATTGATTTTTTTAATTATCTATTTATTTATTTATTTAGCAAACACTGCATCCCAACAGCCTATGCCATTTAGGGCGCAAAGACACAGTGTAAAAAAAATAACGTGTATAATTTACAATACAGATAAAATTGAAAATAAATGTACGCAAAAAAACATATTTTTACATTTTTTGGAGTTCTCTATTTGCTGACTAACAAAACACAGCTTTTTAAACTACTCATTTGTTATAACCAGGGCTTGGATTATATGCAATTCGCATATTTTTGTGTATTTTGCCTAAATTGCATATTTCCATATATTTTGCATTATTTGCATATTTTACAATTTTTAGGGGTTTCCGTATATAACAAAAGCCATATACTTGTTTCAATGTAAGCAACTGCTAAGGTAAATTTATAGGCCGTTCAAATGTAGCTGGCGGAAAGAAGATTCCAAATTCCTGGTGTTGTATAGTTCGAGCGCTTCACTCAGATATAGTAGTAGTAGTAGCAGTGGTGGGGAGGCCAACGCCAAGCAAGTAGGCCACAATGGGCCCCTTTTGCCAACCCCAGCAACCATGCTCTACTCTTCCTCGGTTCCGTCGCTAAACCGCCTCGACCTCGAGATGAAGGCCGTGACGGTCTTCAGTTGGACGGTACTTACCTGATTCCTCTGCAGAGTCCTCGATCGGAACAATTCTGCTCGAAGACTCCCAAAAGCCTCGCATTCACACAGGTAGTGGTAGGACGTTTCTTCATCCTCGCCGCATTCCTGACAAATGGGGTCCCTCTCTACGCCTATCAATGTGAGGTGTCTTCTAACGGCGCAGTGGCCTGTCAGCACCCCAAGGATGCGGCGAAGCGTAGGTCGACTCCTTCCGAGTAGCCAGACAGTTTTATCTCTGTCCGGCCCCTCCACGAAGTCCCTCGCCTGCCTGCAGCCACCAACCGACCCCCAGTGCCTCTCCATTGCTTCCTCGGTCCACCTGTCTAAGGCGACAGAGACTGTCTTCCTACTTATGCCTATCGCAGGCTCCGGGCCACAGAAAGGCCGCCGGGAACCGAGTCTTGCGAGATTATTCGCCACCTGATTCCCCGCTACACCACAGTGTCCCGGAACCCACACCAGTTGCACTTCCTTTTTCCTGGCTAGTCCTCTGAGGGCGTCAGCGCACTCCTGAACCAGTGGTGACCTGATTCTGGCCGCGCAGACTGCCCGGAGGACCGCCTAGCTATCCGAGCAGATGTACACACATTTCTCGGGACTCATCTTCACATCCTGTCTATTGGCCACAGACAGGATAGCATACGCCTCTGTTTCGAATGCCGTGATATATGCGCCAAGAGCATAGCTCTCGCGCACCCCCAGGCCCTCGATGTATATTCCTGCCCCGGAGGATTGTTGGTCCTCCAGCCGCGATCCGTCGGTGAAACAGACCAGGCTTGCGGGCAGGAATGCAACCTCATTTTCCCTCCACTGATCCCTAATGGGGATCCTGGGGGTGTATGGCCTAGTCAACCTAATATCGTCCTCGGCATCCCTCACGTTTATGGCGGAAATTGGAATTTCCTTTTCCACCTCCTTGGCGACTCTTGCATGCCCTATTACTGCTCCCTCTCCGCACCAGTTACCCGAGTTCCGGATTCTAAGATGCGACGCCATAGCCTCCCTTCTGATACAGATGGGAAGCGGTGGCAGCATCAACAGGTCCTCTAGCGCGGCTGAGGGTGTCGTCCTCATAGCGCCTGTGATACCAAAGATTGCCAGCCTTTGGAGTTTGGCCAGCTTCCTGCTGGTAGTTTGGTTCACACCACACCACCAGACCAACGCCCCATAGAGGAGGCTCGACCTGACGATCGCAGTGTAGATCCAATGAAGGATCTGAAGATTAAGTCCCCAGGTCCTCTCTATCACACGACGCAGCTGCCAGGGGGTCGCTATTCCTTCCTCACTACTCGTTCTATGTGTGACCCCCATGTTAGTTTGGGGTCCAGGATCACCCCCAGGTATTTGACCTCCCGCACTAAAGCTAAAGATTTTCCAAACATCACGGGCGCCCTGAACCCCTCTACCTTCCTCTTCTTGGTAAATAGGATCATCTCCGTCTTCGCCGGGTTTACGGAGAGTCCCCGCTCACCACACCACCTTTCGATTATGCTACAGGCAGCCTGCATACACTCACAGACGACGCCGAGGAATTTGCCGGTGAATAAAACCAGCCCATCATCGGCTTACGCCTGGGCGTAGAAGCCATTCTCAGAGAGCCGCTCCAAGAGGCCGTCCATGACCAGACACCATAGATGAGGCGAGAGGCAGCTGCCCTGAGGACAGCCGTCCGTCACCCCAACGTCCAGCCCTCGGCCCCCCAAGGTCAGCGACACTCTCCTGTCCTCCAGCATGCTCGCCACCCAGCTTATTAGGGACCCCGGCGTTCCCCTCTCCTGTAGGGCGGTACAGACCGTATTCGTCCTTGCCTTATCAAAGGCCCCTTCCACATCGAAGAACACAATAACTGCAGAATGTATTGAAATGACTGACCGCCAAGTAATTTTATTCGTATCTTAAGTCGCGTAAGAAAACATTAAAGGGGATTAGGGCTCAGGGCTGATTTATTTACATGACAGTAGTGTCTATAATTTGAATAATTTGTTTCTCTTATTTCGTTTGCTTGTGCTGCTTGTGCTTAGTTGCACGCACAGTGAATTTGCTTCATCTTTAGACAGTGTTAGTGTAGAGTTGTTTTTATTATTTTATACTATAAAACAATGTGCTTCAAATTGCCAATCTGGATACGGCTACACTCAGGGCTTTCCATAGATAGTGACAACGTTTTTTTTGTAAACCATGCGGGAAAGTGGTAAGCTACTTTTTATTATAAGCAACTGATCAACTTTCTTTGTTTTTCTAACCTTCGACATCAATCAGCCCAGTATCTATTTGCTAAATTTTCCGACACATGATTTTTATAATCGAAAATTGTAAAATTCAATCGAAATATAAAAATAAAGTGTTAAAAAAATACCTTGCAGTTCTTAAAAAAATTAATAAAATGCAAATTAAAAATATACTTCCTTATTTTTATTACTTAATTCACGGATATTGTATAAAAACAATACTAGATTTCTATTTATTCGAAAAAAAATGTAGATGCCTGTAGTAATAATGAATTCTTTTCGAACACATTTCAAGCGTAAGGAAATATCTTATTGACCAACACTGTAAGACACCTCTGCATCAAAAAAATTGTGAAAAACCAAATTCAAATAATACATTCCAAGCACCAATACGCGAATGTTTGAGAAACCCAACAAAGAAAGCAGAAGAGGATACCTTTAAATTTGACTTATGCAAGAAAATGGTTGATTCTAACATTCCACTGAATGAATTAAATAACACTGTCTTCAAGTGATTTTTGGAAAAATGTTGTAAACAGTCTATGAGGATTTTCTTCGCCCCATATTCGACAATTCTGTTTATTGACATGGCCAGACAAATGAAAATGTGCCTCATCAGAGAAGAAATTTTTATTTGGAAGGTCAACATCAACTTCCTGCTGCTCTAACACCCAATATGCGTAAATTCTTCGCTTTAGTTCTTGTGTTAACTGAATCTTATACGGCTTTAGATGCAAGTACTGGTGCAAAATTCGACAAAGGGAGCCGTAAGATAAGCCTAAAAGCTGTGAACGCCGACGAATCGACACTTCCGACACCCTATATGATCTTATCAAAAAGTTTACGGTTTTCAAGCTATTGACAATTTTACGAAAAAAAAATGAAAATTGTCAAATTTCAAAGTATTTTGCTCTACCTCTAAGTTTTCCATAAATATGTTGGCTAATAAAGGTGACAATGGACTACCCATAGGTAGACCTTCATTTTGCAGATATATATGATACATCGTGCATTTTCAATACCTATGTTATAAAACAATTTTGAAAAAGAAAGTCTGCGTCAACTTCCTGCTGCTCTAACACCCAATCTGCGTAAATTCTTCACTGCTGGTGGTCTCTCGGCTTTATTTCTTGTGTTAGCTGAATCTTATACGGCTTTAGATGCAAGTCCTGGTGCAAAATTCGCCAACGGGAGCCGTAAGATAAGCCTAAAAGCTGTGAACGCCGACGAATCGACACTTCCGGGTCTTCGGCCACACTTTTACTTACAGCAGCAATATTTTCTGCTGATCGGATGCCACGATGATGCACATGCCTCACCCTATCTCCAATGATTCCAGTCTCTTGAAATTTTTGCACTACGTTGCGAATTGTTCGCTCGGTAGGACGATTAAATTGACCATAATCTTCCCGAAAATTTCTGTACACTTCGTACAGAACTGTTATTTCTGTAAAACAATTCAACAATTTTAACCCGCTGAGCGTTGGTTAAGTGATCCATTTGGTAAATGTGTAGTGTCAGACTGACAGTTGACACTAGAAAAACATGTGCTTTTTGACAACTTCTTGATTTACGCTGCTGCAAACATAGGAAACTCAAATTGGATCACCCGTTATATATATATATATATATATATATATATATATATATATATATATATATATATATATATATATATATATATATATATTGTAATGTTTTATGTGTCTGTGTAATATATCTATCTATTGTTGTGTTTCTTTTTTTTTTTTTAATCTACAAGATTCATATTTTTTCTTGTGAAATTGAATACAGACATAGTGCTAACGATAGGACATAATACTTAAATGTACAGTAGGCATCACAAACTCATTTAGGACTCTAATGAATGTATGAATTAAACACCTTGTTTCGAAGTGGTTTCTGTCGAGCTGCAACTTGTGTAAGAGGTTTTCTTGTTGTCTTATATTTTTGTTCAGATCTTCCTTTTCCCTGTTCCAGTTTAACTCCTTCAGTTTCATACTTTCTTTCTCATGAGAAAGTTTTTTCATGAGCTCCGCATGTTTTAATTCACTGTCCCTTTTGGCGGCTTCCAGGTCAGTTATTTTAATCTTCAAGCTTTTTATGGTCTGAACACTAGTGGCATTTCTGTTTTTGTGGTCATGGTTAGACTTTTTTTCAGTTTCTAAATCCGATTCCAGTTTTTTTATTTTCTCCTCGTGTTTTTTAATTAAGTGTTCAAGCTCATTAATAATTTTGTCATGTGTGCTTTTCTTATCATCAAGTCTCTTTTGCAGGTCAGCAATAGTTTGTTGAGTGTCGACCAGAAGCTGCTCCTGTGTCCGCACTTTCATTTCCAGATCATCCACTTTTTCACTGGCTGCCTCATCTAGCTGTTTACTTGCGAACTTCTGCCACTGGTTCAAGAGGGTTTCTGTCTTCGTCTCATTCTGTGAAATAATAACATCCAAAGATTTCTCCAACTCCTGACCTTCATTCTTCAAGGCCTTTATCCTCTCATCTAAGGTTCCACTCGCGAATTCTGCCTTGTTGATAGTTTCAAGTATCTCTACAATAGCTGATCTTCTGCTGAGAAGGTTCCTGCAAACGTCATTGAGAGTTTTTGGGATCGCCTCGATGGTGAGCTTGACAGTTTTATAAGCATCACCGCCTTCTTCGGTTTTACCTTTGTCTGCTTCTTGTGTTTGTAGCTGGTCAAAACTGACTAATTTTACTTCATCTATCTTTACACATTTTCCCAGCTCTCCTAATTTTTGTTTGATTTGAACCAAGCTTTGATACGTTTCTATTACCGGTTTCTGGATGTCAATAAGCTCCTTTTTGAGCTCAGCAAAACGTTTGGTCTTGTTTAAAAATTGAACTTCCAAGGTGTGTTTACAAGTTAACGGGTTTCTTACAGGTATTGAAACGGCTTTCGGTAATGTTTGTTTTGAGTTCTTTTTCTTAGCTGTTTTTGTTGTCAAAGGAAGAGGAATTCCAGAAAAACTCGCTCTGGCATTTTTCTTACTAAGAGACGCGTATCCCTCCTTTTTGATACCCGAATCTTTGGTCTTTGGGGCTTCCTTTTCTTCTAAGCTGTAAGATGCTAAGTGAAATTCTGAATCCGCACCTTCTAAGTCGTTGTTTGCTTCCGCTTTAAGGCTGTGACAAAAGCTAGACGATCTCGATCTTTCACTAGGCGGAGATTTATGTTGCCCAGATAAGGAGATTTTGCTTCCTGTTGTAGTTTTTCCTGGCGAAACCGACATGATGAACGTTTCTTCTTGTTTCAAATCTATTACATTTTACAAAAAGTTTCACTTACAAAAGAAATTTTAACACAAATTCCAGGATTTTCGAAATTAACAAACACAAAGGGTAAAAAAAAAAAGAACACAACAATAGATAGATATATTACACAGACACATAAAACATTACAAAATGGCGACCAAACGTGAGGTCTTCGAAAATACATGCACGGACCTATAAAAAAATTAGAAATAATAATATAAAAACCTTGATAAAAGACATATCTGAACCATTTCCAATTTCAATACCAATATAAATAACATGCCTAACAGAAAAGCAACTAGAAAGACAGCTACATCGAGAGACAGGCAAGACAGAGGAGATGTTTTTTTTTGAAGTTTAGAGAGCGGTGGTCATTAGCTGGTGATAAGAACAGAAAAAGTATTGTGCTGAAGTAAAGTTAAAGAGCGAAGGTCATTAGCTGTTTATAAGAACAGGAAAAAGTATTGTTCGGAAGTAAAGTTTAGAGAGCGGGGTCCTTGGCGATTTGTAAGACCAGCGAAAGTACCTAAAAGAAGCAAACGCCATCACTCAAGATATGGTTACGTAGAATCCAGATGCAGATCTAAATATAAATACATATCTAGTGAAATACACCTATGGTAAATGAGAACAAGAATAACACACAAGAGTAGTCTGGATGTACATAGCTATCAAGGTAAAGTGAAATTGACATTTTAAATTTGAACCGTGATATTGTTTGGTTTGTTTGATTTTCCTAAGACAAGATAGTAGTTTTTGAAGTTAAACAAGAAAATTAAATTAAAATTAAATTTAGGTTGTTCATAAAAAAGACTAATTAGTCGAATAAGTATAGACGGATCCAATAGGTAATATAAGGTAATTTTTTTAATATTCTGTGGGGAGAAGTTTTATGTAACGTAATATATAAATGATTATTCAATAAAGTATGTAAATAATAGAAAAAAAAATGACATACCAATGAGTTAGTTGAATACTTAAGGTGGAAAAATTAAAAGAATATCACTACTTATAAAAAGGGCATATATTTAATTGGGAAATATTATTGTTGTAGGGGTTTGAACCGATGCTCTGAGATAGGAGAAACAGCTGGGGCAAAAAGAAACACAACAATAGATAGATATATTACACATACACATAAAACATTACAATATATATATATATATATATATATATATATATATATATATATATATATATATATATATATATATATATATATATATATATATATATATATATATATCGGCAACATAAGTTTTGTAATACATTACGCACTTACTTACTTACTTTATCCCCTAAGCATATAATTGGACCTATTTAAATTTATCTGTGTAAAATTTAAGTAGCTGATTTTAATTAAAAAATTCACTCCAAAGCATGTTATTTTTTACATATCAATTCAGTACGAAAATTGAAAAGGTTCGGTAGATCTGAAACACGACAACAACTAAATCATTCAATAAATTCATCCTTGTTTATTGTATTAACTTTATGCCCACACGGTAATGTCCTCTTCTAACAACAATGAATATATTTTGCGATATTTTCCAAATTCGGTTAATTTTCTTTCCTGGAAAACTTGGATTACGATTATTCAGCAAAACTGAATTTTGGCGCATTGCTTTGTAGATTGATGGCACTATATTAGTAAAATTTTGTAAAAATAAATTAAAGAGTATCCAAAATATGGCATCTTGAATACGAAATTGTGTATTTTTCTATGAAAATACTTGACTCTCGGGCTATCCAACAAATTAGCGTAGAAAATTAATTTTCCAGTGTAATGAAACAACACGCAAGTTTTTATGTGGCGTAGCAGCATTGCAAACCATGTTGGAAAGCTGCGTTAAAAACTAATCAGATCATTTATGGACAAACTAAACAACAAAGGGCCCAAGACTGAACCCTGACGAACGCCAAATTGAACTACTTTAAAATCACTACAGCTGTCGTTATTCACTGCGTTCTAAACCGTAAAGAATATTCGATTAAATGAAATGAAACAGCTCTAAAACCGACGTTTTTCTTAATGAAAATTCGCTAGAAATTAAATATTTTTTTCAACAACACACCACGAGGGCTTACAGCCTAAATAATATCGTACTGTGGGTGTCGACAAGGAGGAAAGAGGCAACTTGTTAATGATGGACTTGAAGGTTTGGAGGTTCGGGGGAGAAGAAAAACATGTTCCGGCAAGGAATTCCACAACTTGGAAGTCCTCGGGACAAAAGAGCGGGCATAACAAGATGTTCTATGCCTGGTGACCTGGACAGTAAAAGGTTGCATTCGCTCTGTTCCCCTGGTAGATCTGTTGGGGACCGCAAGTGGAGGAACTATGGAAGAAAGCTCCTCTGAGCAGTACCCGTGCAGATATCTATAAAAGAGAGGTCAACAACGGCACGTCGGTGGGCAAGGGATGGCAGCCTTTGGGTGAGGGTAGGGTCACCGATGAGACGTATAGCTCTCATGTGCATGGAGTCCAGGATAGCCAGTGTAGAAGCGGCAGCAGCACCCCAGATGTGGAAGCAGTATTCGAGGTTTGGTCTTATTTGTGAAGTATATAAGGTATAGAGATTAGCTGGTGAAAAGTATTTGCGAGCCCGGAAGAGGAAACCTAATTTCTTAGCAGCCGTTTCTGCAATTGATGTGATATGTTTGTGCCAATTGAGATTTCGATTCACAGATATGCCAACAAGTGAAAAGGTCTCACTACTTTGAATAACTTGGTTGTTTATTGTGATGGGTCTAGGGCTGGTGTATCTCTTATGAGAAAGAAAGCAAGACTGTGATTTGGTGGGGTTGAATTGTGCAAGATGTCTACTTCCCCAGTCTAATATTTTTTGGAGATCCACGGAGATAGAACCCTCCATGAGTCTGCGATCCTCATCTAGTTGGGCTAAAGAGACAGGCTTAGAATATTGTATATTGGAGTGGAGGGTGCTGTCATCCGCGTAACTGTGAACTGGGTTGGATGTGCCAGAGAGGAGGTAATTGTTGTGGAGAAGAAAGAAAGTAGGGGCTAAAGCTGAACCTTGAGGAACTCCTGCATTAATTGGATACAGTTTAGAGGAATTTCCATCCACGACAACAGAAATGCTCCGGTTGGAGAGGAAATTTGCTATCCACGTACAGAGTTTTGGTGGTAGGCCATAGGCCGGTAGTTTATTAAGCAGCGCTGCATGCCAGACCTGGTCGAATTCTTTGGATATGTCTAAAGCGACAATCTGGGATTCACCGTGTAGTTCCATAGACTTCTTCCAAGAATGGGTGACAAAGGAAAGGAGTTTGGCAGTTGATACAGTCCATACTGCCTGTCGTGGATTAGACTGTGATTTTCAAATATATCTCTCAAGGATTTACCCCAGTATGAGGACATTCATGTGATCAACTATTTTAAAGTATTTTAACAATTTATTTTCACGCAATTCTTAAAAAAGTGTTGACATCTTTTATAGCTCTAACGGTGTAGAATAGGAAGACAATGTTACATTATGCAGCACCAATAAAGTTATGAAATGTAGCATCAGGTCAGGTCATCGGTTTGAATTCTGGTACTGTCTGATGTTCTGTTTTTGTTGTCTTATAATTTTATTCACCCCAAGCTTGGTGATGACTAGTAGAAACAAAAGAAAACACAGTGGGTTGTTTGGTGGTGTAAAGATATGTTTATGTATAAAAATGAACTGTTATTCCCCGCTGTAAATAGACACACATAAACGGAAATGGGCTAGAAGTTCTCTTGAATTATGCTAAACAAAAGCATAGTCTGGCGCCAAGCACCCTCGTCTGAATCCATAATCAACATTATTTTTGTGGTCGTACACTATTGTGTCTGTGTTATTTTAGTGAATTTTCATTAAGGAAATTTACTCATTGAGAGGAACGTTGGTGAGACTTTCGGAAATTTTTTTGAAATGAGCTCGAATTAGGGACCCTAGAACCGACATACAAGGTCCGCTTAAATAAATAAATAAATAAATAATATATATATATATATATATATATATATATATATATATATATATATATATATATATATATATATATATGCACATGTACACACAGAGTGTTCCGAAAGTCGTAAATCAAACGTCACATGAAGATAGGGTAGCTCTAGCCCTTTCAGAAAAACCCTATATGATCTTATCAAAAAGTTTACGGTTTTAAAGCTATTGACAATTTTACGAAAAAAAAATGAAGATTGTTAAGTTTTAAAGTATTTTGCTCTACACCCCCCCCCCTCTCTTGCACCCCCTCTTGCATCCCCTCTCTTGCACCCCACCCCATCTTGCACCCTCCCCCTCCCAGTTATTTTAATTTCAACAACACACCACGAGGGCTTACAGCCTACATACTATCGTGGGTGTCGACAAGGGGGAAAGAGGCAACTTGTTAATTCTAGACTTAAAGGTTTGGCGGTTCGGAGGAGAAGGAAAAACATGTGCCGGCAAGGAATTTCACAACTTGGAAGTCCTCGGGACAAAAGAGCGGGCATGACAATATCTTCTGTGTCTGGTGACCTGGACAGTCAAAGGGTGCACTCGCTCTGTTCCCCTGGTAGATCTGTTGGGGACAGCAGGTGGAAGAACTATGGAAGAAAGCTCATCTGAGCAATGCCCGTGCAGATATCTATAAAAGAGAGAGAGAGAGGTCACCAACGGCACGTCGGTGGGCAAGGAATGGCAGCGTTTGGGTGAGGGTAGGGTTAGCGATGAGACGTATAGCTCTCTTCTGAATGGAGTCCAGGATAGCGAGTGTAGAAGCAGCAGCGGCACCCCAGATGTGGGAGCAGTATTCGAGGTCTTGCCTTATTTGTGAAGTGTATAAAATATAGAGATTAGCTGGTGAAAAGTATTTGCGAGCCCAAAAGAGGAAACCTAATTTCTTAGCAGCCGCTTCTGCAATTGATGTGACATGTTGGTGCCAATTGAGATTTCGATCCACAGAAAGGACTCATTACTTTGAATAACTTGGTTGTTCTTTGTGATGGGTCTAGGGCTGGTGTACCTCTATTGTGATAGAAAGCAAGACTGGGGTTTGGTGAAGTTGAATTGTACAAGATTTCTACTTCCCCAGTCTAATATTTTTTAGGGATCCACAGAGACAGAACCCTCCATGAGTCTGCGATCCTCATCTAATTGGGCCAAAGAGACAGGCTTAGAATATTGTATATTTGAGTGGAGTGTGCTGTCGTCCGCGTAACTGTGAACTGGGTTGGATGTGCTAGAGAGGAGGTCATTTATGTGGAGAAGAAACAAATTAGGGGCTAAAGCTGAACCTTGAGGGACTCCTGCATTAATTAGATACAGTTTAGACGAATGGCCATCCACGACAACAGAAATGCTCCACTTGGAGAAGAAATTTGCTGTCCAGGTACAGAGTTTTGGTGGTAGGCCATAGGCCGAAAGTTTAGTAAGCAGCGCTGCATGCCAAACCTGGTCGAATGCTTTGGATATGTCTAGAGCGACAATCTGGGATTAACCGCGTAGTTCCATAGATTTGTTGCAAGAATGTGTGACAAAGGAAAGGAGGTGGGCAGTTGATCTGCGCTGACGGAATCCATACTGTCTGTCGTGGATAAGACTCTATTTTTCAAGAAATTTTAGTAATTCGGTGTTTATATACTTTTCCATCACTTTAAAGACGACTGAAAGGCAAGAAATAGGCCTGTAGTTGCTAGGAAGCGCTTTGGATCCTTTCTTGGGACGGGTTGTACTCGAGCAGTTTTCCAGTTACTAGGGAATATGCCTCTATTGTAAGATGTCTGAAACAGGCGACAGGAGCAAGTTCTGGGGCGCATTTTTTTAGAACAATTGCTGGGATCTCGTCAAGGCCAGAAGCTTTCCTGGTATTAAGAGAAGAGGGTATCTTTCGTACCTTTTTAGTTTTGAAAATGATATCCGTCATTTTATGCGCGATATTGGGGACTGTTGGTGGTTGATTATTTGGAGGTGGCTTGAGAGTAGAATTGACGGCAAACAACAAGGCAAAAAGTTCAGCCTTGTCCAGGGCGGTAGAAACAATTTCATCCCCTGAAACAAGAGGTGGGAACATCTTGCAGAAATTATTCCCAATAGATGCAGTGACTATGCCGTGGTCTGAGCGAGCAAGGGGGGCGGTGACTGATGTCTTATAGCATTCAGGTCTTGTAGTAAGAAGGAGATCCAAGGAATTAGAGCTATTATTGGGATGCGAGGGAAGTAAGTAGGTTGCTGAACCATATTGGCTAAAGAATTGCTGACTACAAAGGCCACCACTGCTCTCCCTTGTGGTTCGGTTTTTGAAGTTCCTAGCCATTCCTTATTATAGGCATTGAAATCACCAAGAATAGTGACCTCGGAGAAAGGATATTTAGAAATCAGATGGTATTCGAGAGTTGCAAATAAAAAAAGTTCTATAAATAAGAGTCCTTAAACACGTCATTTTCCAGATACAGAGTATCATTGAAAGAATTAAATATACGTTCTTTTTACTACTTACTAAGACTTCAGGCTTTGTAAAACATTCTTCCTAAGACATTTTCTTTCTAAATCTTATATTAGTTTCGGGTTGTCTGCCTAAATGTTGCCAATTTTGTTTATGATATTTAATTGAATTTTTATATACGTTACTAACACGCAAAGGCTCTTTTCAATCTAACAATTTTTGACAATTCCACCTGTGCCGTATCTGATAGCAGAAACTTAATAATTTTGACAAAAAAATAGTAAGCTGCTGTTTCCTTAGGCAACTATTTTTTCTCAACCAGGAATGAACAGTTTTTTCTGGTAGGACAAAGCATTTTTGAGTAATAATTAAAACTGTTTTTCTGTAAGCGTTTTTGCAAATAACTAGTTTGTTCAAATTATTTTTATCGCAAGAGTTGGAAAATGCTTTAACAAATATTGTTATTTGCTGACAAAATTTAAAAAAATAAAAAAAAAACAAAAAAAAAATCAAAAACACACAAATCAACAAAACCGAAAAGCAAACACCAGAAACAAACACAAAATACACAACATCCACTTATAGCCACCACATCAAAAAAATAACACAAGCCCTCAAACACTATTACTTTAAAATGAGGTACAAAAGCAATAACAAAATAATAAACTAAATAAATAAAAAAACAAGAACACAACCCACATGAATTAAACGGAATATATCAAGTAGAATGTAACAACAAATGCAATTAAAAAAAATTAGAAATGACGAAAAAATCAATAGAAACAAGATTCAAGGAACATTTAATATTATTAGATAAATTCCACATACCTAGCTACAAATCAAAATCAGCACACACGTAACATTCACAACAGAAAACACCAAAAAGCAGATATCAACCAATTACAACTAATAAAGCATATTAAAGACCACAAAAAAAATGGAAATCTGGGAACAATACTACATTCAACAAACAAACAATGAGAAGCAATTAATCCCAGAACAGATCCAAGTACAAACATTTAAACAAAACTTAATAAAAGCCATAAAAATAGACAAATTTTAAAATCACAATAATCAAAACAGGCAACCGATACATTCGACACAGTCCGAAAACACAACCAATCAGAGAATAGTAAACCGACAAATAGAAGCTCAACACGCAGACGTCTCGTACAATTTCAGACATAGACCACACAGGAACGATCATAGTAGCGTGCTGATGACGAATCAGGACGGTTCGAAACTGCAGTCCGCGTAAACAAGTAAAAAATCACAAAAAGTACAGCAAACAAATAAAGTACACACATATATATATATATATATATATATATATATATATATATATATATATATATATATATATATATATATATATATAACAAAAAATAATTAACTAATTTTAATGAAATTTGGCACACGTGTTTTTTAAACAAATGCCTTGCATATGTTTGTTTGTTAGGAAAATCTGACCAGGTTTTTAGGAAAACATTCGGCTTTTCGTTTAGAACATTTTTGCGTTTTTTGAAATAACAAAACTATTGTAACCCAGTTTTATTCTCAAGTGGCTCTGATGTAGCGTATTGTACATGGCAACATCCAAATCTATATTTTTAAAGGACACAAGAGCAAAATATTGTATGCTGTTATTAGACAGGTGTGTAGCAGAGGATTATAATTTTGCTAACCATTTTGTAATTGCTGATGAATCTTGAGTTCTGTGGTCCTGTGGTCCCGCGAACAAATGCTAGAGTATGGATTGGAGACACAGTAGTAGCCCAACCCGCTAAAAGATAACGGTTTAGTCCTATGTAAGAAATATGATGCTCACTGTTTTATAGGTTGCTCAGGGTGTCATTTAAGTTGATTATATGAAAAAATATCTCCACAGAAGGTTGTCACTTATATGCCAGTTTAGTAATTACGTTGCGTGAAGTCATAAATGGAACACGTCGCGGAAAGTTGAGAGAAGGGATATTTTTTCATCAAGACAATGCATGAAGTCACAAGTGAGTTATCGTAATGTCTGCCAGCAACAGCGTTAGGTGTCAACTATGAGAACATCCACCTTATTCGCAAGATCTGGTTCCAAGCGACTCCAGTAAAAATAGAAGAAAACTTGATCGAGAAGAAATTTTCGACATATAGTGGAAGATAGATGATAGAAGAAGTGAAACAAGCTGTAAATAATTGGATGATATTTTATTTAGAAGCTGTAACAACGACAAAGCGCCGTTGGAAAAAGGGGGGTGTAGATTGAAAAATTTGGTAATTATTGTTTTCTAGCCATTTACCACGTAGATTAGTCCATAATGATTCGATCCCATATGTTTTTAAAACACCAGTAACAACATTATACAAACTGATTGGTTATCACATTAATTGTCTTCAAAATGTTACCTGCAAACAACCGTTACGCCAGCTAATAATTTCATCATTAATTCTTAACTAACTAGGCCATAAGTCAAAGACCGCATGTATAAAATTTTAAAAGTGAACATAATAGCAGACCGTACTGGCGTCAACGAGCTTCATCGTTCAAAATTTGTTACTATTTTATTTGGAAGGTAGACTGACAAGTTTGTTGTGTCAGTGGATGATATAAACGTCAAGCAAGATTTTTGCGTTTTTGATTGGTTATAATATATTTAAACATTGAATCTAGACAACCCAATTTAGGCATGGTCGCAGTTTTTATCTGTGACCGATTACATTATGCTCCTCGCTTCACATCATATACCATACAAGGACATCAATTTTAATTAGAATTACCTTTCCACTCTCGATAAATACCTTATTAAGTTTTTTATCTGTTTTGTTTATAGAATCGTATTGCAAAATACCATAATATCAAATATAACCCAACACATCTTTATTTTTTATTTTCCAAAAATACATTTTACAATATATATATATATATATATATATATATATATATATATATATATATATATATATATATATATATATATATATATATATATTGTAATGATTTATAATGTGTACTACTTTTGTTTAAGGGTGTTCATTGTATAATTTTATGTACATTTTGTGTATGTATAATTTATTATTATTATTGTATAGTTCAATTATAATTCGTGAAATTATTAGTGTAATATTTGTATATTTTTAGTTTCCTATATTTGTATACTGTTATTGTAATGGATATTATGTTCTGTACTTAAGAATCTCAGATTATATATATTTATAGTTCGGCGCCTTTAAATTTATTTATTTGTTGATTACAGGGTCCACTATATCATTTTATTTAATTTGTAACTCAAATTCTGACACTTTTAGAACACCTATATGTATGTATGTAAGTAAAATTTTTGTTACTTTTAAGAATTATAACCAATATTAAATAGATTTATATTATAATATTAAATTGAATAAATTTATCATTTTTATTTAATTGGTTTTTCAATTTGTTTTCTTCTTAATTTAATCCACGGCTTTATGAAGGCTCTGTTCTGCAGGGATGTAGTGGTATCAAATGAAAATTCTTACCTTAAACCTTTTACCTAAATTTTCTGTGAAGTTTTCTCAAAAATTATGTACCCTGATAGGAAATGAAACCAGAAAATATCTCAATTTAACAACTTACTTTCTATTAATGAGTGTTTGATACTTTAACAAATTTGTCACAATATGAAAAGTTTAATCTAGCATTGACATTTACAATAATACCTTATCGGATCCTCTAATTTAATTATTGGCCATTCAGTTGTATTGTTTACCCTTAAAACAAGTTTGCAATTCGAACAGACTTTAATTTTTGCCCTATTCTCTTCTGCAAACTCTTATCCTGTTCCTGTAGCAACGGCTGTTGATGCTAAATGGTTGATATTTGATTTAATAATATTTGTATGAGGGTATCGTAACGACATCTATGGAGATTTACTTGAGTCTCTTTAACGTGCTAAATTCTACTTCTATTTAAATTCTACACGTAAATTACATTTATAGCGTTGTAAACTTCTTATTTGACAATTGTGTTATCAAATTTAGTTGTTTCTGTTTAAAATTGCGATAATTATATTTATATTTCAACTGATTCAATAAATGCCTTGTCGTCAGTGACGGCTTCTGTTGATACGTGTCGTTTATTATCACTTATTTTTTGTGTGAGGTTATTCTTGTTTGCCAAAACATGTTCAACAACAATGCCGACTTTATACTCTACTTTTGAAAGACTTTCACTTTAATTTATTTCAAGTTTTAACATAATTTTGGAGAAACACACAATGGATATTTAAAAAGCGTGATGTTCGCTCTGCTCTCTTAAAAAGTTCTCTCCTTGGTGTCGAAAATGCCGGATGTCGCCATCATTGTTTTCTGCCAATTCCGTTGCATTCATTTTAAATGTGCAAATTGTTATGTCACCTGATCCAATAAATGCTGTCTATTGAGACATTAGTCAAAAACCATCACTTCCTTTAGAGTTCATGAATTTTTAAAACTACTGCTTGATTAAAACTGTGTTCATACGCGCCAAGTTCAAAATTTATACCTCACTGTTTATATTTTACTTAACCTAAAACATTGTTTACACTTTCTTAAAATGACTTATTTAGTTCGTTTTTATATTCCTTAACACTTGCTAGTGTCTTTGTTTACATCTTGAAGCTAATAACTACAATTAGTTTTGTTACAAATAAACATTTCATTGTGACTATCGAAAATGCATAATTTTAAATTTTCAATTGGGTTTTAATTTTCAAACTCAATGTCAAGTGGCCTTAAGCTTTTTATCATAGCAATATGTATATATATATATATATATATATAGATATATATATATATATATATATATATATATATATATATATATATATATATATATATATATATATATATATATATATTGACGTGGTATATGACATCAGAAAATTATTCTATATAATACATACTAAGAAGATACAAAAATTTAAAGGATTTAGAAGACACATTTATTTCATCACCGTGTACTTTGTTTTATTGTAAACCGCCTATGGAGTACAGTAAAATAGGACCAAAAACTATAAAAGAGTTATTAAGCAAAAGTCAAACAAATTAGCATTTGCACTTATTATTATCAACGAAACCTAAAAACAAAATAAAAGATCAGGCTTTATGTTCCTAAATGAATTGTATCCTGGGAAACGATCGTCAGGTTTTTTAAAAATATGTTGTGGTGATTTGAGTTATCCAAGTATACTTATTAGGCTTTATGTGAACAATAATGGTAATAATTTTTACCAGATACCACTTAAAACTACTTCACTATTAACACAAAAATTTGATATCAATAAAAGCTGCAATAAGATGAAATTCTTTGAATAAAATGTATCAACAAGACAGTATGTTTTACAGTAAAACAACATTGTATAAACTAAGATGAAAAGATAGCGAGGCAGCGCTTTGTTTTCCTCTGTCCTACTGGATTTGGCAAGATTATCTTTACATCCTTTTTCTAATACCATCAATATATCCGGCACATTTTGCAGCATTGGCCTATCGACCATCTTAATGTGCCTTCTATAAAAATTTACTTGAATATCACCCTTATTATCTTTGGCTTTCGTAACCTGAATACAGATGTAGAGACTACTTTTCTGGCTTCACCAAGTAAGGGTAACAATAACCATAATAATGTGTGCGCAAATGCTACTGGACAGGTATGACAGAGGCAAGAGATTCTTCATAGCTACTGCTAACCAAGCAGTCCTCAAGGCGCTGGGACACAGGAATCGCGGTCAAAGCTAGTAGTTGACTGCATCTACAACATCGGCCAGCTGGAGGCTAGCAGTACCGTCAAGATGATCTGGGTATCTGCGCACGCCAATAAAAAGGTCAACGAGGTAGCAGACCAGCTCGCAAAAGAAGGGCGGGTAAGGCCTTTAAACGGGCGAGAACCATACTGCGGGGTTGCATATGAAGCAGCAAAATATGAAATCAAGACGATGCTGCAACGGTGGCATCTGGAATACTGGAACAAATCTACTGGACAAAGGCCGGCAAAAGCCCTCCTCAGGGAACCATCCAGCCAAAGAGCAAAATGTCTGCTCAATTCGAGCAGGAAAGAACTAAAGCTATTGACAGAACTCATAACGGGTCACTGTCATATGAAGAAACACCTCTCTACATTGGGGACTGAAGCAGACCCAATGGCACCCCAAAAAGGGTGTGCCAAAGGGTGTGCCCTACCATAGATACACTTCTCAGCCTGTTCTAGAGAACTCACGATACATGTTCTGCTAGGATTGGACCGTGCTCACACATCAAGGAGTTGTCCACAACAGGCCAGATATAATAATAGCGGATAACTCATGCAACCAAGTGACGCTGATTGATGTGGTCATCCCGAATACTAATAATCTAGAGATAAAGTACAATGAGAAGATCATTAAGTACAGGGACCTCGAGATACAAGTAAAGAGGCAGTAGAGGGCAGATAGTGTCCGAGTGTCTCCAATAGTCATGTCATCAACTCGTGTGGTTCCTAAGAATCTTCGAGAGAACATTAAGAGACTGGGTCTTGGAGAGCATCTTTATAAGGTTATGCAGAAGACAGTAATATTTGCAACTGCCTACACCGTGTGGAGATTCGTGGGAAATTAGGAAGTGTCGCGTTGCCGTTCAGAGCCCGATAACTTGGAAAGGGCTCTATCTGAGCTCAGTCCCTTTGGTATCTGAGATACCTGGGATGAGTGAATGTTCCCCTTTGATGGAATGCGAAAGCCCTTCAGGCTAAATTGAATAATAATAATATTAGTAATAATACCTGGGACATTAAACAAGTTGCTACTGGTATTATAAAAAGTGAATATGTTATAAAATCGTTTAATATGTCCAACAGCAAGATGTATTTTTTTTTCTAGACTTGTACGATATAATCTATAGAACGAGAAAACTTCGCTATGATAAGAGCTCTAAAGAACGAGTGGTAGCAAGACCCGTATTCAGCAGTCGCCGCTCCAACATAACCTTAATTAAATACCAACATGGCAAAGTAAACATCACTATTTAAGTTATTTGCGTTTGAGATCGTACGATCTCTAATCTATGAATTATGCTGGCGAGCCAGTAAAACCCTGATTTATCGACAACGAGAATTCATATTTCCTCGTATTACCAACTGCTGGAATAGCGTAAAACTATACACGATAAGCCCTGTTACATTATCCTTCTGCCGGAGAGGACCATTTATTTCATATTATAGGTTGTTTTTTGAATGATGCCGACTGATCTGTTGGTATTTACGATTTAAAATATTTCTAGATTTATATCGATATTTGTTTGAGCAGATTTATTTTTATTTATAGCTGCCCCGTGTATTTTTGGTCCTTTTTTATATTATTTATCGTCGAATTTGTTTATACACCAGCTACGTAAACACAAATTGATTCCAGTACTTCCGATATATGTTTCGATATTACATATTTTATTATATCATAATGTATTACTTCTTTTGTGCGCAGCGTTACATATATCAACTTTTTAATCATGATTAGTAGTAAAATCATGTTTTATAAAAATTAATTCCATATCTGCTAGCAAAACCTTATTACCAGAAAAATACTAGTAGAGTTGTAAGCTAGCTCGCATCGATTTGTTTTTGTTGCTATTAGTGAATTTTTATTTAAAAAAATTCACTAATAGAGAGGTATCGATGGTGAGACTTTGCAAAAATTTTTTCAAATGAGCGCGATTTAGGAACCCTAGAACCCATATCCGGGGTCAGTTTAAATTTTTATATGTTTATATATATATATATATATATATATATATATATATATATATATATATATATATATATATATATATATATATATATATATATATATATACTCTTTTCATTCATATGGTAGATGAACTGAGGCTTATCTGTGATGTCTACCTTGATCGATTCCGGGTAGAAGAGGTCTCATTAAAATGGAAAAGTTATATAATTATTACATCTGTCAAATAGAGAAGCCTCAAAATTTTAGTGAAAAGAAAATTTAAAACTACACTGTGTTTTCATTAACAAGATAATATGGAAATTGCTGAACAAGAAAGCTGAGAATAGTTTAACAAAACTGGACGTGTTAGCCACTGAGAGAACTATACTAGCGAGGAGTGAGAATAAATTATACTGTCAAATCTGACAGTTTTTAAACACTACTTTCGATGAAAACATTATTTTAAATACTATGCTTTAAAATTGTACATTTAATACAGCCACAAGCCTAAGCTTATTTGTATTGCACCTTGTAAAATTTATCACAAGAAAATAAATAAAATAAATAAATAAATTATATATATATATATATATATATATATATATATATATATATATATATATATATATATATCCGTCTTATAACTCAAAAAATAATTAACCTATTTCAATGAAACTCGGCAAGTTCCTTTATTTTATTAATGGCTTGGATGAGTTCGTTAGCTAGGAAAATCGGACGGGTTTTTCCAGGAACATTTTGAATTTTCTTTCAAAAAAATTTTTTCTCCAAAAATAACAAATCTGTTTTAATGAAATTCACTGTATATACTGCCTTCGGAAAGACCTTACTAAGTACCAACATTCAAATTTCCCAGTTTATAGAAAATTGAGTTATTCAAATTTTAAATTTTCTTTCGAAAAAAAATTTTTTCTCCAAAAATTACAAAGTTATTTAAATAAAATTTAGTGTATATCTTGCCCTAGAAAAGACCTTACTACATACCAAAATTAAACTTTCTAAGTTTATATAAAACTGAGTTATTCAAATTTGAAACATTTAATAAAAATTCACTACCATAACGCACTTGCTGCGCCCAGAGGGTTGTATTATTGTTTGGACACAGCCGCTTTAACTTCTTGACAATATTTCCTGGAAGATCCTGACACTTATAGCACTGGACAGTCTGAATGTCTCAGCATTCACGCTCATCACAATATTATCATCATCACACTATACAGTCGATGTCGTAACCATGGCCGGTATCCAGCAGCTCGTTTAATTTCATTGCTGCTTCCTGATTACATTAATTATTACTCCAGATTTTCTCAAAGTTTTACTCCCGACCTACTTCTTCTCTTTTTTCCAGGTGTGTATCCCCTCAAATAATGTTTTCAGAAAGCTTTTATGTCTCAAAATGTATGGGATACATGTTGCTTTCCTTCTTTCAATATCTGGCAGCCAGCATCTTTCTTCTATTACCTTTTCTACCACACCTCTCATTCCATCAGTGTACTTTAACTTTCTCATTTCTCACTACGTTCATATTTCAAAGGTTTCTATTCATATTAGTTCTTACTTATTTATAGTCCAGCTTTACCCTAACCCTCCAACCCGCACCCCCCGCCCCCAAAACATTAATTATAACAATTGTATAACTCTACAAGTACGATTTAATTAACCTGTTCCACGGGTCTATACAGGGTTACTAACAAGTCCCGGAACGGTCGAATATCTCTCTTATTCATGACGCAATTTTTTTGGATTTTTGTAATGACGAATGAACACAAATAAGCCTTTTTTATAACACATTCAACATTTTCTCACATCCGGGTTAACAGGAAATGACTCCAACTTAATTTTTGTAAATGGGACACCTTGTATTATTTACCATTTTCTGGGAATGGTCTCAGACTTGATGCCTACAAATATCAGTAGAGATCTGTCTTTCAAGACCATCCTCCCGTAAAGGGAGGACTGGAAGCGAAATCAAACGACCCTATTGAGAGCTAATCTCTGCTGGTATGCTGACGGCTCCAAAACCAAAATGGGAGTAGCGCATATGGGGCAACAGCGATGCTATACTATCAGCTAGCCTCGGCAAGTACGCAACCATACACCAGTCAGAAGTGTATGCCATCGAGATGTGTGCAAGGGAAAGCATAAAAAACCAGTGCAAACACAAATCGATAAAGATATATACAGATAGCCAAGCTGCAATAAAGACTCTTGGTTCCTACCGGTGTAATTCTAAAACGGTATGGAGTTGTAAATCTGCCCTAAACGAACTGAGCAGCTGTAATGAGGTATCGCTGGTCTGGATACCGGGTCACTCGGACCATGATGGCAATGTTGCGGCCGACGCGCCTGCCAGGAGTGGTGCCCAGAGACACTTTGTCGGACCAGAACCGGTGTTGGGGATAACATCATGCACAGCAAAACGCACCTTAAAGACCTGGACAGAAAGAATGACAATCCAGTATTGGTAAAATCTTCCAGGGTTAGCTCACTCTAAGTCCTTCATTAATGGCCTGTCTGAGCCAAGGGCTAAAAAACTTCTAGAGTTAAACAGACAACAACTGAGTACTTTAGTCGGCCTATATACAGTACACTGCCGCTTGCGTCACCACATGCACCGTATTGGAGTCGGTCAGGAGACCGAGTGCCGGCTGTGTATGGAGAGTGACGAGACAGCAGAGCACGTACTGTGTTCCTGTCCGGTAGCGGACAGGACTAGATACCTGCTCTTTGGCAAGATAAAGCTTGCTCCGGAGGATGTGGATCAACTTTCGCCCACGAAGATTATCGACCTCTGCAGGAGGCTGGCTTTGTTGGGCGAAATATAAACTATTAGGCGTGAGCCACAATAGACCTTATGGTCGCTGTGAATGGACCGGTATGACCAGCTCACAAACAAACCTAACCTAACCTAACCTAACCATGTATCCGAGCGATAACTCAAAAAATACTAATATATGTATGTATGTATATATATATATATATATATATATATATATATATATATATATATATATATATATATATATATATATATATATATATATATATATATATATATATATATATATGTATGTATGTATGTATCCGAGCGATAATTAAAAAAATACTAAACTGATTTCAATCAAACTTGGCAAAAATCTTGTTTGGGCGAAAACCGAGGTCGAGTTTCTTAATGAGGCTTTATGCTCAAGTTTTTCCGGTGGAAAATAGGGGAAAACTTTTTGAAAACGATATATTTTTGTAAGTATCAGAGTACCTGGAATGAGACTTTACATGTGCTAGAAATAGTGCAAATAAACCTATGTTGTAAATTTTAAGTAACTTGGTACACAATATTTACAATTTTTTCAAAATTCAAAATAAAATCCCAAAGACATGCGTTGAAGTGACTCAGTGGTTAAAGTCCAATGGCTGACAGACAGAGTAGTTAACTGCCACGCGTAGATTAATTCATACAACAGGTATAAACCATACATCAACGGTAACCAAACTAAATATATACCAGGCAGAAAATATACTACCTGAACCAACAATCAACAAACGATCAATTATTAAAATACACTATATTTGTAGCTTTATTAACGGTCCCAAATACAGTTTTAGCGCAGCATGAATATATTATTCTGTCACATAATATAACAGAGATTTACACAAAATTAAGCCAAGTCTCTATAAAAATGATTATAAAATAGTTTCTTTGATCTTTAAACTTAAACATAAGACGTCATATAAGACCGGAAGACTCGTGGGACGTATTTCAATGGTAATTCTACTAATTCGGTAATTAATAATTGTTACGTATACTTTGAATAGAATATCCCAGGCAGGAAGCCGATCTAAAGTATCACGCATATAAAATGTTAGTTGACGTATGCCTAGATGGCGCAGGGAACTCGCGCTTGTCTCCTAAGCAAGAGCTTACGCGATCGAATCCAGCTCGATGAATGTATGTTTCTTATGTTTTATTTTAACATTTGGAGAAACAATAGTTCACAGATTTTATACGTTTTGAACAAGATCTCATTTTTGGTTAAAGTGCTTGAATAAGTTTGTCATCTTTGAGTCTGAAATTATAATTTTGTTATTCTTGATATTTAAAAATTCGGTTTGATTAGGTTCACTTAAACGATATCATACTGGCGATTATTAAGAGAAAATAACTGCTACGTTTATAATATGTAGGAGCTTTACTTTTTAAATATGAATTAAGTTTCCTTCTGGAAATCTTCTGTGCAACTTTAATGAAATTTGTAATACAAGTTTCTTTTAAAGAGACTTACACTATCTGTAGATATGGCAAAATTTAGTTCTTTAGCTTCATATAATATTGAGTTTTGGGCATTTTTCTCAAAAGGAGTTAAAACGCAAGATTTTTTGGATAATAGAGAGATATCGATGGTAACACTTTCGAAAGAATTCTTCAAATGTGCGCGTACTAGGACCTCTAAAATCGATCTTCAAGGTGTGTGTAAGTTTAAAGTATTAACTTTATTGATATGCCGTATAATAGTGTACAATGCTTATGAAAATTCCCTACTATAACGCACCTGCTGCGTACCGAAAATTTGTTTAATTGATAAAATAACACCACAAAAAAATTATTAAAATATTCGTAATGCAAAATCAAGATATCTGTTATAAAAGTCCGTCATATGATTTAAACTAAAGTAATTGTTCAAATTGTGAACCTTCTACAACTTGACAGTGATATAATCTATCAACAAAATGTCTCACTGAATTTTGTATCATCTCTGGAGTAATATGGTTGATTTCTTAAGTTATCCGCTCCTGTAATTGCTCCAGATCATTAGGTTGTTTTTTATATACCTGACATTTCAAATGACGCCACAGAAAGAAGTCCAGTGGCGACAGGTCTGGAGAACGAGCTGGCCACTCAACTGCTCCTCTGCGTCCGATCCAGAGACCAGGAAATATTTGGTATAAATAATCACGGACATTACTCGTAAAGTGTGATGGAGCTCCATCTTGTTGGAACTAAATATTATCGCTTGGATGATTTGGTCTCATTTGATTTGGGAAGAGTGCTCTATGTGCAGGTATAATTTGGTTTTTTAAGAAATTTTTGAAAAAGTCAAATATCTCGAAAATGGTTGCGTAAAGTGACATAATATGTTAGTTTTTGACGAGCAATCTAGATCCTTAATAAAAAACACCATCTTCTATTTGAAATAAGAAAGTTGACGTCTACTTCCGGTATAGCCGGAAGTCCCATACTAACATAAATATATTCAGTGAACTGGAAATTGTGAGAAACCCACGTGCGTGAATTTTGAGAATTCAATTGTGAGCCGTACTCTAGAAACAGCTAATGGAAAGTCTACGTGGGACATCATGTATTGTATAAAACTTATTTTAGATAACAATTAGGTAAAAAAATATTTAAACTCACCTCTTCCACTTCTTCCAACGAACCTAAGATCATTAAACTTGGCAACTTGGTTCTTCATAACAGCGGTACAGTTCCTCAATTCCGCACAATAGTTCTCATCATTTCCCGCCTTCACGGTGACCACGGTACCGTCCCCCACGTCCCCCAAAGCCACCACTTTGAAAGCCACAGGTAGAGTCTTGTTAGACCTCCAATGAGGAGGCAGCACAGTACACACAACATGCGGACTTCCGGTTCTTACCAGCTCACCCGGATGTTCAGCCAGCAGACCGTCAATTGTTCTTTCAGCCAACATTTCAGCCGTCAAATTGCCATAACTCCGATCGTAGTGACCGGTTGTCGAACTCACTTCACTCGCTAGATGCATTTTTTTTTACAGCTAGCGGTGGGACGTCACGTACAATCGTGCTTTTTCAACTTGAAAGACGTCATGACAAGTGAAAATCGCTGGACCGCAGCCTCCTCCAGATTCCTTTGGTGTTATTTTTTCGAGTGTGCACATATAACAAATGACACGCGATAGGGAAAAGTCAGCCGATGTGTCGAAGCGAACTGTGAGAAGGATTTTTACAAGTTAGATGCGAGAGGGCCAGGCGCAAATATGAAAAATCGCGTGTGTGGTGGCGAAACGGAGGACCGCAGCAGTGGAAAAGTGCGCGTAGGGCAGCGACGTTTTTCCCCGCCTGTTTCGGTCACCCGTCACTGATATGTTTTTCTAATTACTTGCTGCCTAGCTGGTTGCCTATGTGCTTCTCTTCTCTCCGACAGCACTACAGGTTGTTGCTTGTTGTTGTCGCCGCTCTTTCACATTTTTATGGGCCAATTACGTAGCAGATTTTATTCCGGCATTTGTTGTTTCTTTCCTCCGGTTTTTATGACGCAGTTAAGGACGATATTCGTTGAAATCTGGAAATAATTAGCAAAATTGTAACATGCTGTATTGTTGCAAGTACACAGAAAGAAAAGAAGAATGTGTGACATAAAATCTGGTGAATAAATTTAGCTCTTGGTACTATATACCAAAAATGTTTTAGTTAAATAAATCTAAAAAAGTCTGGACGCAGCAAGTGCGTTATGATAGTGAATTTCCATTAAAATATTTTAAATAGCAAATATGTGTTTTTTTAAGAAAGCAGACATCAAATTTGGTTACCAATATAACATATATAGTACAATATTTCATGAAAATAATTTTACTGTTTGAAAATATACACAAATTTGTCGAAAATAAACTTAAAATATTCCCGATAGAAACTAGTTTCCTGGCCAACCAACCTTATAGGTTAATAGCAAATATAGTTATTCAAATTTGAGGCGTTCAATAAAAATTCTCTACCATAGCGCACTTTCTGAGTCCCGAATTTATTTTCTTACAAAACATGCATTATAATTTCGTGGTCGAAATTCCAGACATTTAAGGTCAGCTCAGAACTGATACTGACCAGGGATATCCGTCTGTCTAATTAAAACAAATCATTCTTTAATGTATTTCAACTGAGCAGATTTTCCTGGCTAAGGAACTTATCCAAAGTACTGGCAAAAGAAAGGTACTCACCAAATTTGATCAAAATCGGCCGATTATTTGTTAAGTTATCGGTGTGATACACACACCCATATATATATATATATATATATATATATATATATATATATATATATATATATATATATATATATATATATATATATATATAAACATATAAAAATTGAAACTGACCCCGGATATGTGTTCTCGGGGACCTAGTGCACATTTGAAGGAATTTTTTCAAAATTCAAAAGTCGCGATCTCCTCAGTAGTGATTTTTTTCACACAAAAAGAGAGAATTCACTAATACCCTTTGAGTTGTGGGAGTCAGAAAGCCGAGAAATTTGAAATATCGATACATATATTACAATATCGACAACTAGTTAGTTATACATTTATTAGGAGAAGGTGATATAAATAAATATAGTACAAACAATGTGCCATGTTTCATTAAAATAACTTTGTTGTTTGAAAATGTACAACAATTTCCGAAAGTAAACCTAAAGTGTTCCCGAAAAAACTCGTTTTTTGGTAGACCTTATAGGTTAATAGCAAATTGAGCTATTCAAATATGAAGCATTTGATTAAAATTCGCTACCATAACGCACCTGCTGCGTCCTGAATTTCGTTTTTTACAAACATGCATTATATTTCGATGGCAAATGCAAAAATGCAAAAACATAAGGCGTGCAAGTGAGTTATGGTAGTGAATTTTCATTATAATGTTTTTAATAGCAAATATGTATGTTTTTTTCAGAAAGCAGGCATGAAATTTAATTATCAGTATAACATATATAGTAAAAACAATGTGCCATGTTTCATCAAAATAACTTTATTGTTTGAAAACGTACAAAAATTTCCGAAAGTAAACTTAAAATGTAACCGAAAAAATCCGTTTCTTGGTCAACCTTATAGGTTAATAGCAAATTGAGCTTTTCAAATATGAAATATTTAATCAAAATTGGCTACCATAACGCACTTGCTACGTCCAGAATTTCTTTACTTACAAACATGCATTATATTTCGATGGAAAATACAAGCATAAGGCGTCGTCGACTAAAAAAAAATTATTTGTATCACCAACGACTTATGGGCCACCTTGTGATTGTAGAAATATTTTTTTAAGATGTAGCTCAAGATACCCTATAATTAATGTATATATATATATATATATATATATATATATATATATATATATATATATATATATATATACATATATATATTTATATATATATATATATATATATATATATATATATATATATATATATATATATATATGTTTCATATCTTGTAGAATAACGGATATATTGAGCTTTATTGATTTTTACGAAAATTCGACAAAAGTTATATACCATTAAACGATAAACTCTATAGCTAAGACTACTGCCAAGCATCAGAGAAAGGTTATATTTAAAATGAATTTTCTGGAAACATTTTAGTAAAATGAAGGACAATGACGGTTGAAACTAAGACTGCAGGGTTTGTAAAACATTATTCTTAAGACATTTTCTTTTCAAAGCCCGTATTAGATTCACGTTCTTTACCTAAATGTTGCCAATTTTGACGTTTTGAATCGCAACTAGACGTTTTGAGGAAAACCCCAATTTATTTTTATTTAAATGCCCATAACTTTGTTGTCTTTTGACATACAGAGCTAGTAGATAACTTATAATGATATAAACCCCTTTACCAAATTTGGTTGCCCTTACCTTGTTAATTCGGGAGATATAATTTATTTTCTAAAGAAAACACAAAATTTTCCGGAAAAACCTGGATCGATTTTCCTGGCTACCAAACTTATCCAACCTATTTGCAAAAGGACGGTATTCACCAAATTTAATCAAAATCAGCCCATTATTTTTGAGTTATCGGTGTATATATATATATATATATATATATATATATATATATATATATATATATATATATATATATATATATATATCTGTTAAACAATAATTACTATCCCCTCAATCTTAAGCTTAAAAAATTACTAACAAAACTCGTTTAACGTGAGGTACAAGACCTAACTCAAAGAGAAATATAGCTACTGACTCTACTCTATCACATAATTAGTTTTTTTATGTCGCCCTTGTAACGAGTAGCGCCCCTTTATTATAGACAACTAGAAGGGAGAAGGAGAGAACATTTCACAGTCGGCTCACGTTTTGGTCCAGTTAACTATGGATGGAAGGAGCAAGGGATCGCAAATCAGCTGATTTCTGATTCATCACTCCCCTTATACAATGTGCCATTTCCCTCTGTCTCATCCGAATGGCACATCAAGTCACAAGACATGATCTCCTCCGCTGGAATTGTGCGAGGAATCGTAAAATAAGACCAATGTGGGTTATGATGAAAAATTTATAGAAAATTATAATAAGCCAATCTGACAGTGGTGTGATAATTTTTGCAAAAGTTCGCAATATTTTTATTTATTGATTTTGCCATATGTACGCTAAAAGTGTGTCAAAGGTTTTAGATGAATCACAAAATTAAAACCAGCTCCTGATGCATGACATAAGGGGCTAAGAAACACTACCGTGTATTCCAAACTGAAAGGGAATGTATCTCCGTTATTATTAGAGATAGGGAGACGGTTAGATTAGCAATGTTTTGTAGAGTTTCATGCTCGTTACAAATATGACTTGTATTTTGCCCTGCCTCTTTTCGTTTTCGAGTTATTTTGAAAAAAAAAATTTGTCGATTTCTTTTTTATTCAATATCTAAGTAGGCCTTGATCTGACATGTCTAAACTTGCACATTTTACACAGTAATCTTTTTGTGCTATTCTCAACTTTGAATTGTCATTTGTTTTTGAGCTACAGGTAGCAACGTTTATTTTATTATGGCAGCCATATTGTACTTTTCGCTCATGTGATAGACTGTGAAAAGAGCTTTCCAATGATGTACAACGTGCTTGTGAAATCTTGTGATTGCACTGACAATTTTGAGAAAAACCGTTTTGAGGATAGTTGGCTATGAAATCCAATACCAGAAAACAAATGACAAAAAAAGTGTTCAAATGGCAGTAGGCCATGGAGTCTAACAATAGAATTCTACTTTTAACATAATTTTCCGTAATGATTCACGAAAAAAAATAGGAACTTTGAGCACACCAATGAATCGGCCCATTATTACAAATGATATTTTACATTACAACATTATCCTAAAAAATTGTTATAATTTAATTAAATAGGTAAACCTAGTAAATAACTAAATTTACTAACATAACTCAATAAAAATCAGATTAATGATTTACGAAGACGCCTTTGAAAATTGTTTGATTTTTAAATGTAAGTCAACTGAAAAACAACAAAAGAAAGGTTGCTATAGATATAACACTATCGCGACAATTAAGAATACTGTCATTCTTAATTATCTAAACAATTTGAGGTGTATTTAACATGTTGCTTAAAATTTTGTACTAAATAGTTTGTTTCCTGATTATTTTATATATTATTCAACAATATGTTCAGTAACGAAGAATGTTTTGACATGTTGGAATGTTATATTCGTTCTAACCGAAATACTGAGGCAGCTGCAAAATCATATCAAAACAACTACTTAGAAAGACGACAACCAAACAGCAAACTATTTCTCAGGATAGTGACCAATCTATTGAACGACGGTAGTTTCCACGCAAAGAAACTACCAATGCCTAGAAATTAAGAAAGAAATAATGCCGTCTTACAGGTTTCAAACGAAAACACTCCGCAATCTGTTCGGTTTTATGGTGAACAAATTGACGTTCCAAAAAGTACGGTACACTGTTTATTGAAACAAAGTTATTACCGTCCATACAAACCTACACTCGTACAAGGCTTAAATGATGACGATTGCCCTAAGCCACTTCAATTCTGCAGATGGTATCAAGGAAAATGTCAGCAAGATGAAAATTTTCATTTGAAAATAAAATGGACTGATGAATCCAGATTTACAAACTGTGGTGTGTATAATCGCCAAAATAGGCATTATTGAGCAAATGAAAATCCCCATTTAAAGGAAGAAAGACGATTGCAAGACAGATTTGGTATTAATATTTAGTGCGGCTTATTAGGTAAAAAAACTGTTATTTTTATTTGTAGATTAGACATTTAATATTTTTTTAATTCAGGTAACTTTATCATTGGCCCGTTCTTTTTTGAAAATAATTTAACGGGGAAAATGTATCTTAATCTATTGAGAAATGATATCTTATCAACAATTAGAAGACTTCATGATACCTTAAACGAGATTTTGTACCAACAAGAGGGTTGTCCCCCTCACAAGGCTAGGATCGTCAAAGAATTTTTGTACCAAAATTTTAATAATCGTGTCATTTGTAACAATGGGCCGGTTCATTAGTGTGCTCGAAGTCCTGATATAACACCCATCGATTTTTATTTTTGGGGTACTCTGAAGAATAATGTGTATAAATTTCATCCACCACAAAATATCAATGAATTATGAAACAGAATCACGGAAGCTATAAATAATATTAATCAAAACACCCTCACCAGAGTTTGCAGGCATGTTTCCAAGAGGTGTATAAAGTGCATTGACAAAACGGTGGCCATATTAAACAATTTTCTATTTAGTGTCTTTTTAAGTTTTTATTTCATTATTTGTTGACTTCCGTTTCTAATTGTGTTTTTTTGTGGAGTTTAAATGTCTATTTGTTCTTGCCGGATTTCGTTATTACACTATTTCACATAATATTACCTAGCATTATTATTTAATTAAGTATTGTAAATTCAATCACAATATTTTTTATCGTGAATCATTGCGGAAAATTATGTTAAAAGTAGAAGTCTATTGTTAGACTCCATGCCCTACTCCTTTTTAAACACTTTTTTTGTCATTTTTTTTTGGTATTGGATTTCATAGCCTACTATCCTCAAAACGGGTTTTCTCAAAATTGTCAGTGCAGTTACAAGATTTTTCAAGCATGTTGTACATCATTGGAAGGCTCTTTTTACAGACTATCACAAGAGTTAAAAAATCCAATATGGCTGCCATAATAAAAACAAACGTTGATATCTGTGGCTCAAAAACAAATGAAAATCCAAAGTTGAGAATAGCACAAAAAGTTTACTCTGTAAAAAGTGTCCTTATAATGTGCAAGTCTTAGACATGTCAGAACAACGGCTACTTAGATATTGATGAAAAAAAATCGATAAATTTTTGTTTTTTTTTAAATAACTCGAAAACAAAATTTCATATTTGGAACAAGCATGAAATTCTACAAAACATTGTTAATTTAACCGTCTCCCTATCTCTAATAATAACGGAGATAGCAGTACATTCCCATCCAGTTTGGGACACACTGTATAGTGCTATAGCTTTACTTATGAAAACAGTTCTAAATTATTTTAACTATGTCCATACAGAAAATATTACAACTTCTTTAGTAAAATAGTGCTGCGAATTGAATCATAACTTGCACATAGCTGTGATAATTTATTCTCTTCAGAAAGACATTGCCATGGAATGAATTTAGGGCCTATGACTTGATCACAAAGAAAATATTCGTATTCCTGTACCCATAAACTTTTGAAACGTTATATTACTTGAGTTTTATTGAAAAAAAATGTCAATTTTCATCAGTTCACCCCTTACTTATCCCCTTCCCCCTGAAACGGTCTTACCCAAAAACAATACGAAGCGTTTCTTTCTCAGGTGCTAACTAGATACCAAAATTGAAGATGACATCTCAATTCGTTCGAAATTTATTGCGCCGATTAACAGACAGACGTACATGCCCTGAGACCAACAGATCGCCAAACAACAACATTTTCGTTCCAGAAACAAGTTTTCTACGTTTTGAGACTTTTTAAAATTTCGAAACTTTTGTCAACAACCTTTCACCCCCACACATTTAACCCCTAATTTAATTTCAACACAGAATACCAGATGTTTCATGAAATTAAAAGTTTTCTAATAAATAAACCCTAAAACGTTATATTACTCGAGTTTTGACGAAAAAATGTCAATTTTCACCAAATCATCCCTCATTCATTACCTACCCCCTAAAGCGATTTTACCCAAAAACAATCCAAACCGTTCGTTTGTCGGGTGCTAACTGTGTACCAAATTTGAAGACGACATCTCAATTAGTTCTAAAGTTATCGTGACTACAAACAGCCAGACATACACACCGACAGATAAAGAGAATTTTTGTTCCAAAATCACGTTTTCTATGTTTTGATACTTTTTACGACGTTAAGGCGAAAAAGAAATCCTTTAAATGTTTGTCGCCGATGCGATACTTCCACACATTGTGGCGATGTGGAAGTAAAACTGAGGTTGTACACCACAGTCTTCGACAAAAATAGGGCATTTATCAAATATCTTATAATAATTGCGACAAAATCTATATTGGGCAAACGCGGAAATTAATAATAACTAGATTCAAAAAGCACATAGCTTATTTCAGCTTCAATAGTGCAGAAACATTATGCGTTGCCCAGCATATGATTCACTCGGGATATAAGGTAGGCGATAGTAATGTTAAGTTATTGAAAGTAACCCAAGGGTGTAGATACCAATTTTTTCTTCCTCGGGGTGGTGAGGGGGGGTCGTTAATATAAAATATACCTGAACTATTTCAGCGATGACCTGCTCAATCTGGTTTGATGTGAGCAACGCAAAAGCATCTCGAAATCGTCTGATCATATCTTCCTTAGTCGTAACCGGATGTCCATACACTACATTCTTTATGAATCCTCAAGTGAAATAGTCTAGGGGTTTAAAGTCCTGAGAACGTGGATGCCAGACTTAAGACCCTCTATTTGATCTCTACCTGCCAGAAAACATTCGTTCCAGTGCATCACTAACAGGTACTGTGCGATGACGCGCCATCTGGCTGGTACCATGTCTGATTCCTTTCCTCGTCTGACATTCCAGATAATTGTGGTTGAATGACGGTCCTCAATATTTCTAAATAATTTTCCCCAGTAACATTCTCGGCTTAGAAATGGACACATAAAATTTGATCACCTCGAAAGAATAACAAATCATAATAATAACGAGTGGGTTGAAGTTACCTTGAATTTCATAATATGTAATCAGAACTGAAGAAAAGAAGTAAGCCGTACTTCTTACTTAGTCTGTTAGAAAATAGTTTGAAATAAAACTTTTATGTCTACGTACCTTTTACTGCACAGAATACATTGAAAGACCACCTACTCTTAAATCCTCTTCGCCAATACATTAGGATTTTCGGAAGCCCAGTAGTGACAGTTGTGTCTATTGAACATTCCGTTATTAGTGAATTCAGCCTCATCAACCCAAATGACATTATCAAAAAATTATCATCCTCATCTTTCTGTGTTATAATCCATTCACAAAAGTTGACCTTTTTTCCAAATCGGTGCTTACCAGGGGATGTACTGTTCTATAGCAGTAAGGTCTCCATTTCAGTTTTTTCAAAATTCTTCAATCGTTGAAAATGAAAGTCGCAAGTGACGCATTAATTCTCTTATAGACGCATTAGGATATGCAGTCAGAAACGCTAAAACATACACCTCGTTCTCTTCATTATGAACTTCACCTTTTGCTGTGACATTTTTTCTGTAAATGATGCATGTTGTTGTAAGTTTCTCATAACGGCATCAACAGTTTTGTGGGAAGGTGGAGGTAAATCTAGATATCGTTCTGCAAATACACGACATTTTCTTGCTGACATTCGTTGGCGTTTTCCGTGAATTAGTATAGCAGATTGATAAAATCCTGATTTGAGTATCGAGATCTTGTCATTGCTCTTTTGAGATCAAACTGAATTTTTGTACGAGAAGTAAAGTTCACTTAGTTGTATTACTTAAGTCAAAATATAACTGTCAAACTGAGAATTTGGTTACTGTTCAAGTTTGCTATTTTCCATGGCACTCTACAGCAAGCATAATACATACCCATATTGCATATTTCGAAGCTAAATATCTTAAAAACCATACAGTTTGGGTATAGGGAATGATTAACAAAATTCGAAGAGTAGTAAAAGATTTTGCCACTGGCGTTATAATATACGGGTGACCTATTTGAAAAAAAAAAGATATATCCGCGCATATGCGTTTTTAATCACCCTGTAGACAGCAATCAATCTGTCGGAAGATTGTGAGTACTAAATTAAAATATACAATAATTAAAAAAATCATGCATAACAAAGAACTTACAATTTTCATTAATTAATAAGATACTGAGGGTTGAAAGGGACATATTTTTGTAATAAAAATGACCATATCTCGTAAAGCACTCAGTAAGAGGTAACAAAACTGTATACTCTGAGAATCGTCAAAATTATCTGTATCCGAATATGTAATAATATATAGGGTGTTCCATTTAAAATAAGCGAGTTACTGTCCACTTCCGGTATAACCAGAAGTCGCAGGATATTCTTAAAAATCACCCTGTTTTGCTGTTATAGATTCACTGGCGTTACTCAAATTTATAGAAAACTCAAATCCTGCAAAAACCGATTGATTTTCATGATAAGCAACTTAAAAATAGACATGGAAAAGGCGGAGAAAGGTGCAATATTCATCATTAAAATTAAATAAATCAGGCCATTGATGCAGCAGATAGGCTGGAAAAGCATGGGGCCTCAGAAAGAATCAATACCCAAAACGTCAATTTAATTGCAGACTACTAGATAATTCACAAACAGGTAGGATCAGAGAAATGGAAAAACCACTCTCTTAAGATACAGTCTCATTATAGTCAATTTACTTTGATCTTACTTGAGATGGTTCAAAAGTACATATACATTAAATCAAATATTCCCAGATATATGTAGATCCAACTTGTGAAAAAGGCCATTGATCGCGGCTGTTTCAAAATACACCTTCACAGGTTGACAATATCATAATACCTGTTCTGCGATTATGATGGTATCTGTAACCTTGACCATATCTTTTAGCGAATTTTTTAAGAAAAATTCGCTTATGGGGAGATCTGTGTTTATATATATATATATATATATATATATATATATATATATATATATATATATATATATATATATATATATATATATATATATATATATATATATATATATATCCGACCGATAACTCAAAAAATAATGGACCGATCTTGATAAAATTTGCAGAGTACCTTCCTTTTGCAAGTGGCTTGGATAAGTTCGTTAGCCAGGAACATCGGACCAGGTTTTCCCGGAAAATTTTGTATTTTCTTTATGAAAAAATTCATATCTCCAGAAGTAACAAAGTAAGGGCAACCAAATTCGGTACACGTGTTTATATTATAAAGAGTGAGTAGAGTAGATCCCTAGCTTTAAAGACAAAGAAGTTATGGGCAGTTAAAGCAACAAATTTTGGAGTTTTCCTCAAAACGTCAAACTCGCAATTTTAAACGTCAAAATTGGCAATGTTTAGGCAAAGAATGTGAAACAAATACCGTTTGTGAAAAGAAAATGTTGAAGAGTTCTGCAAACCCTTAAGTTTCAGATTCAACCGTCATTGCTCTTCATTTTACTAAAATATTTACAGAATATCCATTTCAAATAGACCCTTTCTCTGATGTTTTGGCTGTCAGTTTAGTTAAGTTTGGTGGCTTTTTGGAGAGTTATTTGCAGGTTTAGTGGAGTTTATGGTTTAACGGTCTATAATTTTTTTAGCTAATTATAGTAGAACAAATTTGTTAATGCATTTTTGCATTTTTTATCGAAATATGCGTTTATAAGAAAAAAATCTGGACGCAGTAAGTGCGTTTTGGTAGCGAATTTTCGGTAAATTTGCAGATTAGCTCCCGAACGCTTTTCAAAAAACTGTTTTCAGAAACTAGCCCCCATCCCCACTGGATCCACAAACCCCAAGAAAAATTTCTTGTTCACACCCCCCAAGGAAGTTACGCGACCAGGAGTGAGTAGAGGGTGCATAATTTTTTTTAGCTAAATTTAATAGAACAAATTCGTTAATGCATTTTTGCATTTTTTGTTTAAATATGATGCGTTTGTAAGAAAAAAATCTGGACGCAGTAAGTGCGTTTTGGTAGCAAATTTTCGGTAAATTTGCAGTTTAGCTCCCGAACGCTTTTCAAAAAACTGTTTTCAGAAACCTGCCTAAGCCTCCACCCCCCCTGGATCCACAAAGTCCAAGGAAAATTTCTTGTTCACACTCACCAAGGAAGTTACGGGATCAGGAGTGAGTAGGGGTGTATAATTTTTTTTGGCTAATTTTCGTAGATCAAATTCGTTAATGCATTTTTCCATTTTTTATCGAAATATGATGCGTTTGTAAGAAAAAAATCTGGACGCAGTAAGTGCGTTTTGGTAGCGAATTTTCGGTAAATTTGCAGTTTAGCTTCCGAACGTTTTTCAAAAAACTTTTTTCAGAAACCTGCCCCCCTCCCCCCATGGATCTACAAACCCCAAGAAAAATGTCTTGTTCTTACCCCCCATACGGGACCAGGGGTGCTGAGCGGGGTAGGTAGTAAAAAAGAAATATGAGCAGAAAATTCGAATAAAGTGGGCTTAAAAGCTGTCTTTTTCACATCTTGAAGCCATATCCCCCTTAATCCCTGCCTACCCCGCACACCACCCCTATTCACTTCCAGTTTTCTTGTGGTTTGTGCATCCAGGTGGGGTCCTAGTAATGTTTCTGAAAACAATTTGTTGAAAAACGTTCGGGAGCTAATCTGCAAATTTACCGAATTTTCATTAAATCCTTCAAATTTCAATAACTCAATTTGCTATTAACGTAAGCTTTGTTGGATAGAAAACCAACATTTAAGTTTATTTTCGAATTTTTTTTGTATATTTTCAAACCATAAGTAATTTTGATAAAATATAGTACATTATTTCTACTACATACGCTATACCGGTAATCAGATTCATGCCTGCTAGCATTTGCTATTAAAAACATTTTTATGGAAATTCACTTCCATAACACATTTGCTGCATCTAAACTTTTGAAAAATGTTTATATATTTTCAAACAATAAGTTTATTTCAATGAAATATGGTACATTGTTTCTACTATATAGGCAACCAAGTTTGATGCCTGCTTTCATCAAAGAAAGACATTTGTTATTAAAAATATTTTAAAGAAAATTCGCTACCATAACGCACTTGCTGCGTCCAGAGATTTTTAGTTTCACAAAATCTTTGCCTCTCATAATACTCTTTGATTCCAGCACCGAACTGAATAACTGTTTTACAGTTCCTTATACACCTAATCAGGTAGCTTATTTGTATACAGCTACTGCTTTGAAAAATAGGGAATTCTGCGTGTACTTATTATTTTTGTGGTCTAATAGCTATTACGGGTGTGATATTGATGAATGTTGTCAAACGTATACAACCTAATTTGGCAATATTTGGGGAAAAGTTCACCTTTTGAATGAATTGGCGGCTATTAGTTTACAAAAACTCTGGACGCAGCAAGTGCGTTATGGTAGTGAATTTTCATAAAAATGTTTTTAATAGCAAATATGTTTTTTTAAGAAAGCAGGCACCAAATTTGGTTACCAGTATAATCTATATATTAGAAACAATGTGCCATGTTTCATCAAAATAACTTTATTGTTTGAAAATGTACAAACATTTCCGAAATTAAACTTAAATTGTTCCCGAAGAAACTGGTTTTCTGGTCAACCTTATAGGTTAATAGCAAATTGATTCAAAATTTGAAGCATTCAATGAAAATTCGCTACCATAACGCACTTGCTGCGTCCCGAATTTCTTTTCTTACAAAGATGTATTATATTTCGATGGAAAATACAAAAATGCAATAACATAGGGCGTGTTCGATTAAAAAAATTTACCAAAAAAAAAAAGAAAATTTGAATCACCAACGACTTATGGGCCACCCTGTAATTGTGGAAATATTTTTTAAGATATAGCTTAAGACACCCTACAATTAATGTATACAACTTTTTTTCGTAACTTGCATAATAATGGATATATTGCGCTTTAATGATTTTTTACGAAAATTCGACAAAAATATATACCATTAAACGATAAACTCTATAGCCAAAACTGCTGCTAAAGCATCAGAGAAAGGGTCTATTTGAAATGAATTTTCTGGGGATTTTTGAGTAAAATGAAGGACAATAACGATTGAAACTAAGAGATCAGGCTTTGTAAAACATTATTCCTGAGACATTTTCCTTCGATAGATCATATTAATTTCAGGTTCATTGCCTAAATATTAACAATTTTGACGTTTAAATTCGCGACTTTGACGTTTTGAGGAAAACCCAAATTTATTTTTCTTTAAATGCCTATAACTTTTTTGTCTTTTAACGTATAGCGCTAAATTTTGGTAGGTAGCTTACCTATAATGATATAAACCCGTGTACCAAAGTTACCCTTGCTTTGTTAATTCCGGAGATATAAATTTTTTTCGATTTTTTTGAAAGAAAACACAAAATTTTCCGGGAAAACTTTGGCGGATTTTCCTGGCTAACGAACCTATACAAGCCACTTGCAAAAGGAAGTTACTCACCTAATTTTATCAAAATCGGTCTATTATTTTTTCAGTTATAGGTGTGACACATATATATATATATATATATATATATATATATATATATATATATATATATATATATATATATATATATATATATATATATATATATAAATAAACATATAAAGTCTGAAACCGACCTCGGATTTGGGTTCCAGGGGTCCTAAATAGCGCTCATTTGAAGAAATTTTTTCAAAATTCAAAAGTCGAGATCTCCTCATTAGTGAATTTTTTTTAAGAAAATTCCCTAAAACTTTGAAATCTCAAACCAGTTTAATTCTGTTAACATAGAATTAATGCTGGTGTATCTACTACATCTCTATGTAATTCTCATACATCTATTTTGTAGCAGTTATAGACGTACAATGTTTGATTTATTTTCCACATGTAGTACTGTATTAAGTGAAGATTGGAACCTGTAATGAGCACCGATAAGTACACTTGGAGAACCCAAATCACACAACACATATTTTTAAATACCTGACGATCGTTTCACTAACAAAGTTAGCGTCATCAGAGGTACTAGAATAATTGAAATGAAGCAGTGTTGTGGTGTTATAAACTATTTGCCTAGTCCACTGTAACAAATGACTACTGCAACTGTAGAAGAATACCAGTTTTTTAGAACCTTTTTACATTCATAATCAACTTTGAGATCAAACTTTAACTTGTCATCCACAATAATCGCCAAATATCTGACACTTTTAACCACTTCTATTTCTTCTTTTTTGACCATGTTTAACTCATTTCCTACATTCAATTTGCTCTCAATAACCATGTATTTAGTCACTGTTAAATTTAACTTTAATTTATTAGAACTAAACCAGCATTTTAAGTTGGAAAAATATTCTATGAGCTTATACTTCAGTTCAATTTTTGATTTACTGAATCGTCCGCACACAATTGAAACATGCAGTTTCTCAGTGCCGTTTCAACGTTTCAATATGAAATATATATATATATATATATATATATATATATATATATATATATATATATATATATATATAATGAAAACAAAATGAGGTCCAATATACATATGCAGATGAGAAAACAAATCTGATAAAAATATAACCTGTAAGGAAATGTATAAACTTTTTGTCACTATTTGAATTTCCAAACCTCCAAAAGTAGCCTCTCTGAATAATATAGTTTAGTTTATTGCTACATAATTTTTATCTGCTGGTCACGATCACTATTATCAATGCACCAATGACAGAATAAACTATTAGGTACATGCTCCTAGCTTTTTCTGAAAAATACTTGAAATAAATACGGTGATATAAAGTAGATAAAAAAAAAATGATGACCTAAAAAATTGGAAAGGAAAATTAAATTGATAGTAATCAATCTAAAAAAAATTCACCCCCAACACAGACTGGTTATTTTACATATCTTTTAAACGGTCTAAAAATGATGAAAATTGTGGTCTGTTTTTCAGGTTTTTAAAGAGTTCCAAAAATACATTCATTTGCGCTTATTCTGCATAATTTTGGTACATACTTTGAAAATGACGTTTATATTGCTTTTCAACGGAAGCAATATAAGTAACGAAAGGGCTATCTAATTTTAAAGTATAGGTTACGATTTTTTAGTCTTCTTTTTAATATATACAGAAGTGGGTCAGTTTTAGATGGACCTTTACACTGCCATTTCTAAAAAAGTATTTATAAAGGTATAATAAGTACTATACGTTTAATCGTGCTTTTAGAAAAATATTTAACAGGCATTATGTATACAAAAAAAACATGTTTCGCTTAATAAAACCGCCAAAAGCTCATTAAGCCTGTACTGTGTGACATTACCTATATATTTAAAAATAACCTCCGTATAACAGTCAGTTATACTACAACGGCTTTAGCTCCATTCCTGGCTTTCACTTATCCATGGCCTACTCAGACTAGTTTTTTCACACAAACCACTCAAATTAAAAAAAAGTGTTTCGATCGCGGTCGTCGATCGTAAAGGACGTCGACGTTCTTTTCCCGACGCGAGTTATTCTGACATTAAGAAAGAGTATAAAAGTAAAGTCGAGGGTGGTTTGTGTGGGTGAAAAGGGGGTAGCCGTGGGCGGGGCATGTTGAGGTATACCGACACCGCTGCTGTCGCCGCCAACCAGGAAAGACGCCGGATTTTTACCCTCAAACCAGCGTCGTTTCTTAGAGGTTTACCAAGGGCAAGACGCAAGCGCGAACTACTTCTAAACGTCTTTTGCCCTTTTTTAACAATTCCGTCTCTTTCGCGCCCACACAACATCGCCATACTCACCTCTTCATCGCTTCTTGCAAAGAAAGTCCACATGACGTTTTTTAATACCGGCGTCTCGCTCCGACGCTCGGCGTCGCTTAGTGACCGTCTCTCTCGATGTCTTGAAGGTATAGCGGCGTCCTTTTTTGTAGATTATTCGGCCTGTATTTCTTCCCTGCATCTACAGGACGTCTTTTTGTTTTGTGCTGTCTCCCTCGTCGACGTTGCGTTGTCGGTTTCTTTTCTTTTTTTGAAACAGTGTCTCGCGATGCATATTAAGTATCATTTTTTGTTTATCTGGTGATGTTATATGGGTCTACGACTAATTTTTCAGTTTGCTTGATGAAACGATGAACGTGTAGTCATTTGTTTTATAGGTAGGGCATTACTTAATAAATAATTAAATTTTAAAACGAGAACAACAGACGCTTTAATGTTTTTTTTCTATTGCGGATTATGTTCTTTAATCCATTAAATTTACAAACAAAATGTATTATTTCCTGAGCATCGATAAATAAAAACTGTATACGGGGTCCACCAAGTTACCTTCTACGTATGGGAATCTTTTAGCGAATTTTCTTTAAAAAAATTACAAATGAGGAGAATCCGACTTTTGAATTTCGAAAAATTTTCTACAAAGAACCCTAGAACCCACATCCAGGGTCAGGTTCAGTTTTTATATCTTATATATATATATATATATATATATATATATATATATATATATATATATATATATATATATATATATATATATATGTATGTATGTATGTATGTATGTATGTATGAGACATACTTGGTTCTGGGTTGAACCGCGTCCAGAAGTTATGGAAACTCGACGTTTCGGCTTTTGTTTTGGAGCCATTTTCAAGAGGTAAAGGAAATATGTAAAGACACTCTAAGGCCTCAATCCGCCTACTCCTTAGAGTGGTGAACAAAGGTGGGTAAATTAAATATGTAAGGACACTCTAAGGCCTCAATCTGCCTACTCCTTAGATCTTTCTGAGGCCTAGGGTTGAACACACTGAGACCTCACAGACAATCACCGGCGAGATTTAGGGAGTAGGCAGATTGAGGCCCCGTAATCGAGCTACAACAACCCAACCCACCTTTGTCCACCAGTCTAAGTAGTAGGCAGATTGAGGCCTTAGAGTGTCCTTACATATTTCCTTTACCCACCTTTGTCCACCACTCTAAGGAGTAGGCAGATTGAGGCCTTAGAGTGTCCTTACATATTTCCTTTACCCACATTTAACCACCACTCGAAGGAGTAGGCAGATTGAGGCCTTAGAGTGTCCTTACATATTTCCTTTACCCACCTTTGTCCACCACTCTAAGGAGTAGGCAGATTGGGGCCTTAGAGTGTCCTTAGATATCTCCTTTACCTACCTTTGTCCACCACTCTAAGGAGTAGGCAGATTGAGGCCTTAGAGTGTCCTTACATATTTCCTTTACCCACCTTTGTCCACCACTATAAAGTGTAGACAGATTGAGGCCTTAGAGTGTCCTTACATATTGCCTTTACCCACCTTTGTCCACCACTCTAAGGACTAGGGAGATTGAGGCCTTAGAGTGTCCTTACATATTTCCTTTACCCACCTTTGTCCACCACTCTAAGGAGTAGGCAGATTGAGGCCTTAGAGTGTCCTTACATATTTTCTTTACCCACCTTTGTCCACCACTCTAAGGGGTAGGCAGCTTGAGGCCTTAGAGTGTCCTTACATATTTCCTTTACCTCTTGAAGATGTCTCCCCACAACAGGAGCCGAAACATCAAGTTTTCATAAATTCTGGACGCGGTTCAACCCGAGAACCAAGTATGTCTCACATTAAAGACCGCGGAAATCTTTCTGAACATATATATATATATATATATATATATATATATATATATATATATATATATATATATATATATATATATATATATATATATATATATATATATATATATATAGGTATTACACCGATAACTCAAGAAATAATAAGCCGATTTGGATTAAATTTGGTACGTACCTTCCTTTTGCAAGTGGCCTTGGATAAATTCGTTATCCTGAAAAATCGGCCCAGGTTTTTCCGGAAAATTGTGTTTTCTTTCGGAAAAATGTATATCCTCAAAAAAAAACAAAGTAAGAGCAACCAAATTTAGTGCGCGTGTTTGCATTATAAAGAGTGAACCAGGTGCCAAAATCCAGGTCATTTAGGCGAAGAACCTAAAACAAAAAAAATGTCTTAGAATATTGGATTATCACTAGTTATAAAAAAGAAGAATTAAAGACGTAAAAGCCTGTGTAAAAGATTTTTTAGATGCATCCCAGAGAAAAAGCCATTCCGAGACAATGATCCAGGCGAATGATGGTACAAAGCTTATCTGAAAAAACACCATAATATCACAACTAGAACAACAGAAGCTGTATCATCTGCTAGCTCAAAAGTATCTGAATCAGATATCGAAAATGGTTCAAAGATATCGAAACTTATTTGAGAGAAAAAAACTTGTTTCACATTCTTGATGAGCCCGAAAGAATTGTCAATGGTGGCGAAACAAACTTCATGTTGTGTCCCATAAATAAGAAGGTGGACCTCGAGGAGCTAAAAACATTTGTGAAATCGATTCCGCCAAGGCCAATTTGACAATAATGTTCACATTTTAAACTGCAGGAACATTGACGCCACCAATGATTGTCTACCCATATAGAAGGTTACCAGAAAAGATTCTCAATTATGTTCTTGATAGATCGGGCCTAGGTAATAACGAAAATGGTTGGATGAAGGCTGAGCTATTCTACGAATATATTGGAAATGCCTTCCATCCTCACGTACAGAAATTTTCATTAAATTTTCTATTCATATTGTCCGTAGATGGCCATTCGACTCACCTCACCTGCAGAGTAAGTCAACTCTGCAATGATTTGAAAATAATCTTGATCGCACGTTACCCCAATTATACGCGCATTCTCGAACTAGCAGACGTTTTCGCGTTCAAACCTTCGAAAGATTGCTGGCGAAAATATGTTTTAAACTTTAGACGCAACCATCCTGACCAATAAATTACAAGAGAAAATTTTGCGGTGATCATTGAATCAGTTGTCGAACATTCGTTGAAACCAGAGACAATTAAAAACGGCTTTAGACCATGTGGCTTATTTCCTTGGAATCCATCCGCTATCGATTTTTCCAAGTGCCTCGGAAAAGTATTTATCACTTCAAACTGATGAGTCCTCTAATGAAAAAATAGATGATGGTTATATCCTCACCCTAAATGAATTCAAACGCATCATTGAGGAAGAGAAGCTAGCTCAACTTAAGGAATATTGCAACAGGGGAGAAAACATACAAAATCTGGGATTGTTGCAAAATATATTGCAATGTTTCAAACCATCAAAAAGAACGAGTCAGTACTCCAACATTATTGCACCTGCAGAAACAATTATTGGCCAGCAAATCGATAATACAGAGTCGAATGAGAAGCATATATTGACCGATTGTATTAATATTGAAAATATTGAAAGTTGGAATGATAATTCAGTGCAGATCTTAAATAGTACCTTAAGAGTTCCCGACCTGACTGACTTCTAAAATATGCCAATAATAATCATCGACCCTTCTAAAGATATAAGTGAAAATCATAAACTTTAAAATCAAGTCTCAATTCATACTACACAACATACTTGTTTGCAAGACTACGTGAACTATCCAGTCAGGCCAGAAAGAAAAAATAAACGAAATATTGAAAAAATGCCATTTGTACTGACTTCATCTGTATGGAAACAAAAACAAGCAGATAAAATCCAGGCTAAGATTCGCTTACAACAAGCAAAAGAAGTTCGGAAAAATTGAAGACTCCAAAAAAAAGTAGAAGAGTATTGATGCAAAACGGAAGAAATATCAAAGACTTCTGAGAACTGAGAAAGATCACCAGGAAGGCAGTATTAATGAAATCGGGGATGACAGAAGATTGAGGTTATTTCAAATATTGTGATTACTCCAAAAATAGATTCAATAGAACCTATCCATTTGAATAAAGGACTTGAAAGTGGACACATAAAAGTGACTCAAAAATTTGTGAACGAATTTTCTAAATGTAACAGAGAGCATGAAGATATAATGAAAAAAATTTCTTCAGAACAAAATAGCATGAACGCGTTATATGCAGAAACAAAACTTAATGAGAATCAAGCACTACTTAAAGCTAAGATAGTCGTTTTTCACAAAAGAATTAATGAAACCGAACAGAATGATAATATTAGAGTGATCTCAAATATATCAGTTATACCGAAAGTTATTCAAAACTTCTTCTACTTATGGTGAATATTGAAGAGGAAGAGGTAAGCGTTCAAGGAAGAGTCGAAGGAAAGCTTTCCCAATTGGATAAGGGGAAGAAGAATATGAAAAAGTCCGGCGATCAAACAGTTCCAAAAATCATGTTTGCAGAAGAAAATATTTTCTCTAATAGGGATGAATCAGTCTTATCGAAAAAGGCTAAAGATATTACAAGTCCATTCAGAAATGCTTCTGTCTGTAGAAATGCCTGTTTTATTTGTACAAGAAATATCTCGATGGCATTGGTTTTTTATATGATCGAAGTAAGTTTCATTCATTTCGAAAACTTCGAAATCTCTCTCTCTCTCTCTCTATATATATATATATATATATATATATATATATATATATATATATATATATATATATATATATATATACTGCTATACCTGGATCTTGGCAGTAGTTTTTTATATGATTGAAGTAAGTTTCATTTATTTTATAAATTTCGAAATATATATATATATATATATATATATATATATATATATATATATATATATATATATAATCTACCTAGGCACCTATTTAGATGGAGAATCGTAGCTGTTTTGGCTGGGCCAATAACTGTGAAGGAATTGTCAATGATTCTAGTCAAGATGCCAATCACTATAAATCTCGACACAACAACAAATTTAATTTATCTAATATTTTTCCTTTCACAATAATCCAATTTTTTGCACCTTGTGTCAATAGGCAGACCTCTTCTGATCAAAATGAATTATTTTTTTGATATGGATGCACTAACGAATTTATAATTCTGTTTGTAATGGTAAATTTTACTTGAGATGCCAATCACTGTACTGTTTAGCCTACTCGAATTATAAAAGTATAATCAAAACCAAGCAAATCAAATAAAAGTTTTCTCTTTTTGAATCCTCAAGTACCCTGTCACTGTCGTCTGACATTTAAGAATTAAAAATATATGTTGAAGAGCTCCGAAACACGCCGTTGATTTTGATATCATAATCAATATTTCAAAGGAGAATCTTCACATCTGCAAAAACCAGCAGCTATTATTTATACAAATATCAGACCTTTTCCAAAGACACAAAATTAAATGACGAGACTAAAAATGAAAGAGAGATTCGGCTCTGCTAAACGCAGCCTGCTTTAAGCTTTTTAAAGGTTAGCCTGAAACGAAAGGGTTAAAATGAAACAAAAGAGCTTTCAAACAGCGATTAGAATAGAACGGGATTAAATGTGAACGACAAGGACATAAGAAGTTGTCCCTGCAATTGCAAGGATAAAGAGACAGTGCTTTTCCGATCAGCGGCGTAGCTGCTATTGTAAGCAAATATATATTAAAGTGGTTTGAGTCGATACTTGATGAAAACTCAATATTAAATAGAAATAAAAACAAATTTAGAGGGGATTCAGCTAGAACTATACAAGCGAGGTTTTTAGTATTAGCGAATTTTTATTAAGAAAAATTCTCTAATAGAGACGTCACGATCAAAAGCTTTTGAAAACATTTCTTCAGGTGAGCGCGAATTTGGGTCCCTAGAAGCCAAAACCAAGGTCCGTAAATTTTTTTAAATGTATATATATATATATATATATATATATATATATATATATATATATATATATATGTACCCGAGCGATAACTCAAAAATACTAAACTGGTTTCAATAAAACTTTGCAAAAATCTTGTTTGGACGAAAACGGAGGTCGAATTGGTTAACCAGCCTTCATGCTCAAGTTTTTCCGGTGGAAAATCGGGAAAAGCTTTTTGAGAACGCTATAATTTTGTATCAGAGTAACTGAATCGGTTTGCGGTGCTATCGGGGCGGCAAGGCCGCGGACGAGCCCTGAGGGAAAAAAAACTGAATCGGTTCCATGCTCAGGGACAGGGCGGTGTACAGCTCACTCGCGGGAGGGACTCTGCTGGTGGGAGTCGCGGCGGGGTGTCCGCAGGGGAGCGTACTGCCTCCCTTGCTCTAGTGCCTAGTCGTGGACGGCCTGCTAGGGAGGCTCTCGGGAGGGGGGTATGAGGTACAGGGCTATGCTGACGACATTGTATTCATAGTCCGAGGAAATGTTACACAGTCAATGTAAGAGCGCACTGAAGGTGGTGGAAAGGTGAACGGTCTGTCAAGGGCTCAGGGTGAGCCCCGAGAAAGCAACCGTCATACCGTTTACGAGGTGGAGGAACTGGGAGAGTCACAGAACTGTCACTCTATACGGTAGGAACATTCCAATCGCCAGGGAGGTAAAATATCTTGGGGTCGTATTGTACTCTAAGCTAACCTGGAATGGTCACGTTGAAAAAGTACTGCGTTAGGCAGTAAAACGTGGAGACTAAGACCTAGTATGGCCCACTGGCTGTACACAAGGGTGGTCAGACCATCGTTAACATACGCAGTAGTGGTTTGGTGGCCTAAGTGAAACACAATCCTGTGCCAAACAAAAGCTAGTCAAGATCCAGAGGATAGCTTGCCTGGGCATCACAGGGGCCATGTCTTCAACCCCAACAGCGGCCATGGGGGTGTTGCTGGACCTGCCCCCCTACATTTATATTATGTGGGAGGCCAGGCTAGGACTATACAGACTAGCCTGCAATGGTAGACTGACAATTAACCCAGGCTTTAAGGGCCATTGGAAAGTTCAGGAGATCGTGAAGGAGCCCATGTTTGAAATGAGGTCAGACTTCGCGAGCCCACGAATCTGCATAGAAAACAACTTTACAGTCAAAATCCCCGACCGCGAGGCATGGCGGGAGAAGACGCCGGGAATACCACGGGACGCGCTCGTCTGGTTCACGAACGCATCCGGCGGGGAGCGTGGGACGAGGGCAGGTGTTTATCTGGAAGGACCGAGGATAAGTCATAGTATTTCCCTCGGAATCCATGCAACAGTGTTTCAGGCCGAAATATACGACATCCTTCACTGTGTGGGAGAGAACAAGAGGAGGGGCTACACCAACAAGCGGATCCTCATAACCACAGACAGCCAGGCAGACCTTAAGGCCCTAAGTAGCCCACGGGTTAATTCCTGGCTGGTGAACATCAAAAACGTAATGCAATAAAGAATGTATATGATTGACAAAAAAATCAATAGAAGCAAGATTCAAGGAACATATATCAGCATTAGATAAAATGCACATACCTAGCTACAAATCAAACGTAGCTACACACATTCACAACACAAAACACCAAAAACCAGACATCACCCAATTACAACTAATGAAACATATTAAAGACTACAAAAAAATTGGATATCTGGGAACAATACTACATTCAACAAACAAACAATAGGAAACAATTAATCCCAGAACAAATGCAAATACAATCATTTAAAAAAACTTAATAAAAGCCATACAAATAGACAAATTATCAAACCTCAATAATCAAAACAGGAAACCGATACACTCGACACAGTCCGAAAACACAACCAACCAGAGAACAGTAAACCGACCAATAGAAGCTCAACGCGTAGACGCCACGTACAATTTCAGACATATACCCCACAGGAGCGATTATAGTCATTAGCGTGCTGATGATGAACCGGGACGGTTCGAAACTGCAGTCCACGTAACCATATAAAAAATCACAAAAAGTACAGCAAACAAATAAAGTTTATATTTAAAAGTGATTACAGTGTTGTGTAATATTCTAAAAGTACCACAACGCATTGCTCTGTTTATTAACTACACAGTAACATTTAGAAAGTTTCTATTTTAAGCTTGCCATTAATACGTCTTTTTTAACGCCTACATATATATTTTGCTTTGCAAATTGTATTTTAACTTGAGGAGAAGACAGCTGTAGAGTAAGAAGAGAATTTCGAAGTTACGAGACGAGATCTGTCTAAACTAAGTTGGTTAATTGTCGGTAATTGGTGGTGACACTTGGAGGTGTCTACGTTCGATGCAGCTGACTTCCAAGCTAAATTAAGTTTTGAAAAGTTAGGTTAGGGCGATGAAACTTCCCGAGTGTGAAAAGTTACTTTGTATAACCCACTCTTGGTGCTGCTAGTCGTAATTATTGCCTTTATTATGAGCTTTAATCGCATCACTTTCGGAATTTCAATGAGCGAGCCGCTTGATATTTCGTTATTGGGTGCAAATTACAAAGAGGCAACGTTAAGTATGATAACAAAAAGTTTTGGCTCAACGAATGCTTTATGCTGTCGAATTTTCATTAAAATTTGCTTTTTTCGCAGAAATCGAATTGCTTTCTTAAATCATCATCAGAGTTTAAACACAATGGTATTACTTTATGTCTTCTAAAATGACTACTACTTTGTTGTGTTACATCCGGAATGACTAGAGTGATGATGACTAGCGTAGGACGTAATTCAACGCCCATCGTGGTATTAGCTAGGGAGTAGTTACTTTTGATCGCTAATTTCTTTCCACAGCTTCCTGTTGCACTGTGTGAGCGTGGAAAACCGCGCCTAGAACCATCACACACACAGAAACGGCGCTCCGCACTGTTATCCACCACAGTGGCTATATCAAGGCAGTATACCCATACGTTCGACGCCGCCATCTTTCATCCATATTTCTACAGAGCCTCATGAGAGAAATAGAAAAATCGCAGTTTTCCTGTGTTAATCTACTATGTCGAAGAGCATAACTATTGGACAATTGATAGTCCCTTTATTAATCTTATTTTTAAAGGGGTAGACATTGATCCAATCAAATCCATAGCAGGTGGTAGTGGAATTTTCCTTTACGTAATAGTAAAGGATTTTTTCACGCCCGAGGAGGTACCACCCCATACATCAAGGGGCCGGTGAAGTCCCAACGGACGTTTTCGGTTCTGGTGTATAAGTCGATTTCCCTTATAAACAAAAATGATGATGGCTCCTCCTTGTACAAAATATTCCGGAGGCAAAATACCCCTCCATTCGGATCTCCGGGAGAGGGGTGTACAGGGGGCGCCAACATCAAGATTTAACATTACCTTTTCGAATATATGTGGCCTAAATTCTAACCTGAACTCCGTCCACCATTTCCTCCAGGCTAACATGCCCCAACTCCTCTTCCTCACCGAAACCCAAATCAGTGCCAAAACAGCCACTAATCACCTTAATTTCCCGGGATATGAGCTCCTTACTTCCTTTAGATTGCATGGAGGCGTGTGCGCATACGTCCGTAGCAATCTACCCTGCACCAGACTCCCCAATTTAGAAGCTGGAAGAAAAGACATACTATGGATTAAACTTTCTCTCAGGGCTGCAACTAAATTCATCTGTTGCATTTACCGGTCACCTTCTGACAACAACTATGTCCAGCTCTTTGACTACCTTTCTGAAAAAAACAGACTATCTGATTTCTGAATATCCTTCCTCCGAGGTCACTATTCTTGGTGACTTCAATGTCCATAATAAGGAATGGCTAGGATCTTCAAAAACCGATCCACAAGGGAGAGCAGCAGAGGCCTTTGCAGTCAGCAATTCTTTAGCCAATATGGTTCAGCAACCTACTTACTTTCCTCTTATCCCAACACACAGCTCAAATCCCTTGGATCTCTTTCTTACTACACAACCTGAATGCTATAAGATATCAGTCACCGCCCCCCTTGGGCGCTCAGACCACGGCATGGTTACTGCTTCCTGCGCAATGCAACCCGAGGTCACACAATCATCACACCCACGTATCGTTTGGCACTACAACTCCGCAAACTGGGACGAAATGCGGGATTACTTTTCCTCATTTCCATGGGCGTCTGTCTGCTTCTCTCATCCTGACCCCTCTGATATCTCACAAAACGTCACCGAAATTATCCAAGCTGGCATGGAATTATTTATCCCACGTACACAGAAAACCTCTTCAGCCAACCAAAAGCCCTAGTGCTCTAAATCCTGTGACAAGGCCAGACTTGAAAAGGTCAAAGCTCACAAAACGCTTCTACACAATCCCAGTCAAGAAAATTGTCAAGCATTTAACGACGCAAGAAACCGCTATGTCCGCATTCTTTCTGAGGCAAAAAACTCGTTTAATAACCACATCAAAAACAAAGTCCTCTTAAGCTCCAACGGCGGCAAACCCTTCTGGACTCTTGCTAAATCTATTGGGAATAATTTCTGCAAAAGCACGTTCCCACCTCTAGTCTCAGGGGATGAAATTGTTTCTACCGCCCTGGGCAAGGCTGAACTTTTTGCTTCGTTGTTCGCCGGCAATTCTACTCTCAACCCACCTCCAAATGTTCAACCACCAACAGTCCCTAATGTCGCGCATAAAATGACGGATATCATTTTCAAAACCAAAAAGGTACGAAAGATGCTCTCTTCTCTTATTACCAGGAAAGCCTCTGGCCTTGACGAGATCCCAGCAATTGTTCTCAAAAAATGCGCACCAGAGCTTGCTCCTGTCCTGACTCGTCTGTTTCAGATATCTTATAATAAAGGCATATTCCCTAGTAACTGGAAAACTGCTCGAGTACAACCCATCCCCAAGAAAGGATCCAAAGCGCTTCCCAGCAACTACAGGCCCATTTCTCTCCTTTCAGTCGTCTCTAAAGTGATGGAAAAGTATATAAACACCGAATTACTAAAATTTCTTGAAAAGCACGACAGGCAGTATGGATTCCGTCAGCGCAGATCGACTGCCGACCTCCTTTCCTTTGTCACCCATTCTTGGAACAAGTCTATGGAACAACACGGTGAATCCCAGATTGTTGCTTTAGACATATCCAAAGCATTCGACCAGGTCTGGCACGCAGCGCTGCTTAATAAACTTCCGGCCTATGGCCTACCACCAAAACTCTGTATGTGGACAGCAAATTTCCTCTCCAACAGGAGCATATCTGTTGTTGTGGATGGCCATTCCTCTAAACTGTATCCAGTTAATGCAGGAGTTCCTCAAGGTTCAGCTTTAGCCCCTACTTTGTTTCTTCTCCACATCAATGACCTCCTCTCGAGCACATCCAACCCAGTTCACAGCTACGCGGACGACAGCACCCTCCATTCAAATATACAATATTCTAAGCCTGTCTCTTTAGCCCAATTAGATGAGGATCGCAGACTCATGGAGGGTTCTGTCTCCATGGATCTCCAAAAAATATTAGACTGGGGAAGTAGAAATCTTGTACAATTCAACCCCACCAAAACTAAGTCTTGCTTTCTTTCTCACAAGAGATACACCAGCACTAGACCCATCACAATGAACAACCAAGTTATTCAAAGTAATGAGTCATTTTCTCTTGTTGGCATTTCTGTGGATCGAAATCTTAATTGGCACCAACATGTCACATCAATTGCAGAAGCGGCTGCTAAGAAATTAGGTTTCCTCTTCCGGGCTCGCAAATACTTTTCACCAGCTAATCTCTATACCTTATATACCTCACAAATAAGGCCAAACCTTGAATACTGCTCCCACATCTGGGGTGCCGCTGCCGCTTCTACACTCGCTATCCTGGACTCCATTCAAAAGAGAGCTATACGTCTCATCGGTGACCCTACCCTCACCCAAAGGCTGCCATCCCTTGCCCACCGACGTGCCGTTGGTGACCTCTCTCTCTTTTATAGATATATGCACGGGCACTGCTCAGAGGAGCTTTCCTCCATAGTTCCCCCACCTGCCACCCCCAACAGATCCACTAGGGGAACATAGCGAATGCACCCTTTTACTGTCCAGGTCACCAGACATAGAACATCTTGTTATGCCCGCTCTTTTGTCCCGAGGACTTCCAAGTTGTGGAATTCCTTGCCGGCACATGTTTTTCCTTCTCCTCCGAACCTCCAAACCTTCAAGTCCAGAATTAACAAGTTGCCTCTTTCCTCCTTGTAGACACCCACGGTACGATAGTATTTAGGCTGTAAGCCCTCGTGGTGTGTTGTTGAAATTAAAAAAAAATAAAAAAATCGATGCATCTGTAAGCAAAAATGGAAAGGGACAGGACGAGTAATAATGATGAAGAAATGAATATTCCATTGTCGGAGTTTTAGCCAATTTTCATTAGGAAAAATTCGCTAATAGAGAGGTCACTATAAAAAGCTTTTGAAAAATTTCTTCAGATGAGCGCCAATTTGGGCCCCTAGAACCCAAAGCCAAAGTCTGTTAAATTTTTGGTAGTGGACTTTTCCTTTACGTGAAAGTAAAGGATTTTTTCACGCTCGAGGAGGTATCACCCCTTACATCAACGTCCCAACGGACGTTTCCGGTTCTGGTGTATGAGTCGGTTTCCCTTATAAACAAAAATTATGATGACTCCTCCTTGTATAGAAGATTCCGGAGATAAAAGACCCCTCCATTCGGATCACCAGGAGAGGGGTCTGCAGGTGGCACCGGCATCAAGATTTAACATATCCTTCTTGAATATATGTGGCCTAAATTCTAACCTGAACTCCGTCCACCATTTCCTCCAGGCTAATAGGCACCAACTCCTCTTCCTCGCCGAAACCCAAATTAGTGCCAAAACAGCCACTAATCACCTTAATTTCCCGGGGTCTGGGCTCCTTACTTCCTTTAGATTGCATGGAGGTGTATGCGCATACGTCCGTAGCAATCTACCCTGCACCAGACTCCCCAATTTAGAAGCTGGATGAAAAGACATACTTTGGATGAAACTCTCTATCAGGGTTGCAACTAAATTCATCTGTTGCATTTTCCGGTCACCTTCTGACAAAAACTTTGTCCAGCTCTTCGACTACCTTTCAGAAAACACCGACCATCTGATTTCTGCATATCCTTCCTCAAAGGTCACTATTCTTGGTGACTTCAATGTCAAGGACATCACAAAACAGGGACAAAGGCTTATAAGGTAAATGGAGACTTGGTTATAGGAAGACTTGGATATATGACCAGTTGTAAGAATAACATTACTAAGTGGTTTCTAGCCAAAAGGTGATTTTATTAAGAATATAATGAAATATGTATACAAGTGATGTCAAAAATGGAAAATATTTAGTTCTAAAACAATTGGTACATTTATATTTTATTATTAATGTTTCTTTATTTAATTTTGCCACAACAGCAAGGGCGTACCCAGCGAGGGGCAAGGGGGCAGCTACTACCCTCCCCCTGGAAGCCTGGAAGCAAAAAAATAAATCCCTATAAAAAAAAATACCACCAACAAATAGGATAATTATCGTACATCTCGCAAAGCTTTACACTGGTCTAGAGCCATCTAGCGACTGGTAGCGAAATCTGTCAGCCAGTTAGTGGGATTCGAGAAAGACTGAGAGATTGCTAGAGTCTACAGGCGGCAGCCAATGAGAGAAAAGTAAATCTTCTAGAAAGGTCTCCGCCTAAACTGACCCGCCCGCCGCTACTTGATCAGTATTTGTATGTTAGTTGAACTGTTGGTGTTTACTACTAAGTATTTTTTTAAACAACCAATTATTATAGTTTATTAGTTTACCGTCTTATTTACGTTTGGAGAACACTAAGGCTGCCTAAATGGATATAAGAAACTGGTTTCAAAAAAGGTAAGTTAAGTAATTTCTCGATTTATGTAGAAAATAAAACTTTAAATTAAATTTATTATATAATATAATGAAAATTACTTCAAAATGAGATTTACACTTTATCAAAATTGTGATTTTCATTTCTTAAATGAGTCGCGTAATGTGAAATACCATTGTCCAAATCTAAATTTCTTTTGTGCTCTGAAATACGAGTTTTTACGATATAAAATTTATCGCAACTGCCGCAATTTAGTTGATAGACACCTGATTTATTTTCTTTCAAACTCCTTGCTTTATTGTTCTTAATGTATTTACTGAGATTATTGTTTGTTCTGAACGCAATATTTAAATTAAAATTTGATTAATATGATTTCAACCTATTGCTGGATTTATTGATATAGGTTAAAGCAGTGAATTACGTATTGTCTTCAACTAACGGATAAGCCTGTTTTATTGAAATTTAAATTATGTCAATTTCTATTATTTTCAGGCAGAAAACCTCTCAAACGGAAAAAGGATCAAGATGACAGTAGTGAAAGTGGAAGCAGTAATGGTGATGAAGATGGAACTAAACTGACCGAACCATCGGATTCTGTGTTTATTATGGAACAAGGGTCTAGTAATTCTTCACCTCTACACGTAGCTCTTCCTGGGATATCTAAAACGATTGAAGAATACGATGGCTACCATGAAAATGACATTGGTCGTTATGTTGGTCATGCCCTTAAGTTACCTTCAGAAAAAAGGAAGGATTTTCTTACAAATCCCTGGGTTCCACCATCAAATTACGATTTTAGTTCTGATGCCAGCGATTTGAAAAGACAATTTAACCGCCGCTGGTTAGATCAATACACTCCTTGGTTGGTGTACTCAAGTCGTTTGAAAGGTGCTCTATGTATGCACTGTGTTCTTTTTCCTCCTAGTATGGCTACAGTTAAAGGAGTTTTGGGGTCATTCATGGTAAGGTCATACGTGAAGTTTAAAGATATACATGATGATTGTAGAAAACACGTCGGCAGTCACTACCACAAAACTTCAACAGCTGCTGCAAAAGCGTTCCTTGAAAATGTTCCAGTTGATGTACAGTTGCATAGTTGTCACCAGAAGATGATTGAAGAAAACAAACAAATATTATCATCAATTATTTCATGTATCATATTTTGTGGAACTCATGATTTGCCACTTAGGAGAAAGGAAGGAGATGAGGGGGTTTTCTTTGTCATCAAGAAGGATCGACAAGAAATTGAACATGTTTCTGATGAATTACTTGAAAAATCACGTGATATCGCGGAGTAAGTCGGCGTTGAGTTAACAGTCCCACGAATTGTTCAAAAGCAAATACACAGAAGTAATCCGCCATCTGAAACTACGACTAAATATTGGAGAGGGTCGTTGATCATCCCTTATCTTGACTCTTTAACTTTATCATTGAATGTTAGATTCTCACACGAAAATACACCTGCTTTTGCCTTATCCCATCTTCATCCTTCATACATGCTAAAAATGACTTCAAAAGATTTGCAGAAAAATGCAAAATCTTTCATTGAGTTTTATGAGTTGGGTGATATCTCTGCAGAATTAGATTTGTGGTATAATCTGTGGAAAAAGAAGGATTTAGCAGGAGACAAATTAAAGGATATTGAAATGACTGCACTTTTGGAGGAGGCTAATATTTTTTTCCCTGCAAAAAGGCATGCACTCCTCATTTTAAGTGCTTTCCCATCAACTACGGCTACTGTTAAACGATCTTTCAGTACCCTTCGAAGGGTAAAGACCTGGCTGAGAAGTACAATGGGAGAAGACAGACTGACTGGGTTGTGTTTGATGAGCGTTCATCGGAAATTCTTCAAGGAAAATCAGGTCTGGATTGAAACGACAGTTTTGAACAAGTTTTGTACAAACAATAAGAAAAATTATACTACTATAAGACATGTAACTAGAATAACTTTTTTCAAGCAAATAATTGTAATAACTTAGTTGATAAAGCTGTGCTATAATTATACATAATTTTCTTAAAATTTTGATTTCATTCACCTTTTCCGCGATAAGATGTTACAACCTGAACGACCATGGCTTCCCCCCCCCCCCTAGTTTTGATTCTGGGTACGCCCTTGCACAACAGTTTTATATTCGCTGATTTACGGAATTGGCAGATTGACGTTGGAAAACACACTGGAGGAATGTGCTGACATAGGGATTTCTATGTTTACTTGAATTAAAGGTCGGTTGCAAATTGAACTTGTCACAGCAAAGCATCGTGGCATTGCATTTCATACCCACAGGTGTTTGAGTAGGTCACAGAAAACAGCTGGACACAAAAAATTCTTTGCGTTCTGAAACAAATAATAAATGCTCGATTGCAAATCAAGATTAAGAAATAAATAACGTATAAATAAATTATTGATCATGTTAGAGGATTTCTGGATATAAACTGTATGCAAAATTAAACGACTTTGTAATATAGTCAGCATTTGCGTATTTAAAAATAATTAAGTCTTGAAAAAACTTATAATTATACTTTATTAATAGAATGATGAAAGAACTTCCGATGGCGAACAAATTAGATAATAATACATTTTTAAGTAGTTAACTAGGACATTGGGATCTCAGTATAATCATTTATTTAGGTCTGATGCAAGCTTTTATTATATACCCCAAAAAAGGTTGTGACTCCAAATGACTCACAAGTGAATGGATGCGGTTAACTTTAATGCATTTTGTGTATAAGCAAATAAAGAAGCTTATAGCTAAATAGACGTTGAAAAGGGTGACGCTGATTAAAGGTGTATGACTGGCCTAGGTTATTTATGGAGTGTAGTTTTAGGATTTTCTATGTGTTTATATATTTATTCTGCTCAAGCTAACCGATTCAACTTTTAAATAAATTTTTAAATTAGTTGCTTTATTTGTATTTATAAGTAAGTTTAGTTTTAGCTATACTGGCACTTTTAAAAGCAGGGCGTATATGTGTGCTCATCTTGAAATATATATATATATATATATATATATATATATATATATATATATATATATATATATATATATATATATATATATATATATGTTCAGAAAGATTTCCGCGGTCTTTAATGTGAGACATGCTTGGTTCTCGGGTCAAAACAACACCATTTCTCAAAACGACATCCTAGTTAGCTTTGATATAGTTTCCTTATTCACCAATATACCTCTATCTGAAACCCTTGACATTCTCAAAAATAAACACAAAATTTCCCACGATACCTTAGCTCTTGTGGAACACTGCACATCTAACACTTATTTCCTTTTTCAAAACAAATTTTACAAACAAGTTCGAGGTGCTCCAATGGGTTCACCCCTCTCTCCTGCATTGGCCAACATTTTCATGGAAAACTTCGAGACACAAGCCCTCAATTCATCCCAGCTTAAACCAACCTGTTGATTAAGATACGTTGACGACATTGTCGCTGTCTGGCCACACGGCAAAGAATCTCTAGACGAATTCCTTTCTTACCTAAATAACATCAACCCCCAAATCCAGTTCACCATGGAAATGGAAAATAATTTTTCTTTGCCTTTCTTAGATGTACGCATCACTAAAAAACCCAGTCACAGGATTTCCTTACACTGTCTACCGAAAACCAACCCACACTAATCGTTATCTTAACGCCCAATCTCACCATCACCCATCGCAACTAAATTCCGTGGTTCGAACATTAGTAACACGATCCCTTAGACTAACGGACAACAACAACAAACAGACAGAATTAAACTTTTTAAGACAGACATTGCTAGAAAACGGATACGACAACAATCACATACTACGAAACATTAGAAACGCACAACAACAAACCACTACACCACAACAAGAACAAACAGCGTCCACACAACAACACACAGCGTTTTTACCATACATTAAAGGTGTCACCGACAAAATCAGCCGAATTTTCAGAACCCATAATATCAAAACCGTATTCACAACAGACCAAAAACTATCAAATCTTATAAAAACTCCCAAGGATACGATTCCAAACGAATCCCACGGAGTTTACGAAATTCCTTGTTCCGACTGTTCCCGAACTTACGTAGGACAAACAAACAGACGCATCCACAATAGAATATACGAACACACCCTCGCAGTTAGAAAATCCGACCCCTCATCGGCGCTGGCCATGCATCATATTCATACAGGGCACAAAATAGACTTCGATAATGCCAAAACAATAGCACCGGTTTACAATTTCAAAACGAGAATTATCCGCGAAGCAATCGAGATTGAAAAACGTCCCGATTGTTTAAATAAGAGAGATGATGGTCTTCGCCTTCCGACTACTTGGAAACCTATTATATCTTCTTTGCAAACACACAAAAGGGAAATGAATTCCACAGACAATTTTGTTGCATCATTATCCCCCCACTTAATTGACGGTGACCCCACTACTTTCACTGATGACGCAACAGGTAGACGAAACGACCTATATAAGACAAGACTTGCAACGAACTGCCAGATCTCTCTGAGGCCTAGGGTTGAACACACTGAGACCTCACAGACGATCTCCAGCGAGATTTGGGGAGTAGGCAGATTGAGGCCCCGTAATCGAGCTACAACAACCCAACCTACCTTTATCCACCACTCTAAGGAGTAGGCAGATTGAGGCCTTAGAGTGTCCTTACATATTTCCTTTACCTACCTTTGTCCACCACTCTAGGGAGTAGGCAGATTGAGGCCTTAGAGTGTCCTTACATATTTCCTTTACCCACCTTTGTCCATCACTCTAAGGAGTAGGCAGATTGAGGCCTTAGAGTGTCCTTACATATTTCCTTTACCCACATTTGTCCACCACTCTAAGGAGTAGGCAGATTGAGGCCTTAGAGTGTCCTTACATATTTCCTTTACCCACCTTTGTCCATCACTCTAAGGAGTAGGCAGATTGAGGCCTTAGAGTGTCCTTACATATTTCCTTTACCTCTTGAAAATGGCTCCAAAACAAGAGCCGAAACGTCGAGTTTCCATAAATTCTGGACGCGGTTTAACCCGAGAACCAAGCATGTCTCATATATATATATATATATATATATATATATATATATATATATATATATATATATATATATATATATATATATATATATATATATATATATATATATATATATTATATCTTCTTTGCAAACACACAAAAGGGAAATGAATTCCACAGACAATTTTGTTGCATCATTATCCCCCCACTTAATTGACGGTGACCCCACTACTTTCACTGATGACGCAACAGGTAGACGAAACGACCTATATAAGACAAGACTTGCAACGAACTGCCAGATCTCTCTGAGGCCTAGGGTTGAACACACTGAGACCTCACAGACGATCTCCAGCGAGATTTGGGGAGTAGGCAGATTGAGGCCCCGTAATCGAGCTACAACAACCCAACCTACCTTTATCCACCACTCTAAGGAGTAGGCAGATTGAGGCCTTAGAGTGTCCTTACATATTTCCTTTACCTACCTTTGTCCACCACTCTAGGGAGTAGGCAGATTGAGGCCTTAGAGTGTCCTTACATATTTCCTTTACCCACCTTTGTCCATCACTCTAAGGAGTAGGCGGATTGAGGCCTTAGAGTGTCCTTACATATTTCCTTTACCCACATTTGTCCACCACTCTAAGGAGTAGGCAGATTGAGGCCTTAGAGTGTCCTTACATATTTCCTTTACCCACCTTTGTCCATCACTCTAAGGAGTAGGCAGATTGAGGCCTTAGAGTGTCCTTACATATTTCCTTTACCTCTTGAAAATGGCTCCAAAACAGGAGCCGAAACGTCGAGTTTCCATAAATTCTGGACGCGGTTTAACCCGAGAACCAAGCATGTCTCATATATATATATATATATATATATATATATATATATATATATATATATATATACATATATATATATATATATATATATATATATATATATATATTATCAAATAAAAAACCTACGCAAGTTCTAGAGCTGGTCAGCTCTTTAATAGTTGGCTGGTGTGGTATACTTGCAATATGGTAGGTGGTAGTGGAATTTTCCTTTACGTGATAGTAAAGGATTTTTTCCACGCCCGAGGAGGTACCACCCCTTACAACAAGGGGCCGGTGAAGTCCCAACGGACGTTTCCGGTTCTGGTGAATGAGTCGGTTTCCCTTATAAGCAAAAATGATGATGTCTCCTCCTTGAACAAAAGATTGCGGAGGTAAAATACCCCATCGTTCGGATCTCCGGGAGAGGGGTGTACAGGGGGCACCAGCATCATGATTTAACATATTCTTCTCGAATATATGTGGCCTAAATTCCAACCTGAACTCCGTCCACCATTTCCTCCAGGCTAATAGGCACCAACTCCTCTTCCTCACCGAAACTCAAATCAGTGCCAAAACAGCCACTAATCACCTTAATTTCCCGGGGTATGAGCTCCTTACTTCTTTTAGATTGCATAGGGGCGTGTGCGCGTACGTCCGTAGCAATCTACCCTGCACCAGACTCCCCAATTTAGAAGCTGGAAGAAAAGACATAATATGGATAAAAATCTCTCTCAGGGCTGGAACTAAATTCATCTGTTGCATTTACCGCTCACCTTCTGACAACAACTTTGTCCAGCTCTTTGACTACCTTTCTGAAAAAACCGACCATCTGATTTCTGAATATCCTTCCTCCGAGGTCACTATTCTTGGTGACTTCAATGTCCATAATAGGGAATGGCTAGGATCATCAAAAATCGATCCACAAGGAAGAGCAGCGGAGGCCTTTGCAGTCAGCAATTCTTTAGCCAATATGGTTCAGCAACCTAATTACTTTCCTCGCATCCCAACGCACAGCTCAAATCCCTTGGATCTACTTCTTACTACAAATCCTGACTGCTATAAGATATCAGTCACCGCCCCCCTGGGTCGCTCAGACCACGGCATGGTCACTGCTTCCTGCGCAATGCAACCCGAGGTCACACAGTCATCACACCCACGTATCGTTTGGCACTACAACTCCGCGAACTGATACGAAATGCGAGATTACTTTTCCTCATTTCTGAGGCAGAAAACTCGTTGAATAGCCACATCAAAAACAAAGTCCTCTTAAGCTCCAACGGCAGCACCCTTCTGGACTCTTGCTAAATCTATTGGGAATAATTTCTGCAAGAGCACATTCCCACCTCTTGTCTCAGGGGATGAAATTGTTTCTACCGCCCTGGGCAAGGCTGAACTTTTTGCCTTGTTGTTCGCCGGCAATTCTACTCTCAACCCACCTCCAAATGTTCAACCACCAACAGTCCCCAATGTCGCGGATAAAATGACTGATATCATTTTCAAAACTAAAAAGGTACAAAAGATGCTCTCTTCTCTTAATATCAGGAAAGCCTCTGGCCTTGGCGAGATCCCAGCAATTTCTCAAAAAATGCGCACCAGAAGGTGCCCCTGTCCTGACTCGTCTGTTTCAGACATCTTACAATAGAGGCATATTCCCTAGTAACTGGAAAACTGTTCGAGTACAACCCGTCCCCAATAAAGGATCCAAAGCGCTTCTTAGCATCTACAGACCTATTTATCTCCTTACAGTCGTCTAAAGTGATGGAAAAGTATATAAACACCGAATTACTAAAATTTCTTGAAAAACACAGTCTAATCCACGACAGGCAGTATGGATTCCGTCAGTTCAGATCAACTGCCGACCTCCTTTCCTTTGTCACCTACTCTTGGAACAAGTCTATGGAACTACACGGTGAATCCCAGATTGTCGCTTGCCCACCGACGTGCCGTTGGTGACCTCTCTCTCTCTCTCTCTCTCTCTCTCTTTTATAGATATCTGCACGGGCACTGCTCAGAGGAGCTTCCTTCCATAGTTCCTCCACCTGCTGCCCCCAACAGATCTACCAGGGGAACAGAGCGAATGCATCCTTTTGCTGTCCAGGTCACCAGACATAGAACACCTTGGTATGCCCGTTCTTTTGTCCCGAGGACTTCCAAGTTGTAGAATTCCTTGCCGGCGCATGTTTCTCCTTCACCTCCGAACCTCCAAACCCTCAAGTCCAGAATTAACAAGTTGCCTCTTTCCTCCTTGTCGACAGCCACGGTACGATAGTATTTAGGCTGTAAGTCCCCGTGGTGTGTTGTTGAAATAAAAAATACAAATGACTGCGCTACTTAACTTTAAGGTGAAGACGAATTAATTTTTTTTTAAAATTTATTATTGATTACACAACTAATACATAAGACATAACATATACAAAGAATAATATAAACAAATATCAACGTGTGTGATATACGATAGCATGCAATGTGCAGTTTAATAAGTAAGAAACAGAAATGAACAGCTCGCTGATGGCGGGCTGCCTATTTATAACCTTTTTCACCTGGGAGGTGACTTTAAGTCCTGCTGACACAGCTTCCGAGGTTGAGATTCACAACACTGCGTCGTTCCCAAGGTGTCATATATCATGCTGATTTCAAGGTGCCTTCTAATAATTATGCTGACTCAGCTGCCTGGTTCAAAAGACACTATATCGTCGTTAGCGAATTTTTTTATGAAAATTTTTTAAAATGTCAAATGCAAACGTTTTTTTAAAGTATACCGATTGTACAGAATAAAATTATTTCTATTTTAACCCAGGGTGTGGCATTGTGTTTGAGCAACTTAAATGGATGCAGTTGAGTCACTCAGGGAGAGTGGAAGGGCATCGGTTCTATGTACTAGGCGATGTTGGGCACCTTAAAGATCCATGAGCTTGTTACAGAAAAGATTGGGTGATTGACGATCATAGACCATAGTCACGAAAGTACACCGACGTTAAAGAAACAAAATACAATATGCCGCATCAGTTTATACTAACATTTTCTCGTTCGACTAAGCAAATATTTAAGCGAACAGAGAACAGAGCAGAATAAGAGAATCAAAAGCTTAACTTAAATATTTTATAGAGGACTTAAATATCTTAAAGTAATCAATAAGGGCTGGCTGCACAATACAACTCGAGCAACCCCTTTGTGTGAACCCGATGTTCAGGGACAAGTAAGTGAAAACTTAAAACCCCTTTATTTTACTAAATACCCCATTTTACACCTCGGTGTCGAGTGTTCGTGGATTCCGCGACGGATTCTCCCTCTCTCTCTCCCCAATAATGTGTAATTTGTCACATAATATAAACTCAAGCCCTTGCCGCTTGAAGTTGCTTGTCTTTACCCTCAGTTTCGCCTCTGCAGTATCCCTATTGCACTTGTAAGGCTCTCAAGAAAATAAGTATTCGTTGCACTTGCGACAGTGTAGTAATCTTTTGATATTGTGTAGGGAAAATGTGGATATTAATAATTAGTCCGGTCAATTTAGACATTCGAAGGTGCATAAAATCCCAACAAGCTGAAAATCAATAAATTGTTCAAAATATAATTATAATTATAATTTAAAAGTTCCCCAGCATTCACGTGTATGGAATTTTTTTTATTCAAGGTCAAAAAAATGAGTTTTTTGGGATTTTCAGCAAAACGGTAAGTTTTATCATAAAAGTACTTCAGACAAAAATTGTAGATCATAAAATTATCTATAAAAAATGTATTAATACTTTTTTTCCTACGAGCCACCGTTTCTGAGATAAAACGATTCAAAAAGTTGTAAAAGTTGTTATCGTCATAATATGCACACGTTTCCACGCCACCTATGAGGTAGTGTACTTAGCGCGTTTTTTTAACGTGGTTTCCCCAGTAGGCCTACTCCACGGGTCAGTTGTGATCCTGTTTAATTTGAAACTATTGCAAAATAACGGACATTTTCAAAGATTGGAAAAGATTAAAGCGATGTAAATTTAAAAAAAAGTGGTGAAGTTCATTCGCCTGATTCGTAACTTTCAAATTCTTGTTCTTCTTCTTGATATTTTTCTTGTTCTTCTTCTTCTTCTCCTGCTTCTTCTTCATCTTCATTTTGGATGTAAGTAAACTGCGTCAATAGCTATGTATCGCATGACACTTCGTTGGAATCAAGCGAATCCTCCACTGTTGGTGATTCAACATTAGAGCACGACCGGCCTTGACAATTTGTGCATGCCAGAGAACAAAACAGTCCGACTTTTTTGCAACCACATTTAGCACTGCATCCCTTTTTGCAGTTGCAAAAAATTGTGTTCAGCAGTTTTTCCGGCGCAGGTGGGAGTAAGGTTTGAACTGGCTCTAATATATTGTTGATCAACTTCCAACCCCAGTCTGTAGGGTCTAGCTGATAACCAAGCCACACTTGAACTTGGTAATATATCCGAAAAAGATGTTGATGAGCAGCAACTGAGGTTGGAGGAAGACAAGCTAATTGAACTTGTTTTTTATTTTTAGTATTTTTAACGAAACATGCATAGCTTATGTATATTTTATATTTTAAGTATAAGTTACAATGACCAATAGAAAAATATTTCAACATATATAACAACTCTAGAGATGTATATACGTGGCGTACTCATGCATATTATGACGATAACAACTTTTACAACTTTTTGAATCGTTTTATCTCAGAAACGGTGGCTCGTAGGAAAAAAAGTATTTATACATTTTTTATAGATAATTTTTGTCTAAGGTACTTTTATGATAAAACTTACCGTTTTGCTGAAAATTGCGATAAACTCATTTTTTTCACCTTTGACCTTGAATAAAAAATTTTCCATACACGGGAATGATGGGGAACTTTTAAATTATATTTATAATTATGTTTTGAACAATTTTACTGATTTTCAGCTTGTGGGGACTTTATGCACCTTCACTCTCATTTTTTGGTCTAGATTGACCGGACTAAATGTGGATTAGAAAAAAATTTGGGACGCAGCAAGTTCGTTATAGTACTGAATTTCCATAAGAATTGTACACTATCATTATATGGCATGTTACTAAAATTCATACTTTAAACTTACAAGACCTTGAAGCTCCATTTTAGGGGTCCAGTACATGCAGATTTAAAGAATTCTTTTGAAAGGGTTACCATCGATATCTCTATTATCAAAAAGATCTTGTGTTCTAATTCCTTTCCAGAAAGATGCCAAAACGCAATTTTCTATGAAGCTAAAAAATTTAATGTTGTTATATCTGTAGGCCTCTTTAAAAGAAATTTTTATTACAAATTTCATTAAAGTTACAAAAGATTTCCAAAAGGAAACTTAATTCATATTTAGAAAAAGTATCTGCCAAATTATAAACGTAGCAGTTATTTTTCCTTATTAATCGCCAGTATGATTTCGTTTTAGTCAACCTAATCAAACCAGTTTTTTCAATATCAACAATAAGAAAAGGTCTGCAGAAAATTATAGCTTCAGACTCAAGTCGATAAGGTTATTCAGTTAAAAATCAAAATATGCTAAATCTGTAGATAGTGTAAGTCTCTTTAAAAGAAACCTTAGTTACAAATGTCATTAAAGTTACAAAAGATTTCCAAAAGGAAACTTAATGCGTATTTAGAAGAGTAAAATATTTTCCAAATTACAAACGTAGCAATTATTTTTCCTTATTAATCGCCAGAATGATTTTGTTTTAGTCAACCTAATCAAACCGTTTTTTTCAATATCAACAATAACCAAATGTCTGCTGCAAATTATAATTTCAGGCTCAAAGGTTACAAAGTTATTCAGGCTTTTTAAGCAAAAATTTATCTTGTTCAGAATGTATAAGAAGAAGAAAAGACATACTATGGATAAAACTCTCTCTCAGGGCTGCAACTAAATTCATCTGTTGCATTTACCGGTCACCTTCTGACAACAACTTTGTCCAGCTCTTTGACTACCTTTCTGAAAAAACCGACCATCTGATTTCTGAATATCCTTCCTCCGAGGTCACTATTCTGGGTGACTTCAATGTCCATAATAAGGAATGGCTAGGATCTTTAAAAACTGATCCACAAGGGAGAGCAGCGGATGCATTTGCACTCAGCAATTCTTTAGCCAATATGGTTCAGCAACCTACTTACTTTCCTCGTATCCCAACGCACAGCTCAAATCCCTTGGATCTTCTTCTTACTACACAACCTGAATGCTATAAGATATCAGTCACCGCCCCCTTGGTCGCTCAGACCACGGCATGGTCACTGCTTCCTGCGCAATGCAACCCGAGGTCACACAGTCATCACACCCACGTATCGTTTGGCACTACAACTCCGCAAACTGGGACGAAATGCGGAATTACATTTCCTCATTTCCATGGGCGTCTGTCTGCTTCTCTCATCCTGGCCCCTCTGATATCTCACAAAACGTCACCGAAATCATCCAAGCTGACATGGAATTATTTATCCCACGTACACAGAAAACCTCTTCAGCCACTCAAAAGCACTGGTTCTCTAAAGCCTGTGACAAGGCCAGACTTGAAAAGGCCAAAGCTCACAAAACGCTTCTACACAATCCCAGTCAAGAAAATCGTCAAGCATTTAACGACGCAAGAAACCGCTATGTCCGCATTCTTTCTGAGGCAAAAAACTCGTTTAATAACCACATCAAAAACAAAGTCCTCTTAAGCTCCAACGGCGGCAAAACCTTCTGGACTCTTGCTAAATCTATTGGGAATAATTTCTGCAAAAGCACGTTCCCATCTCCTGTCTTAGGGGATGAAATTGTTTCTACCGCCCTGGGCAAGGCTGAACTTTTTGCTTCGTTGTTCGCCGGCAATTCTACTCTCAACCCACCTCCAAATCTTCAACCACCAACAGTCCCCAATGTCGCGCATAAAATGACAGATATCATTTTCAAAACTAAAAAGGTACGAAAGATGCTCTCTTCTCTTAATACCAGGAAAGCCTCTGGCCTTGACGGGATCCCAGCAATTGTTCTCAAAAAATGCGCACCAGAGTTTGCTCCTGTCCTGACTCGTCTGTTTCAGATATTTTATAATAAAGGCAGATTCCCTAGTAACTGGAAAACTGCTCGAGTACAACCCATCCCCAAGAAAGGATCCAAAGCGCTTCCTAGCAACTACAGGCCTATTTCTCTCCTTTCAGTCGTCTCTAAAGTGGTGGAAAAGTATATAAACACTGACTTACTAAAATTTCTTGAAAAACACAGTCTAATCCACGACAGGCAGTATGGATTCCATCAGCGCAGATCGACTGCCGACCTACTTTCCTTTGTCACCCATTCTTGGAACAAGTCTATGGAACAACACGGTGAATCCCAGATTGTTGCTCTAGACATATCCAAAGCATTCGACCAGGTCTGGCACGCAGCGCTGCTTAATAAACTTCCGGCCTATGGCCTACCACCAAAACTCTGTATGTGGACAGCAAATTTCCTCTCCAACAGGAGCATATCTGTTGTTGTGGATGGCCATTCCTCTAAACTGTATCCAATTAATGCAGGATTTCCTCAAGGTTCAGCTTTAGCCCCTACTTTGTTTCTTCTCCACATCAATGACCTCCTCTCGAGCACATCCAACCCAGTTCACAGCTACGCGGACGACAGCACCCTCCATTCAAATATACAATATTCTAAGCCTGTCTCTTTAGCCCAATTAGATGAGGATCGCAGACTCATGGAGGGTTCTGTCTCCGTGGATCTCCAAAAAATATTAGACTGGGGAAGTAGAAATCTTGTACAATTCAACCCCACCAAAACTAAGTCTTGCTTTCTTTCTCACAAGAGATACACCAGCCCTAGACCCATCACAATGAACAACCAAGTTATTCAAAGTAATGAGTCCTTTTCTCTTGTTGGCATTTCTGTGGATCAAAATTTTAATTGGCACCAACATGTCACATCAATTGCAGAAGCAGCTGCTAAGAAATTAGGTTTCCTCTTCCGGGCTCGCAAATACTTTTCACCAGCTAATCTCTATACTTTATATACTGCACAAATAAGGCCAAACCTCGAATACTGCTCCTACATCTGGGGTGCCGCTGCCGCTTCTACACTCGCTATCCTGGACTCCATTCAAAAGAGAGCTATACGTCTCATCGGTGACCCTACCCTCACCCAAAGGCTGCCACCCCTTGCCCACCGACGTGCCGTTGGTGACCTCTCTCTCTTTTATAGATATCTGCACGGGCACTGCTCAGAGGAGCTTTCCTCCATAGTTCCCCCACCTGCTGCCCCCAACAGATCTACCAGGGTAACAGAGCGAATGCACCCTTTTACTGTCCAGGTCACCAGACTTAGAACATCTTGTTATGCCTGCTCTTTTGTCCCGAGGACTTCCAAGTTGTGGAATTTCTTGCCGGCACATGTTTTTCCTTCTGCTCCGAACCTCCAAACCTTCAAGTCCAGAATTAACAAGCTGTCTCTTTCCTCCTTGTCAACACCCACGGTACGATAGTATTTAGGCTGTAAGCCCTCGTGGTGTGTTCTTGAAATTAAAAAAAAAATGTGTGCACAATTATTTCTCCAAATGGCAAAATAAAACACAAAAAACTATATATTCATCAAGTTGGAATCGATCAAGCAACCTTGTGACTAGCACGCTACCACGCAACCACTGAGATATCTAAGGATAGGTTAACTAAAGTTTTGATTGCATGATACTTGATACCGTCTTCATGCCCGGGATATATTATAAGTATACGTAATAATTAATTATAGAATTAGTAAAATTGCGATTAAAACACATTTAACCACTGTCTTGGTCTATATGACGTATTATATTTACGCTAAAAGAAAGTATTTTAAAATCGTTTTTATAGAGACTTGGCTTGATTTTGTTTACATTTTTATTATATTATGTCACACTTTCAGTCTAAAACCATAGCATAATATGTCTATGCTGTAACTGTACTATAACGGTATTTGGGGCAGTTCATCTAGCTACACATATAGTGTATTTTAAAAACTGATTGAATCAACCAGTTAAACAACATTCACTTGGCAAATTTTTAATTTCACATCGTCTGTTATTTCAAATATTTGTGGCCGATATTTCACGATTGCTGGTTCGGGTAGTATGTTTTATGTCTGGTACTTATTTAGGCTGGCTACCGTTGATGTATAGTTTATGCCTGTTGTATGAATCAATCTACGCGTGGCAGTTAACCACTCTGCCTGTCAGGCATTGGGCTTTAACCGATAAGTCGTTTCAATGCTTGTCTTTTAGATTTTATCTTGAAAAAACTCTAAATATTGTGTACCAAATTACTTAAAATTCACAACATTTCTAGCCACATGTAAAGTCTCAATCCAGTTATTCCGATACTTACAAAAATATAGCGTTTTCACAATTATTTCTGTATATTTTTGGGGGCCTAAAATTTCCATTAAGCTGTAACTCGGCCTTAATAGATTGAAGACATGTACCAAGTTTCATTCAAATCAGTTGTATATTTCTTAGTTATCCCTCGGATGCATATATATATATATATATATATATATATATATATATATATATATATATATATATATATATATATATATATATATATATATATGTTGTTTTATACGCTGAGACAAAACTGATGGGTATTAGGCAGCTTTTCTACTTTAATGCTGCTGTATACCAGCATATTCCTCGATGTGAATTGAAGGAGTTGAGTCACAACTATAATACGAGACACTGCGCACACGCATCTAAAACAGAAAGAGCTAGGAAGACAATTGCACAGCGTTCCTATGCTTACCTTTGCGTAAGAATATATAATTCTATACCAGCCCAAATTCGCCAGCAGCATGGACTTCGAGGTTTTAAAGTCGGTTTAAAAAAGTGGATAGTTGGACTAGATCGTGAAGTAATCCACAGGGTCGTGGAGGTTAATATGCTGGTGTAGTGGTCTTTCCTTTGTATTTTGTTGTTTCTTGTGCCTGGCGTCTGACCTGTGGGGCCCGAGCATGTGTGTGTGTGTGTGTGTGTGTGTGTGTGTGTGTGTGTGTGTGTGTGTGTGTGTGTGTGTGTGTGTGTGTGTGTGTGTGTGTGTGTGTGTGTGTGTGGGTTACCCATAGTGTAGCTTAAGACATTTGGTAAAAGAGATTTTATCTATAGTCAAAAAGCATAGTTATGTTTTTTTATATTTTCCGCGAATCGCTGGAGTTCGTCTGCAGTTTTGGTTTTTGTTTGTATTTCTTTACAGTGTCAGAGTGTGCACTAGCTTATCTTTAGAGAGAATGATGTTACAAGTATCACCAACAAGTCTTCGACTTAGGTGACTTTTAACGTTATTGAACAACCAGGCTCTTGATTAGCCTTGTAAGTTATTTTGTGAGAAATGCATGTTTGTTTAATTTTGTTCAATCAGGCTCTTGATTAATCTTGTAAGTTGTTTTGTAAAAAGAGGTATATTGTTCAATAAATTATTATTATATATATAAACCTATAAAAATTTTGACAGACCTTGGTTTTGGCTTCTATGGACCCAAATTTTAGCTCATCTGAAGCAATTCTTCGCGACCTCTCTATCAGCGATTTGTTATGAACGAAAATTCGCTAAGAATGTTTTATATAATGAAGAAATCCGGAATGGATTGGAGAGATAAACGCGTTATATTTCCAAAGAACAGTCAAAATAATATAAAGGAAACCCACCAGCTCCATACTTTTGCAATTTACTAATTGAAGATACAATGAATAGACGAAACAAAAAGACAGGAAGAATAAAAATAAACGGATAATGATTCAAATAACCTTTTTTTTTTCATTATAAAGCTCTATTAATATATGAATAATGCTTACATGAAAACCAGTATGTAATAAACACTCTAGAAAGCTGGTAAGCTGGGAAAATGGATCAATAAGACAGATGAAAAATAATTTCAGGACGCAGCAAGTGCGTTATAGTAGCGAATTTTCATAAGAATTGTACACTATTACTATACGACATAATACTAAAGTTAATACTTTAAACTTACACAGATCTTGAAGATCGATTTTAGAGGTCCTAATAAGCGCACCTTTGAAGAATTCATTCGAAAGTGTTACCATCGATATCTCTCTATTATAAAAAAAATCGCGTGTTCTAACTCCTTTTGAGAAAAATGCACAAAACTCAATTTTCTATAAAGCTAAAGAATTAAGTTTTGCTATATCTGTAGATAGTGCAAGTCTCTTTAAGAGAAACTTGTATTACAAATTTCATTAAAGATATACAAAAGACTTCCAGAATGTAACTTAATTCATATTAGAAAAGTAAAGTATCTGCCAAATTATAAACGTAGCAGTTATTTTTCCTTATTAATCACCAGTGTGATTTCGTTTTAGTCAACCTAATCACACCGGTTTTTTTCAATATCAACAATAACAAAGTTAGAATTTCAGACTCAAAGGTGACAAACTTATTCAGCCGTTTTAAACAAAAATGAGATCTTGTTCAAAACGTATGAAATCTGTGCACTATTGTTTCTCCAAATGTCAAAATAGAACATAAAAAAACATACATTCATCAAGCTGGATTCGATCGCGTAACCTTCTGCTCAGGAGGGAAGCACGATACCCCCTGAGCTATCTAGGCAAACGTCAACAAAGGTTTTACGGCCTTATGTTGTGGCATTTTGGCATTTTACATCGAAATATAATGCATGTTTGTAAGAAGAGAAATTCTTGACGCAGCAAGTGCGTTATGGTAGCGATTTTTCAATAAATGCTTCAAATTTGAATAGCTCAATTTGCTATTAACCTATAAGGTTGGCCAAGAACCGAGCTTTTGCGGGAACACTTTAAGTTTACATTCGAAAATTTTTGTACAATAAAGTTATTTGATGAAACATGGCACATTGTTTTTACTATATAGGTTATACTGCTTTCTTAAAAGAGAATACACATATTTGCTATTAAAAGCATTTTTATGAAAATTCACTACCATAACGCACTTGCTGCGTCCAGACTTTTTTTTATTCCAAAACGACTATCTAATTGCAGGTTTACACTATAAATAACACCATATGCCCCTAAACAACCCTAAGGTGCATATATAAGTGCAGTTCCTCTGTTCGTTAGTCACATGTTTTTGTATCTGACAACGTCACTGCTCACTTGATACATTGTACAAATCCACAGTTTTCCAGTTTACCGATTGAGTTGCTGCTTCACTCTTGTTATAATCCTGCAGGAAACTCACAAAGCTCACTGTGACGTGACGGCAATCAATGCAGCAAATGTTGACTGATGTACTTGTCAAAGTTCGATAGTTTGTGACACTGTTGACGGTGTTGATTGTTGTTTCTCTTTAAGAATAGCATGCGCCACGCTATTCCCAGTTGTTAAATATTTGTATTCGCTGTGTTCGTGCTGATTTTTTTCTTGGGGAGTATTGGATGAGGTGCTGTGGAACTTGTCATATATTATGTGTAGACCATCATGTACATATATATAAATATATATATATATATATATATATATATATATATATATATATATATATATATATATATATATATTCATTATGTGAATGTACCTTTAATATGTGCAGGTTGTCCCATTTTGGTTGCAATTGCCGGGTATCTGGATAAATAGTAGTGATAGAACTTTGCGGTTTTTGTGAACCTGAGTTCCTTTTCTATGAAACGAAAAATGCCGCAAACAAAATTGTCATAGCCCTCTTAGTTTCCGAGCTACAGGGCACTTGCTACAGGGCACTTGCTTGTCTGACAGCTCGTAAAAACGTTAAAAACGAATCCTGTTAGTACTTTTGGTAAATTTTCAGATTAGCTCCCGAACGCTTTTCAAAAAACTATTTTCAGAAACCTGCCTAGGTCCCTCCCTGGATGCACAACCGAACTTTTTACTAGAATCTAGTGGCGTAGTTAATTTTTTCTAAAACTCTTTGGGAAATATTGATCACTGTTTGGTTTTTGTTTTTAATGGGACAGCCTGTATATTTTTCAATAAATGTATTTCCCTTTTCACGAGCTTCTCAAAAATATATAACATTATGTAGTACTAACATCAACCAAGATTGAGGCATTGTATTTGAGCAAGTTAAATGTCATCTGCACGTTCCGCCCTTCGGAGGCAACGTAAAGCCGGCGGTCCCATGTCCATGCGATTACCAATTTTCCATAAAGCAGTGCTACCTACCTAAATAAGCAGATATCTTGTACAATTCAACTCCACCAAATCTCAGCCTTGCTTTCTATCTCATAAGAGATACACCAGCCCTAGACCCATCACAATGATCAACCAAGTTATTTAAAGTAACAAGTCCTTTTCACTTGTTGGCATTTCTGTGGATCGAAATCTCAATTGGCACCAACATGTCACATCAATTTCAGAAGCGGCTGCTAAGAAATTAGGTTTCCTCTTCTGGGCTCGCAAATACTTTTCACCAGCTAATCTCTATACCTTATATACTTCACAAATAAGGCCAAACCTCGAATACTGCTTCCACATCTGGGGTGCTGCTGCCGCTTCTACACTCGCTATCCTGGACTCCATTCAGAAGAGAGCTATACGTCTCATCGGTGACTCTACCTTCACCCAAAGGCTGCCATCCCTTGCCCACCGACGTGCCGTTGGTGACCTCTCTCTCTTTTATAGATATCTGCACGGACACTGCTCAGAGGAGCTTTCTTCCATAGTTCCTCCACCTGCGGCCCCTAACAGATCTACCAGGGGAACAGAACGAATGCACCCTTTTACTGTCCAGGTCACCAGACATAGAACATCTTGTTATGCCCACTCCTTTGTCCCGATGACTTCCAAGTTGTGGAATTCCTTGCCGGCACATGTTTTTCCTTCTCCTCCGAACCTCCAAACCTTCACGTCCAGAATTAACAAGTTGCCTCTTTCCTCCTTGTCGACACCCAGGGTACGATAGTATTTAGGCTGTGAGCCCTCGTGGTGTGTTGTTTAAATAAAATAAAAATAAAAAAAACCTGACGATCGTTTCACTAACAAAGTTTGAATTGAGGAAATTCATCGGATTGGTGAACTTTGCTACAACGCGTTAAAAAATTACTAACTAATCGCGTTTTATTCTTAATAATGAAAAAAATAAATAAAAAACAGGAGATATTTAAAATGCATCCCTTAACAAAAATGTCGTCGAACGTTAATCAACATCTGAGGCGTGACAGATCGAATAGCAATCGTTATTCATTTTCTTAAGTAAATTAATCTAGTGGTTTAGTTTTGTAAACCATACTTTTTAGATATCCTCATAAGAAAAGTCTAATAGCGTATGATCGGGTGACTGTGCTGGCCATTTTATCGATCCTGGCCCCCCCTATCCACCAATGTGTAAATATTTGGTCCCTGAGAAAACCACGATTGGATACATCATATTAATCATGTGTAACATATATAATTTCACTAACGGTTTCGCTAAGTATGAACAGTCAAAATAATCAAATGAGGAGGAAACAAAAATACAGTCTTTAGTGAATTTTCTTTTGAAAAAATCACTAATGAGGAGATCCCGACTTTAAATGGCCCCATATAAAGAAGTCTAAAGGAATTAAATCCGGTGATCTACGGGCCACTCAATAGCACCTCTACGCCCAATCCATTGCTCTGGAAACTGTGTTCAGAAACTCCCTAACACGTTGTGAAAAATTCGGAGGAGCTCCATCTTGTTGAAAGACTAATTGATTTTCTTGATAGCGATCATCATTTTCAACAATGTCAATTAGTAGAGGGTAAACGATATCTTCTAGTAACTCCAAATACGTTTCGCCACGCAAATTGCCATCAAGAAAAATTGGTCCGATTAAACGGTCTCCAAAAATGCCAGTCCAGACATTCAATTTCTGTGGAGTTTGAGTGTAAACTTCGTAAAAATTTCTTGGATTATTATCTGCCGAATAACGACAATTATGACGATTGACTGTAGAGTTTAATAAAAACGTACAATCGTCTGAAAAACAGATATTGAACAGAAAGTTCCCCTTATTAGCTATTCGTGCAGTCATAACTTCACAAAACTGCAGCCGCCGATCAAAATCATTTTCATTCAGTTGTTGTACAAGATTAATTTTATACGGGTGAAATTTATGATGCTTCAATATTCGCTGAATAGTTCTTCTTTTGATGTTTGAAACAGTGGCCAATTTTCTCGAGCTCAAAGTTGGGTCTGCAGCAATTTGTCCTAAAACTTGAATCTCAATCATCTCATTTCTAACCGGAAAATCACGTTGAGGATCCCGTTTTTTGTTGGCTACTGAACCACTTTGTCGAAACTTTGCAACTAACTCCAAAATGTATTTTCTGTTAGCATGTCTGTTCGGATGTCGTTCATTAAACAAATTTGCGGTACGGTTGGCACAGTCATCGTTTTTTTTTAAAGAGTAATTATTTCAACTCTTTCTTCTACAGAATACACCATTGTGAAATTAATTTTCGGTAGTACTATCGAGTATCAAACCGACCGATAAACTGAAATAATAAACCGCATTTCCCTCGGTCCGATAAGAAATATTCTGATAGTCAATTTTTTGTTTACAAACCAAAAAAACATTGACTATCAGCACATTTCTTTTCGGAATGAGTGAAATGCGTTTTTGCATCTTCAACTGTGAATAATTTTTAAACGAGTTGGTAAAACTTCCAAAAAAAAATAGTTTGCTGAATTCAGAAAAAAAAAAGAGTTTTCAAATGATATAACACTAGACCCATGTTCCTTATTGAAAATATAAGGGCTGTTATCACCACCTTTAAGGGGTTGATGTGACAAAGTTGAATTTTATGTCAAAACATGTCTCCCTCAATATTAAAATTGACGTATTTCAGCGTTTCTTAAAACAAAATTCTCTGGACCTAAATTGGTCTGTTTCGTTTTCAGTGCGCCACCCTATATATGTTATACTGGTAACCAAATTTGATGCCTGCTTTCTTAAAATAAACCACACATATATGCTATTAAAAACTTTATGAAAATTCACTACCATAACGCACTTGCTGCATCCAGACTTTTGTTTCTCTCTTCTCGTCATACGATCTGGTTCCTTTCGTTGAACCTTAAGACCGCGTATGCCATAAAGTAAACAGCGCATTCAATTTTCGTCCACGGGCAAGTTTGCAAGTCCAAATTGAGTGTGTAATAAAGAATCAAAGTACATGGTCTGAATTTAAAAGGCGCATCTAACCAGAATCCCCTTCCCAGGACGGATACTGTTACACGCCACCGATTTAGCTATAAAGCCCTCAAAATCCATAAAAAGCAAAATACCGACAGTGTTTTCTAACACATATTCCGCACCCACATAAAATAATCCACCCCAAAATACAATTTCCCTACGAATTTTTTTGTCCCGTTTCACCGTGTTGTTATGGTATTGCTTTCACGTGTAAAAAAGCCGACGTAGAGACAATTTTAAATCCAATTTTGCCACATATGGAATGTGCTGTATGACATTTAAGTTTGACGTGACTCGAGGGAGCTATTTACTTGCCCAATCTTATACTATATTCGCAACGAGACGAGAAAGAAATTTAAGGGTAAATAAATTGGAAAGTAACGTCCTAAACAGGGGAAACTGCGGGTGGTGGATTGAAATAAGTATTGAACACGTGATGGAGTATTGGCAGCGAGCGATTTGTAACGTGATGACTTTTTGATTACCATAAGCTTACTGGCGCAAAATAAAAATCGCAATATATATACAATTTTATTTTTGCAAATTGCAAATATTTTATAAAATTTATATATTTTATATGCTTTTATCAAACACCGCTAGCTTAAATTCAAGTTGTACAATTCTAAATTCAGAGGTTGGGGTTTGTATTCATTATATCCGTTTGACTTTTTTTTAAATGTAATTTTTTCAAGTCGTCGTCTGAAAAATTTTTGTACAGAAATCCGTTCTGAACCCAAACATTGTTAAAAATTGGATGTATATTATGTGTATGAGTGCGTGTGTATGTAGAACGATTTTGTAAATGCGATAACTTTCGACAAATGTGAGCCTATGACTTCATTTTAAGTGGATTTGCATTAAGAAAATTCACTAATAGAGAGGTAGCGATGGTAATACTTGCAGAAATTTTCTTCAAATGGGCGCGAATTAACACCCCTGGAACCTAATCAGTGGAGGCCTTCGCACTCAGCAATTCTTTAGCCAATATGTTTCAGCAACCTACTTACTTTCCTCGCATCCCAACACACAGATCAAATCCCTTGGATCTCCTTCTTACTACAAAACCTGAATGCTATAAGATATCAGTCACCGCCCCCCTTGGTCCCTCAGACCACGGCATGGTCACTGCTTCCTACGCAATGCAACCCGACGTCACACAGTCATCACACCCACGTATAATTTGGCACTACAACTCCGCGAACTGGGACTAAATACTTTTCCTCATTTCCATGGGCGTCTGTCTGGTTCTCTCATCCTGACCCCTCTGATATCTCACAAAACGTCACCGAAATCATCCAAGCTGGCATGGAATTATTTATTCCACGTACACAGAAAACCTCTTCAGCCACTCAAAAGCCCTGATTCTCTAAATCCTGTGACAAGCCCAGACTTGAAAAGGTCAAAGCTCACAAAACGCTTCTACAAAATCTCAGTCAAGAAAACCGTAAAGGATTTAACGACGTAAGAAACCGATATGTCCGCATTCTATCTGAGGCAAAAAAACTCGTTTAATAACCACATCTAAAACAAAATCCTCTCAAGCTCTAACGGCAACAAACCCTTCTGGACTAGTGCTAAATCTATTGGGAATAATTTCTGCAACAGCACGTTGCCATCTTGTTTCGAGGGATGAAATTGTTTCTATCGCCCTGGTTAAGGCTGAACTTTTTGCTTCTTTGTTCGCTGACAATTCTACTCTCAACCCACCTCCAAATGTTTAACCACCAACAGTCCCTAATGTCGCGCATAAGATGACGGATATCATGAAAGATACTCTCTTCTCTTAATACCAGTAAAGCCTCTAGCCTTAACGAGATCCCAGCAATTGTTCTCAAAAAATTCGCACCAGAACTTGCTCCTGTCCTGACTCGTCTGTTTCAAGTGTCTTACAATAGAGGCATATTCCCTAGTAACTAGAAAACTGATCGAGTACAACCCATCCCCAAGAAAAGATTCAAAGGGCTTCCTAGCAACTACAGGCCTATTTCTCTACTTTCAGTCGTCTCTTAAGTGATTACTCAAATTTCTTGAAAAACACAGTCTAATCCGCGACAAGCAGTATGGATTTCGTCAGCGCAGATCAACTGCCCACCTCCTTTCCTTTGTCACCCATCCTTGGAGCAAGTCTATGGAACTACACGGTGATTCCCAGATTGTAGCTTTAGACGTATCCAAAGCGTTCGACCAGGTCTGTCATGCAGCGCTCCTTAATAAACTTCTGGCCTATGTCCTACCGCCAAAACTCTGTACCTGGACAGCAAATTTCCTCTCCAACCGGAGCATTTCTGTATCCAATTAATGCAGGAGTCACTCGAGGTTCAGCTTTAGCGCCTACTTGGTTTCTTCTCTATATCAATGACCTCCTCTCTAGCACATCCAACCCAGTTCACAGTTACGCGGATGGCAGGACCCTCCACTAAAATATACAATATTCTAAGCCTATCCCTTTAGGCAAATTAGATGAGGATCGCAGACTCATGGAGAGTTCTGTCTCTATGGATCTTCAAAAAATATTAGATTGTCGCTTTAGACATATCCAAAGCATTCGACCAGGTCTGGCACGCAGCGCTGCTTAATAAACTTCTGTCCTATGGCCTACCACCAAAACTCTGTACCTGGACAGCAAATTTCCTCTGCAACCGGAGCATTTATCTTGTCGTGGATGGCCATTCCTCTAAACTGTATCCAATTAATGCAGGAGTCACTCAAGGTTCGGATTTAGCGCCTACTTGGTTTCTTCTCCACATCAATGACCTCCTCTCTAGCACATCCAACCCAGTTCACAGTTACGCAAATATACAATATTCTAAGCCTGTCCCTTTAGCCCAATTAGATGAGGATCGCAGACTCATGGAGAGTTCTGTCTCTGTGGATCTCCAAAAAATATTAGACTGGGGAAATAGAAATCTTGTACAATTCAAGTCCACCAAATCTCAGTCTTGCTTTCTATCTCATAAGAGATACACCAGCCCTAGACCCATAACAGTAAACAACCAAGTTATTCAAAGTAATGAGTCCTTTTAACTTATTGGCATTTCTTTGGATCGAAATCTCAAATGACACCAACATGTCACATCAATTGCAGAAGCGGCTGCTAAGAAATTAGGTTTCCTCTTCCGAGGTCGCAAATACTTTTCACCAGCTAATCTCTATACACAGCACAAGTCATAGACTTATTGTGTATTGCATATTGTATAATTTAATTGAATAAATAATATATACCTTACAAATAAGGCCAAACCTCAAATTCTGCTCCCACATCTGGGGTGCCGTTGCCGCATCTACACTCGCTATCCGGGACTCTATTCAGAAGACAGCTATACGTCTCATCGGTGACCCTACCCTCACCCAGAGGCTGCCATCTTTTGCCCACCGACGTGCCGTTGGTGACCTCTCTCTCTCTCTCTCTCTCTCTCTGTTATAGATATCTGCCCGGGCACTGCTCAGAGGAGTTTTCTTCCATAGTTCCTCCACCTGCTGGCCCCAGCAGATCTACCAGGGGAACAGAGCAAATGCACCCTTTTACTGTCCAGGTCACCAGATATATAAGATCTTGTTATGCCCACTCTTTTGTCCCGAGGACTTCCAAGTTGTAAAATTCGTTACCGGCACATGTTTTTCCTTCTTCTCCGAACCTCCAAACCTTCAAGTCCAGAATTAACAAGTTGCCTATTTCCTCCTTGTCGACACCCACGGTACGATAGTATTTAGGCTGTGAGCCCTCGTGGTGTGTTGTTGAAATAAATGAAAATAAAAGAAAAAAGAAACTGAATATTATATTGGGTCGATCTAACTAAGAGGATAAGTTTGTTTATCTTTGAAAATGTGTGGATCGTAGCCGGAATGAGAAGTACTACAAAACTTGTACACGAAACAAAGCTGAAGCATAACATTTGAGTGTGTGTGTCGACAAATATACATTGAACAGCAGTTTATGTGGATGTTTTGTCCCACCATCCTTCAAAAAGGTAGCAGAGTAACTGGGCAATATATCGTCGAAAAAAATTTTTATATTAATAACTTTTGATGCACAGCTTAAATTATCTACGATACTTAATAGCTATCTACATCGCAAAAAGCCAGTGAAACTTTACCAAGTATACTCGATGATCGTTTTAATAGTGAAGTTCCTTGTTCTCTGTCTTGCAAATAACTTATATGTAAGCCTCAAGCCGAGAGCGTGGATAAAATCGTTAAAATTTCACTGAAGTGTCGAAGTCTGTACATCTTGATCCAGTGTGCCGTGAAACATCATTAAATCCGGAGCTAATGACGACACTTTTGCTGCAACAAGTTCAGTGTCACGTCTAAGTTCGACTCTTGCCAGTCTTTTCAGATTGAGCCTAATTCTCTCCAAGATCTAAAATAAACACTAAAACACTATAACCGTCTTACGAGTTAGTCTGTTTTTATATAATTAGAAACTAGACTATGTTTAAACGAACGGAGAATGATTTAGGGGTAACAGGGAAATTGTCCAATAATTAATATTGTATATTAAAAATTACCACAAATGAGAATGAAAAAACTTTATAATTAAGTCTCGATGAGGTTTAAGTCCATTCTTGTTCCCCCTAACTCTTCAATTGTCATGCGTTGTGCTTCTATTTATCTGTTTGTTGTATCGTGTTTGAGTAAATCTGTTTCATTTTTCTGTGACTTTTTTATGGTTATATATTTATATTTATTTATTTATTCCTTTTAGTGAATTTTATTTAAAAAATTCACTAATGATGAGATCCCGCCTTTTGAATTTTGAAAAAATTCCTTTAAATGAGCACTTATTAGGCCCCGAGAACACATATCCGTGGTTAGTTTCAATTTTTATATGTATATATATCACAACGATAACTCAAAAAATAATGGGCTGATTTTGATCAAATTTGGTGAGTACCTTTCGTTTGCCAGTGGTTCGTTAGCCAGGAAAATCAGCTCAGTTGAAATAGATTAAACAATGATTTGTTTTCATTAGACAGACGGATTCCCCGGTCAGTATCGGGTCTGAGCTGACGTTAAATGTATGGAATTTCGACCACGAAATTATAATGTTTGTAAAAAAAATAATCGGGGCTCAGCAAGTGCGTTATGGCAGCAAATTTTTATTTAATGCCTCAAATTTGAATAGCTCAATTAGCTATTAACCTATAAGATTCCTTGGCAAGGAAACTAGTTTTTTCGGGAACATTCTAAGTTTCTTTTCGAACATTTTTTGTACATTTTCAAACAGTAAAGTTATTTTGATGAAATATTTATGTATTTTAACGACGCAAGAAACCGATATGTCCGAATTCTTTCTGAGGCAAAAATCTCGTTTAATAACCACATCAAAAATAAAGTCCTCTCAAGCTCCATGGGCAGCAAACCCTTCTGGACTCTTGCTAAATCTATTGGGAATAATTTCTGCAAGAGCACGTTCCTACCTCTTGTTTCAAGTGATGAAATTGTTTCTACCGCCTTGGGCAAGGCTGAACTTTTGCCTCGTTGTTCGCCGGCAATTCTACTCTCAACCCACCTCCAAATGTTCAACTACCAACAGTCGCGCATGAAATGACGGATATCATTTTTAAAACTAAAAAGGTACGAAGGATACGCTCGTGTCTTAATACCAGGAAAGCCTCTGGCCTTGCCGAGATCCCAGCAATTGTTCGCAAAAAAATGCGCACCAGAACTTGCACCTATCCTGACTCGTCTATTTCAGATATCTTACAATAGAGGCATATTCCCCAGTAACTGGAAAATTCTCGGGTACAACCCGTCCCCAAGAAAGAATCCAAAGCGCTTCCTAACAACTACAGGCCTATTTCTCTCCTCTCGGTCGTCTCTAAAGTGATGGAAAAGTACATAAACACCGAACTACTAAAATTTCTTGAAAAACACAGTCTAATACACGACAGGCAGTATGGATTCCGTCAACGCAGATCAACTGCCGACCTTCTTTCCTTTGTCATCAATTCTTGGAACAAGTCTATAGAACTACACGGTGAATCCCAGATCATCACTCTAAACATATACAAAACATTCGACCAGGTCTGACACGCAACGCTACTTAATAAACTTCCGGCCTGTGGCCTACCACCAAAACTCTGTACCTGGACAGCAAATTTACTCTCCAACCGGAGCATTTCTGTTGTCGTGGATGGCTATTCCTCTAAACTGTATCCAATTAATGCAGGAGTCCCTCAAGGTTCAGCTTTAGCCCATACTTTGTTTCTTTTCCACATCAATGACTTCGTCTCTAACACATCCAACCCAGTTCACAGCTACATGGATGACAGAACCCTCCACTCAAATATACAATATTCTAAGCCTGTCTCTTTAGCCCAATTAGATGAGAATCGCAGACTCATAAAGGTTTCTGTCTCTGTGGATCTCGAAAAAATATTAGACTGGGAAAGCAGAAATCTTGTACAATTCAACTCCACCAAATCTCAGTCTTGCTTTCTCTCTCATAAGATATACACCAGCCCTAAACCCATCACAGTGAACAACCAAATTGTTCAAAGTAATGAGTCCTTTTCACTTGTCACCATTTCTGTGGATCAAAATCTCAATTGGCACCAACATGTCACATCAATTGCAGAAGCGGTTGCTAATAAATTAGGTTTTCTCTTCCGGGCTCGCAAACACTTTTCACCAGCTAATCTCTATACCTTGTATACTTCACAAATAAAGCCAACCCTTGAATACTGCTCCCACATCTGGGGTGCGGCTGCCGCTTCTACACTCGCTGTCCTGGACTTCATTCAGAAGAGAGCTATACGTCTCATCGGTGACCCTACCCTCACCCATAGGCTGCCATCCCTTGTCCACCGACGTGCCTTTGGTGACCTCTCTCTCTCTATCTTATAGATATCTGCACGGGCACTGCTTAGAGGAGTTTTCTTCCATAGTTCCTCCACCTGCCGCCCCCAACAGATCTACCAGGGGAACAAAGCGAATGCATCCTTTTACTGTTCAGGTCACCAGACATAGAACGTCTTGTTATGCCCGCTCTTTTGTCCCGAGGACTTCCATGTTGTGGAATTCCTTGCCGGCACATGTTCTTCCTTCTCCTCCGAATCTCCAAACCTTCAAGTCCAGAATTAACAAGTTACCTCTTTCCTCCTTGTCGACTCCCACGGTACGATAGTATTTAGGTTTTGAGCCCTCGTGGTGTGTTGTTGAAATAAAAAAATAAAAAAATGAAAAAAATAAATCAAAATCGGCATATTATTTTTTGAGTTATCGGTGTGATATATATATATATATATATATATATATATATATATATATATATATATATATATATATATATATATATATATATATATATATATATATATATATATACATAAACATATAAAAATTCCAACTGACCCCGGATATGTGTTCTAGGGGGCTAACTAGCGCTCATTTGAAGAAATTTGTTCAGAATTCAAAAGTCTGGTTCCGTCATTAGTGATTTTTTCAAGAAAATTCATTAAAAAGAGATATTTGCTATTAAAAACATTTGTATGAAAATTTACTACCATAACGCAGTTACTGCGTCCAGACTTTTTAAACATGTTTTTGTCACCAGCCGGTCAACGAAATTTTCGTCCTCCTTTCGCCGAGGTGTAAAAAGTTGCAGAACATCTATCTAAAAAACAGGTGACTGTGCATTACACAGAGACAAAGTGATCCCGGTTGTCTTTTCAGGGGACACACTGGGAGCACGTCGTAACTCATTTACGAATTTCAGCAGTCTTAACGAGTGCAATTTTTAGATTCTTTAAAACGCCTTTTGGCTTCTTGAGCAAATCTTGATAACATTCCCGAAGCAGATTAAGCGAATTAAGGATTTCTGTATTCGAACACTCCAACTTTGCTGAAAATAAATTTAATAATCGAATGATTTTTTATTCGAGATGAAGGTCGTGTCTTTAAAGGAATTCGATGAGTTTCGTTTTTTTCGGTTAAGTGCTCAACATTTTTACATTAGCAATTTTGTAGAGAAAAAGATGCCTTCAGAAACCAATTATGTGTAATGGCTGGAATTTTATTTAATACTATTTATGTAATGCTATATATCCCAAGTACACTTGGAGAACCCAAATCACCACAACACGTCTCTTTAAAGACCTGATGATCATTTCACTAACGTTATTAGCGTCATCAGAGGATGAAAATTCTAAGCTATTTACTACTAGACATCACCTCTTATACTGAGTTTCAGGTAGAGACCTTGTAACGATTACCTTTCGTTACTGCTTTAATTATTCAAAATAGAACCGCAAGAGACTTAATTAAGAGCCGCCAATCCAATATCTGTAAGGCAATTCATGTTATAATTTCAAAATTATTTTCATAAAAAGTCGCTTAATCTTCAAGTACCGTAAACGATTTACTGCATTTCTAATTTGTACGTTAGAATTCAATATATGTTTGCCATGGGAAACTACCTCCCATTATTACCGAACAAATATTTCCAGGAACGAAATAAGCATTTAAAATATTGTTTATCTGTAATTTTCCGGTGACCTTATCCACGAAAAACCGTTGGAAACGTTGCAGACAATTGGTGGCAAAAACCTTCAACTGCGAACACGGGAGGTGCGACGTCGTGATTTCACCACCGATTGGAGGTCTCGTTTTACCACATTCGAAGAATGGAGGCTAGAAACAGCTCGCGCACAGCCACCAACCGTCACAGTAAGAATTTTTGCGTGCAACGACTAACAATTTGCAGAACCCGAGGACTCTCTGCTGAGCCTTGAAGGAGTGAACACCGTCAGTTTTCGGTGGCTATTAAATTATCTTAAAACGGGGTTGTAATGTTCTTTCTGTTATCTGTACAACCTAATAATTATTGTCAGTGATTGTTCGGAGTGATTCAAGTGATTTTCGAGTTTGATAAAACATCGTATTCAGCATAAAAACTCGAGCTAACTCGTGGTTCTTTGTTCCGAACTGTTGACTTCTTGCCGTAATTAGAAAGAATTCCTGGTTATTATCGAACCTTAAGTAAATTGGTAGTGAATTTTACTGAAGAAAATTCACGTTTTAATTGCGATTTGCAAAGTTTCCATCAAGCGAATTCAGAACATCGACATAGGTGTCAAATGGTCTAGTAATATTGGAGCAATAACATACACGGGCCCAATAATCTCTGATGAGAAGTCCCAGTCGGTTTCCCCAGTTTTTCCGCTCTTATTGGACTCTGGAATCTGTGTCAGGCACTCATGATTGATCCAACCTAGAAAGCATCTTCACAGGGTCATCAGGTAACCTAATACCGGAAGACTGGTGAGTCTAAACAAATCTTTTCTCTGAATCAGCAGAATTTTCATGCTGAAATCTAAGATCTGAAGTTTTAATAACCTGAACTTGCAAAATCACGTAGTCAAGTTTGAGCTTAAACAGTGTCAGGGAGCTGCTGTTAGCATAACTATAAATTTCCTGTTTAATCTCTAAGATTTTGTCAATTTTGTAAATTTAAACACATAGTTCTTGAAAATGTAATGAGCAAATTTTGTCTGTAAAATATCTAACCTATACATTCTCGTTAATATCTCTTATTTTCATAATTAATGTAGAAATTTCACGTAGGAATATATTAAATAAATTTTCTTTTCTTTTCTTTTTTTAGCCTCGCTCAAAGAACTGGCCAGTTAATTCACTAGAAAACCTAGCAATTAATTGACAAACGTCAGGTAATTTACCTAATCATTTGTGTTTGTTTTTGAGCGATACCCTAAGTAATTAACAGTAACATTTTAGTAATATGCAACTATCTTTATCTTATTGTTTTGGCATATGTATGTAAATTAATAATTTCTTGTTCTTGAAATTCTTGCTGTTTATTTGATATCTATTTGTGTGAAACCAATGTTTATTTGAGATGTATCAATCATTTTATTTCATTCTATTCGCTATTCCAAATTTAGTTTGTATGAATAAATTCAATATTTTGTTACATTAACATATCTGTTTAATTGAAGAGTAATTCCTACTTAGTATCTACTTTCTCTTGACGTCGCCACAAACAATTTATTCTTACTAACTAATATCTAAATATCTAAATTTCTATGTAACCTGGCACTAGTCTGGAGAGCCCACAAATATAGGACTCTGGCCGGTGCGAAGCAAACAAAGGAAGAAAACGTGAGTATCAAACTACATCCAGATCTGTCAACCTCCTTAAAAGTGCTGCTAATCCTAATAAATTTGATTATCTGATAGATAGCTACTTTAGGGTACGGTGTTATAGGCAATTGTGACCTCACCATTGAGCAGATCTATATCCACCTGAGGTCAATCACAATATACCACGGTTCTTGTACTTAAAGCTTTTCTTTTAAGGAGGTAACAACCTATACTGAGAGGGAGACTAAAACGCAGGCAAGTTTTCTGTATATTGTATTTTTATTGCCGGACGAGGTTTTTGAACTTCCTTTATAACTTTGCCTGGTAATTTTCTGAATATTTTATCTGTATCAGAGACAGAGGACAAACAAAGGAATACAAATCAGTGACGGCGCTCGGTTTAAGGAACTTTTGTTTTTTATTGCCTTACAAATATAAATACTTTCGTACGCATCTAGCTTCGCTGGTTGTCTAACATGTTCGATAAGTTTCAGATTTTCTTTATCAATGTGGTGGTTATTATCCCAAATATGTTTGCCACGCATTACTTGTCTACACTGAATGGGTTGCAGCTAATCTCAGTAAATTGTTGGACATAAATTGTAACGATTACGTTTCGTTACTGCTTTAATTATTCAAAATAAACCCGTAAAATACTTAATTTAGAGCCGACAATCCAATATCTGTAAGTCAATTCATGTTTTGATTTCAAAAATTATTTTATAAAAAGTCGCCAATGTTTAACTACCCTGAACACCGTACTGTATTTTAAATGTGTACGTTAAAAGTCAAATATCTAAAGACGCAATATGGCTTTGTTAATAAATGATATGTCACATTTTCCCAGAAGAACGTTTAAGTAAACAAAGTATCCGTGGAGAATAATCCAGAACAAATTATTATTTCATCAACAACCTTGAGGTACCAGTCCATTATCAAATGTTAATGGGGAGCCGAAAATGTATCTGCAGCTCGGTGATGAAATTAACCTTGAAGGTCCTGAACTTTAGGCGTGGGACGTCAAGGGAATGACGTCACGGGCGGCGGTTGAGAAAAGGCGCCAAGCCAGCCGAGATGTCGGTTGGATTAACCGCAAACGAGGACTCTTTTCCTGGCGTTCGTAGAGTAAACACCCTTCAGTTTAGGTTGCTATTAAATTATCTTAAAACGGGGTTGTAATGTTCTTTCTGTTGTCTGTACTACCTAATAATTATTGTCAGTGATTGTTCGGAGTAATTCAAGTGATTTTCGAGTTTAAATAAACATCGTATTCAGCATAAAAACGCGAGCTAACTCGTGGTTCTTTGTTCCGAATAGTTGATTTCTTGCCGTAATCAGAAAGAATTCCTGGTTATTATTGAACCTTAAGTCAATTGGTAGTGAATTTTACTTGAGCAAATTCACTTTTTAATTGCGATTTGCAAAGTTTCTATCAAGCGAATTCAGAACACCGACATTGGTTCAAAAAGGTCTTATAGTATTGGAGCAATAACATTCACCGGTCCAATAATCGCTGATGGGATGTCCCAGTCGTTTTCCCCAGCTTTTCCGCTCTTATTGGAGTCTAGAATCTGTGTCAATCACTCATAATTTATCCCACCTGGAAAGCATCTTCACAGGCTCATCAGGTAACTTAATACCGGAAGACTGGTGAGTCTAAACAAATCTTTTCTCTGAATCAGCAGAATTTTCATGCCGAAATATAACATCTGAAGTTTTAATAACCTGAACTTTCACAATCACGTAGTCAAGTTTGAGCTTAAACAATGTCAGGGAGGTGCTGTCAGGATAACTATAAATTTCCTGTTTAATCTCTAAGATTTTGTCAATTTTGTAAATTTAAACACATAGTTCTTGAAAATGTAATTAGCAAATTTTGTCTGTAAAATATCTAACCTATACATTCTCGTTAATATCCCTTATTTTCATAATTAATGTAGAAATTTCACGTAGGCATATATTAAATAATTTTTCTTTCCTTTTTTTTTTAGCCTCACTCAAAAAACTGGCCAGTTAATTCACTAGAAAACCTAGCAATTGATTGAAAAAACGTCAAGTAATTTACCTAATCATTTGTGTTTGTTTTTGAGCGATGCCCTAAGTAATTAACAGTAACAATTTAGTAATATGCAACTATCTTTATCTTATTGTTTTGGCATATGTATGTAAATTAATAGTTTCTTGTTCTTGAAATTCTTGCTCTTTATTTGATTTCTATTTGTGTGCAACCAATGTTTATTTGAGATTTATCAATCATTTTATTTCATTGCATTCGCTATTCCAAATTTAATTTGTATGAATAAATTCAATATTTTGTTACATTCACATATATGTTTAATTGAAGAGAAATTCCTCCCTAGTATCTACTTTCTTTTGACGTCGGCACAAACAACTTATTCTTACTAACTATTCTCTAAATATCTAAATTTCTATGTAACCTGGCACTAGTCTGGAAATCCCACAAATATAGGACTCTGGGCGGTGCGAAGCAAACAAAGGAAGAGAACGTGAGTATCCAACTACATCCAGATCTGTCAACCTCCTGAAAAGTGCTGCTAATCCTAATAAATTTGATAATCTGATAGATAGCTACTTTAGGGTAGGGTGTTATAGGCAATTGTGACCTCACCATTGAGCAGATCTATATCCACCTGAGGTCAATCACAATATACCACGGTTCTTGTACTTAAAGCTTCTCTTTGAAGAAGGTATATATATATATATATATATATATATATATATATATATATATATATATATATATATATATATATATGTATATATATATATATATATATATATATATATATATATATATATATATATATATATATATAACAAGATATAGGCGCGGGTGACCTGAATGATGTATATTTTATTGGCAAGACTAGTAATTTAAAGTCCTTTAATAGTAAAGTGTTCCTTATATTTAAGAAAAACAGAATTTTTAAAGTGTGCTTATACTTAAAAACATAATTTGGGAACGAAATTTTTTTGTTTGTCGGTCTGTCGGTCTGGCGGGCTGTCGGTTTGTCGGTCTATCGGTCTGTCGGTGTGTCGGTCTGTGGATATGTATGTCTGTATGTTTGTAGCCAGTTAGAGCGAATTGACATATTGTTTCTTGAGACTCCTGCTCTGTATGCATATTGTCTGCAGTGTAGAGGATATGCTTCCAGTACACCGCCCCTAATGTGCGGGTCGAGCAGTTTTTCCATTAGAAGAAGGACATGAGACTTATTGGCCTCAGGGACTTTGCCTGGTCTGTTGGTCGCCCAGGTTTAGGAATAAATACAACCCTGGCCACTCTTCATGCCCTTGGAATGTACTTTAGAGCCAGGCTGGCCCTTACAATAAAGGTAAGCGCCGGCTCCAGTATGTCTTTACCCTGTTCGAGCATGATGGGCATTATTCCATCAAATCCCGGCATTTGAATGGCTTGAAGCTGTTAATGGCCCATCTGATTTTGCTTCATGTAACCACCTCTTTACTGTCCAGTCTACTCTAGATGCCCGCCTGTACAGCGCCTCTATTTCTGACTGTTTCCAGTCCAGATGTGATTGGTTTATTATGTTGCAGTCGGGGAAGTGCGTCCGTAGTAGGACTTCCATAGTTTCCTCACCCGAGCTTGTAAAGCCTCCCGTCGATATTTTAAGGGAGCCTATGTTGGTCTGAGTGCCCTTGGACAGGATCTTGTGTAGTCGAGCACTCTCGGATGTGATCTCCATATCCTCGCAGTGCCTCCTCCACGACTCCTTTCTGGCGTCGCTCAGTCTTTTGTTAAAGCTTGTTAGGGCATATCTATATTCATCCCATGCTCCCGACCTTTTGGCTGCGTTGAACAGCTTACGAACCTGAGGTCCTCGTTCCATCAGGGGACATTCCTGGTAGACGCCCTCATTTTCAGTGCGAAGCTGGCGTTATAGGCCGAGGTGATTACGTCTCTCACTTGGGCTGCCGCAATCTCGAGGTCTATTGAATTGTCTATGGTACTCTTAACCCCCCACAGTTCCACTGCTAGATCCGCCCTGTAGGCTTCCCCGTTCATCTTCAGAGGGTCCTCGCCATACCGTTTGTCTTTCGACTTTGGAGATTTCAAACCGGATGTATCTGTCGTCTGAGCTACTCACTGCCCCAGACACAGCCCAGTTCTTAACAAAGTCGCCCAGAAACTGGGTGGAAACTGTTAGAGCTAAAACTTCCTCACGCCACCGCCGTGTTCTGACGAAGGTCGGTTTATTACCTCTACTCAATATGTCTAAATTAAATTTCATAAAGAATTGTAAAAGTGAGTCACCTCTAGAGTTTGTGTCCGAGCGTCCCCACAACTCATGGTGCGTGCTCGCATCCATGCCGATAATGGTCTGCTATCCACCTTGTCTTCTACCCACCATCAGCTGTTCCAATTCCTTGGGTGGAGGAGGGTCCGTGCTGTCCCCTGGTAGACAGGCCGATCCGACATTGATGTCCCTCGGCCCATCCGCTCCTCCACTTCGAATTTTGATCGTTGCCAGGTCCCTTGAACAGAAATTCATTAAAGGCAGAAACTCTATCCCTTCCCTGACAAAAATTCAGGCCCTTGGGTTCTCGTTGGATCTGCTGTAGATGAGCTTTCCAGCAGCTCCGCCAAGTCTTTTGTTATCTCCTTTATAGGAGTACGGTTTCTGGATGAGGGCCACAGCGGTGTTCCTGAGAAATTTGGTACACAGTTAGCAGCCAACAAGCCAACGGTTCGGATTGTGTTTGGGTAAAATCGCTTCGGGAGTGGGGATGAATGTGGAATGATTTGGTGAAAATTAACATTTTTCGTTAAAATTCGAGTAGCACAACGTTTTAGGGTTTGTTTATTAGAAAACTTTCAATTTTATCAAAAATCTGGTATACTATGCTAAAATTAAATTAAGGGTTGACTGTGCGGGAGTGGAATGCCGGTGACAGAAATTTCGAATTTTTTTTGCTAAAACGGAGTAAGAAATCGCAAAACATAGAAAACTTGATTCTGGAACCAAAATGTTTTCTGTGTCAGTCTGTCGGTCGGTTTGTCTGTCGGTCTTAGTAATAACTTTCAAACGAATTGAGATATCATCTTCAAATTTGGCATCCAGTTATTAGCACCCGACAATCGAACGCTTCGAATCGTTTTTGGGTAAGATCGTTTAATGGTGTAGGGGATAAATGAAGGGTGATTTGGTGAAAATTGACATTTTTCGTTCAAATTCAAGTAATATCACGTTTCAGAAGTTTACAAGGAGAGGAACATGAATATATTCTTTGTGGCAAGTCATGGACCGTATATTTATTTTATGAGAATGTCTTCCTTAGGAGAGTAGATTATAACAGCAATGTGGAAAGTATGATTCAATTTGCAGCACTATATAAATTGGTTCCCATAGATTTATTTTATTTTTATGAAACCATTTAATTGCTTTTCACAATTAGTACGATCTAAATTATTATTTTAAGAAAAAATTGACATCCTTTAATATTAACCATCCATGACCTTTGATTTTCAATAACCCACATTAATTTCGACAACATAATTGTCACGCTTTTAGCGTGAATTTGCCAGCGGTGTCTTTTCTCTTTGTGAAGTGAAGTGCAAATTAAAAACACAAATAGCGAGTGCTCCATGGAGAATTCTGCAGTTGGATCTTTTGTGTATGGAAGAACGAGACTTTTGTTCCGGAAAGGCGTTAATTATGATGGCTGGTGGACCGAGATGTAACCAAAGAAACACTCTCAATTATTCATAACTCTCTTTCAGAGAAAAAAGCGCTCGAAACGGAATAAAACATGACAGGGTAGGTTTCTTTTTATCTCCGGCTTTGTCTTTATATTTTGTACTCGTCGCTTTCACCTAACAGATATAAATTGTGTTCGTTCGCAGCTGCAATATTAGTTAGGTTACTGACTAGAAAGAGGTTTGTGAAAGGCAGGATTAAAAAGTGAATTTGTGAGCAGGTGCATATACAATTTTTGTGTATCAGCGTTTGCTGACGTTTCTAAATTTTAAATAAGAGACACTTTGGGAGAGGACATGACTGTGCACAAAAGGCTACATGCTGTCAATTTTGACACATCTGTTTGCGACGCCTATTAACGCCCCAAACAGGGCAGATATCACCATTCCATCCCATACTGTTTTATAATCTATTTCCTGAATGGTCATAATTGTCAAAACAATTCTGCAAATAAAGAGTCGAGACGCAGCAAATGTGTTACAGATGCGAATTTTTTTTTTTTTTTATGTCAACAACACACCACGAGGGCTTACAGCCTAAATACTATCGTACCGTGGGTGTTGACAAGGAGGAAAGAGGCAGCTTGTTAATTCTGGACTTGAAGGTTTGGAGGTTAGGAGGAGAAGGAAAAACATGTGCCGGCAAGGAATTCCACAACTTGGAAGTCCTCGGGACAAAAGAGCGGGCATAACAGGATGTTCTATGTCTGGTGACCTGGACATTAAAAAGGTGCATTCGCTCTGTTCCCCTGGTAGATCTGCTGGGGGCAGCAGGTGGGGGAATTATGGAGGAAAGCTCCTCTGAGCAGTGCCCGTGCAGATATCTATAAAAGAGAGAGAGGTCACCAACGGCACGTCGGTGGGCAAGGGATGGAAGCCTTTGGGTGAGGGTAGGGTCACCGATGAGACGTATAGCTTTCTTTTGAATGGAGTCCAGGATAGCGAGTGTAGAAGCGGCAGCTGCACCCCAGATGTGGGAGCAGTATTCGAGGTTTGGCCTTATTTGTGAAGTGTATAAGGTATAGAGATTAGTTGGTGAAAAGAATTTGCGAGCCCGGGAGAGGAAACCCAATTTCTTAGCAGCCGCTTCTGCAATTGATGTAACATGTTGGTGCCAATTAAGATTTCGATCCACAGTAATGCCAACAAGAGAAAAGGACTCATTACTTTGAATAACTTGGTTGTTCATTGTGATGGGTCTAGGGCTGCTGTATCTCTTGTGAGAAAGAAAGCAAGACTTAGTTTTGGTGGGGTTGAATTGTACAAGATTTCTACTTCCCCAGTCTAATATTTTTTGGAGGTCTACGGAGACAGAACCCTCCATGAGTCTGCGATCCTCATCTAATTGGGCTAAAGAGACAGGCTTAGAATATTGTATGTTTGAGTGGAGGGTGCTGTCGTCCGCGTAACTGTGAACTGGGTTGGATGTACTAGAGAGGAGGTCATTGATGTGGAGAAGAAACAAAGTAGGGGCTAAAGCTGAACCTTGAGGAACTCCTGCATTAATTGGATACAGTTTAGAGGAATGGCCATCCACAACAACAGATATGCTCCTGTTGTAGAGGAAATTTGCTGTCCAGGTACAAAGTTTTGGTGGTAGGCCATAGGCCGGAAGTTTATTAAGCAGCGCTGCGTGCCAGACCTGGTCGAATGCTTTGGATATGTCTAGAGCAACAATCTGGGATTCACCGTGTTGTTCCATAGACTTGTTCCAAGAATGGGTGACAAAGGAAAGGAGGTCGGCAGTCGATCTGCGCTGACGGAATCCATACTGCCTGTCGTGGATTAGACTGTGTTTTTCAAGGAATTTTAGTAGTTCGGTGTTTATATACTTTTCCATCACTTTAGAGATGACTGAAAGGAGAGAAATAGGCCTGTAGTTGCTAGGAAGCGCTTTGGATCCTTTCTTGGGGATGGGTTGTACTCGAGCAGTTTTCCAGTTACTAGGGAATATGCCTTTATTGTAAGATATCTGAAACAGACAAGTCAGGACAGGAGCAAGTTCTGGTGCGCATTTTTTGAGAACAATTGCTGGGATCTCGTCAAGGCCAGAGGCTTTCCTGGTATTAAGAGAAGAGAGCATCTTTCGTACCTTTTTAGTTTTGAAAATGATATCAGTCATTTTATGCGCGACATTGGGGACTGTTAGTGGTTGAACATTTGGAGGTGGGTTGAGAGTAGAATTTCCGGCGAACAACGAAGCAAAAAGTTCAGCCTTGCCCAGGGCGGTAGAAACAATTTCATCACCTGAGACAAGAGGTGGGAACGTGCTCTTGCAGAAATTATTCCCAATAGACTTAGCAAGAGTCCAGAAGGGTTTGCCGCCGTTGGAGCTTGAGAGGCCTTTTTTTTGATGTGGTTATTAAACGAGTTTTTTGCCTCAGAAAGAATGCGGACATAGCGGTTTCTTGCGTCGTTGAATGCTTGACGATTTTCTTGACTGGGATTGTGTAGAAGCGTTTTGTGAGCTTTGACCTTTTCAAGTCTGGCCTTGACACAGGATTTAGAGAACCAGGGCTTTTGAGTGGCTGAAGAGGTTTTCTGTGTACGTGGAATAAATAATTCCATGCCAGCTTGGATAATTTCGGTGACGTTTTGTGAGATATCAGAGGGGTCAGGATGAGAGAAGCAGACAGACGCCCATGGAAATGAGGAAAAGTAATCCCGCATTTCGTCCCAGTTTGCGGAGTTGTAGTGCCAAACGATACGTGGGTGTGATGACTGTGTGACCTCGGGTTGCATTGCACAGGAAGCAGTGACCATGCCGTGGTCTGAGCGACCAAGGGGGGCGGTGACTGATATCTTATAGCATTCAGGATTTGTAGTAAGAAGGAGATCCAAGGGATTTGAGCTGTGTGTTGGGATACGAGGAAAGTAAGTAGGTTGCTGTACCATATTGGCCAAAGAATTGCTGACTGCAAAGGCCTCCGCTGCTCTCCCTTGTGGATCGGTTTTTGAAGATCCTAGCCATTCCTTATTATGGACATTGAAGTCGCCAAGAATAGTGACCTCGGAGGAAGGATATTCAGAAATCAGATAGTCGGTTTTTTCAGAAAGGTAGTCAAAGAGCTGGACAAAGTTGTTGTCAGAAGGTGACCGGTAAATGCAACAGATGAATTTAGTTGCAGCCCTGAGAGAGAGTTTTATCCATAGTATGTCTTTTCTTCCAGCTTCTAAATTGGGAAGTCTGGTGCAGGGTAGATTGCTACGGACGTATGCGCACACGCCTCCACGCAATTTAAAGGCAGTAAGGAGCTCATACCCCGGGAAATTAAGGTGATTAGTGGCTGTTTTGGCACTGATTTGGGTTTCGGTGAGGAAGAGGAGTTGGGGCCTGTTAGCCTGGAGGAAATGGTGGACGGAGTTCAGGTTAGAATTTAGGCCACATATATTCGAAAAAGATATGTTAAATCTTGATGTTGGCGCCCCCTGTACACCTCTCTCCCGGAGATCCGAATGGAGGGGTATTTTGCCTCCGGAATATTTTATATTCCGGAGGCAAAATACCCCTCCATTCGGATCTCCGGGAGAGGGGTGTACAGGGGGCGCCAATTTTCATAATATGTAGTAGTTAATGCAACACACTTTATCTTCTAAGCTTATGGATGGACCACTTTATACTTATTCATGTTAAATTTTCATATGGCATCTGGTCAACTTTCTTCCTGATCGAGCAAATCCACAAAATCCAGAGAATGTGATATAGCTTCAGCAAGATGAAGCACCAGCACATTACGAAATCTCCATCCCACAGTACCTCGACTTAATATTTCCAAATCAGTGGATAGAAGGTAAAGATCGCTAGAATGGCCAGCACAATCACGCGAGCACATTTCACAGTTATTTTCAGTTTTCTAAGTTTTCTGTCTGATAGCGGACTCGATATATATATATATATATATATATATATATATATATATATATATATATATATATATATATATATATATATATATATGTATGTATGTATGTATGTATGTATGTATGTGTATGTATGTATGTATCACACCGAAAACTCAAAACGAAGAGACCATTCAGAAGAGAGCTATACGTCTCATCGGTGAGCCTACCCTCACCAAGGGCTGCCATCCCTTGCCCACTGACGTGCCGTTGGTGACCTCTCCCTCTTTTATAGATATCTGCACGGGCACTGCTTAGAGGAGCTTTATTCCATAGTTCCTCCACCTGCTGCCCCCAACAGATCTACCAGGGGAGCAGAGAGAATGCACCCTTTTACTGTCCAGGTCACCAGACATAGAACATCTTGTTATGCCCGCTTTTGTCCCGAGGAGTTCCAAGTTTTGGAATTCCCTGCCGGCACATGTTTTTCATTCTCCCCCGAACCTCCAAACCTTCATCTCCAGCATTAACAAGTTGCCTCTTTCCTCCTTGTCGACACCCACGGTATGATTAGTATTTAGACTGTAAGCCCTCGTGGTGTGTTGTTGAAATTTTAAAAAAAGAATGGAAATAATGGGCCGATTTTGATTAGATTTAGTGAGTACGTTCCCTACACAAGTGGCTCTGAGAAGTTCGTTAGCCAGAAAAATCGCACCAGTTTTAACTGTAAAATTATTTTGTATTCTTTTGAACAAAATTGGTATCTCCGGAAATAATAAAGCTAGCACAGCCAAATTTGTTACGCAGCTTTAGATTGTGAAAGGTTTTTTTCCCATTAGGGCTCGTCTGCGTCTTTGCCGCCCAGATAGCACCGCAGCCTTTGGCTTATTGTGCATGCCCTTTGTCCTTTCTACTCCATCCAGTCCAAAATCACTCTGCCTTGAACTAGTCTGCACAGCAATTGGTAAGGTGAAGTTTTATATTGTTATGTCTCCGGTCTAGGCTGACCGTAGATCAGTTGTCTTTTGCAGTCCAGAGCCTTACACTCGCATAAGATGTGCTAGGCTGATTCCTCCCCCTCGCCGCAGAGTCTGCATGCCAGGTCCCCTTCGAACCGCCCCATTTTATGTAGGTGGTTCTTGGTAGCCAGGTGTCCCTTCAAGGGTCCTGTTATGTTCTTCTGCTAAGATTTAGCAGCTCCACAGCCCTCTTTGAACTGGAATCTCCCAATCAGTGTCTTCCCATGTCTGAGCCCTATACAATCTACCCAGTATGCCTTATGCAGGTCCCTGACCCAGGACTTGATGGTTCCCCTGGCCGTGCCATTATATACGCCCAGGACCGGTTCTGGTCCCATAAATGGTTCTGCTGATCCCCTCTTCGCGAGACTATCAGTTTTTTCATTGCCTTTGACCCCCGAGTCACCCAGCACCCAGATGAGGATGACCTCATGCTGCCCAGCCAGGTCGCTCGTCTCGTCTCGGCATTCACTAACTAGCCTGGAATTTACCCGTCGGCTACTTGGGGCCTTAAGGGCTGCCTGGTTGTCTGTGGCTATGAGGATCCACTTGTTGGTGTAGACCTCCCTCTTGTTCTCTCGCACGCATTGCAAGATTGCATACATTTCGGCCTGAAAGACCTTTGCATGAGCCCCGAGGGAAATACTGTGACTTAACCTCAGGCTTTCCGAATAAACGCCTGTCCCCGTCCCACGCTCCGCGCTGGATCCGTCCGTGAACCAGACGAGCGCGTCCCGTGGTAGGCCCGGCGTTTACCCCCGCCATGCCTCGCGGTCGGGGATTACCACTGTAAACTTATCTTTCCTGCAGATTCGCGTGCCCGCGAAGTCTGACCTCATTTCAAGTATGGGTTCCTCCACGATCTCCTGAATCTTGCAGTGACCCCTGAAGCTTGGGTTGGCCTTCAATATGTCATTGCAGGCTACTTTGTATAGTCCTATCCTAGTCTCCTCCATAATAACTAAGTGTATGGGGAGCAGATCAAGCAACACCTTCATGGCGGCTGTTGGAGCGTAAAGGGTATACTATACGCCAAAATTAAGGTATCTAAGTTAAAATAAAAAAAAGTTATAGGCATTGAAAAATAATTTGGGTGCCACTGATGACCAGAGAAACGCATAAATCCAAAATATGTTGTGTGGATAACAAAATCTATCATACATTGCAGACCAAGATTGAGTTTTTTGATGCAAAAAGGTCAAGAAATACTAAAAAAATGGCTATAAACATTTTATAGTGTTTCTTCTTAAAACGTCAAAGTCGCGATTTGAAACGTCAAAATTGATAACAATTAGACAAAGAACCTGAAACGAACACGGGTTATGTAGTGAAAATGTCACAAGAAACGTGTTTCAGAAAGCCTTAAATTTCAGCTTCAACCATCATTGACCTTCATTTTACTAAAAAAATTTGCAAAAAATTCATTCCAAATAGACCCTTTATATGATGCTTCGGAAGTAGCTGGGTGACGCATTTCTACGGTAAATCTCAATGTATCCGTTACTATACAAGATACGAGAAAAAATTGTATATGTTCATTATAGGGTGTCTCGAGCTGCATCTTATAAAATTATTTTCACACAGTCTAATCCACGACAGGCATTATGGATTCCGTCAGCGCAGGTCAACTGCCGACCTCCTTTCCTTTGTCACCCATTCTTGGAACAAGTCTATGGAACTACACGGCGAATCCCAGATTGTTGCTCTAGACATATCCAAAGCATTCGACCAGGTCTGCTAGGCAGCGCTGCTTAATAAACTTCCGGCCTATGGCCTACCACCAAAACTCTGTACCTGGACAGCAAATTTTCTCTCCAACCAGAACATTTCTGTTGTCGTGGATGGACATTCCTCTAAACTGTATCCAATGAATGCAGGAGTCCCTCAAGGTTCAGCTTTAGCCCCTACTTTGTTTCTTCTCCACATCAATGACGTCCTCTTTAGCACATCCAACCCAGTTCACAGTTACGCTGACGACATCACCCTCCACTCAAATATACAATATTCTGTCTCTTTAGCCTAATTAGATACGGATCGCAGACTCATGGAGGGTTCTGTCTCTGTGGATCTCCAAAAAATATTAGACTGGGGAAGTACAAATCTTGTACAATTCAACTTTACCAAATCTCAGAAGAGAGCTATACGTCTCATCGGTGACGCTACCCTCACCGAAAGCCTGCCATCCCTTGCCGACCGACGTGCCGTTGGTGACCCCTCTCTCTTTTATAGATATCTGCACGGGCACTGCTCAGAGGAGCTTTCTTCCATAGTTCCTGCCGCCCCCAACAGATCTGCCAGGGGAACAGAGCGAATGCACCCTTTTACTGTCCAGAGCACCAGACATAGAACATCTTGTTATGCCCGCTCTTTTGTCCCGAGGACTTCCAAGTTGTGGAATTCCTTGCCGGCACATGTTTTTCCTTCTCCTCCGAACCCCCAAACCTCCAAGTCCAGAATTAACAAGTTGCCTCTTTCCTCCTTGTCGACACCCACCGTCAGTCAGTGACGTCAGCTAGATGTGTGTCCTTCTTAGAAGGAATATTTTATAACGACACACAGTATTACAAAGGCAGGTATGCAGTTTCAATTACAGGGATTTAATACTCAACAGTGGGGGTCTGTCTGTATACATACCTTCCTAGAGGACGCTGTTCGCAACTGTCTGGCAACTAAGATATAAATAGTAGTAGTCTTCATCCGCTTAGTTTATTCATACTCATGACGCAAACTCTGTTAGCGAAACGATTGTCTGGTCTAAAAACTGTATTGTGATGAATTGGGTTCTCCAAATTGTACTTATCAGTACTCATCATAGGTTCCAATCCTCACTCATTGAACAAAGAGTATGTGGTAGAATTTCGTCAAGAGCTTTTTGGAAAACTATATGTTATGTTTTACAAGTAAAGGATATGATTTATTCAAAAAATGTCAGCTTCCATTCCGCTAGTATAAAAGTATTTCCTAGCTGATCGTTGTTTTCACATATTTTTAACTTTCACCTTGTAGATTCTGTTTCAATTACTTTTCTATTGAAACCAATTTTTTGACGAAAAAAATATTTAAGGTTGTGGTATTCTAGGTTTAAGTAAGATGTATTTATTAAAAATAAGCTGTTTTTTTTTTCATACATGAACAAAAAAAGATGTAACATATTTTCAATTATATGGTACAGTGACTACATGGTTGTTAAAAGCGCCAGCAATAGTCAAAGCTTAGAACTTTATACTTCCACTAAAAACTTCTAGATGGCGCCACACAAGAATAATTAAAAATACATGTCCATTTTCTAACGGCTTCTTTAAATCTAGGAAACAAACCTCTCCATAAGGATCTGTATGATGTGAAGTCACACTACTAGCTCATAGATGACACCATCACCACCACAGCATAATGTTTTAATGTTTTTAGTTTTTTCCCATCAGAGAATTAGAAAGATAAAAAAATGACGGGTCTACAGACACTCAGAAATTACCTAATAGTAATAATAATATGGTTTATTTTGTTCTTTTGCATTCTATTATCTGCGTGTATGTTCATTTTTATTTAGTTTTAAGGTGGGTTACTATTCAATTCAAAATAAACATTATTTATATACCATTAAAATAATACTGTACTCGAAAATGCACAGGGTTTATATGAGCTCCGTATATTTTTCTAGGCATTTATATGGTAGCTTAATTATCTAATACCTATTAAATTAATGCCTCGTTCATATCACTGCAAACAATGGCAAAAATCTTAAGGAAGCCACTCTGGTTAGTTATATTTCTTATATTTGCAGTTTGTAATCATTAGTGAATTTTCTTAAAAAAAATTCACTAATGAGTAGATCCCGACTTTTGAATTTTGCAAAATTTTCTTCAAATGAGCGCTAATTAGGCCCTCCAGAACACATATCCGGGGTCAGTTTCAATTTATATATATATATATATATATATATATATATTATATATATATATATATATATATATATATATGTATATATATATATATATATATATATATATATATATATATATATATATATATATATATATATATATATATATATATATATATATATATGTGTGTGTGTGTGTGTGTGTGTATGTATGTATGTATGTATCACACCGATAACTCAAATATAAATGGGCCGATTTTGATTAAATTTGGTGAATAAATTCCTTTTGCAAATAGCTTGGATAAGTTCGTTAGCCAGGAAAATCTGCCGAGATTTTCCCGGAAAATTTTGTATTTTCTTTCGAAAAAAAATTATATCTCCGGAATTAACAAAGTAAGGGCAACCAAATTTAGTACGCTGGTTTATATCCTTATAGGTAAGTTACCTACCAAAATTTAGCTGTGTAGGTCAAAATACAAAAAATGTATAGGCATTTAAAGAAGAATAAATTGGGGTTTTCCTCAAAACGTCAAAGTTGCGATTTAAAACGTCAAAATCGGCAACATTTAGGCAAATAACTTGAATCTAATACGGGCTATGGAAATCAAATATCTCAAGAAGGATGTTTTACAAACCCTGAAGTCTTAGTGTCAGCCGTCATTGCCCTTCATTTTACTAAAATGTTTCCAGAAAATTCATTTGAAATAGACCCTTTCTCTGATGCTTGGCAGTAGTCTCAGCTATAGAGTTTATCGTTTAATGGTATATAATTTTTGTCAAATTTCCTCAAAAAATCAATAAAGCTCAATATATCCGTTATTATACCAAATATGAAAAAAAAAACTGTATATATTAATTATAGGGTATCTTGAGCTACATCTTAAAAAATATTTCTACAATCACAGGCTGGCCCATAAGTCGTTGGTGATACAAATTTTCTTTTTTTTTTCCAATCAATCACGCCTTATGTTATTGTATTTTTGCATTTTTCATCGAAATATAATGCATGTTTGTAAGAAAATAAATTCTGGATGCAGCAAGTGCGTTATGGTAGCGAATTTTGATCAACTGCTTCATATTTGACTAGCCCAGTTTGCTATTAACCTATAAGCTTGACCAATAAACGAGTTTTTCCGGGAACACTTTAAGTTTACTTTTGGAAATGTTTGTACATTTTCACACAATAAAGTTATTTTTATGAAACATGTCACATTGTTTTTACTATATAGGTTATACTGGTAACCAAAATTGATGCCTGCTTTCTTAAAAAGAAAACACACATATTTGCAATAAAAACATTTTTATGAAAATTCACTACCATAACGCACTTGCTGCGTCCAGAGTTTTTTATATTGTTCTACTAATTACTTTTGGATTATAATCCATACCATTTCCTAGCGTTCCCACGGAGCAAACTTTAAAGTACTTAGAGCAGTTGTTAAAAATGAATCACATAAATGAAAATGTCTGCAAAGAATATTTAACTTTAACAAGCCTTTGTATCAAACAAAATATTTTTCAATTCAACAATGAATTTTTAACAAACCCAAGGTATGGCAATGAGCAATCCGCTACCGCCGTTTATTGCAGACCTTTTCATGAGCAGATTTGAAACAGATCTTGAAAGGGAAAGTAGTTATTTTCCTAGAGTGTGGTTTCGTTACGTGGATGATATTTTCACAGTGTTTAACACAAACATTTGCAGAATAGAAGATTTTATTGCCAGATTAAACAATAAATTTGATTCTATAAAATTTACCCACGAATTAGAAATAAATAATAAATTACCCTTTCTAGATGTACTAGTTATCAAGAATAAAGATACTTTAGAATTCGATGTCTATAGAAAGGAAACCACCACTACATTCCGAACGACTCACATCATACGTACGCACAAAAAATGGCCAGTCTGAATTTTTTAGTAAATCGGTTAATTAATTTTCCTTTTAACAAAAGTAGATATACCAAAGAATTAAATTATATTAAGAACGTGGCTTAATATAACGGATACACTGCTTGCTTGGTGGAAAAATTTTTCAACAAACAGAAAAAAAAAGAAAATGTTGACGGAATCAACAACGTTTAAAAGAGAGAAACCGAAATAAACTTTGTTTGCTTACTATTTGAACCTCGAATAACGAGGGGTCTAGATATCATTTTTTAAAAAGTCAACTTGCAGCTAACATTTTTGACAAAAAATCCCTAAAAAACTTGCTAGGTAACCCAAAAGACAAGGATAGCACGGACAACATGTCGGGAATTTATGAAATACGTTGTAAAAATTGTAATTTTAAGTACGTCGGACAAACAAAAAGATCGATTGGAGTTAAATTCAAAGAACACTTAGCCCAATTACGTTACGGTACTATAGATGGATCTACTGTCGCCCGACATATTTGGGATAATAATCATCACGTTAATGAAGATAATCTGAAATTAATAAAAAATGTTAGACAACCAGGACAGCTAAACTTCTTCGAAAGTATATATATATATATATATATATATATATATATATATATATATATATATATATATATATATATATATATATATATATATATATATATATATATATATATTGCGAAATATAGTTACAACAAAAATTGTATGAACGTGGCAGCACCGCCGATTACGAGTCGCCTGATCGATTGCTTCGTTAAATAAAAATTCCCATGTTTTTAAGACGTCCTAGAGATAACATAATAATACAGATAGTTCCGACAAAGCAAACTATCTTACTTTAGGTGTGGTTCTCTTGTCTCTTGTCTTGACTTGGCGATGGACCAGGAGATATCTCCTCTTATCCCGTAATCCTGAGCTGATGGAATAGACTTCAGTTTAGGTGTGGTTGAACCTTAACAAAATTACTAGAGATGGACACATTTTAGATAAGTTAGTAGGGACAGTGCAGACCTCGTCCCGCGATAAAAATACAATATACTGCAGAATTTGCCTGCGTTTATTTTCCCATCTCAGTTCGGTCCCTTTACCTAATATCCGGTATATAAGGTGATGTTAGTTTTTAAAATAGTTAGAATTTTTTATCCTCTGATGACGCTAACTTGGTTAGTGAAACGATCGTCAGATCTTTTTTAAAATGTGTTGTGGTGATTTGGGTTTCTCCAAGTGCTCATCACACGTTCCAATCTTTACTTAGTCATTTTATGTAACCTGTAAGTTTCTTAATTCGGATTGATATTTGCTATAAATTAAAAATATATACAGGTATAATACAAATGTGACAAGATACGAGATTTACATGGAAATTCTAATCGTTTTAATAACTGTTATTATTGGGTGTCATATTGTAATGTAATAACTTTGTTTTTTAAAACGGCGTAAAAAACCTCTACAATAAAGCAAACAGATATCTGCACGTATTTTATAGCTTCGAGATAAAACAGCAAACTGCAGGAGAATTATTATAGACTAAGTTAGTCAATGGGTAATGGCAAGAATGTCGTAGTCGGAGCTTTGCGTATTACTACAAAAAAAAAATGTCATTTTGCAAGCCAAAGAAAACATTAATTTGTCCCAAAATGATATTACATACAATCGAATCAATCTACTATAAAACCAACACATTATAATCATTATGCTGTGAAACAAGTACAACCAGAGTGACCTCTTGTGACGTAATCGTTGACTAAACTCTGCTGTAGCACAAATCTCTCAAAATTGACTAATGCTCCTATAAACATTAATTGAAAAGTTAGCTTAGTTTCTTTAAAGACAGTTTGTAACCAGATCAATATTTACTTTTTCATTGTTGGTAACTAGCACTCCGAGTTAGTTTGTAAAATACTGATGAACATTTCATTTCATTTTATTCAGAAAGTGAAATTATCTCACAGTTTGTCTATTCTGTGGGACTACTGAGACGCCTCTGGTGGCTGAAAGATGTACCGTAAAGAAAACTACTGCGATGCTTCTGGGACAACGTATGTCATATTGCAACCATACTTAATTATAGATCGATTCAAGAAGATAGGAACTAGGCTTTAGTTGGTAACATAGGCGGTAGAGGTAGCTGAAGCAAAGTTTTCAAGTTTTCAGGCGATAGTCGAACTCAAATGCCGTATTTCTTCCACGTGTATTTTCCTTTCTAATTAATAGTATTAAATGAATGTTAAGTTTATCAGTACTCATACTTTTATCACCGTGTGATATACAAAACTTACATTGCTCGTCTGCCTTACCCAAGATGGATAAAAGTAGTTGTAGTTTTATTGATCCAGTTCCTCACAATCTTTTATTCCCTGTATCAAATATAATCTAAAGGTGACATCTACTAGTTGAGATTTATAGTAGGGTTTTTTTGTAAGCTTTTTATGTACTGCTTAGTCAATTGTACAGTGTCATTACCAGAATTACTTAGTCGATAGATAAGCTGTTTGAAGTGAACAACCAGAGATGGCGCCCACGTACTCAAAATTAGTTTACAGATTATGTAATGTTCAAACTGATTAAATATGCCAAAAATTTTGGCAAATCAGCAATTCATAATGCGAAGGTGCTTCTAATTAATTATTTAGTTATATTATATTCAGCCAAAATTAGAGTTTTAAGAAGTCAACCAGAGATAACGCCAGCATATTATTTAACAAATATTAATGTTTTGGTAATATTGCTCCACAAATAGAAGATAAAAATAGATTAAATCATATAAATATATCTTGACAAATTTCAAATAACTAATCAATATAAGAAAGTTATCTTGAAAAGTGTGTCTATTTTATTACCTAAACCAAAAAATATAAAACTACATTAAAAATGTTGAAAAAAAATTGCTGTAATTATAAGTATTCGTGAATTTCCTGAAATTCACTGAAAAGATTCCGACTTTTGAATTTGGAAAAAATTTTTTCAGACGAAACTAGGCCCCCTAGAACTCTTATCTAGGGTCAGTGTCAATTTTTATCTGTTTATATATATATATATATATATATATATATATATATATATATATATATATATATATATATATATATATATAAGGAGAAGGGTTAAGGGCAAAGCCGCAAGGAGACAATCGCATACACGTGTTTCAACCTTATTAGCCATCATCAGTACGGTATAGCCAGGTGATGATGGAAACACTCTGGATGAAGATGCAAAAATACACGGAGTCACAACAGGCAACCAGTGCACAATTGCAGCAACATTTGAAAGACCCTCAATCCGAGGGATACAAAAAAAAAAGCTACGGAGGCAAAGAAATCACCTGCGTGAGCATCCGGAGCCCAGGAGGTTATATTAACTATAACAGAATTAATAACACGGCATTTCTGTACTATACAAGGAGAAGGGTTAAGGGCAAAGCCGCAAGGAGACAACCGCATACACGTGTTTCAAACTTATTAGCCATCATCAGTACGGTATAGCCAGGTGAAGATGGGAACACTCTGGATGAAGATGCAAAATACACGGAGTCACAACAGGCAACCAGTGCACAATTGCAGCAACATCACCTCATATGTTAACTTTTGACATTTTCGCTTAAAAAAAAAAAATATTTTAAATTTCAATCTAGAGTGCCATGACTATATTAAAATCATTATTTTTTAATAAAGGAGCCATGAAAAAAAGATTTCCAACGTTTTTTGTTTCTTTCCCTGGCGAGATAAAAGGTCTCTAAACCATAACTCTTATATATATATATATATATATATATATATATATATATATATATATATATATATATATATATATATATATATATATATATATATGAGTTATGATTACAAATTAATGGCTTGGATGAGTTCGTTAGCCAGGAAAATCAGACGGGGTTTTCCGGAAAAATTTTCAGTTTTCTTTCAGAAAAATTTTTTTTCTTTGAAAATAAAAAAGTTGTTTCAATGAAATTTAATATATATGTTGCTTTGGGTGAGACCTTACCATGTACCAAAATTCAACTCTCTAAGTTAATAGAAAATTGAGTTATTTAAATCTTAAATTTTCTTTCGAAAAAATTTTTTCTCCAAAAATTACAAAGTTATTTTAATGACATCTAGTGGATACCTTTCCCTAGGAAAAACCTTAATACATACCAAAATTAAACTTTCTAAGTTTATAGAAAACTGAATTATTCAAATTTGAGGCATTTAGTAAAAAATCACTACCATAACGCACTTGCTGCGTCCAGAGTTTTTTTTCTTTACTTCAACTGGTTGAAATTTCCTTTAAAAGATAAGATATATTTACATTTTTTTTTCATTCTCATTTACTGATTAGGTAGGTATATAATTTGAATGTTATCTTTTAGCAAATTTTTTTGTCAAATATAGTTTTTGCAAAAAATTTTTTTCGTCGGAATCATTGTTTGTAAAATTTCTGTGAAATTTTAGAAATTAATAATGAATATTTAATAAGTTATTTAAAAAAAAATGTTTTCGGATTTTCGTGAAAAAACTGTTTGCAAATTTTCATGCAATTTTTTTTTCGTAAGTTTCATCGAAAAGCTTTTTGTGATTAATTATATCTTGGTAGGTAACTGAATAGGTCGTTGGCCAGGACGATGGGACTAATTTTCGGGATTTTTTTGTACGTTTTCTAGCAATAAAATTATTTTTATAAAATATGGTATATTGTTTCCACCATAATATAGGTTATACTGGTAACCAAATTAAAAGCCTGCTTTCATTAAAAAATACATATTTACAATTGAAAACATTTTAATGAAAATTCACTACCATAACGCACTTGCTACGTACAGACTTTTTTTATGGAACGAGGGTGGTTCATTAGCATATTTGGCAAAAGCATTTTTTTGCGAATAATTTGGTACCACACACATGATATTTCAGGTTAAATTGTTGTGATAAACCGCCTATTATAATTTCATTTGATTACAATATAGGAATTTACCATAAGCGTAATGGTATTTGTAATAACTAGGCCTAAAAATAACAATTTGTTGATATTTGGCAATGTATTTTATCAAAAAATCATGGATTTAACATAATCATGATACTCCGAATTGAAATTGAAATTATTATTTTAAGCAAAAATGTAAAAAGTTGACATATAAGGTGTCACTGTATTCAGAATGTCATTTTTTATCAAATAAAGCAAAAAATATACCAGAGGTCCAATTTAAAACTCAAAAGTTGCAGACATTTCTAGTGAAACCGGATCGTCACCGAAAACAACTGAATACATAAATCAATCTGGATTTATCTCATATACTAACATTCTAAAATTTAATTTTTATTTTAAGAATAAAACTATTCTTCGTCGTGGGGATTTTCCTTCCCCTCTCGCGTGCATACAACCACCCTCGTTGCATAAACCACAAGAAAAATGTCTTGTTCATACCCGCCAAGGAAATAACGGCACCTAGGGGAATAGTGGTGCTGTGCGGGGTAGGCAGGGTTTAAGGGGGATATGGCTTCATATGTGAAAAAGACAGCTTTCAACGCTGTTTTCTTCACATTTTCCACTCATATTTCCTTTTTACTACCTACCCCGCCAAGCACCCCTGTCCCGTAACTTCCTTGGGTGAACAAGACATTTTTCTTGTGGTTTGTGTATCCAGAGGGGCCCTAGGCAGGTTTCTGAAAACAGTTTTATGAAAAAGAAAACTTCCCGCACATTTTCACAACACTCATCAAATATTACTAAAATAAAATGACTTATTTTCCTGATAGTCAAGTCTGACGTTAAATTTCATAGCCAACGTTTGAGTTCCCGATGAATTTAAATAACACAGCTATAATACGTGTATTTAGTTATTCGGAATTTTCTTGAAAACGACAAAGTTTTTTGAAAATTAATAGGAACAGCAAAAGTTTTAGAATTAAATTCCCCATAAAATGAAATAATAATTTTTATATTATTTATTTAATCTGCCAATAGGTTAAAAAATTCTGTCACATTTTAAGGGTGAATCATCCCTCATCAACCCTTTAGAATGCTTCAATTCAATTATTATTACTGTCGATTATTGCTCTTGGTACACTCAAAACGTGTACCAAATTTAGTTCTTCTAAGTTAAATCAGAACTGAGATATTGATTTTTGTCGAAATTAGAAACCCCACTTTGAAGGCCTATAACTTCTCAGGGGCACAACTTAGTATAAGAGTAAGTTGCGTTAAATCACATATTTTGGGTTCCCCTACATGCCCTTGCTCTGTGTCGGTTTATGCGAAATACCCTGTATATATATATATATATATATATATATATATATATATATATATATATATATATATCTTTAGGAATATTGCACTACACTGTAATCACTTTTAAATATACACTTTATTTGTTTGCTGTACGTTTGTGATTTCTTATTGGTTTGCGTGGACTGCAGTTTCGAACCGTCCCGGTTCATCATCAGCACGCTACTCTGAGTAGCGTGCTGATGATGAACCGGGACGGTTCGAAACTGCAGTCCACGCAAACCAATAAGAAATCACAAACGTACAGCAAACAAATAAAGTGTATATATATATATATATATATATATATATATATATATATATATATATAAATATATATATATATATATATATATATATATATATATATATATATATATATATGTATATATATATATATATATATATATATATATATATATATATATATATATATATATTATATAAAAGTAAGGGGCTTATTTGTATTTACACACTCTAATATACTCTAATATACTGTCAATAAATAAAGAATAAAAATATTTGATTAACACACCTTAATTAAATAAAATTATATACATACCTACTTTTCATCCTTATCATTTAAAGTAAAACTAGTTTTATTTTATTTCAGAGAAAAGGAAGTTGTTCAATTTTTATGAAAACATTTTTTCACTCAAGTACGCTGACATATGTGTTTTTCCAATGTTTTTATAAAGCCACTATTCAAATTGGGTTATTTCTCAAAATAGTATTGTTATCTAAAGATAATACTACGTAAATCATATTGATGAGATTATCTTTATAGATATATTCTAATTGATTTCAAGTAGGTTTTTACCGCACATCAATCAATTTTTGAAAGTGTACTGATAACACTGTCATAATATTTATAAATTATTATATAATACCCATCCACCTGAAAAAATAAATGTAATAAAACACGTATTTTCAATCATAATAATTATTTTATTAAAATTCATTGTAATAAAATACAAAAGTCAGTCAGGTACAATATACAAATTTTAATAGAGCGATTTAAAACTTGAATAACGTTATATCTATTATCACAGTATTAAAGCTAACGTTTTATTTACATTTTAAAGAGATACATACTGTGAAATTTCATCAAATTAAACACAAATCATCATAAAAATCATTCAGAAATAGAGAATAACAAATTTATATACCGATATCTTTTTACATGTATTAAATTTTGAATAATTTGGAAGACAAATTGATTTTTACTTAAATCTCTAAAACGTCCAATCAACTAAAACTATACAGTCTATAACAACAAACAATATCACTATGTTTACAACGTTTCGAGGATGAACCATCACCAGGGCCTCCACATTGGCTGGTTATTACTGTTTTTCACTTCTGACGAGGGTGAAATAGGAGGTGTATAACTTTGTTGAGGATACTGAACTTGCACATTCGATGGAACACTATCTAACTGCCTCACACAAGCTCCCAAATGCTGTAATAGTTTTCTTCCAGCATTTGGATCAACCATTTCAGTTGGAGCTGTCAAAAAATGCGACACTTCCTGAGCACACTGCGAAAAACCAGCCCTGAATCTGTCAGCGTAACTCTGTTCTTGTGGTAAAATCAGCTGATGTTGGCGCTTCAAGCTATGAAGATGACGTACTGTAAGCTCTAGGATGTCGGCTTTTTCGAGCTTAGAAACATTTTCACCTTCACTTTGTAATGCTGTCACCATTAATTCTTTTAATTCATCTAGACATCGATTTATCCGGGCTCTTCGTTTTCTTTCAAGCATCGGTTTCATCACCTTGCGATATTGATATGTTCTTGATATCGGTTCTTCGCTATATTCGTTATTGGAAACCATGTAAGGTGTGGGCGCCATTTTCAATTGATTGTTTTAATGATGTAAAACAAAACACTGAATTATAAACTTTTAAATTAGGTTATAAACACTTGTAATTTACGTAACGTAACGATGTGTGATTATTTAAACTGCGCGCTTTCGGAAGCTACTGCGACTGAATTCGAATGAATGGCATAGCGGCATTAGGTCGAGCTTTATAGTATTCTTCCGGGCTTTGAGTAAAGCGCTAGTGGGGGAACTTTTGCAGAGTCTCATACACTCTTTCCTTCTTGTGCAGGTATTCTATCATATGTTTCGTCCCGGTTGCCAAGTTTCTAATAATGACACCCATTGTTGATATAAGGGGTGCTATTGTATGAGGACTGGTGCCGGGCATACGTAAGCATGGGAATTTTTATGTGACAATGGCTGAAGAATTCCGAGGGGTAGAAGAACTGTGACACGAGTAGTTTTTTTTTGTGTTAATGTTGATTTTAATTGCTGTGAGAAAAATTTGTCGTCAAAGGTGGTTGTAATCTACACGCACGACGACTTACTGACAGAAAAGTGATTTTTTTTGGCGATTTACACGCGAAATAAATTAAAATTTCAAACTATTAACGTTATCCAGATTTTAACAAACGTCAACTAGCAAAAATTTAATTGGTACTACAGCATTTAGCAAAATAATGCCAATGATTTAACAAAAACTAAATATCAAAGAAAAAATGCTGCATAGTCCATTTCTAAATCTTAAAGAACATCTAATTTGGCGCCAAAATGAATAAGTAATCATTTGTTTTGCAAATTTGCCTTTAAGTAAATTTTCTTAAAAATAATAAATCACTAATGAGGAGATCCTGACTTATTCAAATGAGCGCAAACTAGTGCCCCTAGAACCCATACCCAGGGTCAGTTTCAATTATTATATGTTTATGTATATATATATATATATATATATATATATATATATATATATATATATATATATATATATATATATATATATACAGGGTGGCGCATTAAAAACGAAACAGACCGATTTACGCCCAGATAATTTTTTTTTAAGAAACGCTGAAACACGTCAATTTTAGTATTGAGGGGGACATGTTTTGACATAAAAGTCAACTTTGCCACATCAACTCCTTAAGGGTGGTGATAACAACCCTTATGTTTTAAATAGGGAACATGGGTCGAGTGTTACATCATTTGAAAGCTCTTTCTTTTCTGAATTCAGCACACTAATTTTTTTGGAAGTTTTATTAACTCGTTTAAAAATTATTCACAGTTGGAGTTCCAAGAATGTATTTCATTAATTGCGATAAGAAATGCACTAATTAGTCGATTTTTCGTTAAAAAAACAGAACCAAACGTTCAAAAATGTTTATTCAGTTAAGTAAGGGTTCAACTTGTTGACCACCAGCTTCCATACAAAAGTAGAAATTTTGTTCAAAACGAGCTCTGACATTCTGAAGCATTTGTGGAGTTATTAGCCGGTATTCTTCAACAATGCGTCGTCGTAATTCGTCCAGAAACTCTGGTTCTTTTGCGTAAATTCTACTCTTTAAATGGCCCTATATAAAGAAGTCTAAAGGAGTTAAATCCGGTGATCTAGGAGGCCACTCAGTAGCACCTCTACGCCCAATCCATTGTCCTGCAAACTCTCTGTTCAAAAATTCCCTAACACGTTGTGAAAAATGCGGAGGAGCTCCATCTTGTTGAAACACTAATTGATTTCCTTGATAGCGATCATCATTTTCAACAATGTCAATTAGTAGACGGTAAACGATATCTTCTAGTAACTCCAAATACGTTTCGCCAATCAAATTGCCATCAAGAAAAATTGTTCCGATTAAACGGTTTCCAAAAATGCCAGTTCAAACATTCAGTTTCTGTGGAGTTTGAGTGTGGACATCGTGAAAATTTCTTAGATTATTATCTGCCCAATAACAACAATTATGACGATTGACTGTAGAGTTTAATAAAAATGTACACTCGTCTGAAAAACAGATATTTGACAGAAAGTTCCCGTTATCAGCTATTCGTGCAGTCATAACTTCACAAAACTCCAGCCGCCGATCAAAATCATCTTCATTCAGTTGATGTACAAGATTGATTTTATATGGGTCAAATTTATGATGCTTCAATATTCGCTGAATAGTTCTTCTTTTGATGTTTGAAACAGTGGCCAATTTTCTCGTGCTCAAAGTTGGGTCTGCAGCCATTTGTGCTAAACTTCAATCTCAGTAGTCTCATTTCTAACCGGAAATTCACGTTAAGATCCCGTTTTTTGTTGGCTACTGAACCATTTTGTCGAAACTTTGCAACTAACTCCAAAATGTATTTTCTGTTAACATGTCGGTTCGGATGTTGTTCATTAAACAAATTTGCGGCACGGTTGGTACAGTCATCGTTTTTGAAACAAGAGTAATTATTTCAACTCTTTTTTCTACAGAATACACCATTGTGAAATTAATTTTCTGTAGTACTATCAAGTATCAAAATTCTCTGGACGCAAATCGGTCTGTTTCGTTATCAATGAAGGAGTGGCTTGGATAAGTTCGTTATCCAAGAAAATCGTCGTATGTTTTCCCGGAAAATTTTGTGCTTTCTTTAGGAAAAAAGTATATCTCCGGAAATAACAAAGTAAGGGCAACCAAATTTGCTAAGCATGTTTGCATTATAAAGAGTGAGCCACGTACCATAAGTTCTATAAGTTTAAAGACAAAAAAGTTATAGGCATTTAAAACAATCCTCAAGGCGTCAAAGTCGCAATTTGAAACGTGTAAATTGGCAACATTTAGGCAAATAACCTGAACCAAATACAAGTTATGTAATAAAATATTACAAGAAGAGTATTCTGAAAACCCTTAAGATTCAGTTTTAACCGTCATTCTCTTTCATTTTACTAAAATATTTCCAGAAAATTCATTTCAAATAGACCCTTTCTCTGATGCTCTGACAGTAGTTTTAGTTAAGTTTATGGTTTAACGGTCTATAGATTTTAGCTAATTTTCGCAGAACAAAACTGGTTACTGAGGAGACCGCGACTTTTGAATTTTAAAAAGATTTTGTGAAATTAGTAGAAACTAGACCCACTAGAATCCATATCCGGGTTTAGTGACAATTTTTATTTGTTTCAATATATACAGTGTGACGCATTTCTACGGTAAAGCTATATATAATTGTTATTATACAAGATACGAGAATTTTTATACGTTAATTATAGGGTGTCTTGAGCTGCATCTTATAAAATTATTTTACAATCACAGGTTCGCCCAAAAGTCGTTGGTGATGCCTACAACTTTTTTTCGAATATCTCTTATATTATTGGATTTTTGCATTTTTTTTATCGCAGTAAATGCGTTTTGGTAGCATTCGTAGCATTAAATGCTTCAAATTTCAATAACTCAATTTGCTATTAAGCTTTGGCTACGAAACCAGTTTTCTCGAAAATATTTTAAGTTTATTTTCGCAAAATTTTTGTGCATTTTAGAACAATAAGTTATTTTGATAAAATATGGTACATTGCTTCTACTATCTAGGTTATACCGATAACCAAATTGATGCCTGCTTACATTTTTTTTACTTTAACGTCCGCCTATTTCCGCGACTATGGCCAATCACCGACGCCAGGGATAAATTTCACCTCACTATCCTGGAAATTTTACCGTACCCCTGCCTTTCTGTACGGCGGGTAGGGATCTTTAACGTGCCCAACATCGCATGGACACGAGACTGACGGCTTTACGCCCCCTCGGAGTGGCGTAACGTTCAGACATTCAACTTGCTCAAATACAATGCCAGAACCTCAGTTGATGTTAATGTTGCAGTTTGTACTGAAAAAGTGAAAGGAGTACCCTGGGATCGAACCCAGTACCCGTCGGTTCAGAGGTACACGTTCTTACCCCTGAACCACCGAGGTTATCTGCTTACATTAAAGAGACATGTTTGCTATTAAAACCATTTTTCTGGGAATTCACTTCTATAACGCACTTGCTGCGTCCAAACTTTGTAAAATAAGACAAGATTTGAGTTAGTTCTCATTATATTCTAACTGATGGAGCTTTTACCTTTTAAGCAGATGCTAAAAAACTCTGAGGCAAAAAGTATGTTAGGGTAGCAAATTTTCATTAAAAGATTTCCGTTTTGAAAACCGAATGCCGCGGTGGTCCAGTGGTAAGTACACGTGCCTTTGAACTCAAAGGTACTGGGTTCGATCCCTACCTAGTATGTGATCCTTTCACTTTTTCTCTATAAAATTTACATCAACCTAGGTTGTCACATTGTGTTTCAGCAAGTTGAATGTCTGGAGGGGGCATCAGGCCGTCGATCTCGTGTACCATGCGATGTTGGTCACATTAAATATCCCTACCCTCCTTAACAAAACAGGTTCCGGACGCAGCAACTGCGTTAGGGTACTGAATTTTTATTAAATGCTTCAAATTTGAACAACTCAATTTTCTATAAGCTTAGAAAGTTGAATTTCGAATAATTGTCAGAATTTTCTCGTTGAATAATTATACGTTCTGAAAGAACTATAATAAGTAAGGTCTAAATTAGTACCCAAGGCTCTTGCGGAATTCTTGCGCTGGCAGACAGGATTATTAGGTGCTATAATTTGGTTATACAATTTTTGAGTAACAGTAGATAAAATATTTCAGTGGTTAGAATGTTAAAGAAGGGACTCAACTAAGGTTGTATTTTATACAACCACAAGCATAAACTATTTTTATTTCACTTTTTAACATTTAACAAGCGAATAAATGACTAAATAGATAATAATTATAATGCGTAGAATACAAAGTCACCATCGGAGTGATTAGGACAAGCTGTAAGCTTGGATGGAGAAGTCTCTCCATGGATGACATCTGAATGAGACCTCGCAGGCACATGTCGACAAGTCGGCGTTGAGCTGGTTGGGGTCCGGACAGATGTTTCCAGAGTTTTGCTGGCCATACAAGATCAGGTCATTCCAACAAGAAACTACCTGAAGTATATAATTGAAGATAATTCGGTCTAAGATGACAAGAACAGATTTGGGTGTCAGTCTTCAAAGACTATCAGGCACGTCACCGAAAGATGTCAAACGTTTGCTGGAATAGAGTATAAAGAGAGGCACGACGCAGTTGCGAGGATGCTTCACGAAGAACTGGTTCTGAAACTGGGACTTTTAAATCTTAGTAAGGTGTCCTACTATAGATACATTCCTGAGTCGCTTCTAGAGAACTCAGGATACAGGTTGTACTGGGATCAGACCGTGCTCACAGATCAACGATTTCCCCACAACAGGCCAGATATAAGAATAATGGATAAGCCCTGCAAGCAAGTGACGCTGATTTAAGTGGCCATTCCAAATACTGATAATCTAGAGATAAAGTACAACAAGAAGATCATTAAATACAGACACCTCTACATGCAGGTAAAGAGACAGTGGAAGGCAGAGAGTGTCCGAGTGATTCCATTAGTCATGTCGTCAACTGGTGTGGTTCCTAAGAATCTTTCAGATGCCATTAATAGACTGGATCTTGGAGAGCACCTTTATAAGGTTGTACAGAAGGTGGTAATACTTACAACGGCCCACACTGTGCGGAAATTTCTGGGGAATGAAGATCTGTCGAGTTGTTGTTCAGTGCCCGATAACTTCGAAATGGCTCAATCTGAGCTCAGTCCCTTCGGTATCTGGGATACGTGGTATCTCCATTTGAGGGAGTGTGAAAGCCATTTAGGAATAATGTTAATTAGCCACTAGACCATATCTGGCGTTGTTTGGCAAAAAGTCCAGTACAGCGACAATAATTGACATTTTCGGTTTCGTTTGATGACAATGTAAGACGTACAGAGACAGAGAAAAGAAGATAATACCAACATGTCTCGTCGGAACATCCCAACATAAACAGAACATATTATAACTATCCATCAAATCATTTAACAGCCTTTTTAACTAAAAAAACCTGTATCACCTCAATGCACTGTATCACAGAACCACTGGTTATCTCGGCGAATGGATTGATTAGCACAAATGGGCAACCTTCCACAAACGGATTATGCACAGGGCTGCACCACAGCATTAAGAAGACTGTTTTATATGCTGTGGCTACACTGCTAGGAACAGCAAATATCTTTAGAAAAGTACTGGATCTCTGACTGTCATGCCTAGGCTCAGGCATTTGTACTTTTGGCTCACTAAGATCCCAATAGGTACCGATGTAATGAAGAAGAAATGCACAATAAGCCAAAGGTTGCAGTGCTATCGGGACGGCAAAGCCGCGGACGACCCCTGAGAAAGGAAAAAAAGGAAGAAGAAAATGTAATAATAATAATAATAATAATAATAATAATAATAATAATAATAATAATAATAATAATAATAATAATAATAATAATAATAATAATAAAAGATAACTTTATTGTGTCAAAAAAATGTGAAGCATTTTTGTAATGCAAAGTTTAAAGTTTTTATGAATTATTTTTAACAAAATAAATAGGATAGTGCGTGATGAAACGTAGATACAGACCAGTTTGGAGAAAAAGTCGGGACGCAGCAAGTGCGTTATGGAAGTGAATGTTCATAAACATGTTTTTAATAGCAAATATGTCTCTAATGCAAGCAGGCATCAATTTTGTTACCGTTATAACCTATATAGTAGAAACAATGTACCATATTTTATTAAAGTAACTTATTGTTTAAAACTATACAAAAATTTTCCGAAAATAAACTTAAAATGTGTCCGACAAAACTGGTTTCGTAGCCAACGAACCTTAGTTTAATAACAAATTGATATATTGGAATTTAAAGCGTTTAATGAAAATTCGCTACCAACTGCGTCTCGATCTTTTTTATTACAAACATCCATCATATTTCGATTAAAAAAATCCAAAAATGCAATAATATGAGGGATGTTTGAATAAAAAAACTTTAGGTATTACCAACGACTTATGGGCCAGCTTGTGATTGTCAAAATAATTTTATAAGATGCAACTCAAAACACCCTATAATTAACGTATACAATTTTTTCTCGTATCTTGTATAATAACACGTATATTTAGCTTTAGAAATGCGTCATCCTGTATATATGAAACAAAACTCAGATATAGATTCTAGGGGGCCTAGTTTGTACTCATTTGAAGAATTTTTGTTTTTAATTTAAAAGTCGCAATCTCCTCAATCAGGATTTTTTTCTACGAAAATAAGCTAAAAATATAGACCCATAAACCATAACTTATCGAAAACTACTGCTAAAGCATCAGAGAAAAGGTCTATTTGAAATAAAATTTGACTCAAGTCGAAAAGAGTCAAATTTACAAAGAGGTTTTCTCATGTTTTTTATTTCATAATTAGTAAACTTTTATATTTTTCCTATGTAAATTGTAAACTTTTTTCTTTCCATGTTGTAGACTTGAGAATGGAATAAACTTTTCCGAAAGCTCGGCATTTAATAAAGAGTTTTATTTTGCAACTGACGGCTTTCCCACATTTTTTTAATAAATAACACTATTACCGTCACAAAAACTGAATACTATATATATATATATATATATATATATATATATATATATATATATATATATATATATATATATATATATATATATATATATATATAAAAATTGAAACTTGAAACTGACCCCGGATATGTGTTCTAGTGGGGCTAATTGGCACTCATTTGAAGATATTTTTTCAAAATTTAAAAGTCGCGATCTACTCAATTGTGAATTTTTTAAAAAAGTTCACTAATAAAGGCAGTGAAGAAATTTTAAATGAAGTAGTAATTGGGAACAAAACTAAGACGCTTGAAACAAATAATGGAAAATAATGTTTGAAAATTCAGGACTCTCAGGCAGCAAGCTTAATTGTAAGACACACTGTATAATTGACGTAAATAAATAAACTATACTATACCAATTCGCAACACAATTTTAATTTTGTTTAGTTACTACTAAAAATGTCTGGACGCAGCAAGTGCGTTATGGAAGTTGATTTCCATAAAAACGTTTTTAATAGCAAATGCAAGCAGGCCCCAATCTGATTACCGGTAAAGCCTATGTAGTAGAAACAATGTACCCTTTTTTTAACAAAATTACGTATTGTTTGAAAATGTGCAAAAATTTTCTGAAAATAAACTTAAAATGTTGGGTTTCTAGCCAACAAACCTTAGGTTTATTAACAAATTGAGTTATTGAAATTTGAAGGGTTTAATGAAAATTCTCTACTAAAACGCACTTACTGCGTCTAGATTTTTTTCTGACAAGCATGCATCATAGTTCGATAAAAAATGTAAAAATGCATTAACAAATTTGTTCTGTGAATATTAGCTAAAAATTATAGACCGTTAAACCATAAACTTAACTAAACCTACAGCCAAAGCATAAACTAAACATACAGCGAAAGCATCAGAGAAAAGGTCGATTTTAAATGAATTTTCTGTAAACATTTTAGTAAAATGAAGGCCAGTGACGGTTTAATCTGAAACTTAAGGGTTCGCAGAACACTCTTCTTGCAACAATTTCTTTTCATAATCTGTATTTGTTTCACGTTCTTTGCCTAAACATTGCCAATTTTGATGTTTCAAATCGCGACTTTGACGATCTTTAGGAAAACTCCAAATTTGTTTTAACTGTCCATAACTTTTTTGTTTTTTAACTTAGAGACCTAAATTTTGGGACATGGTTTACCCTTTATAATACAAACACACGCACCAAACTTGGTTGCCCTTACTATGTTATTTCCGGAGATATTTTTTTTTTCAGAAAGAAAACACAAATTTTTCAGGAAAGGCTGAGTCGATTTTCCTGGCTAACAAACATATCCAATCCACTTGCAAAAGGAAGCTACTCACCAAATTTGATCAAAATCGGCGTATTATATATTTGAAGAAAAAATGTTTTTATTCAAAAGTCAAGATCTCCTCATTAGTGAACTTTTTTATAGAAAATTCACTAAAAAATGAGAACCTATCTGGCAGCTTTTACTGTGGTATGAATGTCAAAAAATCTTTATTTAGTCTGATCATGAATTTGCCAAAGACCATCCAGGTGAAAATTGTATCTCCCGTTTATTTTTTACCTAAAAAACATACTCTTCTAAACCATTATATATGCATACTTTTATTATATTCCTGTCGTAATACTTTTGAAAAGAAAACTACAATAAACCCCTTGTATATGTAAAGGAATCCGTTCTTGTGCATTAAAATGCATCATCCATGCGACCCAATTACTACCTTAGCATAGAAAATTGACATTCATAGAGACCCCGCAAGTCGTCGACGGGTCCCTTACAAAACAGTAGTAAGTAGCAAACGCGACAGTCGCTCGTCCGGCTTGCGCCCAGCATCGTGCCCAGCCATGGAAACAAAACACGAGCGCCAGGCACGGCCTGCTTGACAGCAGCGGTCCCTCTTATAACACTGCTCGTGGGACGAAGACGCTATGAACGTTCCCACGAGTTGAGCACAGATGCCTCATTTACTGCACCTGGCTAGAAAGAGAGGTGAATATCTTAGGTGAATTTAAAATAGAGTTTTTAATATGACAGATAAGGAGGAAACGATTGTCTGGCTTATGCAATCAAAGCAGACAAGGATGGTGTAAATTGATAGCCATTTGGTTTTCGTGATAGATAAAGACAGGGGTCTTTGGTAGTGGTTGCACACTGACTCGTGTGTTTTGGTAATAGCGAAACTGGAGTGCTTATTTTCTTTTTGTTATGTTTTTTTTTTAGTTGCAATGCGAAATTAAATAATTTACAGTAAAATTGCTTTTTAAGCTTTGTGTTTTATGGTGCTGTTGGTATACAGCTAGGCTACTATTTTGTTGATCATTATTAGCGGTTGAAGACCCATACCAAATTAAATTGAATCGGTTATTTCGAAAACGCTACAACTCCAGAAAAATTAATTTTATAGTACAAAATGACATTCAATTTTGGTATTAACCGGTACATTAATCTCTTTTGCAGACAACTGGAATAACCTTGCTTTTCCGGACAAAGTGTCAAATATATATTACACGTTAAGGTTTCAACAACAAAAAGAGCATAAGCAAATGAGTTATTTTTCACTAGGTTTGACAAAATGTTTAAGACATGGTTATTATCCAAGCTGGCATGGAATTATTTATTCCACGTACACAGAAAACCTTTGCAGCCACTCAAAAGCTCTGGTTCTCTAAATCCTGTGACAAGGCCAGACTTGAAAAGGTCAAAGCTCACAAAAAGCTTCTACACAATCCCAGTCAAGAAAACCGTCAAGCATTTAACGACGCAAGAAACCGCTATGTCTACATTCTTTCTGAGGCAGAAACTCGTTTAATAACCACATCAAAAACAAAGTCCTCTTAAGCTCCAACGGCAGCAAACCCTTCTGGACTCTTGCTAAATCTATTGGGAATAATTTCTGCAAGAGCACGTTCCCACCTCTTGTCTCAGGGAATGAAATTGTTTCTACCGCCCTGGGCAAGGCTAAACTTTTTGCCTCGTTGTTCGCCGGCAATTCTACGCTCACCCCACCTCCAAATGTTCAACCACCAACAGTCCCCAATGTCGCGCATAAAATGACTGATATCATTTTCAAAACTAAAAAGGTACGAAAGATGATCTCTTCTCTTAATATCAGGACATCCTCTGGCGTTGACGAGATCCCAGCAATTGTTCTCAAAAAATGCGCACCAGAATTTGCTCCTGTCCTGACTCGTCTGTCTCAGACATCTTACAATAGAGGCATATTCCCTAGTAAATGGAAAACTGCTCGAGTACAACTTGTCCCCAAAAAAAGATCCAAAGCGCTTCCTAGCAACTACAGACCTATTTCTCTCCTTTCAGTCGTCTCTAAGGTGATGGAAAAGTATATAAACACCTAATTACTAAAATTTATTGAAAAACACAGTCTAATCCACGACAGGCAGTATGGATTCCGTCAGCGCAGATCAACTGCCGACCTCCTTTCCTTTGTCACCCATTCTTGGAACAAGTCTATGGAACTACACGGTGAATCCCAGATTGTCGCTCTAGACATATCTAAAGCATTCGACCAGGTCTGGCACGCAGCGCTGCTTAATAAACTACCGGCCTATGGCCTATCACCAAAACTCTGTACGTGGACAGAAAATTTTCTCTCCAACTGAAGCATTTCTGTTGTCGTGGATGGCCATTCCTCTAAACTGTATCCAATTAATGCAGGAGTTCCTCAAGATTCAGCTTTAGCCCCTACTTTTTTCTTCTCCACATCAATGACCTCCTCTCTAGCACATCCAACCCAGTTCACAGTTGCGCGGACGACAGCACCCTCCACTCCAATATACAATATTCTAAGCCTGTCTCTTTAACCCAACTAGATGAGGATCGCAGACTCATGTAGGGTTCTATCTCCGTGGATCTCTAAAAAATATTAGACTGGGGAAGTAGAAATCTTGTACAATTTAACCCCACCAAATCACAGACTTGATTTCTTTCTCATAAGGGATACACCAGCCCCAGACCGATCACAATAAACAACCAAGTTATTCAAAGTAATGAGTCCTTTTCACTTGTTGGCATCTCTGTGGATCGAAATCTCAATTGGCACCAACATGTCACATCAATTCCAGAAGTGGCTGCTAAGAAATTAGGATTCCTCTTCCGGGCTCGCAAATACTTTTCACCAGCTAACCTCTATACTTTATATACTTCACAAATAAGACCAAACCTCGAATACTGCTCCCACATCTGATGTGCTGCTGCCGCTTCTACATTCGCTATCCTGAACTCCATTCAGAAGACAGCTATACGTCTCATCGGTGACCCTACCCTTACCCAAAGGTTGCCATCCCTTGCCCACTTACGTGCCGTTGGTGCTCTCTCTCTCTTTTAGTGCATTATCGTAGAGAAAATTCACTAATGGGGAGATCCCGATTTTTGAATTTTGAAAATTTTTTGCAAATGAGCGCGAACTAGGACCCCTAGAACCCATATCCGGAGTCAGTTTCAATTTTTATATGTTTATATATATATATATATATATATATATATATATATATATATATATATATATATATATATATATATATCTGTATCACACCGATAACTCAAAAAATAATGGGCCGATTTTGATAAAGTTTGGCATTAACCTTTCTTTTGTAAATGGCTTGGATAAGTTCGTTAGTCAGGAAAATCGGACGAGGTTTACTTTTTAAAAAAATCTCCAAAAATTACAAAGCTATTTTAATGAAATTTGGTGGATATGTTTCGTTGAGAAAGGCCTTTCAACGTACCAAAATTCAACTGTCTAAGTTTATATAAAATGGAGTTATTCAAATTTTAAGGATTTAGTAAAAAATCACTACCATAACGCACTTTCTGCGTCTCGAACTTTTTTATACATTCATAATCAGAAGCTTATTTTATGGAGGTACTAGTAGAGTAGTCTATTAATCGACGAATAGTCGGATAGCCAAATAGTATCGGCTAATCGGTTTATTCGAGGCGATATCGAACTGTGTAACTTTCATTGGTTTTGGTTTTCTCATTTTCTGTTGAAAAGTAATTCTTCCGAATCCTACACTCAGGTATTAACATCTAGACTCGCTTATACAGGATTCCACAAAGAAGTCATAATAAAACAGTTGCCTCCAACTCATTAATAAATTTAATCAATTATATGATGAATTTTAACTAAGTAATTGGAAGCTAATATGTCAACGAGTTTGTTCACCGTTGGTTTTTAGTCATCAAGAACCAGTAAAATACCAAAGGCATTCTGTCTTAATGCCGTGAGAATATCCAGCATCTTATGATTTCATGATTTTACATATTCTTTGCGTTAACTCCTCGTTTCATGTTAATATGACTTGGCTTCCTGCTTTTGACCATATTACTCGATTGTTATAAATCAAACGGAGAATTATTTTTTTCCATTTAATTTCCGTTTGTAGCTTTGTTACTAGAATACCTTTTAGTGAATTTTCATTCACAAAAGTCACTAATAGAAAGGTAACGATGGTGAGACTTTCGGAAAACATTTTGAAATGAGTGCGAACCCATATCCAATTTTTATGTTTATACATGGTGTTTGAAAACATGTGTCAGAAATAAAGTGGGCGGTTGCATGTTTCTTTCTACGAAAAAAAGTTCCTATCAATATTGTTACAAAACACTTCAATTGATGTAGGTGCGATGTTACCACATCTACAAAACTTCCCCAACATCTGAGAATTCTTGCACAATCTGGCAAAAAAGCCTCCGCACCCCTCCCCTCCCCTGGGGGTGCCTGGGGTGACACCCACAGGCGACGTCTCAACCCACTAGGACCAAAAATAACGAAGTTACCAACTTGTACCCTGTCGGAACGTATATACACCCTGTATAGGCAGAGAACTCTTACACTCTGTATACGCAGAGAGATCTTATAGTACGAGAAACACCTCTTGTGTAACATAGGAGCGATGACCACATTTGGATCATCCTGTATTCACAGAACCTTCTAGCAAAAGAAGGTCCTGGAATATTCTGGAATGGAACACTCCCGAAACGAGGTGGAAGGTACGACGGGTATATAAAGGCGAAAGCAAGCCAGCCCAGGCAGTTCAGTTGAATTAGAGAATGTTGAAGTGACTCGAAGAAGCAGTAACCAGTGTAAAGTATTAAGAGAGTAGCGACTGTAGTTCCAGTGTAGTGACTTTTCTCCAGATTAGTGATTGTAAAGCCAGATAAACTACGTGTTTTGTGAGAGAGACATTCTAGAATTTTTATTGTATCCATATTTAGAGAGTAAATAAAGTTGTTTTCTTAAAATTTAAAAGTCTCACTTATCCAGAACCCGGCGCAAACGCAACTATACAGATCCGCAAATGAGCCGTTTTTGGAGATACAGGGCGTCAAAAAAATATTTTTATTTAGTTCCTTGACGTTAGCTCAGAAACCGTTCGAGACACAGAATTTAGATTTTGTATACAACTTATCATTAATATTATATACTTTTTTTGGCGCCAACTCAATTGTTTCCTTTTGCCAGTGGCGGAGATTTTAGGGATGTGTAAGTTTTTTGCCCCTAATTTCTACGGCACTAAGGAAATTACCATTTTAAAAGCTCATTTTACGTTAACCGATCTTGTGGAAAAATGCATTTGATGATTAGAAACAATGAAGTTATTATAATGCTTTGTTTACAACAAAACATTTGCACTTTTCATCAAGTCAGCAGCTAATGCCGCGCTGACGAAAACGAACATCTCCGCATCGCCCGTCACTGTGCGTAATATTAACCCTTAGCTGGTATCGTCATGTTTACTTACGTAACTGGTATCGTCGGGTCGATTTTGACCCGACGATATAAAAAAGCTGAGACCTCCAAATTGTGAAATACATTTTTTTAAATAAATGTTTGGTAATGTAACAACAGGTTTATAGGCATAAAAGTCTTTTATATGAAAGCACTTTATTGTCAGAGAACAAACCCAAATACTCATCAAAAAATGTATAGCGCACTATGATTTCCAAAAATTCAACTAAAACATGGGAATTTATACAATATATTTATCCATCATATGGTAAAACAAATAAACAAATACATTCTCGTATAAGAAAAAGTGCAATTATGTTTGCATAACCTATCACACACACTTGACATTTTTCACATAACAATGTAGCTGCGCTGTGAATTTTACACACGTGCTCCTTACACTTATTACACACTGAAGAATGTTTGCTGTTGTTGTTTGACCGACAAATGTAACATCGACGTCGTTTTTCCCCCTACAAACTACATCAGGGTCACGAACTCTGGGCTGAGAAGTGGACGGCCCACCTTCATCCGTTGTTGTGTCCACGCATTTTATGAGTCTTTGGATGACTGAACGAAGTTCCCTTGGAAGTCTTGTTTCCAATAAACGTCGTCTCATTTGAGGTTCAATTAAAGCTTTACCAAAGTTGATAGTAAAGTTCCGTCGCCTCAGAGAACTTTGAGTCCCGGATTGGAACAAAATGAAGGAATTTACAGAAGCTATATTCATCACAGCATGCCAAATAGCACACGACCACCTTGTGGTTCTTCGACCAGTATTGTAATTTGCACACTTCTGATCTTATGCATCAACCCCCGCTTTTCTGGAGTTAGAATATAGAATCATAACAGGTTTATTTGATTCTTTTTCAATTTTGTTGTCATGGTGCATACTTGACAATAACAGAACGTATCTATTTGATTCAAGCACATACGACACTAAAGTTGTAGTGCTAGTGAACACAAACGTAGAAATACCTGTCGGCGTTTTTTTATTTGGAACTAGATATTCAGGTATTTCTCTTTTATTTTTACGTACCGTACCAACATAGGTGAGTTATGCAGACTGCACTGAAAGTGGTGGAAGGGTGGACGGTTGATCAAGGGCTCGGGGTGAGCCCCGAGAAAGCAACCGTCGTGCCGTTTACGAGGAGGAGGAAGTGTGAAAGCCACAGAACTCTCACTCTATACGGTAGGAGCGTTCCAATCGCCAGGGAGGTAAAATATCTTGGGGTCGTATTGGACTCTAAGCTAACCTGGAATGGTCACATTGGAAAAATACTGCGTAAGGCAGTCATGACCTTAGCCGTCACTAGGCGGCTATATGGAAAAACGTGGAGACTAAGACCTAGTATGGCCCACTGGCTGTACACAAGGGTGGTCAGACCATCGTTAACATATGCGGCACTGGTCTGGTGGCCTAAGGTGACACAATCCAGTGCCAAACAAAAACTAGGCAAGATCCAAAGGATGGCTTGCCTAGGCATCACAGGGGCCATGTCTTCAACCCCAACAGCCGCCATGGAGGTGTTGCTGGATCTACCCCCCCTACACCTAGTTATTATGGGAGAGGCCAGGCTAGGACTATACAGACTAGCCTGCAATGGTAGACTGAAGATCAACCCAGGCTTCAGGGGCCACTGCAAAATTCAGGAGATCGTGAAGGAGCCCATGCTTGAAATGAGGTCAGACTTCGCGAGCCCGCGAATGTGCAGGGAAAACAACTTTACAGTGGAAATCCCTGATCGCGAGGCATGGCGGGAGGAGACGCCGGGCATGCCACGGGACGCGCTCGTCTGGTTCACGGACGGATCTGGCGGGGAGCGTGGGACGGGGGCAGGTGTTTACTCGGAAGGACCGAGGGTAAGTCATAGTATTTCCCTCGGAGCCCATGCAACGGTGTTTCAGGCCTAGATGTACGCCATCCTGCACTGTGTGCGGGAGAACAAGAGGAGGGGCTACACCAACAAGCGGATCCTCATAGCCACAGACAGCCAGGCAGCCCTTAAGGCACTAAGTAGCCCACGGGTAAATTCCTGGCTGGTGAGTGAGTGCCGAGACGAGACGAGCGACCTGGCTGGGCAGAATGAGGTGACTCTCATCTGGGTGCCGGGTCACTCGGGGGTTAAAGGCAATGAAGAAGCTGACAGTCTCGCGAAGAGAGGGTCAGCAGAACCATTTATGGGACCAGAACCGGCTCTGGGCGTGTCAAAGAGCACTGCCAGGGGAGCCATTAAGTCCTGGGTCAGAAACCAACACAAGGTGTACTGGGCGGACTGTCCAGGGCTCAGACATGGGAAGTCAATAATTGACGGACCCAGTTCAAAGAGAGCTGTGGAGCTGCTAAACCTTAGCAGAGGACAGCTCAGAAACACAACAGGTCTCTTGACGGGACACATGGCCGTCAAGAAACACCTGCATAAAATGGGGCGGTTCGAAGGGGACCTCGCATGCAGACTCTGCGGCGAGGGGGAGGAATCAGCCCAGCACATCTTGTGTGAGTGTATAGCTCTGGACCGGAAAAGACAACTGATCTACGGTCACTCTAGACCGGAGACAGAGCAATATAAAACTTCACCCTACCAATCGCTGTGCAGACTAGTTCAAGGCACAGTGATCTTGGAATGGGTGGAGTAAGACTAAGGGTAGGCACAATCAACCAAGGGTTGCGGTGCTATCGGGGCGGCAAGGCCGCGGACGAGCCCTGAGGGAACAAAAAAAAAACATAGGTGAGTTTGTTTTTGCGCAATTCTTCAACTAATCAATTGACGTGAACCAGTTATCTGAAGTGATATTTCTGTTGGTATTTTTAATTAATGATAAGACAGTTCGGGTTGGCACTGATAGCTTTCTTGGATTTGACTGCCCATTTTCTGATTTGCCTGTATAGACGAAAGCATTGAGAAGGTAGTGTGTCTTTGCATCACAATGGCATAATATTTTCAATCCGTATTTGTTCGGTTTGAATTTCATATAAACACGAAAAGAGCATCGTCCTCTAAAGCCTACAAGCATATCGTCTATTGTAAGGGACTCACCAGGAATATAACAATTTTGACAGTTCTGTATGAATGTCTCAAAAATTTCACGTATGTGGTAAAATTTATCCGGCTTTCTCGCGTCTCTGGTAGAAATACTATCAAACCGCAATGCAACTAACAAAAACATTAACCTCTTTAGCGACATGGTACCTCGGAATATGTCTCGGCCGGTGCCGTCTGAAGCAAATAAACCTTCGATGTCTTCATGGTTTGATTTGAAAACCGACGTCAAATAGAGCAATCCAAAAATGCATTCATCTCAACTGAATATGTGAAATTCACAAATGAGGCTGTTTTTCCATATCTACTGGACAAATCAGTAAGTTTTACATTTGTGAAGTCGACAATTGTGCTAATCATTTATTCGGTTATCAGAAGAGACCAGTAGTTGACAGGGTTCTTATCGTGTATGTTTTTTGCCACTGCTTTCAGACCAGGTAAATGCGCAATAATATTATGGCGTCTTGTCCGACCAGGTCTGGGAGCTCGTTTTGACCATTTGTACCTGTTCTTTCCATAAACATATCATGCAGATGATAATGACAAATCCAAAGAACTAGCTGAACCATCACTGTTTCCATTATTATCGAAATCGCCAACAGGAACTTGTTCATCTTGATGGACATCGTCTTCTATGGTATATTCTTCAACAGAATCGTGATCACTATCGATAGTAGGTGAGTCACTAATATCGCAATCATCTTCATTCTCCAAGAACAACTCACGTACTTCATCACCCGTCACATATTTGCTACTAAAAACATTTTTATGAGAATTCATTTCCATACCGCACTTGTTGCGTACAGACTTTTTTAAAATTCAAAAGCCACGATCTACTCAATAGGGAATTTTTTTATAAGCAAATTCGCTAAAAGGGTGCTTTAGGTAGAGAGTCATGTTTACGGGTAAATGGCGACATTACCGTTACACTGTGATTATGGAGATAAGAACAACTCATTGGATTTTGACACCTTGTATTTGTTATTAGCTTATGAAGCAGTAAGTGGGATACCTCGTAGTCGACCAAATCTTTTTGTGTACATTAAGTGAAAATTGGAGACTGTGATGAGCACTGATAAGCACACTCGGAGAACCCGAATCACCACAATTGCGTTAACATCATCAGAGGAGGAATAATTCTGAGAACTATTCAAGCTCTGAAGACACTAACTTAGTTAGTGAAACGATCGTCGAGGTTTTTTTTAATGTGTCGTGGTGATTTGGGTTCTCCAAGTGTGCTTATCTTTTTGTGTACGTTATAGAAAAATTTGTTCCTCTTCACATCCAATAGAAGATGAAACAACGGTAACCAGCGCCTCAAATTCAATTACTCCTTTTCAGTTTGGCTATGTGGGTTACACCATCATTCGTTCTCATGGTAGATGAAAGCGGAAAGGTAATAATAACCAACTAACAAAGCGGCTATGAGTTTTCTGTACGTTTTAATTTTTTTTATCGCTGATTGGAGAATGGATGTAATCAAGCGCGAGAGCGTTTCGTCAATCAAGAGACAGAGACTGAACGTGGCAATACAGAGAGCAAATTGGTGTATAATTGTGGGAGAGGGACCGGACAACACATTCAATCAGTTAACGGAAGCGGTAATCAAGACAGCCACGGTCTCTGGCAGCCGGCTTGATTCTCACGCTGCACGAGCCCCACGCCTACTGGATCTGATTGTACGTCCGCGACCCGCAAGGCAATCACGCCAAACAAGAGCATATGGCTATTACTTATTTCTAGGCACCATTAGATAATAATTGTTTAGCTTTGTTGCAAAATTGGTCTGAATTCTTGCAAACTGTACTTTAAAGTCGAGGAATCATTTTTGTCGGTTTTTTGTGTTCTGCTTACGTTGTCTATTTGGGAACAGCAGAAAGTATGTAGTAAATACAATAGAAAAGAAAATTTCATTATCAAAAGTTAAAAATAACATTTCCTACTATCTCTTTTTATTATTTTTGCTACTATCCATTACAGGAATGCTGGTCACTCCTAGACTTCCAGATTTTTCGGTTTTCGGCCACCTGTTCCAATTTAATAACCAATCGTCTCCTCTTGCCTCTTCGCACGCACTTTTATTCGTCTTGTTATCGACGTATTTTGTTTTTGTCAATTTTCACAATGTAGAGCTTATAGAATACCTCTAAAAGACAAACGTTCTGATACAGCTGGGGAGATTCTAAACACCCTGGATTTATAACGTGAACGTCATGCTTTTAAACAAACATAACTTTAATGAATGTCATTAATAATCTTAATAACAACCGTCTATATATACTCTCTCTCTCTCTCTCTCTCTCTCTCTCTCTTTCTCTATGGTGAAACCCAACTATCCATAAAAATAAATAAATACAATGGATCTTGCCTATTGCTTAGTTGCTAAACATCAATGTTGTCAAGATAAATAATCTTAATGTTCGTGAAATGCATGGTTGTCGACCTTTCGTTAATTATTAATTATATCTAGATTGGTTTTTATACATAATTTAAGGTTGTTTGGATTCTAAGTGAGATGTAACACACCAAACACCTGTTCATTAGGCCGGTTTCGCTCTAATTAGAGCTCGTCAGTACGGCATACTAATTGCAGCGAAAATACACAGATAAAGTAATACGGCTATGGTAGTCAGCCTCCCAAACCAAGTGAGATGTTAGACACGAAACACGTACCGCCATCTCGTTGCGGAACCAAGTAGTATGTTGTCACGGCAGCTCCAAATAACACATAATGTTAAAAAATAGAGACTGTATACAAGCAACCAACAATTTAGAAAATTGGCAGCCCTGGCCCATTTCTACCCTAATATAGGGACAAAGTATGTAAGGCTAGATGTATTCTCACCACAATTAGAACCGTAGACCGGTTTCGCTCTAATTAGAGTTCGTCGGTATGGCATTCTAAGTGCAGCGAAATTGGGGAAGAAATGGGCCAGGGCTGACAATTTACAAAATTGTTAGTTAGTTGTATACAGTCTCTTTTTTTAACATACTGTGTTATTTGGAGCTGCCGTGACAACATTCTACTTGGTTCCGCAACGAGATGACGACACGTGCTTCGTGTCTTACAGCTCACTTAGTTTTGGGAGGCTGGCTACCATAGCCGTATTACCTTATAGATGTATTTTCGCTGCAATTAGTATGCCGTACTGACGAGCTCTAATTTGAGCGAAACCGGTCTACGGTTCTAATTATGGTGAGAATGCATCTAGCCTTACGTTGTTTGAATTGCTATTCGTAAGGCTCTCGTGGCAAGCCTTTGTTCCTGGACATTTGTCAACTCATTGATTGTTGTTGCCCTTACTTGGTGAAACTGGTCCATACTACATACAGACTTGGAAACTACTTCTCTGGCTGCACTGTTGGATTTGGTTTCTGTAAGAGAAGGACAGAAACGTTGAAGAACATCCTAGAACATCTAGAATTCACAAGGGCCACTTGTTCCAGTTAGCTTACGCGCTAGCTACGTCCTTCACTTACAGAGACGAAACCCAACAGTGAAGCCAGAGAAGTAGTCTCCAAGTCTGTACGTAGCATTTGTCAGTTGTCAATGATCTTTGATCAGATAAATTAGAAACTAATGCGGGTGTTCCACAGGGTTCCATTTTGGTTCCCACATCTATACATGTAGTATAAATTACTTTAGTTAATTTGTGTATCGAAAGGCGTAAAGCAATCAAGACAAACTGCTACTTCACATTTAGAACACTTGCTTCTTTTAGGCTTGTTGAACAAAATTACATCTTCGGGATGTTCATTTTTCTGGAAGATGTTCGCCAACATTGCTGAAACGATTTGGGACAACAACTGACTTGTCAGCTATCTTTTTAACTTTGTTGTTCCCAATTACACATAGTTTTCTTTTCGGCAACCGAAGTCTTTTATTAGCTCGTTGGCTAAGAATGACCTGTATTTTAAGTGGAAGAGACATTTCTCCTTGGTAGATTTTTGACTCATAGTAGTGCTGTAAATTATATATGAGTTCACAATTGAAGCACCAATTAAATAATATACTAGTTTCATTTACCACCTTCTTTATTTCCAAGAAATATCATAACATAAGTGGATTTATTCCACGTACACAGAAAACCTCTTCAGCCACTCAAAAGCCCTGGTTCTCTAAATCCTGTGACAAGGCAGGCTTGAAAACGTCAAAGCTCACAAAACGCTTCTACACAATCCCAGTTAAGAAAACCGTCAAGCATTTAACGTTTTACTGGTTTAATAACCACATCAAAAACAACATTCTCTCAAGCTCCAATGGCAGCAAACCCTTCTGGACTCTTGCTAAATCTATTGGGAATAATTTCTGCAAGAGCACGTTCCCACTTCTTGTTTCAGGGGATGAAATGGTTTCTACCTCCCTGGGCAAGACTGCCTCGTTGTTTGCAGGCAATTCTACTCACAATCTACCTCCAAATGTTCAACCACCAACAGTCCCCAATGTCGCGCATAAAATGACGGATATCATTTTCAAAGCTAAAAAGGTACGAAAGATGCTCTCTTCTCTTAATACCAGGAAAGCCTCTGGCCTTGACGATATCCCAGGAATTGTTCTCCAAAACGCGCACCAGAACTTGCTCCTGTCCTGACTCGTCTGTTTCAGACATCTTACAATAGAGGCATATTTCCTAGTAACTGGAAAACTGCTCGAGTACAACCCATCCCCAAGAAAGGATTCAAAACGCTTCTACAGACCTATTTCTCTCCTTTCAGTCGTCTCTAAACTTATGGAAAAGTATATAAACACGGAATTACTAAATTTTTTTAGAAAAACATAGTCTAATCCACGACAGGCAGTATGGATTCCCTCAGCGCAGATCAACCGCCAACCTCCTTTCCTTTGTCACCCATTCTTGGAACAAGTGTATGGAACTACACGGTGAATCCCAGATTGTCGCTCTAGACATATCCAAAGCATTCGACCAGGTCTGGTACGCAGCGCTGCTTAATAATGTTCCGGCCTATGGCCTACCACCAGAACTCTGTACCTGAACAGGAAATTTCCTCTCCAACCCGAGCATTTCTGTTGTCGTGGATGGCCATTCCTCTAAAATGTATCCAATTAATGCAGGAGTGCCTCAAGGTTCAGCTTTAGCCCCTACTTTGTTTCTTCTCCGCATCAATGACCTCCTCTCTAGCACATCCTATCCAGTTCACAGTTACACGGACGACAGCATCCTCCACTCAAATATACAATATTCTAAGCCTGTCTCTTTAGCACAATGGAATGAGGATCGCAGACTCATGACGGGTTCTGCCTCTGTGGATCTACAAAAAATATTAGAATAGGGAACTAGAAATCTTGTACAATTCAACTTCACCAAATCTCAGTCTTGCTTTCTATCTCATAACAGATACACCAGCCCTAGACCCATCACAATGAACAACCAAGTTATTCAAAGTAATGAGTCCTTTTAACTTGTTGGCATTTCTGTGGATCGAAATCTCAATTGGCAGTAACATGTCACATCAATTGCAGAAGTGGCTGCTAAGAAATTAGGTTTCCTCTTCCGGGCTCGCAAATACTTTTCGCCAGCTAATCTCTATACCTTATATACTTAACAAATAAGGTCAAACCTCGAATACTGCTCCCACATCTGGGGTGCCGCTTCTACACTCGTTATCCTGGACTCCATTCAGAAGAGGGCTATACGTCTCAACGGTGACCCTACCCTCACTTAAAGGCTGCCATCCGTTGCATACCGACGTGCCGTTGACCTGACCTGACCTGTCTCTCTTTTACAGATATTTGCACGGGCTCTGCTCAGAGGAGCTTTCGTCCATGGTTCCTTCACCTGCTGCCCCCAACAGATCTACCAGGGGAACAGAGAGAATGCACCCTTTTACTGTCCAGGTCACCAGGCATAGAACATCTTGTTATGCCCGCTCTTTTATCCCGAGGACTTCCAAGTTGTGAAATTCCATGCCGGCACATGTTTTTCTTTCTCCTCCGAACCTCCAAACCTTCAAGTCCAGAATTAACAAGTTGCCTCTTTCCTCCTTGTCGACACCCACGGTACGATAGTATTTAGGCTGTAAGCCCTCGTGTTACAAATTGAAACTAAACCTGGTTATGGATTCTAGGGGGCCTAGTTTGGATTCATTTGAAGAAATTTTTTTAAAATTTAAAAGTGGCGTTCTCATCGTAACCGATTTTTTTCTACGAAAATTTGCTAAAAATTATAGACCGTTAAACCATAAATTTAACTTAATCTTTATCTTAAATGAATTTTCTGGAAATAATTTAGTAAAACGAGGGACAATGACGGTTGAGGCTGAAACTTAGGGGTTTGTAAAACACTCGTCTTGCGACATTTTATTTACATAACCCGTATTCGTTTCAGGTTCTCTGTCTGAATATTGCCAAATTTGACGTTTCAAATCGCGACTTAGACGTTTTAAGGAAAATTTGTTTCTTTAAATGCCGATAACTTTTTTGATTTTTAAACTAGAGACCTAAGTTTTGGCACATGGTTCACATTTTACAATGCAAACACGCGTGCTAAATCTGGTTGCCATTACGTTGTTATTTGCAGAGATATAAACATCTTCCGAAAGAAATTAAATTTAGAACTCGAATTTTTAATAATATACAGATTGTTCTATTTGAAAAAAATACTTTTGCCACGTTGAATATGTCTAAGTTAGTAACTAAATCTAGAACACTCTGTATGATGCAGGTAAACTTAAGGCACATAATATGAAAGCTCCCTCACACAAGTTAGGAAATTCTGAATTCGAGCCTTTTATCTTTAAAAACATGTTAGATACAAACTATTATAAATAAGGTTGCAAAATTACCGAAATACAGAGAAATCACAATATTTTTGGAAGAGTTGAAGATAGGGATAGGAAAGCTTAATATAAATATTAACAAAATTTTATGAAGAATTCGAATATGCAATAAAAATAGGGCGTTCTATTTAGATTAGCAGAGTTGATGACTACTTTCGGTCTAACCGGAAGTGATGTGACCTTGAAAATACCTTAGAATAAAAGACAATTACGAATTGTGACCGTTGCCAAAATTTCAAAATTTAGGATATCAGGGAACTTCATAAACTTCTAATGCACGGGTATCGTGAAAAACCCTGTATATATATATATATATATATATATATATATATATATATATATATATATATATATATATATATATATATATATATATATATATATATATATATATATATATATATATATATATATATATATATATATATATATATGTATATATATAACGCGTATCCTCTAGAATTCACTACGATCCAGAAATTATTCTTTTGTTGGTTTACATGTTTCTTGGCTCTATTTAGTTGTATCTAGAATCGTGTTCCTGGCTAAGTGGGAATCGCTGGTTTTATTGTCATCTGCATCTCAACGTGAGTATTATTACGTTTCGTCACCATCCTACGCTAATGGTAATCACCACAGAAAGAATCAATATTTAATCTGATATAATAAAATACGTGAAGACATAAAAACGGCTATAACTACCCACATTATTTTCATCACGGAGACCAATCTCCTGTCGAAATAAATTCGAATTAAAATGATTTCATATCTGGCTGACTTGGAGATATTACTTCCAATGCTATCTCATCCATATCATCATATTATGACTTCATATGACGTGGAGGAAGTTACCTTCTGGTTTTTAAGTGTGGTTTTTTGGATTCATCACTGCTGTAGGTAATTTTTTCAACTTTCTCACGGTAGGTTTGCGTGGTCAGTGTAAAAAATAACTCACCATTCCTTATTTCAAGTCACGAACATTTTAAAATAATTACGAATTAACCTAAAAGTAGAGTTTTATCCTCGACTGTCCGTAATGTGTGTATGAATATAATCACGATGTTGTCTACTGGTTTAGTGAGCGGTATATTTGATGGGAGCCTTCACCATACCAAATTATCTACTGCAGTTCACCATACGATTACTATGTAATTTAAAGATACTTTTTCAATAGATAAGTGGATGCACCAAATAAAGAAAATAAAAGGTCAGGTGTAGTTTGTAGCTGCTACCAGCTACATATTGTCCTATAGTGTAATTTTATACAGAGTTGCGCATAAGTAATTCAACGAGGCCATAACTTTTAAACCGAGAAAGGCATCGGGTTCAAAATTGGTAGGATTACATAGCAGACTATTTGGTGGCGTTACCGGATTTTTTTAAGCATTCGTTTTATGGGGGGTGACAACCAGACAGTGGCGTCTCCTGAACAAAATGTTCGGGTGTGCGGTAACGAGTTGCTGTTAGTGGTGGTTTTAAAAATTATTAACACTAAATGTACACACACACACACACACACACACACACACACACACACACACACACACACACACACACATATATATATATATATATATATATATATATATATATATATATATATATATATATATATATATATATATATATATTGTACCCATATGGGAATAATACGTAGATAAATTAATTAATTTCCCACTGCAACACTAACAAATTAAAAAGTCACTTAAAACTTTAAAACACGAAAAGAACATGGAATTATTATCAAGCTCTTCTCTTCACACAAATTTGTGTTAGCGTTAGCACTGTCCGGAACGGGGTGAAAACTGAAAACATTAAAAGTAGTTCAATGTTAATATGGTACTAAATAATAAAATGTGTAAAAATCCTGGATGCAGCAAGTGCGTTATGGTAGTGAATTTTCATAGAAATGATCTGGCACAAAATATTTTATTATAACTTTTTTATCTTCCAACATAAAAATATAAATTTTGGTGTATAGTTTAATTTTTATATCGTAAACCTACCTACCAAATTTGGTTATCTTATCTTTTTTATTTTTTGAGATACAAATTTTTTTCGAATAAAAACTCAAAATTTTTCCGCTAAACCTCGTCCGATTTTCCTGACTAACAAAATTATTCAATCCATTTACAGAAGGAAGGTACATGCCAAATTTTATCAAAATCGGCCGATTATATTTTGAGTTATCGGTGTGATACCTATGTATATATATATATATATATATATATATATATATATATATATATATATATATATATATATATATATATATATATATGTTTATAGTTTATTGTTATATAAATAGTACAAAGCATCTTACAAATAAGTCTAAACTTGTGGCTGCAAATGATGCAATTTTGACTAAATTTTAATCTAAATGTCAATTGTTCTAAAGTTCTGTCATCTGATTTCTAATCTCCAAAATTACCTCACCTCATTATGTACCATTATAATTTCTAGAAATATGGATGGTACTTGAAATCAGTTTCTTCATTTTAATCAAAAATTTCTATATTTTAAAACTTGACTCAAATTAAATTCTACATCTTTTTCAACAGAAACATTATTTTTATGTTTATATATATATATATATATATATATATATATATATATATATATATATATATATATATATATATATATATATATATAAACATATAAAAATTGAAACTGACCCCGGATATGGGTTTTAGGGGTCCTAGTTCGCGCTCATTTGCAAACAATTTTTCAAAATTCAAAAGTCGAGATCTCCCCATTAGTGAATTTTTTCTACGAAAATTTACTAACATGTATTATAGTCTTTGATTCCATAATACTGTGGTCCATGCAAACGCAGTTGTAATGTTTGTAAATAATGCTGTCGCGACGTTTGTTAGACCGGCGTTCCATTCTTTGTCTTGAGCGGTATTTTTACCGCTCACTGCAGTGTTAAAAGCAATGGTATTTCCTTACTATTTTAAACACATGGGTGGGGGACTGTATTGTATACCAATACAGCTCTGTCGAGTGAAGTTGTTCGAAAATATCAACGCACACCTAACCCGAATTCATTCCCAGTTGCTATTGACCTACTCATATTCTCTGAATGAAGACGTGGTGCCGACTTTATTCCAAGTCACTATTAACCGACTATTTATGAAATCAAATAAGTAAATTAAATCGATTGTCATAAAATATGTAGTGTATTAAGACTAAGGGAAAAAGAAATAAAACATATTTAACTGTGCACATTTTAATTATATTTTAGGGTGTGCGGCGCACACCTAGCTCACTAGGATAAATCGCCACTGCAACCAGTGTTGCCAACTCGGTAGAAATTCTACTAAATTTAGTAGAATTTTGTACAGCTTTAGCGGAACAACTCATATTTAGCGGTTAGCGGATATTTTGATGGAATATTTTTATTTTGGTAGAATTTTTGGTAGAATTTCATTAGTGTGTTTGAAACATGAATTAGTAAATTTTCGGAAAATATAAATAATTTTAGTAGTTAAACCATACATGAGCCTAACTGCAAGTGAATAAGTGAATAATATCGAATTTCGTGATATTATTTGTAGTTCGCAATATCAGATCAAGCAACTAGATGTGATTATAAGCCATGAATGATGACTAAGTCATCTCAGTCATCTTATTATAGTAGAAAGTGACGTATGACGTGAACTTGTACGTTCAGTGCATGATACAAATAACGAGTGATATGATGAGACTACTTATTTTAGAACTGTCACGCGCATGGCGTCATGTGGTGAGTCCAATGCAATAATAATATGCTGTCGTACAGTGGAGTTTGACGTTTCATCACAACCTCTTAACAAATTACGTATTCTACTAATATTTAAGTGTATACAGTTGGAAGTAATTTTTTAAGATCAGAATACTATACTGTGATTATTTGACATGATGATCAAATCAAGTTTATGAATGTTAACGCCCTCTAAATGTCTGCGAAAGTCTTATCTACTTTTTAAGCATGTGTATCCTTAATGCTAATTCAGGGCTCCTCTTAATTATTATACTTGGCTTGTGCGTATATATATATATATATATATATATATATATATATATATATATATATATATATATATATATATATATATATACAGGCTGTTTCAAAAAACATGCACCATCGCTCGTGGGGCAATTCCTTACTAAAAAATAAGAAAAAAAGTTCATGTGCACATGGGCCCGGAAACGCATAGTTTCCAATATACAGGGAGTTGAATTTTAATTTTTTTTAAATTTTTTTATAAACAATTTCAAAACCACTGGATTGATTTTAATGAAACTTGGAACTTGAAAGTGTATTATAAAAGTGCATATTTTCAAGTGAAAATCTGCTTACAACTGCGTCAGTGGCGTGCGTACGGGGTAACTGTAAGAATTCATTTGAGGAAAAAATATGTGCGCCACTGTCTTTTTCCAATTTTGATACATCAGTTATGAAGCTTATTACATAAGCCACAAAAGCTGCCTCTTGGTATTTTTTCGTTCAGGGTATCCCCTAGGAGATATGATTAATTTTATAAAAATGGGCAAAATACCGATTCGTTGGAGTAATGAAAACAGTAATCGTAAAGTGCCATGAAACTATAATTTTTGACAGTTCTCTAAATTCTACAATTTTGAAGTGCTTTGTAGGCGTCAAAAGAGTTTTCGTGCTATTCTTTAAATTTTGATACGGTGCAGTATTTTCGTTTTTAGTTGTTTGTTGATACTGAGCTGCTCATTAATATTATTTCCTCCTCTCAAGATGGTTTTCATTAAGTACACTTCAGCGGATTTGACTGATATGTTGTTAATTTATGGACAAACAAATCAAAATGCTAGACAAGCTGTGCGAGTTTATCAGGAAACTTATCCGCAAAGAAGAATTCCTGACAAAAATATTTTCCCACGTATTGTAAGACATTTGAGAGAAACTGGTTCTTTAAAACCTTTAAAAGCTGACTCTGGACGTAGAAGATACCGCCGAACTGTACGAGTTTAAGAGGCAATATTAAATAGAGTTGAACGTGATCCTAGTACAAGTACGAGAATTATTGCCACCGAACTGGGTAATATTTCGGCATCATCAGTTCACAGAACTCTGAAGGATCAAAGTTTATATCCCTATCATTTTACACGTGTCCAGGAACTTCTACCTAGAGACTTTCAACCAAGGGTAATGTTTTGTCAGTGGTTCTTAAACAAACTTAGGCACGACCAACATTTTTCTAAACGTGTACTATTTACTGATGACGCGTCATTTACGCGAAAAGGTATCGTAAATTTTCACAATTTACATACATGGGCCGATGAAAACCCACACTCTCTAAGAGTTGCAAATTCGCAGTATCAGTTTCCCATCAATATTTGGGCTGCTATTATTGAAAATCACATAATTGGTCCTGTTGTTCTACCGAATCGTCTTGACCATGAATCATATTTAAACTTTTTACAAAATGATTTGCCGTTGTTACTACCGCTTTTTATGAGAAATGCTACAATGTGGTTCCAGCATGATGGTGCGCCCGCACATTTTGCAGCAGTTGTAAGAACATATTTAGCCAACACATACGGTCACCGATGGATTGGTCGTGGAGGTCCGGTGTCATGGCCACCTCGATCTCCGGACCTGAATCCTCCCGATTTTTATTTGTGGGGTCATTTAAAAGAAATAGTGTATAAAACACCAGTAAATACACGAGAAGAATTGTTGGGAAGAATCGAATATGCATTTGACAGCATTAGAGAAGATCAAAATATTTGCAGAAGAGTAAGAAGATCTTTGCGCAGAAGGTTAAATAATTGTAACGACGCTAATGGTGGTCACTTTCAACATTTTCTTTAGCTTTGTTATTAAAGTCAATTGAGTAATGTACAAAAAACAAGAGTTTGGAAAAATCATGGTGTCTTTACGATTACTTTTTTCATTTTTTATTTTTATTTTTTATTTATCATTTTTTATCAATGTTTGTAATATTCATTTCAATGTTTATCACCAATAAGTTTTACGTAGGTTAGTTATTTGCACGTTTATTGCTGTAATGTTTACTGTATGTTTTGTTTTTAATATTCTTATGGTTGCAGTAAACATATATTATTATTATTATTATTATTATTATTATTATTATTATTATTATTATTATTATTATTATTATTATTATTATTATTATTATTATTATTATTATTATTATTATTATTATTATTATTATTATTATTATTATTATTATTATTATTATTATTATTATTATTATTATTATTATTATTATTATTATTATTATTATTACGCCGACTAATCGGTATTTTGCCCATTTTTATACCCTGAACGAAAAAATACCAAGAGGCAGCTTTTGTGGCTTATGTAATAAGCTTCATAACTGATGTATCAAAATTGGAAAAAGACAGTGGCGCACATATTTTTTCCTCAAATGAATTCTTACAGTTACCCCGTACGCACGCCACTGACGCAGTTGTAAGTAGATTTTCACTTGAAAATATGCACTTTCATAATACACTTTCAAGTTCCAAGTTTCATTAAAATCAATCCAGTGGTTTTGAAATTATTTATAAAAAATTAAAAAAAAAATTAAAATTCAACTCCCTGTATCACCACGTGACGTCATAGGAGAGGGCGGGGCATATGCGCAGTATCATATTTCTTGTAAGTTCTCCATGCGTGCATTGTAAAAATCACAGCTGAGAGCTTTATTATATGGGAATAACCATTTTAGTAATGAATTAGGGGTACTGTATATCTACCATCCCTATCATGCAGTCCAGTGTAGCCAACACAGTACAACATAATAAGGGGCAATTAACAGATATATTAAAAGCTAGAGGATATCAAGGGAACCAAATGGATAAAATTGAAAGCCAGCGGCAATCTATTCATTTAAAAAAATGGACAACAACATCGAACACTAAAAAATTTTGGTTAGAGGTAGGTGGTTTTAAAGAATACAATAATGAAATTTAATTTTGCATTGGAGTTACTCTGTTTGCCGCATTCTAATGCTGAGTTGGAATAGGTCTCCAGCAAAATAAAACGTAGATTAAGAAATAAATTGCAGTTGCCATTACTTCCTGCAATTTTGTCTGCCAGAGCAGATCTTTCGATGCGGAAGGAATGTTGCCACACTTTTGTAATATCGGATGATATATTGAAAAAAATTAAAACAGTAGATACCTATAAAAGTGCCTCTGCAAATGTAGATGAGAAGAAGACGATATATCGGTTTAATAGATATATAATAGATTTTTTTGTTTAAAACTTTCTATTTCTACTTATTTTCTTAAAGTGTAACAAATTTTATATTTTATTGTGAAATTTTATTTTATATTGATCGATATTGATTGCATGTTTTGTTTTGTAGTAATAAAACAAAGATACCTACTGATTAAGGTTTTTTTAGTTGCTGGTTAATTTTATCTTAAAATAAAATTAGCGGATTTTTGGTAGATTTTTTTATTCGATTTAGTAGATTTTTAGTAGAATTTTCGAGGCTGTTTAGCGGGAACAATACATTTCTATTGGAAACACTTGTGACAACTCTTTAATTTCTTAAATAGCAACATGTGTCATGCGCACATTTCTGGAAAGCATATTCAGCGTTCTTTGTGATAATATTACTTATTTTTAAGTTACCTTTGGCAAGAACAAATACAATTCATGAAAATAAGTACAATAAAGACTATTCAATTATATCCCTGTCCCCAAAAGCTTAAAATACATGGCCTTATCAGACATTAAATTTATTTAAGCAGTAACAGAAGCTACACTTTAATAATTTCACCCAGAAAATTAGTTTTGTCAAAATTATTAACCTGATCTTCCACAGTGGCAAGCGTTTTGGTTTGTGAAGTGAATAATCAGTATTTTTAGTAAATTTTCTCTTAAAAAATTCACAAATGAGGATATCGCGACATTTGAATCTTGAAAAAAATATCCTAATCTGAGTGCGATTTAAAAGCCGCGGTGGTTCAGGGGTAAGAACGTGTGCCTCTGAACCGAAGGGTACTGGGTTCGATCATAGGGTTCTCCTTTCACTTTTTCAGCACATACTGTAACATTAACATCAACCGAGGTTCTGGCATTGTATTTGAGCAAGTTGAATATATGCACGTTCCACCCTTCGGAGGGGGCGTAAAGCCGTCGATAATCACCCTGTATATTATGTGTAAACAGACAAAAACTGAAACTTACCCCGTATATGAGATTTAGGGGTTCTAATTCACTCTCACTTAAATAAATCTTTTAAATTTATGTCTACAAAAATTTGCTGAAATATAGATTATTAAACCATAAACTCTATAGCTGAAACTACTGCCAAAGCACCAGAAAGAAGGTCTATTTGAAATGAATTTTCCGACAATATTTTAGATAAATAAAAGACAATGTAGCTTGAAGATGAAGCAAACGCATATCACTCATTCCGATAAGAAATGTGCTGATAGTCAATGTTTTTTGGTTTTTATACTTGATAGTACTACCGAAAATTAATTTCACAGTGGTGTATTCTGTAGAAGAGAGAGTTGAAATAATTACCCTTTTTTCAAAAACGATGACTGTGCCAACCGTACTGCAAATTTGTTTAATGAACGACATCCGAACAAACATGTTAACAGAAAATACATTTTGGAGTTAGTTGTAAAGTTTCGACAAAGTGGTTCAGTAGCCAACAAAAAACGGGATGCTGAACGTGAATTTCTGGTTAGAAATGAGACTACTGAGATTGAAGTTTTAGGACAAATTGCTGCAGACCCAACTTTGAGCACGAGAAAATTAGCCACTGTTTCAAACATCAAAAGAAGAACTATTCAGCGAATATTGAAGCATCATAAATTTCATCCGTATGAAATTCATCTTGTACAACAACTGAATGAAGATGATTTTGATCGGCGGCTGGAGTTTTGTGAAGTTATGACTGCACGAATAGCTGATAACGGGAACTTTGTATTCAATATCTGTTTTTTAGACGAGTGTACGTTTTTATTAAACTCTACAGTCAATCGTCATAATTGTCATAATAATCTAAGAAATTTTCGCGAAATCCACACTCAAACTCCACAGAAATTGAATGTCTGGACTGCCATTTTTGGAGACCGTTTAATCGCACCAATTTTTCTTGATGGCAATTTGAGTGGCGAAACATATTTGGAGTTACTAGAAGATATCGTTTACCCTTTACTCATTGACATTGTTGAAAATGATGATCGCTATCAAGAAAATCAATTAGTGTTTCAACAAGATCAAGCTCCTCCGCATTTTTCACAACGTGTTAGGGGGTCTTTGTACGGAGAGTTTCCAGAGCAATGGATTGGGCCATTTGAAGAGTAGAATTTACGCAACAGAACCGGAGTCTCTGGAAGAATTACGACGACGCATTGTTGAAAATGCCGTCTAATAACTCCACAAATGCTCCAGACTGTCAGAGCTCGTTTTGAACAAAATTTGTACTTTTGTATGGAAGCTGGTGGTCAACAATTTGAACACTCACTTAACTGAATAAACATTTTTGATTTTGTTTTTTAGTTTTTTTTTAACGAAACTCGACCCATGTTCCTTATTTAAAATATAGGGTTTTTTATCACCACCCTTAAGGGGTTGATGTGACAAAGTTGAGTTTTATGTCAAAACATGTCCCCCTCAATATTAAATTTGACGTGTTTCAGAGTTTCTTAAAAAAAGTTTCTCTGGACGCAAATCGGTCTGTTTCGTTTTCAATGCGCCAGCCTATATATATATATATATATATATATATATATATATATATATATATATATATATATATATATATATATATATATATATCTACACGATAGCTCAAAAAGTTATTAACCGATTTTGATGAAACTCGGAAAGAACGTTTCTTTTATTAATGACTTGGACAAGTTTGTTAGCCAGCCATATAGGAACAGTTTTTATTTTAAAAAAACCAGTTTTTCAGAAGGAAAATTGTGTCTCAAAACATAACAAAGTTATGTAGATGAAATTTGGTTTGTGTGTTGCCCTCGTAAATACCTTACTACGCACCAAAACTCAACTTTCTAGGTGTATAGAAAATTGAGTTATGCAAATTTGAAGCATTTAATGAAAATTCGCTACCATTACGCACTTGCTGCGTCCCGAAATTTTATTTTTATTTTATCAAGCGCTATTGTAGTGAAATACATAATGTCTAGTGGAAAATATTATGTTCTAAGTTTGATATTACGAGAGGTATTATACATCTCTAATTTATTCTACGATTGTTGTTTGGCAATTCGAACGTATTATGACATTCTTGCAGGTCTGTGCTATAAATATAAATAAATATTTTAGTCAGCAAAGTTCGAGTGGTTCACACGGTCACGAAATCAAATGACAAATGGCTCAGACGAAAGAGACCACTTGATTCGCCCACACCGCTGATAGAGACACGTTCTTCTAGGGTTTTGTACTCTTATTGGATAGAAAAGCAGAGACGTATTTCCATAAAATAAAATGCATCAACATTTCAATATCGATAAGGGATTTTATGTAGTTTTGTAGCAATTATTCAAAATAACACGTAATTATTGACGTAAGATGTCTCACCGCGTACAACGATTTTCCTGAAATTGTCTTCAAATTAAAACAAGTCTACTCTGGATGTTTCAATTTATTACGCAGATTTTGTAGCTTTCCAACATTCAAAGAAAACAAACTAAGACATCCCTTATGTCAACCTCTCCCACACACATTACACAACGCCTTAATAAACTTTTAGGAGTGTGTCGTACCTTTTAAATTTCTTTAATTCTGTAAAACATAAATTTGTGTTGGGAGAAACACCTTAAAATTAATATATGATAAGATCTTTGAAAGCTCTATATATGTGAAAGATTCCACTTCACCCACTTTAATCATTTAAAAGTCAGGGCGCAGCAAGTACGTTATGGTAGCGAATTTTCTTTAAAATATTTTTAATAGCAAATGCCTTTCTTTGATGAAAGCAGGCATCAAACTTGGTTGCCTATATAGCAGAAATAATGTACCATATTTCATCGAAATAACTTTATTGTTTGAAAATATATAAACATTTTTCAAAAGTCTGGATGCAGCAAGTGTGTTATGGAAGTGAATTTCCATAAAAATGTTTTTAATATCAAATGCGAGCAGGCATCAATCTGATTACCGGTATAGCCTATACAGTAGAAACAATGTACTATATTTTATCAAAATTACTTTTGGTTTGAAAATATACAAAAAAAATTCGAAAATAAACCTAAATGTTGGTTTCCTAACCAACAAAGCTTACGTTAAAAGCAAATTGAGTTATTGAAATTTGAAGGATTTAATGAAAATTCGGTAAATTTCAGATTAGCTCCCGAACTCTTTAAAAAAAATTGTTTTCAGAAACATTACTACGACCCCACCTGGATGCATAAACCACAAGAAAAATTTCTTGTTCACACCCCGCAAGGAAGTTACGGGACTGGGAGTGAGTAGGGGTGCTGGGCGGGGTAGGTAGTAAAAAGGAAATATGAGCAGAAAATGCGAAGAAAACTGCTTGAAAGCTGCCTATTTGAAGCCATATCCCCATTAAATCCTGCCTACTCCGCACAGCACCCCTATTTTCCCCAGATCACGTAACTTCCTTGGGGGTATGAACAAGAAGTTTTTCTTGTGGTTTATGCAACGAGGGTGGTTTTATGCACACGAGGGGGAAGCAAAATGCCTACAATGAAGCAGTACCCCCCCCCCCTCCCTCCCTCCCTCACAAACGCATCATATTTCGATAAAAAATGTAAAAATGCATTAACGAATTTGTTCTACGAAAATTAGCTAAAAATTATAGACCGTTAAACCATAAACTTCACTAAACCTACAGCGAAGGTATCAACTTAACTAAACTGGCAGCCAAAGCATCAGAGAAAGGGTCTATTTGAAATGAATTTTCTGTAAACATTTTAGTAAAATGAAGGGCAATGACGGTTGAATCTGAAACTTAAGGGTTTGCAGAACACTCTTTTTGCAACATTTTCTTTTACAATCCGTATTTGTTTCACGTTCTTTGCCTAAACATTGCCAACTTTGACGTTTCAAATTGCGAGTTTGACGTTTTGAGGAAAATTCCAAAATTTGTTTCTTTAACTGCCCATAACTTCTTTGTCTTTAAAGATAGAGACCTAAATTTTGGTACAGCGTTCACTCTTTATAATAGAAACACGCATACCAAATTTGGTTGGCCTTAATTTATTAAATCCGGAGATATGATTTTTTTTTAGAAGGAAAATACAAAATTTCCCGGAAACCTGGTCCGATTTTCCTGGCTAACGATTTTATCCAAGCCATTTGCAAAGGGAAGGTAATTCCCAAATTTGATCAAGATCGGTCCTTTATTTCTTGAGTTATCGGTCATATATATATATATATATATATATATATATATATATATATATATATATATATATATATATATATATATATATATATATATATATATATATATATATATATATATATATATATATATATATATATAAACACAGATCTCCTCATTAGCGTATTTAAAAAAAATATAACGTTTTCAAAAATTTTCCCCGATTTTCCACCGGAAAAACTTGAGCATAAAGGCTAATTAACGAACTCGACGTCGGTTTTCGCCCAAACAAGATTTTTGCCAAGTTTGATTAAAATCAGTTTAGTATTTTTTGAGTTATCGCTTCATGTTTAGTAAGTTATTGTAAAAAAAAGTTGTCGAATTTTTGTGAAAACTATAATTTAGTGTAACATTGCTGACGGCAATTTCTGTAAAAAAAAGGTAATTTTTTTGTGAAAGAAATTTTGAAAATTTTCAAATTTTTTTTTTCAATTTTGGTCCTAAAGCTGTTTGTGAATAATTATATCTTCGCAGGTGTGTCAATCACTTAAAGAGGTTCGTTGGCCAGGAAAATCGGACCAGTTTTTTCTGGAACTTTTTAAGTTTCTTTTCGGAAAACGTTTGCACTTTTTGAAACAACAAAGCTATTTTAATGAAATACCGTAGATTATTATTAATATATAGGTTATACTGCGAACCAAATGTCCTTCTTTTAAAAACAAGACATATTTGCCATTAAAAACATTTTTACGAAAATTCGCTCACATAACGCACTTTTTCCAGACTTTTTATACTCTATCTGATTTTTGCGATTCTTCAAAGTTTATAAAATATATGCCACTTGCTTATTGACTGTTTTGATGTGTGTTTGTGTTTAACACTATTGATTGTATCTTAGTTTTGTTTTGTCTGGTTCGGCTTGTACATTATGTTTTTTTGTGGCTTTATTTTGCCATTACAGAAAGTAAATTTGTTACTAATATATGTGTCTGCATTTACGAATTCTTGAACTGTAAATATTTCAAGTTTTAGTACAATTAAGCAAACGTGTATCAGGAGTTTTAGCAGACTTTGTGCTTTGTATCGTGATGTATTCATTGCCATGTAATTGGATATTCCTAATAAAGAGTATATAATAATAATGATAATAATAAAAATAATGCAACAGAGAATAGCACAAGGCACGATCTCTGACATTGTGGCATTGTGGCAGTTCCAGGCTTCCATAGCAGCCTCTACGCACACACAGTACACCAATAAAACAGCGAAAGCGAGTATAGAACAAACTTCGAGTGATGCAGTATTAACCAAGGGAGCTCAAATATCCTACTCCATCTACAATATTACTTCGAAAAAACGGAAAACACTTATTTTCTTTGCAAAATAAAAAGCAAAGGCAATTCGCGGGCTAGTAAGTTAAAGCTGTTGTTTCTCATCGATGATTAGCTATTGTCAGGGAAAGAACACCACGTCAAACACAAAAGAAACAGTCTAGACAAAGCAAGTATGTTATGGAAGTGAATTTTCATAAAAATGTTTTTAATAGCAAATAGGTCTCTCTAATACAAGCAGTCATCAATCTGGTTACCGGTATAACCTATATAGTAGAAACAATGTACCATATTGTATCAAAATAACGTATTGTTTAAAAATGTTCAAAAAATTCTCCGAAAATAAACTTAACATGTTTGCGAGAAAACTGGTTTCCTAGCCAACAAACCTTGTGTTAATAACAAAATGAGTTATTTAAATTTAAAGCGTTTATGAAAATTCGCTACCAAAACGCACTTACTGTGTCTCGATTTTTTCTTACAACCATGCATTATATTTCGATAAAAAATGCTAAAATGCAATAATATAAGGGTGTTCGAAAAAACAAATTGTAGGTATCACAAACGACTTATGGGACACCATGTGATTGTCAAAATAATTTTATAAGCTGGAGCTCAAGACACTATGCCTGAATGGTGCCAATTTTGACGTTTCAAATTGCGACTTTGACGTCTTTAGGAAGACCCCAATTTTTTTTAAATGTTTATAAATTTTTTGTCTTTAAACTTACATACCTTCTGGTACGTAAATATAAAAAATTCGGGACGCAGCAAGTGCGTTATGGTAGTGAATTTTCATTTAAATGTTTTTAATAGCAAATATGTGTGTTTTTTTAAGAAAGCAGGCATCAAATTTGGTTACCAGAATAACCTATATAGTAGAAACAATGTGCCATGTTTTATCAAAATAACTTTATTGTTTTAAAATGTACAAAAATTTCCGAAAGTAAACTTAAAGTGTTCCCGAAAAAACTCGTTTGTTGGTCAACCTTATAGGTTAATAGCAAATTGAGCTATTCAAATATGAAGCATTTGATCAAAATTCGCTACCATAACGCACTTGCTGCGTCCATAATTTCTTTTCTTACAAACATACATTATATTTCGATGGAGAATGCAAAAATGCAATAACATAAGGCGTGTTTGATTAAAAAAAAGAAAATTTGTATCACCAACGACTTTTGGGCCAGCCTCTGTTTGTAGAAATAGTTTATATAAGATGTAGCTCAAGAGCCCTATAATCAATGTATAAAAAAAAATTCGTATCTTGTATAATAACGGATATATTGAGCTTTACTGATTTTTTATGAAAATTCGACAAAAATTATATAGCATTAAACGATAAACTCTATAGCTAAGGCTACTGCCAAGCATCAGAGAAAGGGTCTATTTGAAATGAATTTCCTGGAAATATTTTAGTAAAATGAAGGACAATGACGGTTGAAACTAAAACTTCAGGATTTGTAAAACATTCTTCTTGAGGCATTTTCTTTCCATAGCCCGTATTATATTCAAGTTCTTTGCTAAATGTTGCCAATTTTGACGTTTTAAATCGCAACTTTGACGTTTTGAGGAAAACCCTAATTTATTTTCCTTTAAATGCCTATAACTATTTTGTCTTATGACCTGCCGAGCTAAATTTTGGTAGGTAACTTACCTAAGACATAACCCCGCATATCAAATTTGGTTGCCATTACTTTGTTAATTCTGGAGATATAATTTTTTTTCGAAAGAAAACACCAAATTTTCCGAGAGAACCTGGGCCGATTTTCCTGGATAACGAATTTATTTAAGGTACTTGCAAAAGGAAAGTATTCACCAAATTTAATCAAAATCGGCCCATTATTTTTTGAGTTATCGGTGTGTTACACACACACACACACAAATATATATATATATATATATATATATATATATATATATATATATATATATATATATATATATATATATATATATATATATATATATATATATATATATATATATATATATATATATATATATATATATAAACATAGAAAAATTGAAACTGACCCCAGATATGCGTTCTGGGGGGCCTAATTAGCGCTCATTTGAAGAAATTTTTTCAAAATTCAAAAGTCGGGATCTCCTCATTAGTGATTTTTTTTTAAAGAAAATTAACTAAAAATTGAAACTGACTCCGGATATGGGTTCTAGGGGGTCTAGTTCGCGCTCACTTGAAGAAATTTTTCAAAATTCTACAGTCGGGATCTCCTCATTAGTGAATTTTTTTAATAAATCACTAAAATAAAAAGAGTGTTTTTCCTGCAGTTATAATATCACAAGTCCGTCACTGTAAAAGTGTTGCATTTATCAAATTAAAAGGACGGATACTTAAGAAATCACTATGACTAATAATAATGATGGAGAGAACTGTTAGTCATCCTGAAGAACCAGTTGAAAGCTCCCGCTTTGTATGTTTTCACGATTACAAGACTATTTAATTATCGCTATCTTCAAGTCTACTGAAGAGACATGGGAAAAATCGACGCTAATATGTTAAGAGATAAGAAATGTGGCTTATTTGAAATTCCAATTTAATAAGTTGACATCTCATAAATCAGCCACTATCTTATTCTAGGAATTTCAATACTCCTGTATGGTATTTTTGGTGTAACTAAGTCGATATATGACATTACACCACACCATTAGATTTTCATTTAAGTTTTAATTTACTATGATTTAAGTATTAGTATATTATATTTTTAATGATACAAATTTAAAACCTACCAGATTGGGAAAGCTAAGTCGGAAAATATTATTGAACTAAATACCTATTTTATACTAAAACATACTTGGAGAACCCAAATTACCGCAACTCTCCATATCATCATTTCCAAAACTTCCTTTCTCTGCAGTCCTGCTAAATCAAAGTCTAGCTTTCCGCCTCATACATTATAAGATTCCATTTTTTATATTTAAACAACACACCACGAGCGCTTACAGCTAAATACTATCGTACCGTGGGTGTCGATAAGGAGTAAAGAGGCAACTCGTTAATTCTGGACTTGAATGTTTGGAGGTTCGGAGGAGAAGGAAAAACATGTGCCGGCAAGCAATTCCACAACTTGGAAGTCCTAGTGACAAAAGAGCGGGCATAACAAGTTGTTATATGTCTGGTGACCTAGACCGTGAAAGGGTGCATTCGCTCTGTTCCCCTGGTAGATCTGTTGGGGGCAGCAGGTGGAGGAACTATGGAAGAAAGCTCCTCTCAGCAGTGCCCGTGCAGATATCTATAAAAGAGAGAGAGAGGTCAACAACGGCACGTTGGTGGGCAAAGGGTGGCAGCATTTCGGTGAGGGTAGGGTCACCGATGAGACGTATAGCTCTCTTCTGAATGGACTCCACGATAGCGAGTGTAGAAGCGGCAGCGGCACCCCAGATGTGGGAGAGGTATTCGAGGTTTGGCCTTATTTGTGAAGTATATAAGGTGTAGAGATTATCTGGTGAACAGTATTTGCGAGCACGGGAGAGAAAACCTAATTCCTTAGCAGCCGAATCTGCAATTGATGTGACATGTTGGTGCCAATTGAGATTTCGATCCACAGAAATGCCAAGAAGTGAAAAGGACTCATTACTTTGAATAACTTGGTTATTCATTGTGATGGGTCTAGGGCTGGTGTATCTCTTATGAGAAAGAAAGCAAAACTGAGATTTGGTGGAGTTAAATTGTACAAGTTTTCTACTTCCCAGTCTAATATTTTTTGGAGATCCACGGCAACAGATATGCTCTGGTTGGAGAGCAGATTTGCAGTCCTGATGCAGAGTTTTGGCGGTAGGCCATAGGCCGGAAATTTATTAAGCAGCGCTGCGTGCCAGACCTGGTCGACTGATTTGGATATGTCTGGAGCGACAATCTGGGATTCACCGTGTAGTTCCATAGACTTGTTCCAAGAATGGGCGACAAAGGGAAGGAGGTCGGAAGTTGATCTGCGCTGACGGAATCCATACTGCCTGGCGTGGATTAAACTTTTTTTTTCAAGAAATTTTAGTAATTCGGTGTTTATATACTATTCCATCACTTTAGAGACGACTGAAAGGAGAGAAATAGGCCTGTAATTGCTAGGACGCGCTTTGGAACCTTTCTTGGCGACGGGTTATACTCGAGCAGTTTTCCAGTTACTAGGGAATAGGCCTGTATTGCAAGATGTCTGAGACAGACGAGTAAGGACAGGAGCGAATTCTGGTACGCATTTTTTGAGAACAATTGCTGGGATCTAGTCAAGGCCAGAGGCTTTTCTGGTATTAAGAGAAAAGGGCATGTTTCGTACCTTTTTAGTTTTGAAAATGATATCCGTCATTTTATGCGCGACATTGGGGACTGTTAGTGGTTGAACATTTGGAGGTGGGTTGAGAGTAGAATTGCCGGCGAACAACGAGGCAAAAAGTTCAGCCATGCCCAGGGCGGTAGAAACAATTTCATCCCCTGAAACAAGAGGTGAGAACGTCCTCTTGCAGAAATTATTCCCAATAGATTTAGCAAGAGCCCAGAAGGGTTTGCTGCCCTTGGAGCTCAAGAAGAGTTTGTTTTTGATGCGGTTATTAAACGAGTTTTTTGCCCCAGAAAGAATGCGGATATAGCGGTTTCTTGCGTCTTTAAATGCTTGATGGTTTTCTTGACTAGGATTGTGTAAAAGGATTTTGTGAGCTTTGACTTTTTCAAGTGTGGCCTTGTCACAGGATTTAGAGAACTAGGGCTTTTGAGTGGCTGAAGAGGTTTTCTGTGTACGTGGAATAAATAATTCCATGCCAGCTTGGATAATTTAGGTGACGTTTTGTGAGATATCAGAGGGGTCAGGATGATAGAAGCAGACAGACGCCCATGGAAATGAGGAAAAGTAATCCCGAATTTCGTCCCAGTTCGCGGAGTTGTAGTGCAAAACTATACTTGGGTTTAATGACTGTGTGACCTCGGGTTGCATTGCGCAGGAAGCAGTGGCCATATCGTGGTATGAGCGACCAAGGGGGGCGGTGACTGATGTCTTATAGCATTCAGGTTTTGTAGTAAGAAGGAGATCCAAAGGATCTGAGCTGTGTGTTGGGATGCGAGGAAAGCAAGTAGGTTGCTGAACCATATTGGCTAAAGAATTTCTGACTGCAAAGGTCTCCGCTGCTCTCCCTTGTGGATCGGTTTTTGAAGATCCTAGTAATTCCTTATTATGTACATTGAAGTCACCAAGAATAGTAACCTCCATGCAATCTAAACGAAGTAAGGAGCTCATAACCCGGGAAGTTAAGGTGATTAGTGGCTGTTTTGGCACTGATTTGGGTTTCGGTGAGGAAGAGGAGTGGGGGCCTATTAGCCTGAAGGAAATGGTGGACAGAGTTCAGGTTATAATTTAGGCCAAATATATTAGAGATGGATATGTTAGATCTTGATGCCGGCGCCCCCTGCACACCCCTCTCCTGCAGATCCGAATGGAGAGGTATTTTATCTCCGGAATCTTTTGTAGAAGGAGGAGCCACCATCATTTGTGTTTATAAGGGAAACCGACTCATACACCAGAACCGGAAACGTCCGCTGGGACTTCACCAGCCCCTTGATGTAAGGGGTGGTATCTCCTAGAGCGTCAAAAAAATCCTTTAATATTACGTAAAAGAAAAGTCCACTACCACCTTCCAATATCGTAAGATTCCTTACGTAGTGGGCTAATGGCGTTTGTGGCCAAGTTGGTATGTCGACTGGAACTACTCGGAAGAGGGCGGTTCGAGACCAATCAGTCTGTCGTTGAGATTGAGCTAAGGCGGAGGGTAGGTTAATTTAGATGAGCAAAAAGGACCAATAATTGCCTATCTTTGTACGCAGTGCCGTAAGTAACATTTTACATTTGTTCAGGCGAACAATAAACGTTAATTTATCATTAAATAAACAGTTGTCAGGCAAGAGATAGTTCACAGATGTAAACAAGCTTTTTTTATGGATAGTAAACTCACCGATATAGAGTTATACTCGGCACAAAATCTCAAACTGTTCTAAAAAAAGTCTGGAGGCAGGAAGTGCGTTATGGAAGTGAATTTTCATTAAAATGTTTTTAATGGGAAATATGTCTCTCTAATGCAAGCAGGCATCAATCTGGTTACCGGTATAACCTACATAGTAGCAGTAATGTACCATATTTTAATAAAAATTTTTGTTTGAAAATGTCCAAAATATCTCGTTCTTGGCTTCAGCCGCGTCTAGAACTTAGTAGCACTCACTTTGGAGCAAATTTCAAGAGGCTAATAGGATGAATTCTAAGGCATACTCCTTAGAACGGTGAATAAGGGTAAGGTGGGCTTTTGTACCTCGAAAATTACGCCTCAATCTTGAGACCCCGCTGATATATATTAACTTTTGCTTGGCTTCCGATATCTACAAATTTTGGAAGCAACCCACCTAAATATGACTTGTTATCAATTAATCTGTAGTTCCATAGCTAAAAACAAGAAAGACTTTTTTATACCAACCAATATTCTACAAATTGAAAACATTTACTACTACAACTAGCAAACCTCATTAATGCAAACCACCTGCCTTGTAATTTATATAAGTCAAGCATTCTTTCATACAGTGTGCAGTATATTACAATAAATCTTGCTTCATATTTATCCAAAGAAAACAAGAAAACCAGCAAATAGGACCGCACAGGATACACGCCACTGTAATTGTAAAATACAGTGCCGTAAGATGCTGCCAGAGATTTACTAGTTTCCATAGGCGGCAGTCAGGTAAGATGAAAGGTAGGTTTGTCAAAACGAACGCGATAATTTCAATAACAATTTAAATTCGATGTTAGGGTTTTCCTGGTAGATCTGTTGGGGGCAGTAGGTGGAGGAACTATGGAAGAAAGCTCCTCTGAGCAATACCCGTGCAGATATATATATATATATATATATATATATATATATATATATATATATAAGAGAGAGAGAGAGGTCACTAACGGCACGTCGGTGGGCAAGAGATGGCAGTCTTTGGGTGAGAGTAGGGTCACCGATGACACGTATATCTCTCTTCTGAATGGAGTCCAGAATAGCGATTGTAGAAGCGGCAGCGGCAACCCAGATGTGGGAGCAGTATTCGAGGTTTGGCCTTATTTGTGAAGTATATAAAGTATAGAGATTAGCTGGTGTAAAGTATTTGCGAGCCCGGAAGAGGAAACCTAATTTCTTAGCAGCCGCTTCTGCAATTGATGTGACATGTTGGTGCCAATTGAGATTTCGATCCACAGAGATGCCAACAAGTGAAAAGGACGCATTACTTTGAATAATTTGATTGTTTATTGTGATGGCTCTATGGCTGGTGTATCTCTTATGAGAAAGAAAGCAAGACTGTGATTTAGTGGGGTTGAATTGCACAAGATTTCTACTTCCCCAGTCTAATATTTTTGAAGATCCACGGAGATAGAACCCTCCATGTGTCTGCGGTCCTCATCTAATTGGGCTAAAGAGACAGGCTTAGAGTATTGTATATTTGAGTGAAGGGTGCTGTCATCCCCGTAACTGTGAACTGGGTTGGAAGTGCTAGAAAGGAGGTCATTGATGTGGAGAAGAAACAAGGTAGGGGCTAAAGCTGAACCTTGAGGAACTCCTGCATTAATTTCTTATTTGCAACCATCTTGCGCACTCAAAGACCGCGTATCTCTATCATCACAATACGTACAGTCCTCTTTGTCGACTATTTTCATTTTACTCGGGTATGACCTGAAACGCTCATGGCCTGACAGAAATTGGGTAAAATAATAACCCTCCCCATGCTGACTCGATATCCATGTCTGTATGTGTGGAATAAGCCTCTTTCTCCACTGGGATGTTGACATTTCCTCTTCTCATTCTCGCTACTACTCCAGCATTGTTTCGGTTCTCCCCTTCCTTTTTCTTCTCTTCTATTTTCTTGTCATTCATAAGTTTCGTATCTTGCCAAGAAGTGTATAGGGCTCGCTCCTGCAATGACCTGCATTGCTTTCGTGGCCACTTTTCCATATGCACTTGATATTCTGATGAGCGCGAACTAGGACCCCTCCGGGGTCAGTTTCAATTTTTATATGTTTATTTATATATATATATATATATATATATATATATATATATATATATATATATATATATATATATATATATAGTATTAAGTTTTCGTGACGGTAATAGTGTTATTTACTTAAAAAATTGTGGGAAAGCCGTCAGTTGCAAAATAAAACTCTTTATTAAAAGCCGAGCTTTCGGAAAAGTTTATTCCATTCTCAAGGCTACAACATGGAAAGGAAAAAGTTTACAATTTACTTAGGAAAAATATAAAAGTTTAAAATACTTACATCTATCGTGAGTTTTACTATAATCAATTATGAAAAAACAAACATAAAAAAAACCGTTTTTTAAATTTGAATGAAGTCGAAAAGTGTCAAACTGACATATGAAGCTAACAATTGTCTGTTTAAATTTGTTTTTTGTTTTTGTCTAGGCAATATAAATAGGGGTAGTGATTTAAACTTAAAGAAACATAATAATTTTAGAAATCACTACCCCTATTTATATTTCCTAGACAAAAACAAAAACAAATTTAAACAGACAATTGTTAGTTTCATATGTCAGTTTGGCACTTTTCGACTTCACTCAAATTTAAAAAACGGTTTTTTTCATAATTGATTATAGTAAAACTCACGATAAATGTAAGTATTTTAAAGTTTTATATTTTTTCTAAGTAAATTGTAAACTTTTTCCTTTTCATGTTGTAGCCTTGAGAATTAAATAAACTTTTCCGAAAGCTCGGCTTTTAATAAAGAGTTTTATTTTGCAACTGACGGCTTTCCCACAATTTTTTAAATATATATATATATATATATATATATATATATATATATATATATATATATATATATATATATGTATATATATATATATATATATATATATATATATATATATATATATATATATATATATATATATATATATATATATATATATATATATATATATATATATATATATATGTGTGTGTGTGTGTGTGTGTATCCGTCTGATAACTGAAAAATAATTAACCGATTTCGATGAAACTTAGCAAGTGGCTTTATTTTATTAATGGCTTGGATGAGTTTGTTAGCCAGAAAAATCGGACGGGGTTTTCCGGGAAAATTTTGAGTTATCTCTCGAAAAAACTTTTTTCTCCGAAAGTAACAAAGCTGTTTTAATCAAATTAACCATATATGTTGCCTTGGGTGACATCTTACTACGTGTTGAAATTCAACTTTCTAAGTTTATAGAAAATTGAGTTATTCAAATTTTAAATTTTCTTTCAAAGTTTTTTTTTTCTATGAAAATTACAAAGCTATTTTAATGAAATTTTGTGGATGTCTTGCGTTAGGAAAGGCGTTACCACACACCAAAATTAAACTTTCTAAGTTTCTAGAAAATTGAGTTATTCAAATTTTAAATTTTCTTTCGAAATTTTTTTTTCTCCGAAAATTACAAAGCTATTTTGATGAAATTTGGTGGGTGTCTTGCGTTAGGAAAGACGTTACCACACACCAAAATTAAACTCTTTAAGTTTATAGAAAATTGGGTTATTAATAAAAATTCACTGCGTCCCGAGATTTTTTTTTTCCAGAAACATGCTTAGAATCTATGGCTTAATTGATAGTTACTCATTGATTTTAATTTAATGAAGGAATAAAATTTATATAAAAAATAAAACTTAAGTTGGCTGCTCAGTCAAAGGCATAAGCTTTAACACAAATTAAACACAGGGCATGGGCTTTAGCACTTACAATTGGTGGGGTGTAAAATGTACAAAGAAGAAACAAAGATACGGTAAAAATCGATTTGTTCAAAATTATTGATTTTATATAATGCTGAATGAGTGAATTTACCAAATTGAATAAAGTTACATAATGTAATTAATTATAGGTGTTCTGATGAATTGTGGTTAAATTATTGATGCCTTGAAAAGAAATTGGTACAGATAAATAAAGTACTTAGCTGATAGTTTCAACAATTGTTCAACGTCATCCAGACTTCTGCCATCGAGGAGGCGAGTCAAGGCTGCCTACACCTTTATCAGAATGCTGCGGGGGCCCCACTGTTCGGTATACTATATCTCCTTCCTCCGGAAGCAGATTTGCGATGATATAAACTAATGGATGTTCATTATAAACTGATGGATGTTGCGTCTTCCTACGAGAGCAGCTTCATAATGACATAAAACAGTGGATGTTTTTATAAAAAGACGGATGTTTCATCTTCCTACAGGAGTAGCTTCATGACGACATAAAACAGTGGATGTTTTTATAAAATGATGGATGTTGCGTCCAAAATGGCGCATATATCTCCTCCAAAACGAAGTGTACATCTCTTCTAAAACGTCGGATGTTACTTACAAAACGACGGGGTGGCTATTTATCCCTGCTGCCTTCTTTGATTATCTAAATAATGGCATGTTTTGAGGTTGACTTTTAAGTAAGAAGAGAATGTGTCTCGTGGTTACATACGCTTTTGAAGGTTTCTTATCTCGAAGTACATTCGATCAACGAACTGTCACGTCTGCAGAGCCGCTGCCATTGAGTCATTATGTTGGCAATTGTTTCTTAATGAATACTATTGTAAGACGTATTCAGAAACCTTCTAGTTTGGAAAGAGTTGTAACACGTGTAACATGTTACACCCTTCTTGGATGCACAAGCCACTAGGAACATTTGTTACAAACAACCCCCAACAAAGTTAAGCGACCAAGAATGAATAGAGGTGCTGGGCGGGGAGGAAATATGAGCGGAAAATGCTTAAAAACCAATTAGTTGGACTTTGAAAAGATGCGTTTTTCACATTTTGCAGCAATACCTCCTTTAAACCCTCTCTACCCCGTACAACACCCATATTCGCTCAGTGGTGGTTGCTCCCAAAACATTTTTGTTGTGCTTTTGCTTTGAAGGTAGTTGTATGCATCCACAAGGGGAAGGAGAACCCCCGTATTTTTGGGCGACGGGGCAGGAACCCTCATTCTCCTGGGGGTTTTTCTTCCCCTTCTGCATGCACACAAGCACCTTCAAAGCATGAGCCACAGGAATTTTTCTTATGTTCCGCCTTCTGGTGTATTTTTTGTATATTTGTAGTTATTTATATTTCCTATTTATTAATTGGTTTTTTTTAAGTTTTATATCCAAATGACTATATATATATATATATATATATATATATATATATATATATATATATATATATATATATATATATATATATATATGTTAGAGAACATGCTTTTGCTTACTGTTTTCTGAATTAAATAAAGTAATGTTTTATAACTTTCAATATAACCCTAAATCACTATAATATTTTTATGAAAATTCACTACCATAACGCACTTGCTGCGTCTCAAATTTTGTTTTGGAGTAGCCTGTTACCAAAACTGCTTGCGTTCTCTAAAACGCCACGTCTCTCGTCTGTGACCAGATAATAAATTCGATAAAAGATGTTAAAAATCTAATTTTGTAGTGACTGCAACGTACGCCAATGCGTTTTACTTTTTCGTAATAGTTGAAGTTTCACCCACGGCACTATTCTAAATTAATCAAATCAGTGTGCGTAAGCTATCTCTCTTCATCTTTAATTAATTGTGCAACCAGAAGCGAGATGGTTGTATAACAGCACCTGTCGAGTATTCCCACGGTTCACCGGAAGTCCAATTAACTGCGGGCACCTCTTCATAATAAGGATTCTATGGTAAAGCAAAACATTACTATATTTATTATTATCTTCTCTCTGTATGGTTCGCCTTGCATGACTTCACTTGGATTTATTTTGTTTTTGTTTTTCATTTCGGGCCTTGTATTCGTTTTTATACTACATTTATTTCCATCTACTCTCCCTTGTTATCCTTGATGGTTTTGTCTTTTGTTTTTGATAACCGCAGATTTAATGTCATAAATGCATTTGTAATGGTGCACGCTTTGGCATGCATTATTTCATTTGTTCGCAGCTGTAGATATACTGGCACTTGCAGTTTTCTTTTTTTATAATAATATAAGTATGTTATTGTGATGATATTCGCTAATGACGAGATAATGAAACTTTTGTTTCAGCGTTTCTTAAAAAAATTCTCTGGTCGCAAATCGGTCTGTTTCGTTTCCAATGCGACACCCTGTATATGGGTGGCGCATTGAAAACAAAACAGACAGATTTGCGTCCAGATAAATTTTTTTTAAGAAACGCTGAAACAAGCAAATTTTAATATTGAGGGGGACATGTTTTGACATAAAACTCAACTTTGTCACATCAACCCCTTAAAGGTGGCGATAACAACCCTTATATTTTAAATAAACAGGAACATGGGTCTAGTGTTACATCATTTGAACGCTGTTTCTTTTATGAATTCAGTAATTTTTTTTAGGTTTCATCAACTAGTTTAAAAATTATTCACAGTTGAAGATGCAAAAACGCATTTCACTCATTCCGATAAGAAATGTGCTGATAGTCAATGTTTTGTTGGTTTGTAAACAAAAAATTGGCTATCATAATATTTCTTATCGGAATGAGAGAAATGCGGTATATTATTTCAGTTTATCGGTCGGTTTGATACTTGATAGTACTACCGAAAATTAATTTCGCAATGGTGTATTCTGTAGAAGAAAGAGTTGAAATAATTACTATTTTTTTCAAAAACGTTGACTGTGCCAACCGTACCGCAAATTTGTTTAATGAACGACATCCGAACAGACATGTTAACAGAAAATACATTTAGGAGTTAGTTGCAAAGTTTCGACAAAGTGGTTCAGTAGCCAACAAAAAACGTGATCCTGAACGTGAATTTCCGATTAGAAATGAGACTCCTGAGATTGAAGTTCTAGGACAAATTGCTGCAGACACAACTTTGAGCACGAGAAAATTGGCCACTGTTTCAAACATCAAAAGAAGAACTATTCAGCGAATACTGAAGCATCATAAATTTCACCCGTATAAAATTCATCTTGTACAACAACTGCATGAAGATGATTTTGATCGGCGGCTGGAGTTTTGCGAAGTTATGACTGCACGAATAGCTGATAACGGGAACTTTCTGTTCAATATCTGTTTTTCAAACGAGTGTACGTTTTTATTAAACTCTAAGTCAATCGTCATAATTGTCGTTATTTGGCAGATAATAATCCAAGAAATTTTCACGAAGTTCACACTCAAACTCCACAGAAATTGAATGTATGGACTGGCATTTCTGGAAAACGTTTAATCGGACCAATTTTTCTTGATGGCAATTTGAGTGGCGAAACGCATTTGGAGTTACTAGAAGATATCGTTTACCCTTTACTCATTGACATTGTTGAAAATGATGATCGCTAGCAAGAAAATCAATTAGTGTTTCAACAAGATGGAGCTCCTCCGCATTTTTCACAACGTGTTTTTGAACAGAGAGTTTCCAGTTGTGCGTAGAGGTGCGTAGAGGTGCTATTGAGTGGCCCTCCAGATCACCGGATTTAACTCCTTTAGCCTTCTTTCTATGGAGCCATTTAAAGAGTAGAATTTTCGCAACAGAACCGGAGTCTCTAAAAGAATTACGACGACGCATTGTTGAAGAATGCCGTCTAATAACTCCACAAATGCTCCAGAATGTCAGAGTTCGTTTTGAACAAAATTTGTACTTTTGTATGGAAGCTGGTGGTCAACAATTTGAACACTTACTTAACTGAATAAACATTTTTGAACGTTTGGTTTTGTTTTTCAGTTTTTTTTAACGAAAAATTGACTAATCAGTGCATATCTTATCACAATGAATGAAATACGTTCTTGCAATTCCAACTGTGAGTAATTTTTAAACGAGTTTATAACACTTCCAAAAAATTAGCGTGCTGAATTCAGAAAAGAAAGAGCTTTCAATTGATGTAACACTCGACCAATGTTCCCTATTTAAAATATAAGGGTTGTTATCACCACCCTTAAGGGGTTGATGTGACAAAGTTGAGTTTTATATCATAACATGTCCCACTCAATATTAAAATTGACGTGTTTCAGAGTTTCTTTAAAAAAAATTCTCTGGACGCAAATTGGCGTGTTTCGTTCTCAATGCGCCACCCTGTATATATATATATATATATATATATATATATATATATATATATATATATATATATATATATATATATATATATACCAAGGTAGGCTTGTTATACATGGCTGAAAAGCTCTATTTATGCTCTATTTAATGACGTATGACTATGGTTGCAAAAAAGTAGAAGGCCTAGAAAAATTCATAAAGGTCATTCGATTAGCCGTAATCGCTAATACAAAATTAGATTATATTCAATTTTTTTTGGATCTATATTTTGAAAACCCATGTAGATATTTTCAATTCCGATACAGAATCTGATTGGGTTCGGAATAGCGCAACTTTTTTCCTATCTAACCAAAACTCTTACCGTTTCGGAAATCCCCATGTAGTTGCTTTGAGCTGGGGCACGCTGTATAATGAGGTAAAACACATTTGCCTAGACAAACAATCCCCTCGATCAGTATGCATCAACGCACCATCAGTAATCATGTTAGAACAACCTACGAACGAGTACAGAATAAATAAAGAAGCAGGTCGTTTTATACGAAGCACGAAAGACATTAGAATGAGTTAGAAGTCCTTGTAAAGGACACCACGAAGTCTGACATTCCATCATGTCGATAGTAGGAAAAGTAACCGGTGAGAGAGCTACTGTTATAAATTTATAAACATATTCATTTGTAAACAATGCCTTATATATTATTCACATCCGTATTCAGAAAAAATGATTGTGAGTTATAACGCTCATAACCATTGTGTCGCTCTGACAAGATTCCAAAAGCTTCAGTATTTACATTGAATAATAAAATGGGTAACTAAATGGTGTCTAAACATCGTGAGAAAGTATGTTTGACTTGTGGATATTTGATGATAATACGTTAAGAAACAAGAAACATCAGGAACATTATAATTAGTATAAGACCGTAACAGTTAAAGAACTGAAATTAACGACAAACCACACAGAAAACATAAACAACTTAAAATCCCTAGGGCGGGCGACAGGCGAGATTGACTACCTACGGCGGCAAAATTTAGGGACGGCAAAATCGCCTGAACTAAAGCACAAAATTAGTAACACAACACCAACTAAAAAAAGACTGGACGCAGCAAGTCCGTTACGGTAGTGAATTTTCATAGAAATGATCTGGCACCAAATAATTTTTCCAACTTTTTTTCTTTTAACATAGAAACATAAGTTTAGGTATGTAGTTTCCTTTTAATATCGTAAGCTTGCGTACAAAATTTGGTTACCATATCTTTTCTATTTTGTGAGATAAAAATTTTTTCCAAAGGAAAACGCGAAATTTTCCCGGAAAACCTGGCTCGATTCTCCTGGCTAACGAACTTGTCCAAGCCCCTTACAAAATGAAGGTACATGCCAAATTTTGTCAAAATCGGGCCGTTATTTCTTGAGTTATCGGTGTGATATATATATATATATATATATATATATATATATATATATATATATATATATATATATATATATATAATAAGACATCTATCTAAGGCCTAGGGTTGAACACACTGAGACCTCACAGGCGATCTCCGGCGAGATTTGGGGAGTAGGCATATTGAGGCCCCGTAATCGAGCTACAACAACCCAACCCACCTTTGTCCACAGCTCTAAGGAGTAGGCAGATTGAGGCCTTAGAGTGTCCTTTACATATTTCCTTTACCTACCTTTGTCCATCACTCTAAGGAGTAGGCAGATTGAGGCCTTAGAGTGTCCTTACATATTTCCTTTACCTACCTTTGTCCAGGAAATATGTAAGGACACTCTAAGGCCTCAATCTGCCTACTCCTTAGAGCGGTGGACAAAGGTGGGTTGGGTTGTTGTAGCTCGATTACGGGGCCTCAATATGCCTACTCCCCAAATCTCGCCGGAGATTGTCTGTGAGGTCTCAGTGTGTTCAACCCTAGGCCTCAGAAATATATCTCTCCACCGCTCTAAGCAGTAGGCATATTGAGGCCTTAGAGTGTCCTTAGATATTTCCCTTACCTACCTTTGTACACCACTCTAAGGAGTAGGGAGATTGAGGCCTTAGAGTGCCCTTACATATTTCCTTTACCTACCTTGGTCCACCACTCTAAGGAGTAGGCAGATTGAGGCCTTAGAGTGTCCTTACATATTTCCTTTGCCCACCTTGGTCCACCACTCTAAGGAGTAGGCAAATTGAGGCCTTAGAGTGTCCTTACATATTTCCTTTAGCCACCTTTGTCCACCACTCTAAGGAGTCGGCAGATTGAGGCCTTAGAGTGTCCTTACATATTTCCTTTAACCACCTTTGTCCACCACTCTAAGGAGTAGGCAGATTGAGGCCTTAAAGTGTCCTTACATATTTCTTTTACCTCTTGAAAATGGCTCCAAAACAGGAGCCGAAACGTCGAGTTTCCATAAATTTTGGACGCGGTTCAACCCGAGAACCAAGTATGTCTCACATTAAAGACCGCGGAAATCTTTCTGAACATATATATATATATATATATATATATATATATATATATATATATATATATATATATATATATATATATATATATATATATAAATTGAAACTGACCCCGGATATAGATTCTAGAAATCATAGTTCGCGCTCATTTGAAGAGAATTAACTAATATGTATCCACGAATTCTGATTTATTTGAAGTCGCCAATTTATTAATACCACAATTAAGGAATTGAGATCGGATAAATCTTTTGAAAAAATTAAGTTACAAGTTGAAAATATAGCCAGCTAAATCGACATAGAAAAAAGCTTTGAATTAACTACACCAAGGCGTCGTGCTCGGACTAAAATAATAAATTTTTTATATGATAGTTTAGACGAACCTATACAAGATCCTAAGCAGAAACATAATACCAGATTTTTTTATTCACTATAGATCAGGATATGTGTAAAAATGAATTACTGTCACTGGAGAACGTCTTGACAGATGGGGATTACTCCGATATTATCGCTTTAGAATTGATTGATGAAATAGGGCTTGTTTCTCCACTTTTAGGACAGGAAGAAGGTCCAGTGAACGTACTTAAAAGCATTACCTCCTTAACATCGGGCAAAATTTCTAGCCATAAACCCCGATAAATGTTCAGCAGTCCTATTTTCCAAGAGGAGACACACACCTCACGAACACGTTTCATTAGACAACCGTCTAATTCCCTGGCAAGATTCCGCCAAATACTTCGGGGTTTTCCTCGACAAACACTTAACATGGCGCCCCCATGTCGAACACGGCCGAAAAAAAGTCTCGATGTTCATCTCGAAAGTGTTCCCACTTCTTAATAGAAATTCCAAATTGTCCATGAACAATAAGTCATTATCCGGCCAGCCTTGACCTATGCATCACCTGCATGGGCCACCGCGGCCGCAACACACATCAAGACCCTTCAAATCATCCAGAACAAAATTCTGAGAATGGTTACCGGAGCGCCATGGTTTGTCCGAAACAGTCAGATTCACTCTGATCTGGAAATGCCTTCGATACTTAACTCAACTTATAACTCAACTATCCACAACTCAGTTCGCAAAAGCCGCTTCTCACTCAAATGCTCTTCTCCGTAGTGCCACCGACTACGACGAGCAACATCCACATAAGCATAAGCGTCCAAAGCTTATACTTACCGCTAACGCCCCCGCGGCAAAAACAGAATGGAAACATTCATACCCAAAAAGTCATTGTGTGAAATCTTTCGGACGGAGGTATGGACTAAGGTCCGGTACTCCCATGGAGGGGGTTTTAGTGAGTACAGTCTCACAGTACCTCGATATCCCACGCCACCTACGTGGCCGTGAATGGGGTCTGCATGAGCATTTCCCCCACCTGTAAAAAAAAAACACGGGCAAAATTTGAACATTGCTCGTGATGTCCATAACTGTTGTTACCGGCAAAATAACTTTTTCTAAACTAAAAATAATACAAAATTATTTAAAAACCGTGTCTACTGAAAATCGTCTTAATATGTTAGCAATGTTGGTCATTGGACATAGATTGAATAACAAATTAGATCTGAAGGAAGTTACTAGCGATACTATTTTTAGTTTAGAAGTTCCTTATCGGTAGCTTGCTCAAAATGTAAATTTTGTTTTTTAATAAAACGATTTTCCGTAAATCTTTGTTAGTATAATTGTCTTATTGCAGTCAGAGGTTATTTTTTCTGGTTAACATAATCTTTTATAAGTGATAAAGTTTAAAAGCTACAATGACATGAAAGAGCTTGTAGCAGAAAGAAAGATATGGTCCGATGAGAAAACGCCACCACCTTCATACTGTGGAACTGATTTCTATACGAAACCGACCTATAAACTTTTTCTTTAGGCAAATAAAAATGTTTGGATTTTCAATTGTAAACTGCGGTGATTTCAGCTGTATCAGTGATCCTTTTTTCACAGATGGCTTAATTAAGATTTACGCATTTAAAACAATTAGAATTCGAGCGATTCACAATTTCTCATTTTAATCAGAGCTCGACTATTTCCAGTGAGACTTGCATAACATGATCTTTTAAGCCTAAAAAATCACAACTCACTATTATCTACAACTGGTGCTGTATCACGTACAATAAAGCTACAGGCCACAACACGCCGATAGAGATTTGCAAACATCAGTTTTATTATTCAGAAGTATAAATTTGCAAAGCTAAGTGCGTCATATACAGTGTGAGAAAGTTAAATGCTTTCGTGATTTCGATGTAAAGAGAGATAACTCACGGTAACCTTAGCATATTATAATCTTAACAATATTAACAGAGACGGATTCGGAGACCGTGGTAACATAAATTAATCTTCTGCACTAACATTCAAAAAGCATTAAAAAGATTTTGTGTGAGACGCAGCAAGGGCGTTATACTAACGAACTTCATAAGTTTTGTAATATAAGAAACCGTGAGTAAAGAGAAGCATGCAAAAATAGTCATACAAACTAGATCAAGTTGGAGATCGGTCATCCATAACCATGGTCTTTTCCGGGTCACTCGGGGGTCAAAGGCAATGAGGAAGCTGACAGTCTCGCGAAAAGAGGGTCAAAAGAACCATTTATGGGACCAGGACCGGTTATGGGCGTTACAAAAAGCACGGCCAGGGGAGCCAATAAGTCCTGGGTCAGAAACGAACACAAGATGTACTGGCCAGACTGTCCTGGGCTCAGACATGGGAACAAACCCAGTTCAAAGAGAGCTGTGTAGCTGCTAAATCTTAACAGAGGACAACTCAGAAACATCACAGGTCTCTTGACGGGACACATGGCCGTCAAGAAACACCTGCATAAAATGGGGCGCTTCGAGGGGGACCTGGCATGCAGACTCTGTGTCGAGGGGAAGGAATAAGCCCAGCACATCTTGTTCGAGTGTAAAGCTCTGGACCACAATAGACAACTGATCTACGGCCAGTCTAGACCGGAGACAGAGCAATATAAAACTTCACCCTACCAATCGCTGTGCAGACTACTTTAAGGTACAGTAATTTTGGAATAGGTAGAGTAGAAACGACTAAGGACATGCACAATAACCCAAAGGCTGCAGTGCTATCAGGGCGGCAAAGACGCGGACGAGCTCTAAGGGAGAAAAATGAATGGTTACCTCCAAAAAAAATCCTAGACACCTGATCGGTGCTCCTTCAGAAACATTACACTTGGTGACTGACGATGGGTGGATTAATACTGAATATTTCATGAAATGGTTGGAATATTTTGTTTAATGTGTAAGACCATCTGGCGATCCTAAGCGTTTACATATCATGCATAATTATTTATCCCATCGATCTATACAAGTATTCGACTACGCTTCAGCAAACAACGTAATACTTCTAACGGTACCACCACACACGACCCAAAAACTACAACCTTTGGACCTCGCAATTTATGGTCCATTTGGCAAGTATTTTCAGAATTAAATATAGAAGTAGCAAAAAAATCATCAATTCACAGCAAGTGAATCGTTTGGTACTACAACTCCGCGAACTGCGACGAAGTGCAGGCTTACTTTTCCTCATTTCCATGGGCGTCTGTCTGCTTCCTCATCCTGACCTCGCTGATATCTCACAAAACGTTACCGACATTATCCAAACTGGCATGGAATTTATTCCACGTACACAGAAAACCTCTTCAGCCACTCAAAAGCCCTGGTTTTCTAAATACTGTGACAAGGCTAGACTTGAAAAGGTCAAAGCTCACAAAAGGCTTCTACACAATCCCAGTCAAGAAAACTGTCAAGCATTTAACGACGCAGGAATCCGCTATGTCCGCATTCTTTCTGAGGCAAAAAACTCGTTTAATAACCACACCAAAAACAAAGTCCTCTCAAGCTCCACCGGCAGCAAGCCCTTCTGGACTCTTGCTAAATCTGTTGGGAATAATTTCTGGAAGAGCACGTTCCCACCTCTTGTTTCAGGGGATCAAATTATTTCTAGCGCCCTGGGTAAGGCTGACCTTTTTTCCTCGTTGTTCGCCGGCAATTCTACTCTCAACCCACCTCCAAATGTTCAACGGCAAACAGTCCACAATGTCGCGCATAAAATGATGAATTTTCAAAACTAAAAAGGTACGAAAGATGCTCTCTTCTCTTAATACTAGGAGAGCCTCTGGCCTTGACGAGATCCCAGCAATTGTTCGCAAAAAATGCGCACCAGAACTTGCTCCTGTCCTGACTCGTCTGTTTCAGGCATCTTACAATAGAGGCATATTCCCTAGTAACTGGAAAACTGCTGGAATGCAACCCGTCCCCAAGAAAGGATGCAAAGCGCTTCCTAGCAACCACAGGCCCATTTATCTCCCTTCAGTCGTCTCTAAAGTGATGGAAAAATATATAAACACCAAATTACTAAAATTTTTTGAAAAACACAGTCTAATCCATGACAGGCAGTATGGGTTCCCTCAGCGCAGATCAACTGCCAACCTCCTTTCCTTTGTCAAGTCTATAGAACTATATGGTGAATCCCAGATTGTCGCTTTAGACATATCCAAAGCATTCCACTAGGTCTGGCACGCAGCGCTGCTTAATAAACTTCCGGCCTATGGCCTACCACTAAAACTCTGTACATAGACAGAAAATTTCCTCTCTAACCGGAGCGTTTCTGTTGTCGTGGATGGCCATTCCTCTAAACTCTATCCAATTAATGCAGGTTTCCCTCAAGGTTCAGCTTTAGCCCCTACTTTGTTTCTTCTCCACATCAATGACCTGCTATCTAGCCCATTCAACCCAGTTCACAGTTACGCGGACCACAGCACCCTCCACTCAAATATACAATATTTTAAGCCTGTCCCTTTAGCCCAATTAGATGAGGATCGCAGACTCATGGAGGGTTCTGTCTCTGTGGAACTCCAAAAAATATTAGACTGGTGAAGTAGAACTGTTGTACAATTCAACTCCACCAAATCTCAGTCTTGCTTTCTATCTGATAAGAGATACACCAGTCCTAGACCCATCACAATGAATAACCAAGTTATTCAAAATAATGAGTCCTTTTCACTTGTTGGCATTTCTGTGGATCGAAATTTCAATTGGCACCAACAAGTCACATCAATTGCAGAAGCGGCTGCTAAGAAATTAGGTTTTCTCTTCCGGGCTCGCAAATACTTTTCACCAGCTAATCTCTATATCTTATATACTTCACAAATGAGGTCAAACCTCGAATACTGCTCCCACATCTGGGTTGCCGCTGCCGCTTCTACATTCGCTATCCTGGACTCCATTCAGAAGAGAGATATACGTGTCATCGGTGACCCTACTCTCACCCAAAGACTGCCATCTCTTGCCCACCGACGTGCCGTTAGTGACCTCTCTCTCTCTTTTATAAATATCTGCACGGGTATTGCTCAGAGGAGCTTTCTTCCATAGTTCCTCCACCTACTGCCCCCAACAGATCTACCAGGAAAACAGAACGAATCCACCCTTTAACTGTCCAGGTCACCAGACATAAAACATCTTGTTATGTCCGCTCTTTTGTTCCGTGGACTTCCAAGTTGTGGAATTCCTTGCCGGCACATGTTTTTCCTTCTCCTCCGAACTCCCAATCCTTCAAGTCCAGAATTAACAAGTTGCCTCTTTATTCCTTGTCGACACCCACGGTACGATAGTATTTCGGCTGTAAGCCCTCGTGGTGTGTTGTTGAAATATAAAAAAGGTGACTTTTTTTATATAGGACAACTATTTGGTAGTGCATATCTGAAAGTAGCACTTTCAAATATCCCCATAAAAGGTTTTCCGAAAACAGGAACAAGTGGCTGCAGCATGGATGTTTTCACCTATGTTGACTCCTTAGCGTCAGATGTTACTGATGTTGAGATATCGAAATTAACCTCATACCTCTCTGGTTCAATTAAAGCTTCCATATTTAGTCTTCAATTTGTAACGGGTATCGATTTACCCTCTAAATAATTCATTGATTGTTGTTGCCCTTACTTGGTGAAACTGGTTCATACTACATACAAACTTGGAGAGTGACAAACAGGGCAACCTCAATTTCATTTTCGGAAAAATATTTTAAACAAATGAAATGGGGTTACCATTTAAACATAAATTGAACATCTGGGTTCGCTGCTTTGTCGCAGGGGTTCTCCTTCCCCTTCTGCATGCCAACAACCACCCTAAATGCATAAACACGAACAATGTAAACAAGAAAAGTTTCTTGGGAACAACCCGCAAGAAAGTTACGGGACCTTCGGTGATTATAGGGGTTCTGGGCGCGATAAACAGGATTTTAAGTAGGTATATCTGCAAAATGGGATAAAGGGGGTTTATACAGGTCCAACTAAGTTGTTTTTTTCGCACTTTCCGCTCACATTTCCTTTTTATCTTCTTCCCCGCCCAACACCCCTATTCACTCCCGGTCCCGTAACTTTCTTGGGGGTTGTTTGCAAGAAATATTGCTAGTGGTTTTTTCATCCAGAAGGAGATCTAAGCATGTTTCTGAATTTTTTTCTAAAAAGCCCCAGTGTGCTAATCTGCAAATTTACCGGAAATTTAATTTTCATTTACAAAACGAATGTACCTCCCAAATTATAAATGTGGCAGCTATTTTTCCATTTTAATCGCTTGGAGGCAAGTAAAGGATTCATTATGCTGATTCATCTGAAGGTGGTGGAACTTCATCCATTTGCCGATTTCATAAATGGCCCTAATAAAAGTGATATAATACATGTGTAGACTAGGTGTGATAAAATTTATATACTCAGGCAGTCATTAAATTGTTTATAAATTACTAGCAAAAAAATAAAATGTGGAAAATACTGGAATCTAATACCGTAGACACCCACACCTATCTGTCTATAACTGCAGCAGTACATCTTGCAACTCCACTTCTTTGTTACCATCATAATAGCCGTTTTGTTTTAATTGTGTCTATGAGGGAAGATCAAAATTCTATCTAGACAGGAAAGAAAACATTTAGAGAAAAAACCAATTCTTTTTTCTGGCATGTGAACACTTAATACCTCCCCTTGCATGCACGAACTCGGGCTTGTTTCCACAAAGATAAGAATAACCCCATCTTACAAAACATCGAAGAGAGGCGGCATGCAATTGCAGACAGTTCAGGAGCACACATTTTAAGAAATACTTCTGGGATCTTATCGCGTCCTGATGCCTTTTTGATGTCTAAATTTTCGAGGATGTGCTTAATAGTACAATGTCTGTAGAATATTTCTCTCATTTTTGACTTCACAGCTGTACTTTGACTTCACAAATACATGGGCAAATAGATTAGTATTTTCTTTTGGCGAAGAAGGGAATACTCTAAGGAAGGCAGCCAACTCGATCGAACCAGTTTTTGCAAACAAAATAACAAAAATGGTTTTTTAAAACAAATTTGTCGTTTCCTGTGAAGATCATTGTGTTATTTTTTTAATTTAGTACCCACGCTGCTTTTATATATGTTTTAGTATATATCCAAAGTTAAGATTCTATTTTAACGGGAAATTGAATTATCACCATTTGAAATATTTTTACGAAAATTCGCTACCATAACGCACTTGCTGCACCTAAACTCCTTTCGACACTTATTTACTATTTATTGCTGTATCCATACTTTTCAAAAATGAAATAAATAAATATAAACAATACAAAATTTTGAAATTCAAATTTTTATAATTTACATTGAAATTCTGTTATAAGTATAATTTAAACTACTGCATGATATTATCTAGTTTTATTTACCTCAAATTTTCCATACACCACATGAAGAGTAAATAAAAACTAAAAGTAAACAATAAGTACACTAAAAAGACACTTGAGAGGCGAGACAAATGTTAATCTTCAAGTATCATGACATTATCAACCCTCGCTTACTAAGCACCTCCGTCATTGTGTCCATCAAACCCTTAAGACCGTACCACAGCATAGTAAACAGGTCTTCTTATGCTGTGACCGTACATTGTATTTGTGGATGGAGAGCAGTAACTTTACAGTATGTGATGTGGCTTCGGAGTTTAGTAAAAGTTTTTAATCTGATGTTGAAAAATACAGATTTGACAAAGTTCTAAATTGAAGTGGCTTCGGCTGCGCGGGTCTCTCCTAACAGCTATCGTAAACAACGAGGTTTATTAGGAAATTCCAAGTGCAACATTATCTCACAACTGGCGGCGCTAGTTATGAACATGCACGCTACGTATATTTTGTCTTAGCATATTTTAAAGTCGATACATTTCTGTTCAATAGTATTCTCGACCAACACCTATTTCAGATGCTAATAATATCAAAACACCTATGAAGTAAATAGTTTTTGCATTAAGATTAAACAGTTTGATGGTCCACCTGAATCCATCTCTGTATTAATAGACTACTCCCGTGTCCCCGCTCAATGTTCTTAGCAGTGTTAGCACGTGTTAGTGACGGCAGGTGCTGGTCGCACGCGGTAGCTCGCCATATACCCCCTTCGGTCCCCCCATGTCCCCCCAAAGACCCACATGCCGTCACAGAAGCGTGGGAAACCCTCAGTAGAGAGCTTCCCAAAACACCGCGCTCCGTGCTGACCTCGTCATGTCATTCCAGCACTGCCAATGATCTAATATCCTTGTCATACTTGTGTAAGTCATGTGATTCTGACTCTTTTCAACTGAACGTGTGCGTGACGTCATGTCGTCGTACGTCGCCACTTGTTATAGATATCGCTATCCCACTCGTGCGCTATTACCTACCTCATCTAAATACAGTGGCGGGGAACAATAACCAAGAGCCGAATAAAAAATACTGATGCAGCTAGTGCGTTATAAAAGCGATTAGAAAAAAATATATTCGTAGAAACATCAAACTCATTTGACAAAATAAAAAGAAATGGTGATTGTACAGACTATGGCACGCTAATAGAATTTTTATCTTGTGGTTACTTCGCAGGGGTGAGTGAGGTGGTTGGTCGGGGTGGGGTGTTTGGTAGGCAGTTTTTTCTACTCTTAAAATTCTGCGGGAGTGTATTGTGATGTGGTTTTCCCTTCCCCTAGCATTTTAATTGGGCGAAATGGGCGTCTTTTGAGGGAAACTGGAGTCGTCACGCGATGTCCGTTATCTATATTTTTTTTTGATGAAACGTGATAGAGTTTCTCCTTCCACTGAGCTTCTGCCGTGGTGTATTCTGATGATGGGGTTTTTCCTTCCCCTAGCTTTTTATTTAGGTGAACGGTGGATCTTTTCGATGAGAATGGAGGAGGTAGTTTCATTCCCTCTTTCCTTATTTTGTTTCTTAAACATGCTTATAACCACCTCTGTTTTCCCCAACCACGACATAAATGTTGTGAATTCAACACCCAAGAAACTTGCTCGATTTGAAGCGAATAATGTTGCTGTGCGGGGTAAACAAGATTAAAAGGAAGTATAACTGCAAAATGTGAAAAAGAAAACAGCTTATAGAAGTGCAACTAAGCTGTTTTTTCGTATTTTGCATTTATCTATCTATATATATATATATATATATATATATATATATATATATATATATATATATATATATATATATATATATATATATATATATGTATATATATATATATATATATATATATATATATATATATATATATATATATATATATATATATATATATAATGTCCCAAAAGTCGTAAATCAACCGTCACACTAAGATAGGCTAGGTTAAGACCATTCAGAAAAGCCCTATATTATCTAATCAAAAAGCTTACGGTTTTCAAGATATTGACAATTTTATGAAGAAAATAAAAATTACAAAATTTTTAGGTATTTTGTGATTTTGTCTCTTGTTCCAATGCCTAATTCTGTGCTTGCCGGTTTAGTCCACCGGCGGCGTTATTAGTGTTATCCTGGTCGCTATGTTCTTGATCCGTATGAGTTCTTGTGGAAAATTCGGTCCGCTACCTGCTGCCACTCGCTTTACCATTGGCAGCGGCAGGCTATCTTCACGACAGTTTCGAACGGGAAAGACTTGTGTTCCCGCCCAGCCGAAATATCTCTTATGCCTTGTATTCACAGCAGCCTATGAGACCTCGCACTTAGGTTGCTAGCCCACAGAGCGATGTATCAGTTTTTTAACTATCTTCTAGCTGTAGCGGTGTTGAATAATCTGCCTCGCAGAGGGCACTGTGTAGTTCAGAAGTAAGCGCATGCCGATGGAAATATGTACGCAAGTTCACTATCTGCTGGTCCAACTGTGTATCAATATCCAACACTCCTCTTCCACCTTGGTGTCTACATAGGGTTACTCGCTCGATAGGATTACGGGGGTGATGCTTTTTGGATTTTGTTAGGAGTGTTCGCACCTTCCGTTGCAGATTTTCGATGTCCGTTTTATTCCAGTTCACAATTCCAAGTGTGTAGCTAAGTGCGGAACATGCATATGTATTCAGAGCTTTAGTCACGGTCTTGCTGTGAAGATGTGATCGCACCACCTGCTTTACTCGTTTCGTAAATTCATTTGTCAGGTCCTTCTTCATTACCGAGTGTGTTTTTTCTTCGCTTGCTGTAATCCCAGGTATTTATAACACCCTCCTACATCCATCGAGGCAATTTGCTGCCCGTTCTTCATCTCATATACACCTGGTTGTATTTTCTTTCTGACCACACATAAGGTGGTCAAGCCCAAACTGCATGTCAATATTTCTGGAAAACCCTTGCCCGATTTTAAGGTGTTGTTCCAGGTGGTTCTTTGTGGAGGCCATCAGCTTAAGATCATCCATAAACAGCAGATGATTTAGCCTCATTTGCTCCCTGCCATTGCTTTTTATACTGAAGCCATATCTGGTGGAGTTCAAGCGGTTTGATAGTGGATTCAATACGAGGCAAAACAACAATGGGCTTGGCGAGTCACTTAGAAATATGCCTCTTCTAATTGGTATAGTGCTGGTTACGATGTTATCACCTGTTTGTACCCGTAACTGAATCTTTGTTCTCCAGGTAGACATTGTGTGTTCAAGGAACCTCGGGATGTAAGTATCGATCTTATAGATCTTCAGCACACTTATAAGCCATTCTTGTGGAACTGAATCAAATGCCTTTTTGTTATCCACGTAGGCAGCAAATAAATTTATTCGTCCATTGTAAGCTTGACTGCACACAACCGACTCAATTATTAGATGTTCTTTACATCCCATAAATCCTTTGGCACACCTTTTTGCTGGCTCGCAATTATGTTGTTTTGTTTGCAGTGTACATATATGCGTTTCTCAAGACAGAATGTGATCAACTTATATAGGGTTGGAAGACAAATTATTGGTCGGTAACTGCCGGGGTCTGCAGAACAAGGCTGGTGCTTGGCAGAAGCTACGTGTCTCCTTGTGTGGAAAACAATGGCATCTTCTTTGCGTCAAGTATAACATCATTTATTATAACCGCCAATAGATGATGTGTACACCCAAATTTCTTCAGCCAAAATTTTGGAAGCCATCAGGCCCGGGTGCCTTCCAATTATGAAGTTCTTTAATAACCTCGGGGACTTCATCTGTGGTAAACGGCTCATGATGCATTTGGTTATAACTCTGACAAGCTCGGTCTTCTTCGTTAACACAGCTGGTGCCAATATTGCAGGAGGTTGTTGTCACTAGTTAGCTTTGCCAAAACTGTTCTATTTGTTCCTTATTTGGAAAAGTATCGGTGGCTGCATTCCTAGCTGAATTAAGCTGGCGGTAGAAAGTCCTTCAGAGCGTTCAAACAATGTATTGTCGCACTTCATATTGTTGCTCGCTTTATATCTCGTTCTGCATATACAGAAAGCCTCTGTTTTAAGGTAACCATGCATTCTTGTGGAGTGTGGTTTACTGGGTCTTGTGCCGAGTGTTGTCGAACTCGGCCTATCATTTCCTCTACTCGTTTCTGCAATTTTCTTGTATGTACTCCCCCAATGTATTGCGTCACTTGTCCAATTTCTTTTCAAAGTGTTTCCACTTTACTTATCAACCTGTTATTCCACGGGGGCACTCTTTGACGCGAGTCTCTGTGATTGGACCTTCGAGCAGAAATCTTATGCCTTATTATTATTATTCTTATTATTATTATTGTTATTATTATTATTATTATTATCGACTTTAGCCTGAAGCACTTTCACACTCCCTCAAAGGGGAACATTCACTCATCCCAGGTATCTCAGATACCAAAGGGACTGAGCTCAGATGGAGCCCTTTCCAAGTTATCAAGATCTGAATGGCAACGAGACACATCCTCATTTCCCAGGAATCTCCGCACGGCGTGGACAGTTGCAAGTATTACCCATTTCTGCTTAACCTTGTAAAGATGCTCTCCAAGACCAAGTATTTTCATGTTCTCTCGAAGCTTCTTAGGAACCACACCATTTGACGACATGACTATTGGAATCATTCGGACATTATCTGCCGTCCACTGTCTCTTTCCTTGTACCTCGAGGTCTCTGTACTTAACTTTCAAAAATCTGCTTTTCTTGAAAGCACACTGTATTTTGATCAACAGGACAATTTTTCACTCTTACTTGATTATCACACCATGACTGTAGGCAATGTTTCCATCTGTGCGATAATACCGTGACGCTTACGGTTGATACCTGAATTCAAAGATTGAGAGTCTTTCACAGCGTTCATAATTTTTTCTTTACCTTTTATAACCGTTCGGACTGTTTATTCCGGTAGGTCAAATGTCTTTGCCAATTCACAAATTTTAATTTTTGCTTCAAAGTATTTAATTATATTCAGTTTGCACTCCAACGACATTGTTTTTCTTTTCTTGTTAGGCTCACATGACTCATTTTTCGTTCTTTTAGATGACATAATTAGAGATTATAAGTAAAACGCACTGCGCACGTAAAACAATTCCACGCGGAACACGTTTAAACCTGTCGCAAACTGAACACTGAAAGGGCGGAGCGAGAGAGCCGCGTATCTCCGAATTCGTGTAAAACGGGGTAGCGTAAGTCGGGGTATTACTGTATATATATATATATATATATATATATATATATATATATATATATATATATATATATATATATATATATATATATATATATATATATATATATATATATATATATAAACTGATCCCCGTTATATAATTCGTGCTTACTTGAAGACATTATTTAGCTGCAAAATTTTGTCTAACCAAATTTAAGTTTTCCAAACAATGACAAGACAATCATATTATTATGAACTGTTGTGTAATTCATGTTCCGCCTATGGCAGCCAATCTAACATATCCGTAATCACGACATCAGGCTAGTCGATGCCATTTAATATACACCACTCTAGTCACTCTAGTCCTCATTGAGCATTTCCTTGTATTTCTGAGGGCACCAACATACGACCAATTTATAACCACTCTTAATGGTACACATCCAGACCAATTAGCTTGTCTGTCTCCATTACATTGCTGTAGTTGTATTCATGCATCTAAATTACCGATTATTACCGGATAGATCAAGACTCGTGCTTTCTGATTGATATTATAGGCATTTTTTATTTTTTTAATTTGATGTAGTGGTTGTTTTTCATTTGCATGTTTATCTGATTTTGTAGTGTGTAAATACCTATTATATCAGGTTTATAAGGATTCAATTTTAGCGTTTTGCTTTAATTACGTTTATTTTTGTAACTACTTATTTTCTCATTTTGCTTTTGTGATAAAATTAGTCAAAATATGTTTTATTTGGATTTTCCAACATAGAATCTAATTGCCAGAAATATTAGAAAGGCAATACTTGAGAATATAAATCTATGCAGCCGATTTTGCATCGGGAAAAGTATTTTTCCTATAAGGTTGATAACATAGTAAAACATAATAAGCTTCATAACACAATCACTGTGGTTTATTTCAGATATCATCAAGATTATTACGCAAAAGGAGCGAGCTCCTAGGGAATACCGTAGAGCCTTTGGCTCTGCCTCTTACAATGATTTCAAAAATGTAAGATGTTTAGTAAAGTGCAAAATAGAGGAAGCTCACAGTAACTACATCAAGGAGATTGAAAATTCAATTTCAAAAGACCCGAATACCTTTTGGGCATATTTTCAGAGAAGGGCGGTTTGCTCGAGGATCCCTGGGGTGATATCGTTCGAGGGGATGAGGATAATCCCATTTAAATTCTATGCGGTTTTTCGCGCTATTTTCAGAGCGTATACTTGCCCAGCTTCCCCACCTCTGGCGAGATTCTAGCAACAACCACTATAATCCCACCATCTCTCTTACTGAGATTTAATACGACATCATTGAGACATCTATTAAAAATTGAAAAATACCTTCACTTCTGGCCATGACCAGGTCAGGTCTCTTCTTTGTTAGAGACTGTTGTGTTTTCCTGGGTCTATCCTCTTTATTTGATAGGACACTCCAGACATGAACGTTTCCGGATTTGTGGAAGATTTCCAAGATTACGCCTATACACAGGAGCGGTAGTCGATCTGAGATCTAGAGATTTAGCCAATAGCAATACTTACTATTTTCGCAAGGATATTTGAGATGTGTTTATATAGCTTTCTCTACTCTTAGATCAAAAGCTACATGTCTCACTTCCAGTACGGTTTTGTGTCTAAATCTTCTACTTGCACCAATCTCATCGTGATGACACAATATATTTCCAACTTTTGGATGCACATGACCAAGTGGATGTAATTTATACCGACTTTTCAAAGGCCTTCGACAGAATTAACCACGAGAGCATTTTGTCGAACCTGGACGGCTTGGGATGCTCCTCTTAATTTGTTAATTTTTTTTTTCGTTCCTACCTCCAAAACAGAAATCAGTACGTGGTCACCATTCCAAAAACTTTGTTGCAGCGTCTGGGGTTCCTTAAGGTTCAAACTTGGGTCCTTTGCTTTTCCTTATTTTCATAAATGACTTACCTGCGACTCTTGGGTGCGGCAAGCTGCTTTTTCCTGATGATTTGCAGACACGAGGGCGGGTCAATAAGTCCGTCACCTTTTTAATGAAACAGGTTTTTTTAACAAAAAATCATTTTATTACTCAACATAGTCTCCTTTGAGCTCTATACACTTCGTCCAACGTTTCTCCATTTTTTTTTATTCCTTAGAGTCAAATCTCTTTCCGCCTAGCCATTTCTTTAAGTTTGGAAACAAGAAATAGTCACTCGGGGCTAAATCGGGAGAATAGGGCGGATGAAGGAACAATTCGTAGCCCAGTGTATGCAATTTTTCAATGGAGACTACACATTTGTGCACCCTTGCATTGTCTTTGTGGAAAAGAACTTCTTCTTGGCCAAATGTAGTCGTTTTTTCTTCAAATCGTCACTGAATCGGTCCAATAAGTTGCTATAATAATCGCCATTGATTATTCTTTCCTTTTGAAGCGAATCAATGTCGATTATACTGTGTGCATCCCCAAAAACGGTTCCTATGACTTTATTGGCTGACAAATCCACCTTGGCCTTCTTCGGCGCCGATTCGCACGGAGAAACCCACTGTTTTGACTGCTGCTTGGTGTATTGTGGTGAATCCATGTTGCGTCCACTGTTACAAAACGGCGCAAAAACTCGTCCCTATTGCAGTTAAACAACGCTAAACACTCCTTGGAAGTTGTCACATGATTGCGTTTGTGGTCAATTGTGAGCACACGCGGCACCCATCTTGCGGATAGCTTTCTCATACCCAAGTGATCATGCAAAATCAAAACCACTCAGCCATGTGATATGCCTTTGGCTTCCACAATCTCCTGCACTTTAAATCTACGATAGGCTAACACCATATCATGAATTATTTAAATTTTTTCGGTGGTAGCCACCTCAACTGGGCGTCCAGGACGTTCGGCGTCATTTGTGCTTGTACGCTCGCAACGAAATTCAGTAAACCACTTTTTTACCATGGAAATTGATGTTGCAGAGTCCCCATAGTATTTATAAAGCCTTGGTTTCGGTAATGGCCTTTTTCGCAAAAAATAATGTTTGATGAGCACACCAAATTCACTTTTTTCCATTTTCGTTATATCTCAAGTGGTTGTCTGCTTTCAATGGCTATCTAACACAAACTAAATGACGCAGCTTGTTCAAAATTTGACAGGGGTCAACTCTCATATGCTTGTTGACAAAAGCAGTGTTATCCTTCCTGTGAAGAGGCGGGAAATTCAAAAAGTCACGGGTTATTGACCCGCCCTCGTATATACACCGATTGATCTCTGGACGATTGCATTGCACTCCAAGTGGAACTAAACAATGTGCACAAATGGTGTGAAGAAAATTACCTGGACATGAACATAACTAAGTGTAAAGTCATGTCATTTACCAGGAGAAAGCAGTATTTTGTTTATGACTACACATATTCCACAACTTATATTCGAAGATGTAGCACCACGTTTGTCGACTTGGGGATATATTTGACCCTTAGCTTTCCTTTAGTGAGCCAATTTCAAGTACTGTCCTTTCGATCTTACGAAAGATCGGTTTCCTTATAAGAAATTTCAGTTACTTTACAAGTGGATAGACTCTTATGCATACGGTAAGTCTAGGTTTGAATACTGTTGCCTAGTATTGAAATCTTATAACAGGTGCTATAATTCCCGCCTTGAAAGAGTGAATCGAAGATTTATGAAATACCTCAAATATAAGATTCATGATGTTTATCACTTTTGTCTAAGGATATCAATTCTACTTTTGATTCCGGGTTTCCGCATGCGCAGTGGGTTACCGGAATAATTAACGTGGCTCGCAATTTTGCCGTTTTAACGATATAACGAAATAAAAGACCTCCCTGACGTGCTGTTTACACACAATCCTCCCAACTAATCTTCCTGACCTGCCTTGACATCACTTTGCCTAACTAAAACGCTGGGGGAAGGAAAAACCAACACTGCCATACATACGTTTCATTCAGGTGTAGTAGGAGACTTTCTTCAGATGCACCTCTTGGAGGATAGACACACTTGTGCCTAGGGATACCAATGCGTCATGAGTTACCGGGATAATTAACAGGGCTCGTATTTTTTTCGTTTTAACGAAATAAAAGACCTCCCTGCTGTTTACACACAATCCTCCCAACTGACCTCCTGACCTGCCCTGACATCACTTTGTCTAACTAAAACGCTGGCGGAAGGAAAAACAACCCTGCCATACATCAAGGTCATGTGAGTATAATATAATATATACATTTTTCTCTTTTCGATTACTTTACCTCATTCTTACATCACCTCATGGTTTTCCTCCCCCTAGCGTTTTAATTAGGCAAACTGATGCCGTGTAGGTCGGGGAGGTCAGTTCGGGGGAGATTGTGTGTAAACAGCACAGTCAGGGAGGTCTTTTATTTCGGTAAAACGACAAAAATACGAGCCATGTTAATTATACCGGTAACTCATGGCGCATGCGCAAGCCCGATATCAAACGTAGAATTGGTATCCCTAGGCACAAGTGTGTCTATCCCCCAAGAGGTGCATCTGAAGAAAGTCTCCTGCTACACCTGAATGAAACGTCTCTACTAAGCCGTAGAATTATTGTATCCTTAAAATTCCTTTACGGCATCCTGAATGATGGTATTGACGGACATCTTCGCTCAGATTTTCATGAATTCTACATCCTCATTGCTTAGATCTCCTATCTATTTCATAACGTCTAACTTTAACAACATTAGTCAAAATTGTTATATAAATGCGGATCCAATCAACTATACTGAGATGCCAATAGTGAGCAATTAATTAGTTGTATCCCTATATATATATATATATATATATATATATATATATATATATATATATATATATATATATATATATATATATGTATATATATATATATATATATATATATATATATATATATATATATATATATATATATATATATATATATATATAGGGATACAACTAATTAATTGCTCACTATTGGCATCTCAGTAATGGTAAGAGATACAGAGTTGGTTAAATTATCAAGAAGTTGCGCATATTTTAGCTGATCCAATATCTGAAAATAAATTTTGATTATGTCGATTCGTTCCTGTAATATCCTGAAAACTGAAAAACTCAATTTTCAAAATTTTACAATAAATCTCTTATTATCAAAAACGGGCTCCTAATTTTTGCTATGTGAGCATAATTTGATATGAGCAATCCACGGACGGCATCAGAATTGATGTATCTGCTCTAATTTTTGCGCAGCGAACTTTTTTTTTCTCTTATGACCGCCATATTGGATTTTTTATTTTTCAGATGGCAGAAAAATTCACCTTTCGAATGATATAACACACTTCATATTTTTCCTCATAAACATTGTACAAATAAATAAAAAACAAATTATGGTCGCAAATATCAAGTAGGTATGTGTCATTTTATTATCAACATTCGTTATTTGTCAAACTGTCAGCACATACGGTTTTAATTAACAGAATAAAATCATATTAACCATAGATACTAACGAAACTCAGAACTAGTGAATGAACAAACTAACAATACATAACAGATACTTCCTACTAAATAATAAATGTGTGTAATGTTAATGAAGATGTTCAAAATGTCTTCCATTGTTATTTATGCATTGACGAACCCTCTCGCGCTCACCATGTGTTGCTGATCTTATCATAGTAGGAGATATGGAGCAAATTTTATCTATTATAATATTCTTTAGCTCTTCATCATTGTCAAAATGCTCAAGGTAAACTTAATCTTTGACATATCCCTAGCAAAAATAGTCTATTGGGGTTAGATCTGGGGATCTTGTCGGCATGTGAGCGGGTCCATCATTGCCTATACATCTATCTCCAAACGTCTGGTCTAGATAAGCTTTTACGGCTCGGCAATTGCGTGCACCGTCTTGCTGAAACCATATGTTGGCTCTTTGTTGCAAATGGAGGTTATAAAAAAATGTCATAAGGTCATTAGTTAACAGATGAAAGTATCCGTCGCCATTAACCTATTGCCTAAGAAAAATGGTCCTATAACTGTATAGTCTAAAAGGCCACACCAAACGTTTACACTCACCCTATTTTGATGTCGCGACTCATATAAAAGATAATGATTCTCTGTACTCCAGTATCGACTATTCTGTCTATTAAACAAACCGTTATTTGTAAATGTACTCTCATCCGACCACAATATGTTAGCTGTGAAAGCATTATGTATTTGCAACTTCTTAGTAAACCATTGGCAAAACTGCAACCGCCGGTCTTGTTCTGGCTCATAAAGTGCTTGGAACTATGGTGTATTTATAAGGATGGTATTTGTGTTTTTTCAGAATCTTTGACGATAGCTGTTGGCTTACATTCTCTCACAATATATGTTGTGGATAAGTTGGAATTTATATTGACTTGAGCAAGAGCATAGATTTCGTTACCACTGGGTTCCACATTGTAGGGAACACGCTTTCGCATCAAAGTACCAGTTTCATCCATCACTCTTGCTATTCTGGCGAAGATATGCCGACTTGGCTGCACAAGTTTGGATATTTTTCTTGGTATAACTGGGAAGCACTGGTCGAATTTCTAAAACTTCGGATGTTTCCGACAATAGGCATGGATGCAAAATGATGAAAATGTTTTGTATCCTCCTACTATGTCGAAAATCATAACTACTGGACAATTGATAGTCCCTTTATTAATCTTATTTTTAAAGGGGTAGACATTGATCCAATCCAATCCATAGCAGGTGGTAGTGGAATTTTCCTTTATGTAATAGTAAAGGATTTTTTCACGCCCGAGGAGGTACCACCCCATACATCAAAGGGCCGGTGAAGTCCCAACGGACGTTTCCGGTTCTGGTGTGTGAGTCGGTTTCCCTTATAAGCAAAAATGATGATGGCTCCTCCTTGTATAAAATATTCCGGAGGCAAAATACCCCTCCATTCGGATCTCCGGGAGAGGGGTGTACAGGGGGCGCCAACATCAAGATTTAACATATCCTTTTCGAATATATGTGGCCTAAATTCTAACCTGAACTCCGTCCACCATTTCCTCCAGGCTAACAGGCCCCAACTCCTCTTCCTCACCGAAACCCAAATCAGTGCCAAAACAGCCACTAATCACCTTAATTTCCCGGGGTATGAGCTCCTTACTGCCTTTAGATTGCATGGAGGCGTGTGCGCATACGTCCGTAGCAATCTACCCTGCACCAGACTTCCCAATTTAGAAGCTGGAAGAAAAGACATACTATGGATAAAACTCTCTCTCAGGGCTGCAACTACATTCATCTGTTGCATTTACCAGTCACCTTCTGACAACAACTTTGTCCAGCTCTTTGACTACCTTTCTGAAAAAACCGACTATCTGATTTCTGAATATCCTTCCTCCGAGGTCACTATTCTTGGCGACTTCAATGTCCATAATAAGGAATGGCTAGGATCTTCAAAAACCGATCCACAAGGGAGAGCAGCGGAGGCCTTTGCAGTCAGCAATTCTTTGGCCAATATGGTTCAGCAACCTACTTACTTTCCTCGTATCCCAACACACAGCTCAAATCCCTTGGATCTCCTTCTTACTACAAATCCTGAATGCTATAAGATATCAGTCACCGCCCCCCTTGGTCGCTCAGACCACGGCATGGTCACTGCTTCCTGTGCAATGCAACCCGAGGTCACACAGTCATCACACCCACGTATCGTTTGGCACTACAACTCCGCAAACTGGGACGAAATGCGGGATTACTTTTCCTCATTTCCATGGGCGTCTGTCTGCTTCTCTCATCCTGACCCCTCTGATATCTCACAAAACGTCACCGAAATTATCCAAGCTGGCATGGAATTATTTATTCCACGTACACAGAAAACCTCTTCAGCCACTCAAAAGCCCTGGTTCTCTAAATCCTGTGACAAGGCCAGACTTGAAAAGGTCAAAGCTCACAAAACGCTTTTACACAATCCCAGTCAAGAAAATCGTCAAGCATTCAACGACGCAAGAAACCGCTATGTTCGCATTCTTTCTGAGGCAAAAAACTCGTTTAATAACCACATCAAAAACAAAGTCCTCTCAAGCTCCAACGGCGGCAAACCCTTCTGGACTCTTGCTAAGTCTATTGGGAATAATTTCTGCAAGAGCACGTTCCCACCTCTTGTCTCAGGTGATGAAATTGTTTCTACCGCCCTGGGCAAGGCTGAACTTTTTGCTTCGTTGTTCGCCGGAAATTCTACTCTCAACCCACCTCCAAATGCTCAACCACCAACAGTCCCCAATGTCGCACATAAAATGACTGATATCATTTTCAAAACTAAAAAGGTACGAAAGATGCTCTCTTCTCTTAATACCAGGAAAGCCTCTGGCCTTGACGAGATCCCAGCAATTGTTCTCAAAAAATGCGCACCAGAACTTGCTCCTGTCCTGACTCGTCTGTTTCAGATATCTTACAATAAAGGCATATTCCCTAGTAACTGGAAAACTGCTCGAGTACAACCCATCCCCAAGAAAGGATCCAAAGCGCTTCCTAGCAACTACAGGCCTATTTCTCTCCTTTCAGTCATCTCTAAAGTGATGGAAAAGTATATAAACACCTAACTACTAAAATTCCTTGAAAAACACAGTCTAATCCACGACAGGCAGTATGGATTCCGTCAGCGCAGATCGACTGCCGACCTCCTTTCCTTTGTCACCCATTCTTGGAACAAGTCTATGGAACAACACGGTGAATCCCAGATTGTTGCTCTAGACATATCCAAAGCATTCGACCAGGTCTGGCACGCAGCGCTGCTTAATAAACTTCCGGCCTATGGCCTACCACCAAAACTTTGTACCTGGACAGCAAATTTCCTCTCCAACAGGAGCATATCTGTTGTTGTGGATGGCCATTCCTCTAAACTGTATCCAATTAATGCAGGAGTTCCTCAAGGTTCAGCTTTAGCCCCTACTTTATTTCTTCTCCACATCAATGACCTCCTCTCTAGCACATCCAACCCAGTTCACAGTTACGCGGACGACAGCACCCTCCACTCAAACATACAATATTCTAAGCCTGTCTCTTTAGCCCAATTAGATGAGGATCGCAGACTCATGGAGGGTTCTGTCTCCATAGACCTCCAAAAAATATTAGACTGGGGAAGTAGAAATCTTGTACAATTCAACCCCACCAAAACTAAGTCTTGCTTTCTTTCTCACAAGAGATACAGCAGCCCTAGACCCATCACAATGAACAACCAAATTATTCAAAGTAATGAATCCTTTTCTCTTGTTGGCATTTCTGTGGATCGAAATCTTAATTGGCACCAACATGTTACATCAATTGCAGAAGCGGCTGCTAAGAAATTGGGTTTCCTCTTCCGGGCTCGCAAATACTTTTCACCAACTAATCTCTATACCTTATACACTTCACAAATAAGGCCAAACCTCGAATACTGCTCCCACATCTGGGGTGCAGCTGCCACTTCTACACTCGCTATCCTGGACTCCATTCAAAAGAGAGCTATACGTCTCATCGGTGACCCTACCCTCACCCAAAGGCTTCCATCCCTTGCCCACCGACGTGCCGTTGGTGACCTCTCTCTCTTTTATAGATATCTGCATGGGCACTGCTCAGAGGAGCTTTCCTCCATAATTCCCCCACCTGCTGCCCCCAGCAGATCTACCAGGGGAACAGAGCGAATGCACCCTTTTACTGTCCAGGTCACCAGACACAGAACATCTTGTTATGCCCGCTCTTTTGTCCCGAGGACTTCCAAGTTGTGGAATACCTTGCCGGCACATGTTTTTCCTTCTCCTCCGAACCTCCAAACCTTCAAGTCCAGAATTAACCAGCTGCCTCTTTCCTCCTTGTCAACACCCACGGTACGATAGTATTTAGGCTGTAAGCCCTCGTGGTGTGTTGTTGACATAAAAAAAAAAATGCTTCATACATATTTCTTCTCTCTTCCACAGTAAAGCGAACCATTTTGGAAATACAATTTTAGAACAAATTTAACACAAGTCTTGAAATAAAATGTTTTTAATGCATAAATCAAGTAAAATATTTCAACCTGACAGTTCAAATAAATCGTAACAACAAATTGCAAACCAATGACACAAACCTACTTGATGTTTGCGACCATAATTACTTATTTATTTGTACAATGTTTATGAAGAAAAATATGGAGTGTGTTATACCATTCGAAAGGCGAATTATTTTGCCATCTGAAAATTTAAAATCTAATATGGCGGCCATAAGGGAAAAAAAGTTGACTATCGCTGCGCAAAAATTAGAGTAGGTACGTCAATTCTGATGCCGTCAGTTGATTGCCCATTTTTGATAATAAGGGATTTATTGTAAAATTTTGAAAATAGAGTTTTTCAGGTTTTTTCAGGATATTTCAGGAACGAATCGACATAATTTCAAATTGGTTTTCAGATATTGGATCAGCTAAAATAATTTAAGCAACTTTTTGGTAATTTAACCAACTCGGTATCTCTTACCGTTACTGAGATATGCCAATAGTGAGCAATTAATTAGTTGTAACCCTGTATATATATATATATATATATAGGTATATATATATATATATATATATATATATATATATATATATATATATATATATATATATATATATATATATATATATATATACATGTATGTATGTATGTATGTTGTATGTATCCGAGCGATAACTCAAAAAATACTAAACTGATTTCAGCTGAAACAGCTCGATGAATGTATGTACGACTTCAAAAAAAAGGAAGAGGTTCTCAATTCGGCTGTATTTTTTTATGTGTTTTACCTCAGAACTTTTTTCTAGGTAAACTGATTTTGATGATTCTTTTTTTATTTGACAGCTGATGCTTCTCGCGTGGGCCCATATAAATTTGATCAAGATCTGACAAGTAGTTTTTGAGTTATCCTTAATTAAGTCGGTTTTCTATTGTTTTAAATTTTTACTTGTTTTATGTTTTATTTTAACAGTTGGAGAAACAATAGTTCATAGATTTCGTTCGTTTTGAACAAGATCTCATTTTTTTAAAACGCATAAATAAGTTTGTTACCTTTCAGTCTGAAATTATAATTTTGTTATTGTTGATATTGAAAATATCGGTTTGATTAGGTTGACTAAACCGAAATCATACTGGCGATTAATAAGGAAAAATAACTGCTACGTTTATAATTTGGCAGATACTTTAACTTTTCAAAATATGAATTAAAGTTCCTTCTGGAAATCTTCTTTAGAACTTTAAACTTTTCTTTTAAAGATACTTACACTATCTACAGATATACCAAAATTTCGTTCTTTAGCTTTATAGAAAATTGAGCTTTGGGCATTTTTCTCAAAAGGAGTAAGAATGCAAGATTTTTTTGATAATAGAGAGATTTCGATGGTAACACTCGAAAGAATTCTTCTAAAATCGATCTTCAAGGTCTGTGTAAGTTTAAAGTATTAGCTTTACTAATATGCCGTATAATAATAGTGTACAATTCTACTATAAGGCACTTGCTGCGTCCCGAAATTTTATTATTATTTCTATGTAGTTTAACAAATTTAAGGTTTGTATTTTCGGTAGCTACCTACGTAATACTGTAAATCGGTAGATTTAGCAGCATCCTCTAGTTCGCTTCACGGCTGATGACAGCGCCAAGTACCAATAAACGCATTTAGGTAACCAAGCATAACTGATCCCGATACATGCTGCCATCTGTAAACCACTTTCAAAAGCTATACTTGTATTGCATAATTTTGTGTCTTCTATTCTATTCAGATATGCGACTACCGTGTTCGCTATAAACAATTATTTTTTTACCTAGGCATAATCAAACACACCTGGGGGAACAGAGTGTAATCATCGATATTTATATCTTAATTAATGTACTTAGGGATAATGCAATATCTTCAATAATATTCACATCCAAATACATGTATGTAAATAAACTTTTTTTAAAGTTATTTAATTTTGTAATTGTATTTATAATATCAAAATCCATGTTATAATCCAAACTTTTAAGCACGTTGTAAATTGGGCCATAAAATGGATTTTTTTCTCATATAAAAATTTTACAAAAAAGAATGCAAGGAAATCAAACGCTGCAATCCCAAAATTGGGTAATATTCATAGCTATTTGCTATTGATTGATAGACAAGTCAAAGGTGGTTTGTGTAGTGGCTATATCTATGGGCAAATACTATATAATAAATAATGACAATACGGGACACTCCTATGCTTTAGCATTGCTGATATTTGTGACAAGTACACTAGCGCCACGTCACGTGAAGTACTGACAACTAAGCGGGTAATTTGAATTGTATATTTACCTGCATATTCTTAATTTAGACAATTGGTTTATTATAGATGAATCACTATCCTGGAAATTTTGCCGAACCCCTACCTTTCTGTAAGGAGGGTAGGGATCTTTAACCTGCCCAACATCGCATGGACACGGGACCGACGGCTTTACGCCCCCTCCGAAAGGCGGAACGTGCAGACATTCAACTTGCTCAAATACAATGCCAGAACCTCGGTTGATGTTAATTTTACAGTTTGTACTGAAAAAGTGAAAGGAGAACCCTGGGATCTAACCCAGTACCCTTCGGTTCAGAGGCACACGTTCTTACCCCTGAACCACCGAGGTTCTAATAAATTTAATTGACAGATATAAGAAGAATGCATGTTTGACTTATTAAAATTTTCATCTTATATTTCAGATATCAGAACATAAATTTTGGTAATATAAAAATTTTCCAAGATATAACTTTAAAAAGTCTGGACCCAGCATGTGCCTTATAGTAGCGAATTTTTATCAGTTTTGTATTTACAAACCCTAGTAAAGCGAGGTATGAAAAAATTGAATCCGTACGAACCAAAGTCAGTACATACAAGTATTGGTGAAGTAGGAGCATCCTGAAAAAGCTGCAAATTTAGCAAAATTGATAGTGAAAATTTCTGAAAGTTTTATACATTTCATTGACTGTTGTTGCCCTTATTGGTGAAACTGGTCCATACTACATACAGACTACTTCTCTGGCTTCGCTGTTGGGTTTCGTTTCTGTAGGTGAAGGACGTAGCCAGCGCGTAAGCTAACTGGAACAAGTGGCCCTTCTGAATTCTAGGTGTTCTAGGATGTTCTTCAACGTTTTCGTAACCGGCTGCGCTGCTTGACAGCATCCTCAGATAGATAAAAATTGAATTAATATCAAATCATGACAACTACAAATAAAGATGTGTTGCTATGTTATAATATTTTGATCAAAAAATTCTTTAAAATGGAAAATAAATTTAAATACAAATTGAGTCCTTCAAAATATCTATTTATGTCAATATTTAATATAAATATAGAACTAACCTATAACAGTAATAACTATAATAGCAGTTACAACAATAAAATAACTAAACAATAACAATAATAAATTACACCCCATACAATGAAAATATCGACATAGATCAATTCATTTTGTTATTACAGTTTTTTTTTTAAGAAATAGTTAGACTTATTTTGTTAGGAAGAAGATTATCCAAGAAAAGGGAAATCATTAAATCCGTTTTCTCATTTAAAACAAGGTAGCTATTGCCGTGTGTATGCTTTTTGACTTCTAAAGCTTCAGAAAAGCCAAGCTTAGGCTTGTCATTACAAATATATTGTGTGTTAATAGGTTATTCATGTACGGCTAAATTAATGCTTTGGCATCACAGCCCCTATAGTCTAGTCACCAGGTTGGAAAAAGTGGGGTTAGGTGGAAAAAGGTCGGAAGTTAATGAAATTTTGGGATGTTATTCAGAGGTGGTTAATTAACATTTTCTCAAGTTTTGGACCTCGAGGACCCTGTGTGAAAAAAAGAGGGGGGGGGGGGGGGTAACTGCAAAATTTTCGACGTTTCTCCGGTTTTTCCTCAATAACTTTTTTTCCTTACACACTACGGCAAAACATCTAAGATTTTTTTATAGAGCGTTAAATTTCCCACTATTTTGGTATGTCAAATCGTTACCGAGATATGGCGCTTCGAAAAAAAATGTTTATCAAAATTCGCTAAAAAATGCCGAAGAATGCAGAATTCCACCTTATTTTTTCTGCTATACCCGAATTATTGTGAAATGTTTTTGTCATTATGATTTCTAGTTACAACCGCCAACTTCGGAAACCCCAATTCACAAAATCTAATTTTCTTCTCTGATGAAATCCAACCATACTCACTCCATGTTGATGGTAATAGGAGAGATCTCGTAAAAAAAGTAAATTTACTCATGATTGTTGGCAGCTTCGTTCCCAAAAAACTTGAAAAATAAAGTTTTTCTCTTGGTCTACCTTCTCCCTCTTTTTGAAGTAAATGCCCTTAAAATCATGTTGTCAAAAAGTTACTATGTCTCAGAATATGTCCAACGAATATTGCCCTCCTCCTCTCAATTTCTTCCAACTAGCATTGTTCTTCTCTCACCTCTTACTAACCATCCTTAAAAAACTTTCCAAAGTTTCATTAACTTCTGACGTTTTCCTAAACTGAAACTACCTGTCGACTGAACTACTACACATAAGTGGTGTAAAAAGACAGGTCGCCAGGTATGCCACCGTCATATAGTCCTGATTTTCAATTAGCTTTGCACAACTTTAATAATACAGCAATTGAAAGTGAAATTAATAACACAATATACAACCTCAATTACCGGATAGATTAAGGGCAGCGTTTTTGCTGATAATTATAGTCGACGAGATATTGATTATTGCAAGAAGCTATAAATAATAATTCCATACGGGTGTACAAGTTATAATAAAAACGGTATGCAATAATTGAAAGGTATGCGCTTAGTTATTTAATGCTGTAAGCAAGTCATAAATAACAATTCAGTCTGCAATTTGTAAGAAAGTATCATCAAAAGGCAATTAAAACTTTTTATCAGTTAATTGAAAATTGGATTGTAATAAACAATTATATTTTTTATATAGTGTGTTTATTTAGTATTCTGGTAGTAAACAAAACATTTCACTACCACCACCCAAGAAAACTCTCCAAGACCATCCGTGACACTCCACGGCCTCCCTCACCACTCATAGCATCTTTATAAGTTCTACTTATCATTCTACTCTGTACTCTATTCTTAGTTTTTGCCAACCACTATTTATATAAGAGATTTCTTAAGGATATTCACTTTATATTCACTTGGAGTGAAGTCTTGAAAGTCTAAGGAACTACACGGTGAATGCCAGATTGTCGCTCTAGACATATCCAAAGCATTGGACCAGGTCTGGCACGCAGCGCTGCTTAATAAACTTCCGGCTTATGGCCTACCACCAAAACTCTGTATTTGGGCAGCAAATTTCCTCTCCAACCGGAGCATTTCTGTTGTCGTGGATGGCCCTTCCTCTAAACTGTATCCAATTAATGCAGGAGTCACTCAAGGTTCAGCTTTAGCTCTTTTTTTCCTCAGGGCTCGTCCGCGGCCTTGCCGCCCCGATAGCACTGCAACCTTTGGTTGATTGTGCATTACCGCTATATCCCCTACTTTGTTTCTTCTCCACATCAATGACCTCCCCTCTAGCACATCCAACCCATTTCACAGTTACGCGGGTGACAGCACTCTCCAGATATATACAATATTCTAAACCTGTCTCTTTAGCCCAATTAGATGAGGATCGCAGACTCATGGAGGGTTCTGTCTCTGTGGATCTCCAAAAAAATATTAGACTATGGAAGTCCTGTTCGCTTGTTGGCATTTCTGAGGATCGAAATCTTAATTGTCACCAACATGCCACATCAGTTGCAGAAGCGGTTGCTAAGAAATTAAGTTGCCTCTTCCGGGCTCGCAAATACTTTCACCAGCTATACCTTATATACTTAACAAATAAGGTCAAACCTATAATACTGCTCCCACATCTGGGGTGCCGCTGCTGCTTCTACAATCGCTATCCTGGATTCCATTCAGAAGAGAGCTATACGTCTTAACGGTGACCCTACCCTCACCCAAAGGCTGCCATCCCTTGCCCATCGACGTGCCGTTGGTGACCTCTCTCTCTCTCTCTCTTTTATAGATATCTGCATGGGCACTTTTCAGAGGAGCTTTCTTCCATAGTGCTTCCACCTGCTGCCCCCAACAGATCTACTAGGGGAACAGAGCGAATGTACCCTTTTACTGTCCAGGTCATCAGATATAGAACATCTTGTTATGCCCGCTCTTTTGTCCCGAGGACTTCCAAATCGTGGCATTCATTGCCGGCACATATTTTTCCTTATCCTCCGAACCTCCAGATCTTCAAGTCCAGAATTAACAAGTTCCCTCTTTTCTCCTTGTCGACACCCACAGTACGATAGTATTTAGGCTGTGAGCCTTCGTGGTGTGTTGTTGAAATAAAAATAAAAATTTTACAATTTTTTTATGACATTTTGGCGTAGCGCCGACCCAATTTTATTAATTGCGCGTGGAATATCTTCTTTCAGTTTAGAAATTAATCTTGGGTTATGGCATACACCTTTTATAAAAACCCCAAACAAAGAAATCCAATGGCGTCAGATCCCATGATCTTGGTGGTCAATTCACATCGCCGTGGCGCGTGTTTACTCTCCCTTCAAATTTCGTCTTTCAAAATTGCATTGTTTCATTCGATGTGTGGTAGGTTGCGCCGTCCTCTTGAAACAAAATGTTTTCGAGATCCTTTTCAGCAATTTTGGGATAGAAGAAGTTGTTTATCATCTCACGGTAACGAACGCCTACAGCTGTAAAAGGAATCATTTGGGAATTTATAAGGTTTAAAAACATGTAGATTTCATACCTAGTTGTCTAGCAAGATACATAATTCTGGTGCAAAAGGTAAATATCAGAATTTTTCATAAAATTTGGTTTGTGGATAATATTATAGGTAAGAATTGTCAATAGGAACCCAAACTATACATATACCTGTATAAAAGGAGTCAAAATAGGGAACAGTAACTACATTTGTTAGAGTAGAACCTAATTATATATATATATATATATATATATATATATATATATATATATATATATATATATATATATATATATATATATAATAAATTAAAGGCGCCCAACAATTTATATTTAATTACATCAATATGGTATACCATATGTCATATATACTTACAATATAAAAACCAAATATTTGAATTTAAAATCACACACAAACCAAACCAATAAACAAAATTACATATAAATATACATAATTAAATACATAAAACACTTTACAATTCAAGTAAAAAACGTAACAATATATATATATATATATATATATATATATATATATATATATATATATATATATATATATATATATAAATTCAAACGGACCTTGGAGATGGGTACTAGGGGCCCTAATTCTCGCTCATTTCAAAAAAAAAATTCTGAAAGTTTCACAATCGTTACCTCTCTATTAGTGAATTTTCTTAATCAAAAATTCACTAAAAATACACCAGCCATTTTCGAGAAAGTCCGTAATTCAATGGTCACACAAATAAACGGTTGTATTGAAGCCGAAGGTGGTCATTTTCATCACCTGTTGTAGGAAAATCTTACTGTTCCTTTTAGGGAAAATTACTATTAATATTAATAAATACAAATATTTTTGATTTTTTTTCGATACCGGCTAATTTAATTGAAAAATGTCAATACGTCTTTTTTTGTACTTAATTGCTATGTCAGAAAAATGTATTACATTTGAAAAAAAGTACTATTTTCTTCTTTAATCAAACCATCCTATATTTTCGACACGAAGCCCTTTAGGACCTGTATTTATAGAAAGTTTTTGCTTTGAAATCAAGTCAACTTTTATTCCTTAAAGTTTGTGTACATAGTTAACCCGTTAGCACCCGGCGTCCTATTTATAGGACAATGCATTCTTGAATTTATTACCGGCACTTACCGATACATGATGAATACCGGGTATTCCCCGACTAAGAATAGATACACAACAGCCTGCCAAGCTTGCATTAGTTTGCCCGCATTAGTTATTACAGCTCGGCCCTTGCTGCCTGAACATTATCGTTTTTTTGTCACTGTGCACCGTGTGTTTACTTCGGTGAATTTGTAGATAATATACGAGGTAAGTAACTTTTTATTGTGACTTTGTCAAGGCATTAGGTCAAGTTTACTATGGAAAATATAAATTCTATTTGTTTGTGACTTGATTTTTGTGTGTAGGCCTGGAAATCCTGGTGCCATATAAATATGACGGTGGGCGTTTCAGGGAATATTTGACCATCTTAGCCATTATGTCATAATATATGAATTTTTTTCAGGTTTCATTCTAAATCAACAAAAATGAGAAGGGTATTCAAACCCATGGAGGAAGCCTGGGAGTATGCGCTTTCAGCGGAATGTGAAGCAGAAATGTTAGCTCTACCACCTGAAGTCGATGAATTGACCGATGAGGAAGATGGATGATGGAGATCTTGGCATACCTATGGTCACTGACATACCAGGAAATATAGAGGTAGATATCAACAGAGATGAAGAAGACCCAGATGAAAAAAGTGACACAATAGAAAAAGACAATGATGATGAAGACAGCTTGCCATTGGCATCATTGGTAACCAAAAGTCAAGCTTCAACTTCAGCTAGAAGCCGGCCGTCATCTCCTTTCACAAATAGCCCTTCCACTTCAACAGATTGCCACCTGCCTGCAAAGAAAATAAGACTTGCCAAACCAACTATCACAGCAGACTTGAAAAGAAGTTCTCCAGAGTATAGATTCGATCCAATACAAGACATCCCTAGTCAAAAGCTCCATGAACTGAAACTAGTTTTACAAGAAGCAACTCCTGTTGGTATTTTTGAACAATTTTTCGATGAAAATGTTTATAATATGATCGTGGAAGAAACCCTGAGGTATGCCAGTCAAAAAAATAAGCACTCATTTAATATATCTATAGATGAGATCAAAATTTTTCTGGGATTTCTAATATTTTCTGGTTATCACACTTTACCAAGTGAAAGGGACTACTGGTCCGAGAGTGAGGATTTAGGAATACATTTGGTTCGTAATGCTATGAGTCACAATGCATATTTAGAAATTAAATCCCTAATTCACATTCAAGACAATACCAAAGCCGATTAAAATAAGCACGATAAATCTTTCAAAATTAGACCTCTTATTCAAATGGTAAACTCAATTTTTTCTAAATGGGGAGTGTTTCAATCAAATCTATCCAATGATGAAATGATTGTTCGATACTATGGACACCACCCACTGAAGCAGTTTATAAGGGCAAAACCTATCAGATTTGGCTATAAATTATGGGCTATGTGTGGAAACGATGGCTACTGTTTCAATTTCTCCCTATACTGCGGCAAAGACCAAGCAGAAATATCGATGGACTCGCTTGGAACCAGAGTAGTTACCAAAATGTTGTCTGTGGTTGAAGACCCTAAAAGTTATTACATTTATTTTGATAACTTTTTCACTAGCTATACATTATTGTGTAGACTAAAAGACCTAGGTTTTCGAGCGACGGGGACCATTAGGGAAAATAGGACGCAAAAATGTCCACTAAAGTCGACTAAAGAACTTGAAAAAAAAACGGCCGTGGTTCATATAATTATCAGTTCGATCAAAAAAATAAAATCTTTGCCGTAAAGTGGAATGATAATAAGTGTGTAACACTTGCCACAAATTTCGATGTAATTGAACCAATAGCGTTTGCTCCTCGGTGGAGCAAAGAAAAAAAGAGCGAGTTGCTCTTCCCCAGCCAAGACTAATTTACAATTATAACCATTATATGGGCGGTGTAGACCAGCACGATTGGCTGTTGGAAAAACACAATATTTCAGTGAGGGGAAAAAAGTGGTATTGGTCGCTAGTGACACGCATTATTGATATGGCCGTGGTGAATGCTTTTCTTTTATATCGAAAAATTCATGGCAAGAAATCAATTTCCATAAAGGAATTTAGGAGATCAATTGCAGTTGAATACCTAAAAATTGGGCATGGTAAACGTGTTCTAAAAGGTAGACCCCTAAGTTTCCCTTCAACTTACAGGTCAAAGGTTTCTGATGGTGTCAGGTATGATGAAAGAGGACATTTTCTGGAAAAACGTGAAAAACAACGGCGCTGTCAGTATGCAAACTGCTCGGGTAAGCCGACTACTTTCTGCAGCAAGTGCAACGTTACTTTATGCACTCAATGTTTCCCTAAATACCACCTCAAGCCATGAGTAATTTATTTTATACATCTTGTTTATTCCTTATTTGATCATTTATACTATGCTGCCTTATTTTTTCTCTGTAGAATCGACCTGTGTTGTTGTAGTTTTTGAAAAATAAATATTTTAATCATCTTTCAAATTTTACTTTCCTTCCGCAAAACTATTCATATCCTCCCAGTGTCCTATTTATAGGACAGCTTTTTTGAAAAAACCTAAATCTTTTTGATCATTTTGATCACTCTTACTGACTTTAGGTGCAGCAACATATTAAAATTTTATAGAATTTTGACGAAAAAAAATTGAATTTGGGCGTTAATGGGTTAATTCACACCTTGTATAGAAACAAAATATTTATTAAACATATAATGTTACCTACTTGTTTACAGTTACAGAGCAGATGTGTATACATCTCGATACTCAAAAAAATATTCCCACGACCTATCCCAATGTGATTTACGTTTCACCCTTATATTATATCTTATATCACACTTATTGTCATTGAGTTAGCCACTGTATTTATTGTATTATACTCCCCTGGCCCCTCACAGTGATTGCAGATGGCACGTGCCGTGCTTCCCCAATTCGCTTCCTTGTTCCGGTTCCCGATTGGCGGGACTTATTGCATGTAATGTTATAAATAAAAGAGAGTGAACTTTTGTGCTCAGTTTTGGAGATATATTTGAACGAGTACTGTGCCGTTAGTTATGTGGGGTGCTTTAGTTCTACATTTTCTACAAGGCTTGATAAAAACTACTTTATTATACTTTTTCATCTGTTCTTCTGATAGTGAAGTAATGTTGAGTGTTAATGATAAGCTTTTAGAAAAGTGCAAAACTTATTTGCGTTAAGTGAAGTGTTTTATTATTATTATTATTATTTTGTATGTAAGTGCTGACAATTATGGAATACATGCAAAAAGTGGACATACGTAGTCTATGTTGTAATGGTAAGATCAATAAATTGAAATAAAACCCTTCTAATTTCTTTTATTTAGCTTTTCTCAACTCAAAAATATTAGAATAAAAAATTCAGTATGTAAGTATGTGTGTATGTATTCAAATAAAATTAAAGTAAACTGTCTTATAAGATGTGTTTTGTGATAAATTTAAAATGTCCTAACGCCCTAAATATAACCTCTCTTCTGACTTTTTAGTGAATTTTCTTTAAAAAAATCTGAATTTTGAAAAAATTTCTTCAAATGAGCGCAAACCAGGACCCCTGTAACCTAAATCCGAGGTCAGTTTCAGATTTTATATGTATATATATATATATATATATATATATATATATATATATATATATATATATATATATATATATATATATATATATATATTATTTATTTATTTATTTATTGTAGGAAACCCGTCAGTTGAAAAATAAAACTCTTTATTAATAAGCCGAGCTTTCGGAAAAGTTTATTCCATTCTCAAGGATATAACGTGAGTTCTACTATAATTAATTATGCAGTAACAAACATGAAAAAACCTTTTGTAAATTTGAGCGAACTCACGTTATATCCTTGAGAATGGAATAAAGTTTTCCGAAAGCTCGGCTGATTAATAAAGAGTTTTATTTTACAACTGACGGCTTTCCCACAATTTTTTGAGTAGATAACACTATTACCGCCACAAAAACTTAATAATATATATATATATATATATATATATATATATATATATATATATATATATATATATATATGTATATATATATATATATATATATATATATATATATATATATATATATATATATATATATATATATATATATATTTGTGTGTGTAGTGTGTGTGTGTCACACCGATAACTCAAAAGATAATGGGCTGATTTTGATAAAATTTGTTGAGTACCTTCCATTTTAATAATGTTTTCGAAAGTGTTACCATCGATCTCCCTCTATTATAAAAAAAATGGTGTTCTAATTCCTTTTGGGAAAAATGCCTAAAACTCAATTTTTTATGAAGCTAAAAAATTTAACTTTGCTCTATCTATAGATAGTGTGAGTCGTTTTAAAAGAAACTTTTATTACAAATTTCATTAAAGTTACAGAAGCTTTCCAGAAGGTAACTTTATTCATATTTAAAAAAGTAAAATATCTGCGAATTACAAACGTAGCAGTTATTTTTCCTTATTAATCGCCTGAATGATTTTATTTTAATCAACCTAATCAAACCGTTTTTTTTTTCAATATCAAAATAACAAAGTGTCTGCTGATAATTATAATTTCAGACTCGGGCGTTTTAAAAAAAATGAGATCTTGTTCAAAACGTATGCTTCTCCAAATCTCAAAATAAAACAAAAAGAAACCATACATTCACCGAGCCGGAATCGATCATGTTACCTTATGCGTAGAAAACAAACCGGCTACCACTGAGCTATCTAAACGTACGTTAACTAACGTTTTGCTTACATGATACGGACTTCATGCCAGAGATATATTATGATTAAACGTATACGTAACAATTAATTACAGAATTAGTAAAATTGCCATTTAAACACATTCAATGACTGTTTCGATCCTATATGACGTCTTATGTTTGTTAAGGGAGCGGAGGATAATTATAGGGATAAACTCGTCGAACTAGGCACATATATAGACATAGGTAACGGGATAATGTAAACTATATTAACCCACAAAACTTAATAGTAATATTATTAAGTAACAAAGTGAACTTAGGTAGATTGTAACATGCTGACTATTAATTCAACATTTTTATGTTTACATAATTAATTTATAAGTATCGCGGCGTTATATCTGAAGCAATCTAACATTAAGCGTCTACATTGTAAAAACGTATTTAATTAACTGATTCTCTCGTCACTAAAATTAATCTCATTTATATATTTACAAAACAATAACACTTATTTGATTCTTCATTAGTTGTACGACCTACCGAATTGCTGACATGCAACATTCCTGTATATCTTGCAAAGTTACTTGTTTATTGTTTACATACTGAATGTGATATTTTCAATGTCAATCGATACAATTTTGACCTTTAATTATTCGCAATATTTACATTCCTTGCTATAAAGAATTAAAATGAACTACTTTTAATTATTATTTTAGTATTTTTAACACTTATGTTTCTAGGGCTATTACGGCCGTTATGAGACATTACCTGTTCTCTGAACAATGTTTAAGTTTAAAGATGAAATAAAACTAATTCAAAAGCTTTTTCACAGAGACTTGACCTTATTTTGTTTACACTTCCACTATATTATCCTAGATAGTCTAAAACTGTATTTGGGGCCGTTCATCAAGCTACAAATATAGTGTATTGTAAAAATTAATTGAATCCCCCAGTTAAATAACAATTAGGTACTTGGCAAATTTTTAATTTCGTGTCGTTTGCCTTTGGCGATATTTGTGGCCGAGATTTGACGATTGTTGGTTTGGGTAGTAGGTTTTATGCTTGTTATTTATTTTATTTCGTTACCGTCGATGTATGGTTTATCCCTGTTATATGAATCAATCTACGCGTGGCAGTTAACTACTCTGTCTGTCAGGCATTGGACTTTAACCACTAAGTCGTTTCAACGCATGTCTTTCAGATTTTATTTTTAATTTGGAAAAACTCTACATATTGTGCAACAAGTTACTATAAAGTCTCATTCCAGTTACTCTGATACTTAGAAAAATATAGCATTTTTAATAATATTTTGTATGTTTTTGCAGAAAAAAAATGTCCGTTATAACTGATATACGAACTCGTCCGCGGTCTTAATACAATGAAGTTATGTGCCAAGTTTCGCTCAAATCGGTTTAGTATTTTTTGAGTTATTTTTTGGTATATCGTTATTATATAAATATATATATATATATATATATATATATATATATATATATATATATATATATATATATATATATATATATATATATATATATATATATATATATATATAAGCATTTAAAAATTTTAACGGACCCTGGTTTTGGGTTCAAGGATCCAAATTCGCGCTCATCTGAAGGAATTTTTTCTAAAGCTTTTCTTGGTGACCTCTTTATTAGTGAATTTTCTTAATTAAAATTCACTAAAAATGATGGCCAGTTTGCTTGTAGGTATCTAAAACCATTTTGTAAAAATGATAACTTCACACAGCCTTGAGCTAACAACGTTCATTTTCGTATATACCTACACTACTTATAACCGTAAAATTAATTGGTAAAAGACTGAAGTTAATTATTTACAGATGCTTTTTCATTTATTTATTTTTGGAAAAGTATGGCATTTCTGTTACCAATCTAAAAGATAATTACTGAATGTATATTTTGTAATAAACCTCGAAAAACACTTTATAAGTATTCTTACGATTTTTTACCAAATTTACTCATTTTGAATTGCAGCCATTTTTTCAAAAATATCTTTCTCATTGGTACTGATTGATTAATTCTTAATGCAAGTTTGGGAATCGCCTAGAAAGTGTCAAACTCTTGACCTCTCATAATTTTTCTGTAAAGTCAAGTATTTTAACGATTTTGTCAACATGATGATTTTCGAAAGGTTTCCTTTTTGGGACTTATAATCTTTGTAGGTGCAACATAAAGTGTATAAAAACACACTTAGGTATTTTAAGATGCTTTATTGTGTCTATGTTTTTTAGTTGTTTAAAATACAATGCTTCTTTTTTTATCGGTTTATTCAGACATTATAGAAATTATGCTTTATACCAAGAAAACTCAAATATATAATCAATTACAAGATAAAAGTTGCCTTAAACTGAACAGCAGCTCATATTTGCATGTTAAAAGTTGTGTGTCCGTCAACTAAAATCGTGGATTTTCCGAAAACTTAATAACTTTTTATCTCCAATAATAGACATCGTTAGGATGCGCATTTAACTCCAGTAAAATAATGAAGATTTTGGGTTATTTATTGGTTGTAGTGGTGCCTTTTTAGTAAATTTTCTTTAAAAAAATCCACTAATAACGAGATCCCGTTTGAATTTTGAAAAAATGTCTTCAAATAAGTGCGAGGTTGGAGCATTAGAACCCATATCCAGAGTCAGTTTCAATTTTGATATATTTATATATATATATATATATATATATATATATATATATATATATATATATATATATATATATATATATAATATGTATCATACCGAAAACAGGGCAAGGGCAACAAAATTTGATACTCATATTTGCATTATAAAGAGTGAGCCATGTACCAAAATCTAAGTCTGTAAGCTTAAAAGACAAAAAAGTTATAGGCATTTAAAAAAAGGGTTTTTCTCAAAACGTCAAAGTTGCGATTTTAAGTGTTAAAATTGGCAACATTTAGGCAAAGAACCTGAAACAAATACGGATTATATAAAGAAAATGTCGCAAGAAGAGTGTTGTGCAAACCCTTAAGTTTCAGCTTCAACCGTCATTGTACTTCATTTTACTAAAATATTTCCAGAAATTTCATTTCAAATAGACCCTTTCTCTGATGCTTTGGCGATAGTTTTAGTAAGTTTATGGTTTAACGGTCTATAATTTTTAGTTAATTTTCGGAGAAAAAATTCTTTAATGAAGAGACTGCGACTTTTAAATTTTAAAAAGATTTCTTCAAATGAGCGCCAACTAGGCCGCCTAGAATCCATCTTCGGGGTTAGTTTCAGTTTTTATCTGTTGACATATATAAATATACAGGGTGACGCATTTCTACGGTAAATCTTAATATAATTGTTATTATACAAGTTACGAGAAAAAGCTGTATAAGCTAATTATATCGTGTCTTGAGCTGCATTTTGTAAAATGATTTTGACAATCACAGGCTGGCCCATAAGTCGATGGTGACACCTAAGATTTTTTTTCGACCACCCTGATATTATTGCATTTTTGCATTTTTTTACGAAGTATGATACATGTTTTTCATTAAATGCTTAGAATTTCAATAACTCAATTTCTGTTAACCTAAGACTTGTTCGCTAGGAAACCAGTTTTCTCGGAAACATTTTAAGTTTGTTTTCGGAAAATTTTTCTACATTTTCAAGCAATTAGTTATTTTGATCAAATGTACGATATTTTTGATGATGATTTTGATCAAATATGGTACATTGTTTCTACTATATAGGTTATACCGGTAACCATATTGATGCCTGCTTGCATTAGAATTACATATTTGCTTTCAAAAACATTTTTATGAATATTCACTTTCGTAACGCTGCGTCCAGAATTTTTTGTTTCATAGACCTTACGCTAAGAAATTCCATATTGAGAGGAAAATTATAAATTTTATTTCTCTTTTGTCAATAAAATTTCCTGTCTTAGCACTTAAGCTTCTATGAGTGAAGATTGGAACCTGTGGTTAGCGCTGACAAGTAAAATTTGGAAAACCCAATTTCTCACAATACAGTTTTCAGACCTGACGATCGTTTCGCTAACAAAGTCAGAATATACTGTTTATTTATCCCTCTGATGAGGCTAACGTTGTTGGCGAAACAATCGCCAAGTTTGAAAACTGTATTGTGATGAATTTTATTCTCCAAATTGTGCTTACTTAAGTTTCTATATAATTTTGTTTATGTATACGTTTTTTTTTAATTTCCCTAATTTTATTATCAGAACTTACCGTTTTGAGACGGTTCTAAACCTCTCTTAATATTTCTGACAAACTGTTAGCTTCCGGGGTGGAAAAACATAGTAAATATAGGGACATAATACACACTCTGTGGATAACAGTTTGCATGTTTTGGTATATAAAGAGTATGTTTGTAATGCACACTTGTAAAACTTTGGAAAGGCACCAATTACGCTTTCACTTCTGTTGTATCTTGAAGTTTAATACAAATAAACAACCCTCTTCATCTAATTTTACTTGTAAAAATTAACTTAAGTCCAAAACAGTAAACAAATAAGTTGGAGGTTTTGTTTACATTTTTAACAAAAGCAATTTTCCTTAGGTATGTACTGCCTACTTCTCTCTTTTGACTATCCATGTTTTTCTATCTCACTCTTCAGTGTATAGTGTCATCTTTTTCATTATCTCTCTTTCTACCAGATATAATTTGTGAAATTTAATAAAATTCACTTAAAAGGAAATATTAACATCTCTCGTATCACTTCATATCAAAACTTTTTTTGTTCTCTGAAAAATGATTAATGTCCACATGAAATGATATTTGAATTAAGAATCCTGTAACTAAACAGTGAAGTTGACTGCAGCTAAAAGCTGGATTTTGTCACTTTGCAATTAATTACTGTAGTTATTCAGTGGAGATTGTTTTTTTTTTGTGGAACAAAAAACCTCATCTATTTGGGGTTTCTTGTCGGGGGGCTGAAGTCTGGTGGTTTTCTACCTTTACTGGGTCGGCGCTCACACCTGCGGGCCCAAAGACGTCGAAGGACACGGACGTATACCCAGATAAGTCCACGAAGTTTTGTTTGTTTGTTGGGTATAACTATTGCTGAATTTCACCTACACTCAGCTGATTATTAGGCTATACATACCCTTAAGTTAATATTTGAATGTTGTATTTGTGTGTAAACTCGAACAGTCGACTGTAAGGGGGATCTCTGCAACATTGTTAGATTAAGTCAAATTAACAATTATATCGGACATAGTAACACACTTTTTACCATCGCTGAGTGTCAGCCTAAAAAGACAACAGTTAATTAATGTAACAATTCCTAACTTATAGTCTTGTGAGTCCAGCGATTAAAATTTCACTTACAGTTGTATTCATTTAGCTGTCGAATAATTTGTAAATCACTAACCCTAAAACTGTTCTTTTACATCTGTTTTCCCTTTTCCTAAATTGTGGCGGGCCAGAAGCCGGGCAAGCTTTCAATATTTTATAAAGAAAACCCGTGACAGTTTTGTATAACATCCTTTGTATTATGTGCAGCCAAACTGTTGAAAGGCAAACCTTTTATTTTTTATTAACATATTTCTACAATATATCACGACTATTATATATCTAATTTTGTTGCTAATATGACCCCAGCTTAAAGCTGTCCTTTTTAGGACGATGTTTGCTGACATAGGGAATGCTTTAAAATGCCCGTTGGCTAAGTTCAGTGACTTCGCGAATAAGGTTTCTATGAGCATATATTTACCCGGAAACCAGCATTCTTTCATCTACAGTCAATTATTTTTTATTTTAATTAACATCAAAAAACTTCCAATCCGAAAGTCAACAAACTAAAAAACACATCAGAGTTCAAGAAACTTAGTCCACCTGGCTTAAATCTTATATTCCCATTAATCATTTTTATTAAAGCCACGATTATCTTATTTGCCTAATTAACAATAAAAATCAAACTTCCTGCCTAATGAGGATTGTCACTGACACTTTTTTTGTGTTATAGCATTTGTCGGTTAAAACTGAAAAAATGCATTATAAAAACTTTTTTTATTACTGTCCTGGGGGCTTTAGAAATTGCCCGTATGTGACTCACAAATCTCAATATGGGATGGATCAGACACAGGTGTGACAATTCACCATACAAAAACTTACAACAAAAAATATAACCCTCAAACAGGTTAATTTCTATTATATCCGTGTGGGAACTGGCTAGAACTACCCCTGCGGGTTATCGTTGGGTCCCGCTTCTCAATTTGAATACACAAAAAACTCCCTCTACATCTCAGGTGCTAGAACGCACATAATGAAGGGTGGTATACAGTAACGGACATATGGGTGGATACAAATGAAAGTGAATTTGGATGTATACGAGCTACTGAAGATTCATAATTACAATAGTAATTTACGTTACAAGTCCGGAAAATACTGTTTTTCTGGACGAGTCGACCAAATTGGAACTGGAAGTCTGCGAGTCCAAAAAAACTGTTTTCGGACGTGTTGCGTACACTATTTTTTCGGCAACCGTGTAGAATAACAAATCAATGAGACACATTTCTTTATTATATTTCTTTGTAGAACAAAATTTCGAACATTTTAATTCTTATTTGTATTAAATATTGAAATTCGAACAGAAGATAGGTACTAACAGAAACATTCTAATTCTTATTTATATTAATATTTATATTAAAATTCGAGCAATTGCTAATAGTGAAAGGATTTAATTTGTTTGAAATGCTTGGTATATTTAAATGCCCTTTGTAGTCAGAACAAGAAGGTAAAGTTTCCGTTTCATATTGATTGTTTTCATCTGATAATTTTTGAATGGTATTGGCAATTTTAATTTTGTTTCTTAGTGAATTGTCTATATATCCTTCAGCGACATTGGTAGACTTCCAGCCACCGTGTCTCTTCAAATTTGTGATGTTTCCACCATTATCAGAAAATATTGCCGCTGAAGTTCGACGCATGCTATGGCCTGTGTAATTTTTAGGATTGGGTAAATTTAAAAATTCTGCAATTCTTAATCCGAGAATCCCAAAACTGTGGATACCAACGGGCTGAATCGAACATTTTCCTATTTTGTAATTCACGAATAATCTGTTGTGTGGAGTATGGGATGGCCGTAAAGATAAATATTGCCTATACAACAGCAGGTTTTCTTGCCCAATTACAACCAAAGTTCTCTCAATATGTGTTTTAGAATCTGGTATTTTCACAAGCAACATGTCTTCTTTGTCGTTTATTAGATCAATTGACATTTTTGTTAGTTCTTCCCGCCTACAGGCACCGGCTAACCCAATAATTGTTGCTACCTGAAAATGAAGCGAATTAAGTTGATACTTTTATATCCTACAATCGTAATATTTTGTTAACATTACATTTAGCATTAGATATGTTTCATTATCTGCTTCTCTAATGAATTTGTTGATTTGCTCGCTGCTGAAGACTTCTGATTTCTTTGCTTTATAACCAACATTCTTCCTTTTAAGAAATGCGATTACCTTTGGGAAAGTGGCTATGTTTACATTTTTCTTCACTAAAATGGTACTTGTCAACATAGAGTACATGCTCCACAGAGTAGATGATTTGACAGTTTCAGATTTTTGCGCCAAGTAAGCTAAAATTACATCCTCTGTAATAGTTTTGCATTTCTTGATCTCCATCCATCTCGTGAACAAATCATAAACGTTTTCATACCTGGACTTTGATTTTTCAGGCAATAATTGTGCTGTAGCAGCAGCTGCTGCATTGGAAATTTCGTAAGGCATATTTTCAAACTCACTATCGCTGTTGGTTTCCATAGTTTATTGCGACAATTGCGACCAAAAACCATGCAAACTTTCGAAAATTAAAATGTCAACTAATTTCATTTCAGATAGCTGTCAGTCGTTATTTCGTTGCTATGGTAATGTTCAACTGTATTTATCAAAATCATACCTACCAAGATTTTCATATTCACAATGACAACAACGATGTGATTCTTCCCGGCCTAGTCCGGGAAGTACGTACTTCCCGGACTAGGCCGGAGAAATGCTACTTTCTCAAAGAAAAAGCGTTCGGGAAGTGGGTACTTCCCGGACGATTGTCGAAAAACATATTTACGTATTTATTTATCATGTAAGTATTTAATTTTCGGTTTCGCTCTAATTAGAGCTTGTCTGCGTCAAAAACCCGTCTGAGTTTCTAACGATGATACATTGTCCCAGTATTGGGGACTAAATGAGCCAGGGCTGACAATTTACACAAAGTGTTGGTTGTACACGGTCTCTATTTATAACATTTTGTGTTAAGTACACTTGGAGAACCCAAATAACCACAACACATTTTAAAAAGACCTGACCATCGTTTCACTAATCAAGTTAGCGTCATCAGAGGATGAAAAATACTAACTACTTTAAAAACTAACATCACCTTATATACCGGATCTTACGTAAAGAGGCCGAACTGAGATGGGAAATTAAACGCAGGCGAATTCGGCAGTGTATTGTATTTTTATCGCCGGCCGAGGTCTTTGCACTGTCCCTACTAATTTATTTGCATTTTTTTTTCAGCAATATGCTGAAAACCCTCCTTGAATGCACAAGCCACAAGGCAAATTTGTTGCAAACAACCCCCAAGAAAGTTAATGGACCAAGAATGAATAGGGGCGCTGGGCAGGGAGAAAATCTGAGCGAAAAATGCTAACAAAATATTTAGTCGGATTTTGAAAAGAGGCGCTTTTCATATTTTGCAGCAATACTTCCTTTAAATCCTGTTTGCCCCGCACAGCACCCATATTCGCCCAACTCCAGTAACTTTCTTGGGGGTTGCGCCCAAGGAATTTTTCTTGTGCTTTATGCTTTGAAGGTAGTTTTATGCATGTACAAGGGGGAGGAGAAGCCCCCGTGTTTTTGGGTGAGAGGGCAGAAACCCTCTTCATCCTGGGGGTTCTTCTTCCCCTTCTGGATGCATGCAATCACCCTCAATGCATGAACCACAGGAATTTTATTATGTTCCGCCTACTAGTGGATTTTTTGATGAGTATATTTTTTGTTAATCAACTATTTTGTTTGAGTTTTGTATCGAAATTACTGTATAAATAGTTGTGTTAGAGGTCGTGTTTTTGCTTGCCCTTTTTTTTTGTTCCCTCAGGGCTCGTCCGCGGCCTTGCCGCCCCGATAGCACCGCAACCCTTGGTTGATTGTGCATACCCTTAGTCTTACTCCACCCATTCCAAGATCACTTTGCCTTGAACTAGTCTGCACAGCGATTGGTAGGGTGAAGTTTTATATTGCTCTGTCTCCGGTCTAGAGTGACCGTAGATCAGTTGTCTTTTCCGGTCCAGAGCTATACACTCACACAAGATGTGTTGCTTGCCCTTATTTACCCTATTCTTTACCGTTCCTAAATAATTAGAGTAATGTTTTATAGCTTTTAATGTAAGGTTAAATCACTATTATATATTATTCTCATGAAAATTCACTACAATAACATACTTGCTGCGTCCCGAATATTTTTAATTATTTCGCCTTCATTCAGTCAGCTCTTAGAGGTGCACGTTGGTAAGATCAAACTTTGTTAAAACAACTGTCAAATATGTTGCAAATCTATTGCGCCTTAAGCCACAAAAATGCGTTATTTAACTGACACCCTTCGATTTGCAAAATTGATTGGTTACGGAGATAAAAGTCGATCCCAGGCAGAAGTTGTTAATATTTTAAATCAAATCACCCACTACTGTCTCACGTAACTGTATCTAAAACGTATGCATAGTTTCGTAAAGTTGGACACGTTAAGCCGTTGTGCACGTCGACTCAAAGTATTTGGGTTTTCCTCAAACTCAAGCATTAGGGGAACATGTTGTACCTTGAACTCATTCCTGATTTTAAAAAAAAATTCATGAAGAATAAACTCTAGTCAGAGGCTTCTTTTGGCGCGATGGATAGGGGACGATATTTTATACATAATAGTTTTTTTGCGAGGTTAGAACGATTCAAATACGATGAGAAAAAAGCATAATTTGAAAAAGTGTATTTGTGTCCAAGGTACAACAAAAGTGATGTACCTCAGACGTAAGACCGTTGTACCTTGAACATGTATCTAATAAATTAGATAATTTTCGGTATAAAATTTTATTTAGACGTCCTTATATGTAAAAAACAATTTATAATGCAAAATTAACTTCATATTCGAAAACATTATTCTGAAAAATATTTGAAAAATGAACATTAATGTTAGAAATCAGTTCGAGAACAAAACTATTTTTCACAAATTTGAGTTATTTCTCCAACCTCGAGCATTAGGGGAACATGTTGTACCTTGAACTCATTCCTGATTTTAAAAAAATTTCATGAAGAATAAACTCTAGTCAGAGGCTTCTTTTCGCACGATGGATAGGGAGCGATATTTTCTACATAATAGTTTTTTGCGAGGTTAGAACGATTCAAATACGATGAGAAAAAAGCATAATTTGAAAAAGTGTATTTGTGTCCAAGGTACAACAGAAGTGATGTACCTCAGACGTAACACCGTTGTACCTTGAACATGTATCTAATAAATTAGATAATTTTCGGTATAAAATTTTATTTAGACGTCCTTATATGTAAAAAACAATTTATAATGCAAAATTAACTTCATATTCGAAAACATTATTCTGAAAAATATTTGAAAAATGAACATTAATGTTAGAAATCAGTTCGAGAACAAAACTATTTTTCACAAATTTGAGTTATTTCTCCAACCTCGTAGATGTCTCTTTTGGAACATTTCTTCGCTGGGGGATTAATTTTCTGAATAATGTCCACCCATGGATAGAACAATGAGTCCACTTTTTCCGGCCATTTCCAATTATTCATGGTTGGCTCCATTGCCGTTACAATGGCTCCTTCGTCGCTTGTTTCCACTATCCTACCTGGAAAATATTTGGCTTTATATATGAAAATGATGAAATCTCCCACTTGGTATCCTCCATCTTGCCCAGATGTCTCAGTAGCACTTGTGTTACAAACAGCTTCTTCTGATTCCGAAAAGTCCAAGGGTCCAACAGAATCTTCAGAATCATACACTGAGAACTGATCTGACATAGAAGAATCGGAAGATACTAATACCTTGCGTTTAACTGCGGCAACTTTCTTTGAAATGGTTGTTGTTTTCTGAGACGGAACTCTTGTTTTATTTAGTTTAGCTTGTTTTAATAATTCTTTTCTGGGTTTTTCGGGGGTGTCCGTCAATATGCGAGAACGTCCTTTTTCACGACCTCGATGAGTGACTTTGCGTGGTGCGGCTTTTTGATGTGGCCTAATCATAACCGGAGAAATCAAGGCAGAAGTTTAGGCAACTGGTTCACTGCAATTAAGTTGAGTCAAAGATGAAACTGAAGTTGATGGAAAGATAATATCTTGGGGATTATCTTGAACTATTGCTGTTGGGTCTGGACGATCAGTGACATCTGCTGGAGAGAATTCAAAATCCTTGAAAATATTCTCATTCAGAGGAACGAATCCAGTTACCTGAAATTCCTAAACAATATTTGTTGGTGTAAAAGCTAGTGGAAATGATTTTTCCACCAGTGGAGCAAGATCATAGATTGTTGCCGGTTTTCCAACATTTCCTGGAGTGATCATGAATTCATTCATTGCAGTGTTGAAATATGTTTTAAATGGTCCAAATACGGTTCTATCTAAAAGCTGCATTGTATGATTCGTATGTGGATGAAATGTTACTAAAATCACCCCGTTATCCTTGGCTAATTGAATAACGGGAACTGAAATATGGCTTTCATGGTTATCCATCAATAAAATGCAAGGCTTTACATATTTCAAAAAGTGTTTGAAAAATTCAATGAATAATGCTTCATTGGACCACCAAGACTGATTTGCGCCACCAATTGTGCCTGGTGGAGCTCCAGTTATCATGAATTCCTTGAAATTCACTCTTGTGAAAATAAGCATTAGTGGAATAAAACCATTTCCAGCATTGACTGCAGCTATCATAGTGATATTTGTGCCTCTTTCTGTACTCGTCATTATACCAACTTGCTTGGATCCTTTGGTAGCAAGTATTTTCGGAGGAACATGAACTGTTGACAGCCCAGTTTCATCGCAGTTCCATATGTTCACTGCCGGCAAAGGGGGACATTTTTGCAAAGCCACTTTATAATTTTGGAATGTCAGTGCAACATTGGTACGGTTGAAAGCAGTTGATCTTTCTAAGCTGGTAGCTTCTGGTTTCCGAAGGGTTATCTCATCTTTATATTTCTTTCTGAAAAGGCGCAGCCAAAATTCACCTGCCATTCTGCCATTATCCCAGCTGGAAGGATATTTTTTCCGATTTTCTGCCGCAAATTTGTATGCTAATTCACGAACATCCCTCAATGTGAGTCCATACTGCAATATTGCTGCTTGTTTTATATAGTTTACGAGCATAACTTCTTCTGTTTTGTTGAAAACTTGCTGTGTAGAATTATTGTTACGCCAGGTGTAGTTTTCATCATCGTTTTTATAATGTTGAAGATGTCGACCCATTGTGCTTCTCTTCAATCCTGTATGTTTTGCAGTACTGTATAATATCATTTTATTTTCACAAATTAATTTAATTGCATCTGTGAGTCTTTCAGGATCTGGCCCAGCCCTTTTTACACCTGTTCGACTGCGTGGCATATTTTCACAAGAGGTACAAGAAGCCAGGCAACATTAACTGCAATAAAGCAGATAACATGAATCATAATTTGTACTTAACCGTAATTTGATGATGAAACACCGTTATGGTGTTGTACCTTGAACATATCACACTCTATGTACCTAAGACGCATGATGTACCTTGAACATGTCCAAGGTATATCGCATGTGGTATGTTCAAGGTACAAAACCATGCCGGTGTACCATAATCAAACTACAGAAAACTTTAGGTTAAGAATAGATCATGTCTGACACAACTAGTTATTAGCCAAATGAGTATGCCATCGACCAAAAAAAAAAGATCCAGTTCATTACATTAAAGACAAAAGATATATGTGTATGAAACGCAGAGCGTAAAAACTTACTTTTTCAAATCAAAAATCCGAACTGCACTGCACACTCACACGATTATCGGTGAACAACTGAAACACATATGACGACATTGCAGGTTGCCTAATTCAAGATTCTGTCCCTCACAGCCATCCACAAACATCCGCGAAATTCAAAATAAAGAGATGTGTTCAAGGTACAACAGTGTTCAAGGTACAACATGTTCCCCTACGTCCAATTTGGTATCATTACTCAGTACATTAGAAGGTTTTTTTCGGATCTGCCTTACGTGTCTAAGCTCGCGAAATTGCTTTTGAATTTTACTAATTGTCCCTTGGGATATAGGCGAAGAATAGGGAAATATGCGAGCAACTTTAATCCGTGATCGTGTTTGATCTCCGTAACCAATCATCTGTAGAATAGCTATTTGATACATTTATGTTAAGTAAACCATGCTTCTTCATTGCAGTTTACAACTGACAACTACGGTTACACACACATAGAAGTTGCTAAGGTTCAGCGAAAAAAAAATTGAGGATTTTTAACAAATTAAAAGAACTTCATGCAAATTCGCTACTATAACGCACCTTGCGCTTATAGTAAATCAAAATTATGTTATTTTCCAACTCTAATCATATTCTCATTGGCTGAAAAATTAAATAATAATCAATATTGATTACGTAGTAGATCAAAACGATCAATTTTGTATAGAAATCAGTGTTGGTCATGACTTTCCTAAAAAGAGGTAACGTTCGTTTGTAATTATTTATCATGCCATATTTTCCTGTTTTAACAGGATAAGTTCTTTCAGCATTTTAATTACATGACAAGATTGGAGATGACGTAACCGCGTCAGACGTTTTGGTTTATTTAAAGATGTTGAGTGAGGGGAGAGTGTAAGCAGTGGAGAAGCGACCGTGGGAACACGAGACAGGTGTTTGTTAGTCATTTATCTGGACCTACAATTAAGCTACCGAATTACGATACCTTACTTTTTATTTCGTTTGGTCCAAAACAGGGCCGGTGCGTCGAGATTTCGAACTCACTGTAACAATTTTAAAAGGAGTTACTTCGATACGTTATCAGTAACAGCAATTCCCGCACTAGATTCCTAACATCACCACAAGTTGTTCAGCTGTTATTTATGGAGGAAATCTGTAAAATACAGACTTATAAATTCTCCGAAAATTCTCCATTCAGATTTTCTCTGTTATCACAAAAGAAAACACAAGGTGCTTGGAGGTATCAGTTTTAGTTTTTTGTTGTTGTTATTTTCAACTAGTGAGCATGTGCGACTTGAATTCTTTGAAATCTATGCCTATAAATAGCTTGGGATTTGTTATTTTTTGCGATATAAGTCTCTAGGGCGCCTGTCCGGCCTTATTTCCTTGATCAAGATCTACAGCCTCTCTCTCCAGATTATTTTGTTAATCGCCATGGTTGCCGATGTTTCTTCTTTTCAGTTCTTCTACGATTTTGCCCCCGGTGGCAGTGTTGAAGGCATTTGTCACATCGAGAGCACACCATTTCCCGCTTGGGTTTTTTGCGACTTCTGTGACTAATCTTGCAGCATGTACTGTGGAGCTTTCCTTTCGGAAACCAAACTAGCGCTCTGAAAATCCCTCTCCTACTTCTATTTGCTTCTGTAGCCTGGCTTTGATCAAGTGTCCTAGTAGTTTTCCTAGCGTATCCAGCGGGTATAGAGGTCTGAAGGATGACGCTAGCTCCAAGGGATTTACGGTTTTTGCAAAGCAACACAGCCTTTGCTATTTTCCACTGTCTCCGGAGTAGTTCATTAAATACTTTTAGCAGCACCTGTGAAGCTATTTCAGCCGGCTCTTTTTTTACCACTGTTGGTATCCCGTTTGGGCCGGGAGCCTTACCGGACCTAATTTTTTAGCTGCTGCCGTCAACTTATTTCCTGTAAACTCTTCTATCTCCGCTATCGCATTCGTTTCGCAGTAGTCTGGTCGTCTGGGGAAGAGGTCTTCTATAATTCGTCTTCTGGCTGACTTCGTGAGGTTATATGGTGGTATACGGGGTCCCAAGTATATCACCACAATCCGGTAGGTCGCCCCCCAGATGTCTTCGTTCAGGGTCTCGCACAGAGCTGCACAATAGCTCTTCTTGGAATCGGCTTTCATAGGTTTTAGCTCTTTCCTCTTCTTTTTGTGCAACTCAGTTGCTTGCGGAACTGCTAGCTAGGAGAACGACCTCCCTCTGTAACGAGTCAGTTGTCGTCTCGCTCTCATACATTTGTTTCTCTTGTCTCATATTTCTGTGCTCCACCAGTATGACAAATCTGCTTGGTTCTCCTGTGCAACCACCCAGCTCTGATCCACCGCCCGTTTTCAATTTGATCGTCAAGCCTGCCAGGCCGTCTGTCGATTTCGTATGCACAAAGTACGGTACTGGGCCTTTCTTTCCGCCGTGGACATCAAATGTTATGTGTGCGTGGTCCCTCAGTGTCTCGCTTCCAGTTTTGCACTTTTTCCCCCAATCTTGGTATGGAATATGTGATGTCAATGAATGACAATGAGTTGCCTCTTTTAAATGTGGGAGTATTGCCTGTATTTAGCACCACCAAATCTTGTTCGGCCACCCAATCTTGTAGGATCAGGCTCCTTTGATCAGCCACTGGTGATCCCCATGGTGAATTTGCGTTCAGGTCTCCAAGTATCACGTACTCCTCAACGCTTGGAGTTATCTCATTAGCTATCTCTTCTAGCTGACTCACGAAGTAATCCACTCCAATATTGAGAGATATGTAGTATCCTACGAGCACGAACTACTCCAGTTATAACATGAGAATGCCTGCCCTGGTCTTTGTGTTTTACCTTTAGATTTATATTTTTTCCGAATAGGGCAACATCTCCTCTGGTATCCAGCCCGGCCTTTGAGTTATTGTCTTATTTGGTTCACTTACTATTATGACATCGATTCTGGATTTCTTAGCTTGTACTTGTAGCATATCATATCCACCCCAGGGCCAATTAGTGTAGGCTTGTAGGGTTTCTATGGTGTCTTGTTTTTGTCCCTCTATGTGTTCTCTCGCTTATCAACTTGCGAAAGTCTGGACATTTTGTCGTATCCATTCTATGTCCATTCTCTTTACATATTAGGCAGAAGGCCGCGTCTTTGCACTTTTTCGCACTGTGGCCATTCTTCCGACAGTTCATACATTCGTCCGACCTATATGGATTGCTGCATTCTTCGTGTGAGCAAATTTTAGGCATTTATAACACCTTCTAAGGTTCTCTCTCTCTCTTTATCTCTCTCTCTCTCTCTGATCTGGCAAACAACCTAGCCCACTTTAATATTTCTTTCGGTCAGAAGCTGGGTGGCTACACTTTTTTCGACTCTGACCGTAGCTACTTGGCTTTCTCCCCCGTCCTTGAAGATGTTACCTGTATAACGTTTGATTTTACTTCTGCTGCTTCTCTGATGGCTTCAACTATATCTTCCTTCGTTGTGTCTTCATCGATGTTAGTTATGTGCAAGGTACTTATGGATTTTCTTAAAAATTTCTCTACGTAGTGCCTCCGCATTCGTCTTGTCTCCATCTACGACAATCCGTAGTTTCCTTCTCATTGTTTGTCTTAGTTGTCTTACGGTTATCCCAATCTATTTTATGTATACATTGCTTTTAACGTTTTTTACCAGGTCTGCATAACTGACTCCTTGTGCACTCACTATGAGTTTTTCTCTGGGAACTTTTTTGGTCCGACTGCTTTGTTCCTTTTTTTCTGTGATCGGAATCATGGCAGTGATATCCAGTTGTGCGTATCTGAATTCGCACTCGAACACTTTTCTAAACAGAGCCATACCTATTCCTGTCGGCGCCACCACAGCAATACTGTTGCTCTGGTTTCCTTCCAGGCAACTCCGCGAGTCTGCTGCCTGCCTAAACATTTTGTCTACATTATGCAGCCCATTCTCTTCCACCTGGTGAGGCCAGAAATAGAAGGTTTCTTCCTTCTCTTTGTCCCCCTTCCTGGTGGAAATTTTAGTCTTATCAGAAGTCTATTTGGCCCTTGTCGCTGTTCCTTTTAGAGTGATTTCTAATTCCGGGTTTTTTTCGAGTATTTGCTCGACTATTCCTCTTTCATCGTCCTGCGTTTTATTGATTATGAGAACAATGTACTTGCCACAGAGGTTTGCTTTAACCGGGTCCTGTTCGCAACAACTTGGCGTCTAACATATAAATAGTAGTTCTAGGTTTTACTCGCTTAGATTATTCATCCTGTGACGACGCTGACTTTGTAAGCGAAACGATGGTCAGGTCTAAAAAACTATTGTAATGAATTGGGTTCTCCAATTGGTACTTATCAGAGCTCATCACATGTTCCAAATTTTACCCATCCTGAATTATTACTAAAAAAACTGAAATACATACAAGATCTTGCCGCTTCTAGGAAAGTTTCGGCAATTTGTTTCTCTTTTTAAATCAAGATACGGTCCTGTATTCAAAACTACCTATTCATTCGGTCGTACATTTTTTCTACTAAGTTTATAAAGAAAATGACTCCGAATTACGAAAAATTAAGCGTGTCTGGGTACATAAACACTAATTTGCCCCAATTTTGTAGAGTATGTTGTCAAATGGCCTTATTATTGCTCCTGTGTTGTTATAAAAATTGGTCACTTCTCGCAACAAAACTCTTATATAGGTACTTATTATATACGATGAATTTTTTATGTCTTAAAAACAATGAAAAAATAAAGATAAACCAAAAACAATATATATGTCAGCTCAATTTGCTCTACATTTATTAGGGGTCTATAAAAAGTCTTTCTTTACACCTGGTTTGACTGAAAATTGTATACCTTAATATTTTCCAGAAAAAAACAGTCAATTTTTTTTCAAATCCAATTATATCGCTGTAAATAATAATAATAATAATAGGAACAATAATACGTGGTCTAAAACCACCATGATGATTTCAACGAAACGACTTTAATGGTACTGATTATCATCTTTAAAATCTTGGGGTATACAAATGGAATAAATTCAGTATGTTAATTATTGTGCCTATTATTAAAAAGTCTGGACGCAGCAAGTGCGTTATGGAAGTGAATTTTCATTAAAATGTTTTTAATAGCAAATATGTCTCGTTAATGCAAGCAGTAATCAATTTGGTCACCGGTAAAACCTATATAGTAGAAACAATGTACCATATTTGATCAAAATAACTTGCTTGAAAACGTAAAAAAAATCCGAAAATAAACTTTAAATGTTTCCGAGAACTCGTTACCTAGCCGACGAACCTTAGGTTAATAGCAAATTGAGTAATTGAATTTTGAAGCATTTAATGAAAATTCGCTACGAAAACTCACTTACTGCGTCTCGGTTTTTTTACAAACATGCATCATATTTCGTTGAAAAATGCAAAAATGCAATAAGGAATGTTCAAAAAAATTGTAGGTATCACCAACGACTTATGAGCCAGGCTGTGATTGTCAAAATAATTTTATAAGATGCAGCTCAAGACACCCTATAATTAACGTATACACTTTTTTCTCGTATCTTGCATAATAACAATCATATTGAGCTATTCCGTAGAAATGCGTCACTCTGTATATATGTAAACAGAAAGTAAACCGGATATGGATTCTAGGGAGCCTAGTTTGCCCTTATTTGAAGAATTTTTTTTAGAAATCAAAAGCATCGGTCTCCTCATTAACGAATTTTTTCTACAAAAATTACCTAAAAATTATAGACCGTTAAACCATAAACTTAACTAAAACTACTGCCAAAGCATAAGAGAAAGTGTCCATTTGAAATTAGTTTTCTGGAAATATTTGATTAAAATGAAGGGCAATGATGGTTGAAGCTGAAACTTAAGGGTTTCCAGATTTCTCTTTACATAATCCGTATTTCTTTCAGGCTCTTTGCCTAAAAGTTGCCAATTTTGGCCTTTCAAATCGCAACTTTTTACGTTTTGAGGAAAACCCCAATTTTTTTCCTAAAATGCCTCTAACTTTTTTATCTTTAAACCTACAGACCTAAATTTTGGTAAATGGTTCACCCTTTATATATATATATATATATATATATATATATATATATATATATATATATATATATATATATATATATATAATTGAAACTGACCCTGGATATGGGTTCTAGGTGGCCTAGTTCGAGCTCATTTCAAGAAATTTTTTCTAAATTTAAAAGTCGGGATCTCTTCATTAGTGATTTTTTTTAAAGAAAATTCACTAAAACAGGCACTTGTGAAGCCACGGGAAAAGTCTACAATTGTATTAAATATGGAACAGTTTATCTAGGGCAAGAACAAACAACCAGATATGCTATTTAAATGGAATAAGTCTTAAAACTTTCATCTCCTGTTTATCAGATTATTTTTTATACAAAAACTCGCTAAAAAATCCACCGGAATTACAACAATCTGATTAGAAACGGTATAGTGTAATAAGATTTTAAAAAAAAGATGAAAAGAAAAGTCACTAACTAGGATTAGAACTCGTCATGTTTTTTTTCCACAACACACCACGAGGGCTTACAGCTTAAATACTATCGTACCGTGGGTGTCGACAAGGAGGAAAGAGGCAACTTGTTAATTCTGGACTTGAAGGTTTGGATGTTCGGAGGAGAAGGAAAAACATGTGCCGGCAAGAAATTCCACAACTTGAAAGAAGTCCTCGGGACAAAAGAGCGGGCAAAACAAGACGTTCTATATCTGATGACCTGGACAGTAAAAGGGTGCATTCGCTCTGTTCCCCTGGTAGATCTGTTGGGGGAAGCAGGTGGAGGAACTATGGAAGAAAGCTCCTCTGAGCAATACCCGTGCAGATATCTATAAAAGAGAGAGAGAGGTCACCAACGACACGTCGGTGGCCAAGGCATGGCAGCCTTTGGGTGAGGCAAGAATCACCGATGAGTCGCATAACTCTCTTTCGAATGTAGTCCAGGATAGCGAGTGTAGAAGCGGCAGCGGCATCCTAGATGTGGGAGCAGTATTCTAGGTTTGGCCTTATTTGTGAAGTACATAAGGTATAGAGATTAGCTGGTGAAAAGTATTTGCGAGCCCGGAAGAGGAAACCTAATTTCTTGCAGACACTTCTGCAATTGATGTGACATGTTGGTGCCAATTGAGATTTCGATCCACACAAATGCCAACAAGTGAAAAGGACTCATTACTTTGAATAACTTGGTTGTTCATTGTGATGGGTCCAGGGCTGGTGTATCTCTTATGACATAGAAAGCAAGACTGAGAATTGCTGGAGTTGAATTGTACAAGATTTCTCCTTCCCCAGTCTAATATTTTTTGGAGATCCACAGAGACAGAACCATCTATGAGTCTGCGATCATCATCTAATTGAGCTAAAGAGACAGACTAAGAATATTGTATATTTGAGTGAAGGGTGCTGTCGTCTGTGTAACTGTGAATTGAGTTGACTGTGCTAGAGAGGAGGTCATTGATGTGGAGAAGAAACAAAGTAGGGGTTAAAGCTGAACCTTGAAGGACTCCTGCATTAATTGGATACAGTTTAGAGTAATGGCCATCCACGACAACAGTGCTCCGGTTGAAGAAGAAATTTGCTGTCCAGGTACAGAGTTTTGGTGGTAGGCCATAGGTCGGAAGTTTATTAAGCAGCGCTGCGTGCCAGACCTTGTCGAATGCTTTGGATATGTCTAGAGCGACAATCTTGGATTCACCGTGTAGTTCCATAGACTTGTTCCAAAAATGGGTGACAAAGAAAAGGAGGTCGGCAGTTGATCTGCGCTGACGGAATCCATACTGCCTATCGTGGATTAGACTCCGTTTTTCAAGAAATTTTAGTCATTCGGTGTTTATATACTTTTCCATCACTTTAGAGACGACTGAAAGGAGATAAATAGGCCTGTAGTTGCTAGGAAGCGCTTTGGATCCTTTCTTGGGGACGGGTTGTACTCAAGCAGTTTCCCAGTTACTAGGGAATATGCCTCTATTGTAAGATGTCTGAAACAGACGAGTCAGGACGGGAGCAAGTTCTGGTGCGCATTTTTTGAGAACAATTGCTGGGATCTCGTCAAGGCCAGAGGCTTTCCTGGTATTAAGAGAAGAGAGCACGGTTGGTACCGCAACGAGATGGCGACTCCTGTCTTACATCTCAATATGTGCTGTGAGGGTAGCTTCCATGACCGTATTACTTTATAGGTGTTTTCTCGCTACAATTAGTATGCCGTACTGACAAGCTCTAATTAGAGCGAAACCGGTCTACGGTTCTAATTGTGGTCAGAATAGATCTAGCCCTACTCGGTGTTGTTATTAAATTAATGACGTAGAGTCAAGTAAAACCTTAAATAAACACTATCAAACAGTTTTACACACGCACAAAATCCCTAAAACTTGTGTTTAACCTATGCGCGCTATACGTTTAGCGTACGATTCCACAGGCAGCGAACCGAATGACGTCACACCGACGTTCCTGCATACGCGCGTGTTTTAAACTTGCTGGATGTATTAAAATCCAGATATTTATTTTCTCAAAATAAACAATCCCTATCATGCACTTGTGATATGCCAAAATCTTCCTTTTTTGCGTACAATAAGATAGAAAGCACAAGAAAAATTATGCGAATTCCATATTGCCAACCACTGACATATTTGGATGGTTATCACTTTTCATAATACGTCTCTTCTTGCCGTGTGACATGTATAAGGCATCAGAGCACAATATACAACTTAGTAACCGAAATGCTATTTAGATTGAAAACATAATTAAATGTGGTGTATATATCATAAGTTTTATGATTAAAATTGACTACAAGAAGTGGCGTTTAGTTTGTTAGTGGACAGTTGCTCAATGAAAGTTTCTCTTTAGAAGATAAGTCTGCCAATAATTTCTATCAGAATTAATTAGCAAATTATAGCATTTAATCTTGACGTGTCTCATCTTTCAACTAGCTCATCAATATTCAAGAGATGGTCGAGAGGAGAGGCGAGGCAACAGTTGTTTTGCGCGATGTGGCGAACGGAGGCGCCGATGGCCATGGTCGAGTTCGAGTTCCTATCTTTCGTGGGAAAATCAAGCAGGTGCTCACTCGGTTTGCAACTTCTTACACTCAGAGCATCGTATATCTGGAAGGCATGTTTAGATTCTGTAAGGTATGACAGTGGCGGATGCCCATTAACATTTTAATGGTGCACGGTAAGTCATTTTTGGACATAGTAACAAATGGTTACTCGTTCTTGGTAAGCGCCCGGTTATTATATATACTCGGTGTTAACGTAGGAAGTAATTCTTTTAAACTATCCAATAGGCTATTATGTCTGTTACATTTGGATATATTGAAGCTTGAAATATGTGTAAAGAAAGAACATTTTTGAACACTGTATTCCGACAGACTTACAGAGGGATTAAAGTTTTAAACGCTTTTCAAGGAAATTTACCATCATTACAGTGTAGACGCTATGTCGCCAGTTAGGCCTACTTTTTAAATAACTTTCCTATTGGGATATCTCTGACATTTTTTCAGGCCATGTTTTACTAAGTGACGATTGGAACTTGTGATGAGCACTTGGACAACACCCAAATCACCACAACACATCTTTTTAAAGAGGTAACTATCATTTCGCTAATAACGTTAGCGTCACCAGAGGATGAAATATTCTAAAACAAATTCTACTACAGCCAGTATGTACACTGATTCTTATGTAAAAGAACGAAACCGAAGGGGAGAAATTTTAGTCTAAGGCGCATCTTTTGTGTATTGTAGCTTTATTGACCGGGCAATACAAATACAATACAATCTCGTCCAGTAAGTGATTTCTTAAATGCATGCTTTGACAATCGTTGCATAGGACGTGGATTGCCAATACCCTGGCCTCCACCAAGCCCTGAGTTCAATCCTATGGAGTTTTGTGTATGAGGTTATATGAAATCGACAGTTTACCAAAATACAATAAATACACTTGAAGAATTGCTTAACAACATTCAACATTCAGCGGCATTATTTCAGAATGAACAATTGCTGTTTAAAATGAAGTGCATTGCAAAATGTATCGAAGAAAATGGTGGTCATATTGAATATTTGTTGTTACAGGAAAATATGTTTAATTTATAATGGTTTTAGATATTATTGTTATTGAGGTAGGAATACAAAAAACTCTGGACGCAGCAAGTGCGTTATGGTAGTGAATTTGTATTAAATGTTTCAAATTGGAATAACTCAGTTTTCTATAAACTTAGAAAGTTTAATTTTGGTACGTAGTAAGATCTTTGGTAAGGAAATATATCCACCAAATTTCATTAAAATAACTTTGTAATTATTGGAGAAAAAAATTTTTTCGAAAGAAAATTTAAAATTTGAATAACTCAATTTTCTATAAACTTAGAAAGTTGAATTTTGGTACTTAGTAAGGCCTCTCCCAAGACAATATATATAATAAATTTCATTTAAACAGCTTTGTTATTTTCGGAGAAAAAAATTTGTTTTGAAAGAAAACTCAAAATTTCCCAGGAAAACCCTGTCCGATTTTCCTGGATAACGAATTCATTCAAGCCATTAATAAAAGGAAGACACTTGCCGAATTTCATTGAAATCGGTTAATTCTTTTTGAGTTATCAGACGGATATATATATATATATATATATATATATATATATATATATATATATATATATATATATATATATATAAACATATAAAAATTGAAACTGGGATAAACCCCGGATATGGGTTATAGGGGTCCTAGTTCGCGCTCATTAAAATTTTTTTTTGCAAAGTCTCACCATCGATACCTCTCTATTAGTGAATTTTTTAAAATAAAAATTCACTAAAAACGTAACTAATTATTCAAAATCTTTATTTTTTGTGCATCATCAGCTTTAAATGTATTTTTCTCGGAAACATTTACTCCTAGCGATTTTAATAACGTATATCTTTTTTATGTAAAAAAATATAGGGGCAACGATTTTTTGGTTCCACAATTACATACAGTGTGGTCAAAAAAGTTGGAACGAATCAGATGTGTCCTGATGGCCGCCTGTGGCCCCTCTACAAAATACATCCAAATCGTTGACGAATTTGAATTTCTCATCCCAAAAAAAAACCCGAATACAGAAATTCGTGGATTTATCTCGAAGTATTTCAGAGATATTAGAGAAAATGGGATTTAATTTTTCAAATTTGACAGCCTGTATCTCGGTTATTATTAACTTTTGAAACCCTATATGATCTTATCAAAAAATTACGATTTTCAAGCTATTGATAATTTTATGAAAAAAATGAAAATTGTCAAATTTTTACGTTTTTTGCCTGCTGTTCTGATCCTTTGACGTCCACCTGCCCGGGGATGTCTGATTCAAGTATTGCCTTACTGCTAAGGCAGGGTGGGCTGGGAATCCAGCATTTTAAAGCCACATTGTTCTCCGAAGTTCTAATGGGGTGTCGTCTAGCAGTTCTGGCAAATTGTTTTGTAAAAACGCCAAATATCTTTGGCCATTTAACGTAGTGCGCAGTTCCACTGGTCCCAGAAGTGTTCCGTTAAAAATACCGGTCCAGAGATTTACCTTAAATTAATGCTGAGACCGATCCTCTCTGAACTCATGTGGATCTTCAATTTTTCAACTATGAAAGTTATGGAGGTTCATGTAACAAATGATTTGTACATGCTGACTCTCCACTCCATAAAACTTTATCAAAGAAATTGGGATCTTGTATGATTTTTCTTATCATAATATCGTAAAATCGCTTGCGCCTTGCGTATTCACGCAGTTCCAAAATTTGGACCGTCTGAATATGGTGCCCATACCTTTTTAAAATTCTATGAGTAGTAGACGTGGAGACAACAGTTCGTTTCTGTACTTTCGGCGTCGAGGTACCAGGTTCTTCGATAACAGCGCTGTCAGAATGCCTGGCATCGATCGTATTGATCGAACTGGACGACCGGGAACTGCAGACGAGGATGCTGGCTTGGATGGTGTTATCGAAGAACCTGGTACCTCGACGCGGAAAGTACAGTGACGAACTGGTGTCTCAACGTCTACTACTTCTAGAATTTTAAAAAGGTATGGGTACCATATTCAGACGGTCCAATTTTGAAACTGCGTGAATACGCAGGGCGCAAGCGATTTTGCGAAATTATGTTAAAAAAAATCATACAAGATCCCAATTTCTTCGATAAAGTTTTATGGAGTGGCGAGTCAGCATGTACAAATGGTTTGTTACATGAACCTCCATAATTTTCATAGTTGGAAAATTGAAAATCCACATGAGTTCAGAGAGGTTCGAACCCAGCATCAATTTAAGATAAATCCCTGGGCCGGTATTTTTATACGAACACTTTTGGGTCCAGTGGAACTACGTTAAACGGCCAAAGATATTTGGCGTTTTTACAAAACAATTTGCCAGAACTGCTGGAAGACACCCCATTAGAACTTCGGAGAACAATGTGGCTTCAAAATGATGGATGCCCAGCCCACGCTGCCTTAGCAGTAAGGCAATACTTGAATCAGACATACCCGGACAGGTGGACGTCAAAGAATCAGAACAGCAGCTCAAGAAATTTCGCGAAGCGGTCTAAGAAGACTAACAGGATCGTTCCTAAGACGATATCGTTTATGTATAAGACAGAATGGCCGTCAAACAGAGCATTTGGTATGAATAGAATAATTTTTGTAAATGTCACAATCTGCTTATTTTTATTTATTAGCTAGCTGATTTCACTTGCAAATTACTTTCAATCGTCGACAGTGAATCACTTTTAAGAGATATTGATGTTTTATAGCATTTTAGAATCTCCATAAAAGAGGGAAGTTTTTGAAATTATGAGCCAGTAAATTTTACTAACATTTTTTTCAGTACGGAGGTTTATTCCAAATTTTAAAGAATTGGGGAAGGAAAGTCCGATTTTTAATTTTTTTCTTCAGATTTTCTGAATAATAATACAAAATATTTCAGACTGGTTCAATAACGCTATTATCGAGGATTAACAGGCACAGAAATCTCACATTCTGTAAATGTTTTTTGAGGCATGGGGGGGGGGGGAGGGGGTATCAAAATACGTTAAAATTTGACAATTTTAATTTTTTTTTTTTAATAAAAATGTCAATATCTTGAAAACAGTAAACTTTTTGATAAGATCATATTGGGTGTTTGTCTGAAAGTGCTTGAGATAGTCTATCTTTATGTGACGTTTGATTTGCGACTTTTGGGATACCCTCTCTCTCCAAATATATATATTTGTAAAAAAAAAAGTTCATTTCCATAAAAAATTCGCTACCATAACGCACCTATCGCGTTCAGATTTTCTATTAGTGAATTTTTATTTAAAAAAATTCACTAATAGAGAGGTATTGATGGTGAGACTTTGTAAAAATTCTTTCAAATGAGTGCGAACTAGGACCCCTAGAACCCATATCCGGGGTCAGTTTCAATTTGTATATGTTTATATATATATATATATATATATATATATATATATATATATATATATATATATATATATATATATATATATATATATATATATATATGTATCCGTCTGATAACTCAAACAATAATTAACGGATTTCGATGAAACGTGGCAAGTGGTTTTCTTTTATTAATGGCTTGGACGAGTTCGTTGTCCAGAAAAATCGGACGGGGTTTTCCGGGAAAATTTTGAGTTTTCTTTCGAAAAAAAATTTTTTCTCCGAAAGTAACAAAGCTGTTTTATTGAAATTTACTATATATATTGCCTTGGGAGATATCTTACTACGTACTGAAATTCAACTTTCTAAGTTTATAAAAAATTGAGTTATTCAAATTTTAAATTTTCTTTCGAAAAATTTTTTTTCTCCGAAAATTACAAAGCTATTTTAATGAAATTTGGTAGATATCTTGAGTTTGGAGAGGCCTTACTACACACCAAAATTAAACTCTCTAAGTTTATAGAAAATTGAGTTATTCAAATTTAAAGCATTTAATATTTAACATGAAGTTTTTACCACAGAAATCGTAGAAACGACGAAACGATTTTCACGTCTCTAGTATCAGGATCACATGAGAGGATAGGCAGTAGCAGTGTTTAAGTTTTTTTTTAGTATAGTGTAATGCATGTGGCGTCTGGAGATCGCTTCAGGTCGGTTTTAGTATTGGCACATGAATAAGATCTAATATCGCTTGCGTCCAAAAGAAAAATCATGGAAGTTATGCGATTACGTGCCTAATGGACAGTCAATTTTAATCAACAATACCCATCCCTTCCTTTTAAGTTAAAGGCAAGAATTTTAGGCTGTTATTGTATTCTAATTTTAAGAATTTAAATAATGAAGGGAAATATTTATATAATTATATAGTGATAAAACAAATTATTACGATATTCACTCTATATAATTATAATATGAACCGTTTCGTTAAATGTGGCTTCTTCAGAAACAAAAGCAAAATGCATGTAGTAATTAACTACAGATGCAAATATTCATTTGTTTTATTATTTACGTTTGAATTGCATTTACATCAGAGATTATTAGTGAATTTTTATTTTAAAAAAATCACTATTAGAGAGGGATCGATGGTGAGACTTTGCAAAAAAATTTTCAAATGAGCGCGAACTAGGACCCCTAGAACCCATATCCGGGGTCAGTTTCAATTTTTATATGTTTATATATATATATATATATATATATATATATATATATATATATATATATATATATATGTATATGTATATATGTGTATCCGTCTGATAACTTAAAAAATAATTAACCGATTTCAATGAATAATAGATTGGATGAGTTCGTTATCCAGGAAAATCAGATGGGGTTTTCCGGGAAAATTTTGAGTTTTCTTTCAAAAAAAAAATTTGTCTCCGAAAATAACAAAGCTGTTTTAATGTAATTTACTATATATGTTGCCTTGGAGGAGACCTTACTAAGTACCAAAATTAAACTTTCTAAGTTTATCGAAAATTGACTTACTCAAATTTTAAATTTTCTTTCCAAAAAAATTTTATTCTCCAAAAATTACAAAGTTTTAATGAAATTTGGTGAATATCTTGCCCTCTGAAAGACCTTACTACATACCAAAATTAAACTTTCTAAGTTTATAGAAAATTGAGTTATTCAAATTTGAAGCATTTAATAAAAATTCACTACCATAACGCACTTGCTGCGTCCAGAGTTTTTTTATTAAAAATTTATTCTCAAGGATAGAATAATATGTTGTTTCGTAAATTACCTCAAAAACAAAAAAGAAATATTCTACCATACTGGTGACGTACAATTTAAAATCCAATTATCATAAATATACCCGTCCACGTAGACACCCTCTTTGCACGTGTGAGTGCGTGTCATATTGTTATTAGAATCAAAATCGCCCATTCATTCCTTTATACACGCACACACATACTAATACATATGGAGATAGAGAAAGAGAGAGAGAGAGAGAGAGATGAAGTAGGCAAGTAAAGAAAGGCACGTCAGTTAACGACAAACACACAGGGAGATCGAAGGAAGAAGGAAAAAGCATCATCATACATATTGGTGAGTGTCGCGTACGCCAGGTGCGTGCCCTGTGTGGGAACTTACATCTCGGAGAGTTTCCCAGGCTCGGGATGCACCTGCCGCCTACTAGATCGTGTGGCTTGCACGATACTGACGTAGGATCACTCACGCATGTACTATACAGGGACTGTCATCTGTAACGGTTAACTCTAGCAAAACACCTTTTTTAGGGGAAAGTGGTGTAGATTAGATCTAATGGAAAGTCAACATAGCAAAAAAGAGTCCATTGTTCTAAATAACTTAAATTTAATCTCTACCTGTCACTTAATTCTACGTCACAATCATGTATCAGACCCCTCTGTACATAAAGGCACAGGGACCTTTGCATCTTTATGTTGTCATGGGGATAGAGCTGGTCCGTTATCTAAAAGTTCGCGCAATTTTTCGGTCTTTCAAAGTTAGGACTTTTACATATGCTCAAAATTTGGCAATATGGCTATTATAATAAAATAATTCACAATTGAGCAGAGCATTAACATTTCATTACAAAAATAGTGTAAATGAGTACACTTAGAGAACCCAAATCACCACAAACCATCTTTTTAAGGAACTGACGATCGCTTCACTAACAAAGTAGCGTCATCAGAGGCTTAAAATTCTGAACATCAGGTGTGAATCTCTTGGTCAATATGAAGCGCCCTTTAATTCAATAGTTTGATAATTTCGCAATTTATCCCACGGCCAGTATTCAAAAAACAATTTATAAACATGCTTAGATCCATAAACCGCAAAATAAGTGTTCTGGTTGCAACCCCAAATAGATAGGGACCCGGGGCGAATAGATGTACTTGGCGGAGAAGAAGATTAAAATAAAATACAAATGCAAAATGAAAAAAAAATAAGAATACAAATTAGCGGTTAGTTTAATGTATCCAAATATTAGAGACAAAAAAGACAACAGGTACGTTTCGATAACTTATTGTGGTACCATTTCAGAAAGCATTTAAAAATTTTTAAATACCTGTACAAATACAAAGGTAGCTTCTAAATCTTACAACACGACGCGTGATTTGATATTTAACGTGAAAGAAAAATATTGTTTCTTGACAAAAGCTGGAGTTTATAAATTAGCTTGTACACATTGTAATGCAATCTACATAGGTCAAACTTCTAGAAATATTAACACCCGATACAAAGAACATATTTCTGCATTTAGAAATAACCACGCTGACAAATCTACATTTGCAAAACATATTATTGATACCGAACATAGACCTGCAGTAAATAACCGCATACAACTACAACATTTTTGTAATGACAAACGCAAACTACACTTTTTTTGAAGCCTTGGAAGTCAGAAAGCACACATACGACAATAGATAACTTGTTTTAAATGAGCAAACTGATTTAATGAATTCCCCTTTCTTGGATATTCCTAATTAAATAAGTCAAAGAAAATAAATTGAACTATTCTTCCAAAAAAGCTGTAATAAGATAATGAGTTGATGTATGTCGATATTTTCGTTGTATAGAGACTACTTTATTACTGTAATTGTTTAGTTATTTTATTGTTGTAACTGTTATTATAGTTATTATAGGCTATTTCTATTTTTATGTTAAATATTGACATACATCACGTAGATATTTCAAAAGCCTCATCTGTCATCTGTGTTTCATTTTTATTTTCAATTTGATAAATTTTTTGATCAAAACATCATATCATAACATAGCAACAGATCTTTATTTGTAGTTGTCATTATTTCGTGCTTATTCAATTTTTATCTGTCTGAGAATGCTGTCAAGCAGGGAAACTAGTCACAGAAACGTTGAAGAACATCTTAGAACATCTAGAATTCATAAGGGACACTTGCTCCAGTTAGCTTACGCGCTGGCTATGCCCTTCACCTACAGAAACGCAACCCAGCACTGGAGCCAGGGAAGTAGTCTCTAAGTCTGTATGTAGTATGGACCAGTTTCACCAAGTAAGGGCAACAACAATCAATGAAGGATAGACTTCATTAAAAGTGATATATATTTTTTTTAATTCGAAAAGGAAAAAACTCCACGTATCAAAGTAAATTGTGCTTTGTTTTAAAGCTTAGATATTGCAGTTATTTTGTGAGCAAAATATAGTTCAAATGCCCACCACAGCTTTGAACACGCAGGCGCACACGATGGCTCCAATTATTCTTAATCACTCCATCCAACATTCCTTGCATTATGTCTCACGAATGTTCGCGTTCAAATGTTTCAAACTTTGTGTCTTGTCAGCATAGACCTAAGCTTTGATGTAGCCTCAAAGAAAAAATTCCATGGGTGTTAAATCACATGACCGCGGAGGCCAATTCACAAATCCACGTTTTGAGATGATCCGGTCGCCAAACTTTTCCCTGAACAAATTGAGCGTAGCATCTGCTGCAACAATAGGTTTTCAATGATTCTATGGTCTCAAGTTTTTTTCTTGCTTCAGTAATGACAATTTTGCGTATTGACAAAGCCACTAAGACAAAAATGCGCCTCGTCTGAGAAGAGGATTTTTCCACTGAAATCAAGGTGAGCTTTCCACCGATGTACGGCCCAATTTTCAAGCTCACGACGCAGTTTGTGATCGTTTGACTTCAACTCTTCAAGCAATACAACTTTGTGTGGGTGCAGTGCCTAAAGCCGGCATCCAACGGCGCGTGGCTTGGCGAGCTTGGCGCGCGATTTAGCGAGCCACGCGTCGTGGGAATGAGAACGCTCGTGCGTGCGACAAGCTTTACGGCGCGGCTCGGCGTTCCCGTCAGTTGTCGGTAAATTTGGCACGAGTCAAAGGATGGACGAGCATCGTAGGCTCGACTTGTCCGAGCTTGCTCAAATCCGATCCCACCATTCCCACGTAGGCTTGGATAAACGAAACTTTTTCGCAGTTTCAGTAGCGTTCTTTATATTATCGTGGAGAAAGGTGGTTTTAAATAGTCGGGTCTAAATTTTTTAATTTCTCGAATAATGGAGTGGTCAAATGAACTTGTGATAGAATTTTTGGAACTTTACGAAGGAGAACCAGCAATTTGGAATCCAAAGGACCCAAACCACAAAAACCGAAATTTAGTTCATGATAGTTGGAAAAGAATTGAAGCTAATTTAAGTGTAAAATGCACTGTGGCGGAACTTAAAAAGAAAAAAGATGCATTGATGGCAACTTTTAGGAAACTCTTCCAAAAAGTAAAAGCAACCACTGGAACCGGCACAGGGACTAACGAAGTTTTTAAGCCAGACTGGTTTGCATATGAATATATGCATAGATTTTTACATGGAATATACAAACCCAATGAAACAACAAATTCAGAGGTATGTTAATATATTTTATTAGTATATTAGTTACCTACAAATAATAAAGTTCAACAATTCTGGAAATAATTATTCTTTGAGATATTTTATTAACACGAATAGTGTATACAGGGTGTCCCATAAATAATGGTACACAATGAAACTGCAGATTCCTCAGTTGAAAATGTCATTTATATTTAGTCTTAAAATTATTCAAAGAATATTCCCCTGAATTGTTTTAGATTTATTATATGTAGATAAGTGTTGCTTTTATTGACTGAACTTTTATTTATTTTCACCCAAGAAATGAAGGTTTTGAATACTTAAAGTAGGATCCAATCTCTCTCAAACCAATATCCGGATAATAATGAAAGTTTTAAAATATTTATGTGGCTTTAGTTTTCCGAACTTTATTTTGCCATGGTACAGCGCCTTGTCCTGAAAAATAATTCGCATAGCTGTCCCTTACTTCTTTGGCATCCTGTCCAGGTCTTCTAGCAACTTGTCGCAGAGGTAAGAATGAAGTCATCTTGTCATTTTCTGCCCTCCATGACCCAGGAATTATTTGACCATCAATATCATTGTCTAACAAATCCGGGGATAAATACCTTGTGTTTGATGTTCTGCTGTTACGCAAGAAATTGTGAAGTAGCACACATGTCATAGTAATTTCTGTCACTCTATCTGGCTCGAGAAGCATAGGTTTTCTAAATATTCTAAAAACAGATGCCAATATTCCAAATGCGTTCTCTACGAGTCTGCGGGCGCGTGAAAGGCGATAGTTGAAAATTCGTTTTTGGCTGCCTTTGTCGTACATTCCCGGATATGGTTTTAACAGGTGAGTAGACAAAGCAAACGCATCATCCCCCACAAACACATATGGCAATGGCTCTTTAGATGAAGGTAAAGGTTCATCTGGAGGCAACATTAATTCATTTTTATCCAGCTTCTGAAATAGCGTTGTATTTCGAAATACCCCGCCATCACTAATCCTCCCTTGGCACCCAATATCGACGTAAATAAATTCATAATTAGCGTTTACCAATGCCATGAGTACTACGCTAAACGTTCCCTTGTAATTGAAAAACTCGGTCCCGCTGTTCATTGGAGCTTCGATGACTATATGTTTCCCGTCTATGGCGCCCAAACAATGCGGGAAATTCCAATTCATCTCAAATTCTTGGGCTATTTTGCGCCATTCATCTGGTGTTTTGGGTAACTAAAAAAAATACATAATAAGGTAAAAAAAGTGCGAATAGCGCAAAACTTTTTTTTTCGGAAAGGCAGAATAGGTAGATAGTTATCGGAGCTACAAGGCAATCTTATACGTCTGAATAGCTGAAAATCGATAAGTGTATAAAAATTAATAGACAAAAGATAAAAACGCAAATTTTTCCAGATCGCCTTATAGCTCAGAAATAATTTTATTACAGTTTTTTCCCAAATCTTTCATAATCCTGTTCATTATTTCTCTTTTATGCTTCAGGTAGTAGAGGACGTAGCGAATATAACAACTGAAAATACCGACCAAAACAAGCCTAATAGACCATCAGACGGGGAAAATAAAATAGAAAATAATTCTTCAAACTTAACAACAGCTCCATGTGCCACAAAGCCTACAAATGAAGCCAGTAAAGCTAAATCTGCTGTTGTAGTTGGACAAAAAGGAAAAAAGAGAATGGCGCAAACTATGGCTGCTAATAATGAAACTCGCATGGAGGAAGCCTTCCAACTCTTAAAAAAAGTAGCTGAACCCGAACCAACCACTTCGGATGAATGTTCATTATATGGCGAGTTGCTTGCAACGAAATTAAGATCGTTAGATCCATTGACTAGAGGAATTGCAATGCTGGAAATCGACCAGTTAATGTTTGGCCATATCCATAAACAAAAATACTCATTCCATCAGGATCCCCAGTCTAATACCTCATATACTCCTTGGCCTGGTCAGCCCATGGGATACCCATCCACATCTAATCAACCCGTGGGATACCCATCCACACCTAATCTGCTATCACCTCAGTGTTCGGACTCTCGTCCGGTATCTGCAACAAGTTATTTTTCTCATTCATCAGCGAGTACTTCTGCCTTAGCAGATTATGTCGCCTCACCTTCAAATAAGGATACTGAAGAGTCCCACGACAATCCACGTGACACGAGCCAAGACCACGACTTATTAGATTTAGATTCACACATGCCTTTTGTATAGTTATATTTAAGAGTGACCATGAGTGTTTATTTCAGTTACCATTAGTGTTTATTTCAGTTAACATTCCTTAATAAAAAGATAAACATACTTACGATTATTTTATCTTTGAGTTCCTTATTCAGCGCTCTGCATACATCCTGAACACATCTTGACACCGTTTGAGCCGAAAATTTAAACAAGTACGACAAACTTGCAAAGCTGTCTCCAGTAGCCAAGAATCTTAAAGTTACAGCCAGTCTCTCTTGAATAGGTATACTTTCCCTCATATTTGTGTTCTTTTTGGCTATAACTGGGCCAATTTTATTTAGCAAAAATTCAAAATCTGTTGATGACATTCGACAAAAATTTTGAAAATAATTTGATGGTTCACGACGTAAGTCGCCTAACATGTCTGTGACATTATATCTGCAAAAAAACTGACATTATATCTCCATTCATTAAATGGACGTTAGGTAGGTACTACTACTTAAATGCAAATTGTTTTATTTTTAACCATACAGGATGGGGACTTTAACTGAAATAAATTCATTTAAAATTCAGGTATTTGTTTTTTTGAAAAACGCTCGGAACCGTTGACTTTTCATTTTAGTTGCCGTTTTTTTGATGATTATTTGATGTATATGATATGGGGACTCTAAAAAAAGGTATAATAGCTCATTTAATTCATATAATATTATTATAACAATTAATATCGATAATAGTAATGGTTGAAAATACAATAGTATACATATTTCGGTTGAAAGTTTTCATAATTGTCTCGAGAATTGGTTGACCTCGACGATTCGCACCTTGGTCCCCTCGACAGTAATGAAACACTTCCCACCTCGATATGTAATATACTATTACTTACCTATTTCGACTTTTATATAAAGAGGCCACCCACCATCGTCTTTTTCTTTTTTCTTTGTTTTTTTTTAAATTATGTTCAATGCCCATAATAATAAAACTTGCTGCACAGGCAGCAATACGCCGTTTTTGTTGCAAACTCATTTCTTGTTCTTTCCTTCACGATGGCTACCTACTCCTGCCACAGAATACACTGCACTGCTTTCACTGCTAAGCAACTTGGCAAGTCCAGATCAACGGTTAAAAAAATAACGGTCGTGCGCAATTCAGCACTCGGCGAGTCCTTCCAGGCGCCGTGGGAAAGCAACCACGCTCGTTGATTTGCCACTTGGCAAACTGACTTGTCAACTTGCGAACTGACTTGCCAAGCCGATAACTCGCCAAGCCACGCGCCGTGGGATGCCGGCTTAATGCTTTCGCAAGATTCGCCAAGCTGATGTCTCAGATAGCCGCAACCGTTGTGATCGTCTTGATACTGACATATTTGGCTCTTCCTCAATACTGGCCGCTACTGCTGCGATATTTTCCTCACTTCGTGGTTAACGTTGTCTTCTTAGTGGTCTCTGGCCGTGTATGGTAAAATTCCGTTCAAAGTCGCCACAGTGCAGCGTATAGCCTAAATAGAGAAACGATTATGTCGAACCAATTCTCTGGTGAACAAACGATGAGCACATCCAACTGACGCCACTTTGGTATTTTTTTAATGATTTCTAAACGCCTAGGAATCGTGAGTCACTGCATGATGAAAGTGTAAAACGTAATTGATATTTTGACACCTGAAAGCTCATGAAAAATGTATTAGGAACTGGAAATTACAATTTTAAAAACTATAACTCTCAAATCACACCACCCCCTCAACCCCTCAATAAAATCTCGTTTCGCACAAATGAAAAGCCATGGGAAGATGAGATCACATCACAATGCACTACCGTAGAAGTTAAGTGGTAAGAGAAACTCAAGCATGTTTCAAAAAGATTCAGAAAACACACATCGCACCCCTTTCCGTTTCACCATAAAAGATGCCAGGTTCGCCTAATTAAAAAGCTAGCGAAAGGGAAAAAATGATCTGGCACAACATATTTTATAACTTTCTTGTAACATCGAAATCTAAATTTTGGTGTATAGTTTACTTTTTATATCGTAAACCTACCTACCAAATTTGATTATCATAGATTTTTTATTTTTTAAGATAAATTTTTTTTTCAAATGAAAACTCAAAATTTTCCCGGAAAACCTCGTCCGATTTTTTTGATTAACGAACTTGTCAAAGCCATTTAAAAAAGGAAGGTATGTGCCAAATTTTATCAAAATCGGCCTATTATTCTTTGAGATAAAAATTTTTTTCGAATGAAAACTCAAAATTTTCCCGGAAAACTTCGTCCGATTTTTCTGACTAACAAACTTGTCAAAGCTATTTACAAAAGAAAGGTACATGCCAAATTTTATTAAAATCGGCTAATTACTTTTTGAGATAAGAAATTTTTTCGAATGAAAACTCAACATTTTCCCGGAAAACCTCGTCCGATTTTCCTGACTAACGAACTTGTCGAAGCTATTTACAAAAGAAAAGTACATGCCAAATTTTATCAAAATCGGCCCATTATTTTTTGAGTTATCGGTGTGATACATATATATATATATATATATATATATATATATATATATATATATATATATATATATATATATATATATATATATATATATATATATATATATATATATATATATATATATATATATATATATAAAACTTGAAACTGACCCCGGATATGGGTTCTAGGGGTCCTAGATCGCGCTCATTTCAAGAAATTTTTTCAAAATTCAAAAGTCGAGATCTCCTCATTAGTGAATTTTTTCTAAGAAAATTCACTAAAATACATCACAATGAACCCCGTAGGAGTGAAGTGGCAGGATAGACTGCCTACCAACCGCTTCAACCCCCGATAAACCACCTTTGTCATCCTTGAGAAATAATCACAACCTAAAAGTAGTATCAAATTGTATCGATTTGTCTAAAATTGATCGCAGGGTAATCTGCAAAACATCCGTATATTTAATGAACAAATGAAATACTCTGGCAGTTTTGACGACGCAGAAAGAGAAAACAACATTTATTCAGCCAGATGAAGCCATCGCGGTAGGTGGTAGTGGACTGAATTAACAGGATGCCTCTTGCTTCCTTGTCGACACTCACGGTACGATAGCATTAAGGCTGTGAGCCCTCGTGATGTGTTTTGAAATAAAATAAAAATCTAAAAAAATGTTAAATGTTAAAAGTTTATCAATTAATATGCTGCAAAAATTGGAGCCCACTTGCTAGGTAAGTGCTACAGACGCATTGAGACAACCACAAATATTTTGAATTAATCTTTATTGCTCTCTTTCATATGTTTGATTAATTTGACACTTGCGCATCTAAAGCTTTGTTCACTACGATAGCCAGTTTTATATGTTTTAGTGTTAAAGTCATTTCAATACATTCTGCTCATATAATCGAACTACTACAACTCAACCTACTCTTATCCGCCGTTCTAGAAGTAGGCAGATTCATGTCGTAGCGTGTTGTCTCTATAATATTTCCTTAAACTCTTGAAAATGGCTTGGTTTCAAAAAATTCTGGACTCGCTTCAACACGACACCCAAGCATATCACACACATATACCGGGTTGTTTAAAAAAGACGCGGAAATATTTAAGGGGTTGATTTCCCAGGTAATTTTATGAAAAAAAGTTTTCGAAATTATTAATTCCATCAAGGATATAAAGCGAGTTTTAAAATCAAACTTAGATCCTCGGCGGTCAAGTGATGAGAACGCGTGCTTCTGGACTTAAGGGTACTGGATTCGATTCCCAGAGTTCCGTTTTTCAGTACATATGGTAAAATTAAGATCAACCGAAGTTGTGGCATTGTGTTTGAGCAATTTGAATGTCTACACATTCCGCCCCTTGGAGGAGGCGTCAATCCGTCGGTCCTGAATACTATGCGACGTTGGGTACGTTAAATATCCCCACATTTCTTACACAAAGACGGGGTTTCGGCAAAATTTTAAGGGTAGTGATCTGAAATTGCTCCCTGGCCTCGGTGATGGGCCATAGTCGCGGAAATAGACCTATGTTAAAAAAAAAGAAAAAATTAAAGCGAAAATTCTTAGGTAACGAAAATAATCAAAATTTAACATCCAAATTAAAAACACTGGCCGATATTTTATTGATTTACCCTTGTAGAAGGTAGACTTTAGCAATAGCTATAAGAGCTGTCAACTGTCAGTACTCGACGTGTGCAAGTCGTGTGTGTATTGACACATTTTCAGGGTCTTTGAAGACAGCGATTTGCAAGAAACTTCTGAAAGGATACAAAACATGCAGAAGGCCAATATGAGATGGTTATGGTTGTTTGTAAAACTTGCAAGAAGTAAACACATTCCAGAGGTAAAGGTGCATTTGCTCAGGGTGTTTTAAATAAATACCAGAAGTGGTTGTTGGTACAAAGGGTTTTCATAAGAACACAACAGGTGGTCTTATTTGTTCTCATTTATCATCTCTAGCAAAAGTTGGCTAGGGAAGGGTTTTTAGAATCATCCATTTGCGGTTGTTGAATTGTGACATTAGCAGATATCGGTAAACAAATACATTTAGAGAATATGGTTAACAGCAACATTTGTCTACCCTTAACAGCTGTAATGTATATCGGCTGACGAACATCGCTACAACATGCTAAAAAACTAATAACTAATCGTGTTTTATTTTTGTTAATGACAAAACAAGCAAAAGCGAGCTCAGTGTGCTTTTAGGGCGGTATCAGTGAAAAGGAAACATTTTTTATTAGCGTTTTGACTTTGAGAACTGGCTCATTCAGTCACTGTCAATCTTTAAAATGAACAAAGATGCATTTGACCATGCTTTTCACAATAGCAAGACGATTCTTAAGAATGCTAATCTAACAAGCTCTTTTAACTTATTTCTTTTATCTCCCTATAAGTTGGCATTTCTGTGGATCGAAATCCTAATTGGCACCAACATGTCACATCAATTGCAGAAGCGGCTGCTAAGAAATTATGTTTCCTCTTCCGGGCTCGCAAATAATTTTCACCAGCTAATCTCTATACCTTATATACTTCACAAATAAGGCCAAACCTCGAATACTGCTCCCACATCTGGGGTGCAGCTGCCGCTTCTACACTCGCTATCCTGGACTCCATTCAAAAGAGAGCTATACATCTCATCGGTGACCCTAACATCACCCAAAGGCTGCCATCCCTTGCCCACCGACGTGCCGTTGGTGACCTCTCTCTCTTTTATAGATATCTGCACGGGCACTGCTCAGAGGAGCTTTCCTCCATAGTTCCCCCACCTGCTGCCCCAACAGATCTACCAGGGGAACAGAGCGAATGCAACCTTTTACTGTCCAGGTTATCAGACATAGAATATGCCCGCTCTTTTGTCCCGAGGACTTCCAAGTTGTGGAATTCCTTGCCGGCACATGTTTTTCCTTCTCCTCCGAACCTCCAAACCTTCAAGTACAGAATTAACAAGTTGCCTCTTTCCTCCTTGTCAACACCCACGGTACGATAGTATTTAGGCTGTAAGCCCTCGTGGTGTGTTGTTGAAATTAAATTAACTGGCTGTTTACTAAGAATATATATTAAAATTAAAACATACATATCCACTCACACACATTCGCGAGCGCAAATACACTCATGTATACACACCCACGTCAACAGGATTTTTAGGTCCAGTACTTAACACTAGGAGCAGGACACTAAAATGCGCGTTATTTCTTTATGTGCACATACACACATACATATACATTCACACATCTACGCTTTAATTTGCTGCAGGGGAAACACTGGGACACTTGTCACACCAACGATGCCTGTCATGGTGACTTTTTAACATGCTGGAGAGGCTGCAGTAAAAATAGGTTAACAAAAGGAAAGACACAAAGGAACTTACTTTTATCTCTCTGATTACACATTAACCTGCTAAGTTTATTTAGTATCCCTTAAGACTATATAGTATATTGCCACTAGTACTATATTTATTGGAAGAGTCCAATTTTCAAAATATCATCTTTTTAATAAGAGCTATATAAATCTAGCAAATTTAGAGTCTTTAACAAAACAAATGAAAGTTACCATGACACTTTTATTATAAACAGCTTCATACATACGTGATTCCACATCAAGTGGAAAGGAAACATTGCATTATATCCAATTACAAAATAATATTTTTCACTGTCCATGATGCATAATATAGGAAAAAATCAAATGATTTAAATCAGCTGGGCTGGTGTGGTTACATGAGCAAAATAGATTGTCTTCAGTTTTTATTTTATACAAATGAGACTCAAAAGCACCATGCCCTATGGTAATTCTGTTAACTGTCGTAGATAAGTACCTAGGAAGAAACAGTTCTTTGTAAATCAGCTGTTTTCTTAGATTAGGGATGATACTACTAAAGTTTTTGTTACAGCTACTTTTCAAATTATTCCAATGATCCTGCCATCTTATTTAATTATATGTCTTGTGAAGAGAGTTACCACTGTTTTATCTACAGATAGAGTAGAACCGTTAGTGAAATTAAAATGAATGATATTTGACATAGCTAAGGAGAGCTGAGTTAGGCATCGATTATAAGTGCTTTAAGTTAATTTCAACAACACACCAAGAGGGCTCACAGCCTAAATATTATCCCACCATGTGTGTCGACAAGGAGCAAAGAGGCAATTTGTTAATTCAGGACTTGAAAATTTGGAGGTTCGAAGGAGAAGGAAAAACATGGGCTGGCAAGGAATTCCACAACTTGGAAGTCGTGGGGACAAAATAGCGGGTATAACAAAATGTTCTATGTCTGGTGACCTGGACAGTAAAAGAGTGCATTCGCTCTGTTCCCCTGGTAGATCTGTTGGAGGCAGCAAGTGGGGGAACTATGGAAGAAAGCTCTTTTGAGCAGTGTCCGTGCAGATATCTATAAAAGAGAGAGAAAGGTCACCAACGGCTTGTCGGTGGGCAAGGGATGGCAGCTTTTTGGTGAAAGTAGGTTCACCGATGAGACGTATAGCTCTCTTCTGAATGAAGTCCAGGATAGCGAGTGTAGAAGCGGCAGCGGCACCCCAGATGTGAGAGCAGTATTCGAGGTCCGGCCATATTTGTGAAGTATATAAGGTATAGAGATTAGCTGGTGAAAAGTATTTGCGAGTCCGAAATAGGCAACCTAATTTCTTAGCAGCCGCTTCTGCAATTGATGTGACATTATGATGTCAATTGAGATTTTGATCCACAGAAATGTCAACATGTGAAAAGGACTCATTACTCTGAATAGCGTGGTTGTTCATTGTGATGGGCCTATGGCTGGTGTATATCTCTTACGAGATAGATAGCAAGACTGAGATTTGGTGGAGTTGAATTGTACAAGATTTCTACTTTCCCAGTCTCCATGAGTCTGCGATCCTCATCTAGTTGGGCTAAAGAGACAGTCTTAGAATATTGTATATTTGAGTGGAGAGTGCTGTCATCCGCGTAACTGTGCACTGGGTTGGATATGCTAGAGAGGAGGTCATTGATGTGGAGAAGGAACAAAGTACGGGATAAATCTGAACCTTGAGGGAGTCCTGCATTAATTGGATACAGTTTAGAGGAATGGCCATCCACGACAACAGAAATGCTCCGGTTGGAGAGGAAATTTGCTGTCCAGGTATTGAGTTTTGGTGGTAGGCCATAGGCCGGAAGTTTATTACGCAGCGCTGCGTGCCAGACCTCGTCGAATGCTTTGGATATGTCTAGAGCGACAATCTGGGTTTCACCGTGAAGTTCCATAGACTTGTTCCAAGAATGAGTGACAAAGGAAAGGAGGTCGGCAGTTGATTTGCGCTGACGGAATCCTTACTACCTGTCGTGGATTAGACCGTGTTTTTCAAGAAATTTTAGTAATTCGGTGTTTATATATTTTTCCATCACTTTAGAGGCGACTGAGAGGAGAGAAATAGGCCTGTAGTTGCTAGGAAGCGCTTTGGATCTTTTCTTGGGGACGGGTTGTTCTCGAGTAGTTTTGGGTTTTCTTTGGGAAAAGATTTTTATGTCCAGAAATAAAAAGGCTAATCAAATTTGGTACACAAGCTTATGGCATTAAAAGAACACTACATACTAAAATTTAGATTTCTATGTTACAGAAAAAAAAAGTTATAAAAATATTTTGTGACAGATCATTTCTATGAAATTTCACTACCATAACGCACTTGCTACGTCCAGTCTTTCTGTTTCTAATTAGAATTCCAGTTTCAATTGTATCTATATAAAATTTTAATCAACACCTCATCAATTTTTCTTTATACGCATTTTAACGGGTGTAAAATTTTGCCTTAGTATACCTTATAATAATTCAATATAACGGTTTTGTGTAAATAAATGTTTCTAAAGATATAAAACATATCACGATTCGTTTATTAACGCGAAATCAAAACCATACCATAATAATTATTGTTTTACTTTTTCATCCGCCATTTGCTTGCAAACAATTAATCTAGAAAAACAACTTAATTGCCAAGTAGTTACAGCATTAATATTTCCCTCTCGATAAGTATATCCCTCTTCGCTTGAAACCAATTAATCTAGAATTAAAATTGACTATAATTATACAGTTCCCCCAAAATTAATCGTATAAATTCTTCTATCCTTTTATGTCCGAGATAAATGTAGTATAGGCCGCATACCTCAAACTATCTCGTGTTCCTCAGAAGGGCCATCGAGATAAAAATCGAAGATATGATAATAGAGTCGCTTAATGCAACAGAGTCTCCTGAATGAAATCATAAATATTGAACACCAGTAGCCACAGCTTTGAATGGTCGACATAAGAAGTATAAATTAAGATGGTGGTCATCTTTATTCAACTCATGCTGGAAGAAGAAGGAAAACGCCTCGTAAAAATGCAGCACCAAAATGTATATCAAACAAATAGCGATTGTTCTTTTCAAGCTCATGTGACTGCTTCGAAGGATTTCTTTTTATGACTCCTGTTTAACTGGCTACTGGTTTAAGGTATGAACCTTTTTATGAGCAATTCTGAATGACTTTCTGAATTTCAAATTAGTCTGCTCCGCGAGCTTTTAATGAAACTAGTATTGAATGGTACTAAAGGAGAGTACGCAGTTAACAGGTCTACAACCAATCAAAGAATGTGTAAAAGATGCTTAAAATGCAGTTGTTTGTTTTACACAGGAGGGTAAGAAATGGGAGTGAAATATTTAAGGGGCTAATAGTAGGTATCAAAATAAGTAGAAAATTATTAATTGACCTGAATCTCAAATCTTGCTCAAACAACATATCAACCCTCTCCTGCAATGGTACAATTTCTAGTTAAAGGGGTAAGATAATATATATATATATATATATATATATATATATATATATATATATATATATATATATATATATATATATATATATATATATATATATATGTTATTATTTTCGTATTAATGTATTTACTGGAGCTGCCTAACGTGTTATAATCCCAGTTACAGGGCAGCCAAATGCACAAAATATTATAAAATACAATAAAGGCAAATGAATATAAATCACAAATAAAAAGTAGTAAGCCGAAATAGAACCCAAAAAACCATCGCTTCTTTAATAAATTTTCTTTAAAAAAATTCACTAATGAGGATTTTTAATTTTAAAAAAATCTTTAAATGAGCGCTAATTAGACCCCCTAGAACACATATCCGGGGTCAGTTTCAATATATATATATATATATATATATATATATATATATATATATATATATATATATATATATATATATATATTTATGTATGTATGTATTTTTTAAAATTTAAACAACACACCACGAGGGTTTACAGCCTCAATAGTATCGTACCGTGGGTGTCGACAAGGCGAAAGAGGCAACTTGTTAATCCTGGACTTGAAGGTGTGGAGGTTCGTTGGAGAAGGAAAAACATGTGCCAGCAAGGAATTCCACATTTTTGAAGACAAAAGAGCGGGCATAACAAGATGTTCTATGTCTGGTGACCTGGACAGTAAAACGATGCATTCGCTCTGTTCCCCTGGTAGATCTGTTGAGGGCAGCAGGTGGAGGAACTATGGAAGAAAGCTCCTCTGAGCAGTGCCCGTGCAGATATCTATAAAAGAGAGAGAGGGGGGGGGGGTCACCAACGGCACGTTGATGAGCAAGGGATGGCAGCCTTTGGGTGAGGGTATGGTCACCGATGAGACATATATCTCTCTTCTGAATGGAGTCCAGGATAGCGAGTGTAGAAGCGGCAGCGGCACCCCAGATGTGGGAGCAGTATGCGAGGTTTGGCCTTATTTGTGAAGTATATAAGGTATAGAGATTAGCTGGTGAAAAGTATTTGCGAGCCCGTAAGAGGAAACCTAATTTCTTAGCAGCCGCTTCTGCAATTGATGTGACATGTTGGTGCCAATTGAGATTTAGATCCACAGAAATGCCAACGAGTGACAAGGACTCATTACTTTGAATAACTTGGTTGTTCATTGTGATGGGTCTAGGGCTGGTGTATCTCTTATGAGAAAGAAAGCAGGACTGTAATTTGGTGGGGTGGAATTGTACAAGATTTCTACTTCCCCAGTCTAATATTTTTTGGAGATCCACGGAGACAGAGCCCTCCATGAGTCTGCGATCCTCATCTAATTGGGCTAAAGAGACAGGCTTAGCATATTGTATATTTGAGTGGAGGGTGCTGTCGTCCGCGTAACTGTGAACTGGGTTGGATGTGCTAGAGAGGAGGTCATTGATGTGGAGAAGAAACAAAGTAGGGGCTAAAGCTGAACCTTGAGAAACTCCTGCATTAATTGGATACAGTTTAGAGGAATGGCCATCCACGACAACAGCAATGCTCCGGTTGGAGAGGAAATTTGCTGTCCAAGTACAATTTTGGTGGTAGGCCATAGGCCGGAAGTTTATTAAGCAGCCCTGCGTGCCAGACCTTTCGAATGCTAGACAATCTGGGATTCACCGTATAGTTCCATAGACTTGTTCCAAGAATGGGTGACAAAGGAAAGGAGGTCGGCAGTTGATCTGCACTGACGGAATCCATACTGCCTGTCATGGATTAGACTGTGTTTTTCAAGAAATTTTAGTAATTCGGTGTTTATATACTTCTTCATCATGTATGTATGTATGTATCACACCGATAACTCAAAAAATAATGGGCCGATTTTGATCAAATTTGGTAAGTGCTATTCTTTTGCAAGTGGCTTGGATAAGTTAGTGAGCCAGTAAAATCGGCCCAAGTTTTCCCGGAAAATTTTGTCTTCGAAAAAAAAATAGATCTTCGGAAGTAAGTAAGGACAACCAAATTTGGTACGCGTGTTTATATTATAACGAGTGAACCCCGTACTAAAATTTAGGTCTGTAAGTTTAAAGACAAAAAAGTTATGTACAGTTAAAATAAACAAATTTGGAGTTTTCCTCAAAACGTTAAAGTCGCGATTTGAAACGTCAAAATTGGCAATATTTAGGCAAAGAACCTGAAGCAAATACGGATTATGAAAAGAAAATATTGCAAGAAGATTGTTCTGCAAACCCTTAAATTTCAGCTTCAACCGTTATTTTGTCATTCATTTTACTAAAATATTTACAGAAAATTACTCGCATAACGTCGTCTTATTGAACGTTGTTTCATTATAGCGTCGCAGTTTGTTGTAGGCAAACGTATCGTTTACCGTTTCGGTATAACGCTTTATTCTAAAAAAAAAGCCTAAAATAGTCGATAATGAGTTCGGGACGCAGTAAGTGCGTTATAGTAGTGAATTTTCATATGGATTGTACACTATTATGAAGATATACTAATACTAACTGGATATGGGTTTTAAGGAGCCTAGTTTGCGCTCATTTGAATTTTTTTTTCAAAAGTCGGAATCTCCCCATTAGTGAATTTTTTCTAAGAAAATTTACTAAAAAGACATATTATGTAGTTATTAAAGATATTTTAATGAAAATTCACTACCAAAGCGCATAAGCATGCATTCGCACTTTTTATTAATTATTTCAGACAGGGAATTTAAGACATTTTAAAATAATATAAGAACCTTAGTAGTTCAGTAAGAACGTGTGCCTCTGAACCGAAGGGTACTGGATTCGATCCCAGGGTACTCCTTTCACTTTTTCAGTACAAACTGTAACATTTACATCAACCGAGGTTCTGGCATTGTATTTGAGTAAGTTGAATGTATGTACGTTCCGCTCTTCGGAGGGGGCGTAAAGCCGTAGGTCCCGTGTCCATTGGGCACGTTAAAGATCCCTACTCTCCTTACAGAAAGGCTGGGGTTTGGTAAAAGTCAGAATAGTGAGGTGAAACTGCTCCCTGGCGTCGGTGATTGGCCATAGTCGCAGAAATAGGCCGACGTTAAAGAAACAAAAAAACACACACACACACAAAATAATATGCCTACAAAAAGTACGGCAGTGGTACCTTAAATCTACAACAAATAAACAACCAATCTAACAAATGGTTTCTTTAACCTTTGCTTTTGTATTGCGTAATCTGGGATATGTGATATGTAGACAATAAAATCTTCAAGGTATAAGGATGTAACGTGATTCTCTTTTGATTTGCGGAAAGCCAGACGCAATAAAGGATGTGCAAGCCAGGCATTATCACAATTCGCCGTATAAAAGTCGATATAAAATAAACACCACCGATAACATTGTTTGTATGATTATTCAAAATGCTTACAGACAATACCGAGTATTTTTGTTTATTAACAGCAGACAAGGATTCCTGAATGCCTTTATCGGAAACTTAGTCATCATTGGTACCGTCTGAAAGCGAAATCGCTCTGTCATCGCAAAAGTGACGCTCTGTCTCAAACAGTCCTTTATTCATTGCACCTCTACAGAATTTCATTGCTTTGGTTAAGTTTTACAGAAGCTCTCCTGTGGATCTAGCTCTTCCCTTTTATCTAAGCACATCTGTTTTAAATATTGTTATCAGAAAAGTGTCATCTCAGAATGGTGGCTTCGCCATATTTTAGCTTTTCCTTCCAATGTCTTTCAGTAAGCAAAATTTTCCTTCCACTTTAGCTAGCAACCGTCTACTGGCCTTTTCATCAAAGTACGAGGAGGCGTTAAAAAGTACTCAGCCTACAATACAAAATGCGAAATTTAAAGAAAGGCTGGACGCAGCAAGCACTCTATGAAAGTGAGTTTTCATAAAAATGTTTTTAATAGCAAATATGTTTTAATGCAAGCAGGCATCAATTTGGTTACCGGTATATATATATATATATATATATATATATATATATATATATATATATATATATATATATATATATATATATATATATATATATTGGAATGTTGCATTACACTGTCATCACTTTTAAATATACACTTTATTTGTTTGCTGTACTTTTTGTAATTTTTTATTGGTTTACGTGGGCTGCAGTTTCGAACTGTCCCGGTTCAATCATGAGCAGCAAGTTACTGCGGTCGTTCCTGTGCGATCTATGTCTGAGACTGTACGCGGCGCCTGAGTGTTTAGCCTCTATTGGTCGGTGTACTGCTCTCTGATTGGTTGTGTTCTCGGACTCTGTCGTGTGTATCGGTCTCCTGTCTTGATCACTGTGGTTTGATAATTTGTCTATTTGTATGGCTTTTATTAAGTTTTCTTTAAATGTTTGTACTTGGATTTATTCCGGCATTAATTGTTTCTTATTGTTTGTTTGTTGAATGTAGTATTGTTCCCAGATTTCCACTTTTTTGTGGTCTTTAATATTTTTCTTTAGTTTTAATTGGTTACTATCTGGTTTTTGATGTTTTCTGTTGTGAATGTGTGTAGCTACGTTTGATTTGTAGCTAGGCATGTGGATTTTATCTAATGCTGTTATATGTTCCTTGAATCTTGTTTCTATTGATCTTTTTTGTCATTCCTATATATTTTTTATTGCATGTGGTACATCCTATTTGTTATATTCCGTTTAATTCGTGTGGCTTGTGTTCTTGTTAGTTTGTTTTATATTTTGTTATTGGTTTTGTAGCTGATTTTTTAATCCATACCGTTTGAGTGTTTGTGTTATTTTTTTGATGTGGTGGTTATAAGTGAATGTCGTGTATTTTGTGTTTGTTTCTGGTGTTTTGTTTTTGGTTTTGTTGATTTGTTTGTTTTTTATTTGTTTTACTAGCTTTTCTATTGTTCTATTGTATCCATTTCTTTGTGCTATTTGTATCATGATGTTGTATTCCTTTTCTCGTTCGTCATTATGGAGTGGTACATTTAGCATTGTGTTTATGAAGTATGTGTATGCGGCCATTTTTTGTGTGTATGGGTGCATTGAGTGTTTAGGTATAGTGATGTCTGTTCGTGTAGGTTTTCTGTATATTTTGTATTCAACCTGGTTTTATTTTCCAATTAGTGTTAAGTCAAGGAAGTTTATGGTGTTGTTTGATTCTTTTTCTATTGTAAATTTTATGTTGTTGTTCATTTGGTTTATTTCTTTCGAGGATATTGTCTATGTTGGTTTTTGATTGTCATATATTCTTAATATATCATCGACGCATCTTATCCATTTGATGTTTGGATCTGTTTCTTTTATGATGGTGTTGATTTTATCTTCTAAATGCTGTATGTATATTTCTGCCATGATGCTTGATAGTGGACATCCAAGAAGATGGACTACCAATGAGATGTCGAATTTTTATCATGACGTACTTGGACAGTGAATAAATGATGTGTTTACATTTGTTTTATTCGTTTATCAGGATCTCAAGCTCATTGTCATTGTGAAATTACCATCCAGTGACGTCACAAATCATCCCACTATATGGTGCATCCTTATTTTTGTAGTGTATGAAATTAAAAAAAACATAAAATCATCGTTATGGGATGTATATCAGATGTGATAAGAAAAAAAAACATGCAAATTGTGTGTATTGTTATGTTTTGTAGAAAAACATATTTTATCGACTTTATCGGACTATTTACCAGCCCGCAAGTATTTTCTTTGCTTAAAAAGGTTTGCAACAGCCCCACTTTGGTGCTTTATGATGTCCCTTATGTAGGACCTTACCCAAGCGACAAATTAAGTCATGTTAACCAGCACTCGAGTCCGAATAATATAACCAAGTTGTAAGTTAGTCATAATCAACCAAAATGTTGGCTTGATTGTCATAACCACTACAAATGTAAGAATGCAGCTCCCAATTAGCTTACTTTAAACTACTAAAATTAGTCCAAAGTCAGTAACTTACAAGTAACTAAATTGGAAAAAATTTGGTCCAATTTTACCCACAAAATATAACTAAATATAGTTTTGTATTTCAATTCCACAATTGGTAATTTCAGGTCGCAGTTTGCCCTAAATTGGACTGAAAACTGACTACTAAATCCAGATACCTGAAATACCTATTTTAGGGTAATTTATCACCTAATATTAGCCTGCAACGAGTCTTTGTGGTATAGTAACGAGGTCTTCTTATGACGTCCGGATTACACACACATACACACACACACACAAATATATATATATATATATATATATATATATATATATATATATATATATATATATATATATATATATATATATATATATATATATATATTATCAATTTAGCTGCAGTACAGCACAGGAAATATTTTGGGCACTGTGATAACCTGAAATTGTCCTCAAAGTTCAAAGTGTAGAGCAGTGTAATAAATTTGCGAATGTTGAAAGTGTTTCAGTTGATGAACTTAATTAATAAAAGTTTTATTTTTCAATAATATTCTCTCTGTAAATCCTAAATACGTATGGCAACCTTATCGGCTATTATTTACTATATGAAAGTAAAACCAAGTATCAATTCCAGACTAATTTGAAAACAGCTCGTTTCCCTCTTCCATATAATACATCCCTTTCTATCCCAATTAAGTGAAACATTGGCAACTCGGTCAGCTGTCATATGTTTATGTTTATTTACTTATTGTCATTTGTTTTTGAGCTACAGGTATCATCGTTTGTTTTATTATGGCAGTCATATTGTATTTTTTGCTCAAGTGATAGCCTGTGAAAAAAGCTTTCCAATGATGTACAACATGCCTGAGAGATCTTGTAATTGCACTGACAATTTTGAGAAAAACAGTTTTAAGGATAGTAGATTATGAAATCCAATACCAGAAAACAAATGACAAAAAAAGTGTTCAAAAAGCAGTAGGCCATGGATTCTAACAAGAGACTTCTATTTTTAACATAATTTTCCGTAATGATTCACGATAAAAAAATAGGAACTTTGAGGACACCAATGAATCGGCCCATTATTACAAAGGATATATATGACAAAAAAAGTGTTCAAAAAGCAGTAGGCCATGGATTCTAACAAGAGACTTCTATTTTTAACATAATTTTCCGTAATGATTCACGATAAAAAAATAGGAACTTTGAGGACACCAATGAATCGGCCCATTATTACAAAGGATATATTACAACATTATCCTAAAAAATAGATATAATTTAATTAAATAGGTAAACCTAGTAAATAACTAAATTTACCAACAGAACTCAATAAAAAGAAAGCAGATTAATGATTTACGAAGACGCCTTTGAAAATTGTTTGATTTTTAAACGTAAGTCAACTGAAAAACAACAGAAGAAAGGTTGCTGTGGATATAACACTATCACGACAATTAAGAATACTGTCATTCTTAATTATCTGAACAATCTGAGGTGTATTTAACACGCTGCTTAAGCTTTTGTACCAAATAGTTTGTTTCCTGTTTATTTTAAATATTAATCAACAATATGTTCAGTAATGAAGAATATTTTGACATGTTGGAATGCTATATTCGTTCTAACTGAAATACTGAGGCAGCTTCAAATTAATATCAAAACAAGTACCCAGAAAGACGACAGTAAAACACCAAAATATTTCGCGAGATAGTGACCAATCTATTCAAGGACGGTAGCTGCCACGCAAATAAACTACCAATGCCTAGAAATGAAGAAAGAAATAATGCCGTCTTATAGGTTTCAAGCGAAAACCCTCTGCAAGCTCTCCCAATTGACGTTCCAAAAAGTACGGTACCCCGTACATTAAAACAAAGCCATTACCATCCATACAAACCTACAATCGTACAAGGCTTAAATATTGACGATTACCCTAAGCGACTTCAATGCTGCAGATGCTATCAAGGACAATATCAGCAAGATGAAATTTTTCATTTGAAAATAATATGGACTGATGAATCCAGATTTAGAAATTCTGGTGTGTATAAACGCCTTAATAGGCATTATTGGGCAAATGAAAAGCCCCATGTAAAGGAAGCAAGACAGATTTTGTACTAATGTTTGGTGCGGCTTATTATGTAAAAAACTTTTATTTTTATTTGTAGATTAGACAGTTAATTTTTTTAAATGCCAGATAACTTCATTGTTGGTCCGTTCTTTTTTGAAAATAATTGTGCTGGGCAAAGGTATCTTAATCTATTGAGAAATGATATCTTACCAACAATTAGAAGAGTTCAAGATAATTTAGACGAGATTTGGTACCAACAAGATGGTTGTCCAGCTCACAATGCTAGGATCGTCAAAGAATTTTTGTACCAAAATTTTAATAATTGTGTAATTTGTAACAATGGGCCGGTTCATCGGTGTGCTCGAAGTCCTGATATAACACCTATGGATTTTTACTTTTGGGGTACTCTGAAGAATAATGTGTATAAATTCGATCCACCACAAATTATCAATGAATTACGAAACACAATCACGGAAGCTGTAAATCATATTAACCAAAACACCCTCACCAGAGTTTGCAGGCATGTTTCAAAAAGGTGTAGAAAGTGCATTGAACAAAACAGTGCCCATATTGAACAATTTTTTATTTAGTATATTTTTAAGTTTCTATTTTATTGTTTGTTGAGCTCCGTTTCTAATTGTGTTATTTGTGGAGTTTAAGTTTCTATTTGTTATAGCCGGGTTTCGTTATTAAACTGTTTCAGATAATATTACCTAGCATTATTACCTAATTAAGTATTGTAAATTAAATCACAATATTTTTTTATCGTGAATCATTACGGAAAATTGTGTTAAAAGTAGAAGTATATTGTTACACTCCATGGCCCTACTGCTTTTTGAACATTTTTTTGTCATTTGTTTTCTGTTATTGGATTTCATAGCCCACTATCTTCAAAACGGTTTTTCTCAAAATTGTCAGTGCAATTACAAGATTTCGCAAGCATGTTAAACATCATTGGAAAGCTCTTTTCACAGGCTATCACACGAGCAAAAAATCAAATATGACTGCCATAATAAAAACAAACATTGATACCTGTAGCTCAAAAACAAATGACAATCCAAAGTTGAGAATAGCATTAAAAGATTACTCTGTAAAAAGTGTCCTGATAGTGTGCAAGCCTTGCATGTCATCAACGCCTACTTGTTGTTGTTATTTTGTTTTTTTCAAAATAACTCGAAAACAAAAAGAGGCACGGCAAAAGACAAGGTATATTTTTATAACGAGCATGAAATTCTACAAAACATTGCTAATTTAACCGTCTCCTATCTCTAATAATAACGGAGATAGCAATACATTTCCATCCAGTTTGGGACACACTATATATATATATATATATATATATATATATATATATATATATATATATATATATATATATATATATATATATATATATATATATATAACTTTTCAACTGACCTTGGATTTGAGTTCTAACGGCCCTAATTCGCGTTCATTCGAAGAAATTTTCCAAAAATCTTACCATCGATGCCTCTCTATTAGTGAATTCTCTTAATGAAAATTCACTAAAAACGAAAAGGATTGATCGTTCATTCTGCGTCGATTTTGTCAACCAAGCATTCCTGTATAAAGCTTTGATTTCAATGTGAGTACTCCTTTACGAAAATCGGTTGACGGGTAAAAAAGTTATAACTGAAAACAGGAAAAGCCTTTTTTTGCAATTCTCCTGTAAATAAAAAGGATAAAGGGAAAATTAAAAAGGCCATATTGAAGCTTGTGTCCTATTTCAACCTGTTTTTAGTTGAAATTCAAGAAAGAACTTTTTTTCAAACAAGTGCTTCTTGACGGTTTAAAATTTTCAATGTCACACCCTGTAAACAATGTATGCGAATTGCCGTATGTTTCACAAAACAAGGGGATAAGAGCGAAAGGATCGTGTTTGCCAACGCTTTTAACAGAGTTCCATTAGATCGCAGCAGTCAAATGTTAAAACAATTTTAAAAAGTCTGGACGCAGCAAGTGCGTTATGGTAATGAATTTTCATAGAAATGATCTGGGACCAAATATTTTATTATAACTTTTTTTTTGTAACATAGAAATCTAAATTTTGGTGTATAGTTTACTTTTTATATCGTAAAGCTACCTACCAAATTTGGTTATCATAGCTTTTTCATTTTTTGAGATAACATCTTTTTTCGAAAGGAAACTCAAAATTTTCCCGGAAAACCTCGTCAGATTTTCCTGACTAACGAACTTGTCCAAGCCATTTACAAAAGGAAGGTAGATACCAAATTTTATCAAAATCGGCCCATTATGTTTTGAGTTATCGGTGTGATACACAAATATATATATATATATATATATATATATATATATATATATATACATATATATATATATATATATATATATATATATATATATATATATATATATATATATATATATATATATATATATATATATATAACATATAAAAATTGTAACTGACCCCGGATATGGGTTTTAGGGATCCTAGTTCGCGCCCATTTGAAAAAATTTTTACAAAATTCAAAAGTCGGGATCTCCCCATTAGTGAATTTTTTCTACGAAAATTCACGAAAAGAGCAAAATTTTCGCAAGCGTTGTTCTTTATGTGTTGAGTAGTTTATTTTCCAGCTAATATAAGCAATAATTATACCCATCATTTTTTATTTATAAAATTCGTGGCTAAAAATAATTATGTAAAATGAATTGGAAAAAAAACGTAAAAATATCACAAAAAATAATGGATTAGACCGTGATAATTTTTTTAGTACAATGCAACAAACTTAATCTTCATATAATTGTCTTTTCGATGCGTTAAAGTCAAGTAGCCCTAAAAACAAAGAACCCCTCGAGGCTCTGCATCAATAACTAACCATCTACACATCGAAAAGTCCGTTACGACTCGGAGCACAATAAAACCAATAAATCCGGGTCCCAACAAAAGAAAACAAAAACATCCTACCCGTAAACAAGGTGAAAAAGAAAGAGACAGAACGTTCATAGGTATCCATCCACTGCAGTAATTTCAGGTAAGTAATAACTATAGTAATAATAAGATATTAAGATGCTGAGACCGGTAAAGCCGAGCTTTCAACAGACAAAGACAAACAATAACAAAATGGCAGGTTGGAAAGAGAAGAGATATTTTACGCGCGCGTTCGACGCGTGTACAACATGCGCCGGTCTTCATGGCAGCGACTACCTGATCCTACGGTATATAACCAAAGCTAAAGCACATGCTACCACCACACTTCATTCCAGCGCTCGAGGGAAGCTTGACGTTCACTCGCAGAGCTTTCGTGTCAGCTATCAGTTGCGTATAGCAAGTTACATACGTTGTACGCGACTATATTATTATTTTCATCGCTTTCATCATCGTTTATTACATTCTGATCAATTAAATAAATATGTGTCTATTGAGCGATCTTCCAGTAATGGTTACCAAGGTCAAAACACCTTCGAGGTCTCCCAGGAGAAAGCAGAACAAAGAGGTAAGGTTCTTTGATTATTATCATTGTTTTGTTTACATTTTGTGCTTTTCTTGTTTTATGTGTTTATTTAAATGATTCTCAGTTATCAGTGTTTGCTTCTGTTGGATTTTAGAATAAAATATTATAATTTTTAAACGTAATATACAAATTTAAGTAAGCATATAAATCAGAACAGTAGAAATTTCTAGTTTTGAGTCAAAATCTGACAATTCGTGGATAATAAATCTGAAGTTTTTTGGTAATGAAAGAACAATTCTTAATAACTGGAATAAGCTTAAGTTATAAAATAATAGAAAAAGTCAAATAGCTCAACGGTCTGACGTAAAAAATAGTTTCTGCTTTGTTTTCTAATTTTTGTAACATACTGTTCGTGTTAGCCCAATATATCGTGGTATTATTTGCAATTAATATTTTGTCCCCTTTGTTTTGGAGTAAATTTTTGTTTGTCTCAAAACTGGCAGTTTCTCAATAAGTATATAAAAGATTTCACATCTATTATGTCAACAAAACATTTTTGAGTTCAACATTTTAGTTTTACCGTCAATTGTACTTTTGAGCGTTCATATTTTCTACATTTTTTGTGCAAAATAGTATTTTGTTGTTGTTTTCCATCGACAGGTTCACTACTTATACCTACTTGACATTTGAAACAATTTTCAATTATATCAGCTACATTCTAAACAGCTTTCTTGCAATGATTGATGGAATCGACACACGTTTTGAAACATTTGCCTCAATTATGAAACGTTTGTCTTACATTCAAAGTAGTTATTAAGATAAACAATAATTTAAATAGCAGAGACTGACAGTTGAAACATTTTTTAGAGTGGTTAATCTCCCGTTTTTTGTTGTTTTAATTTTAATTTTTGAGTTTGTTAAGTTGTCTAGTTTGTTTTATAAACGTAATCCAGCGGTTTAATATTGTTTTGCGTGTTAGTAATGCAAATTTGTTATTTTCACGCCTACATTTTATCTAAAGATTATGGTGAGCACTGATAGGTATACTTTAGAGAAATGAATTTATTACTAACAGTTTTATTTTGAACCATCTTACACCAACAAAGTTTGCTTTATGCTCGGATTAATCACTAGTTTAGTTTGCCACTGATGAACCCAAATGTGCTGTTAAAATAGTCATTACAATAAAAGTTATGTTGTTAGTTTAAATATCTCTAAAGTTTACTTATTATTCTTTCACTTAGGAGCAAGGGTTAGGTACCTTTCTCTTATTTTTCCAATGAATCTTTTTCTACGTGTCAAATTTGAAACGATATTTTCAAGCTTAAATAAAATATGTAAATTTTTAACCTGCATTCTGTATTTAAAATGCAAGCTTTGTTTGCTTTCTGCTTATGGTTGGCTGTTCGGTTTGTGGCGCCACCTGTCTGAGCTACCTTGCACTATCGCTACCTGTTATTATTGTATCCTGTTTAACCCCTTAGGGAACAAAACAACCCAATGATTCGTGTTAGTGTGCAAAAAACAGTAGGCTTTTATTATAGGCGTCCCACAATACATCACCAATATATTTTTACGCCAGAATGTTAAGGATATATCTAGAATATAAATGTTAAAAATTTTAAACTGCTTTTATAAGTACAATTTGAAGAACCCAATACAGTTTTTTGATCCGACGATCGTTTCACTAACAAAGTTAGCGTCATCAAGGGGATGAGTAAACACAGTTTTTATTTATTTCACCGTTTCTTAACTTGCTGCCTCCAAACTTATTTCTACATATCTCAAAGAGAGTGCAAATTAAAAAAATAAAAGCAGTTCAACGAGTGAAGATTGGAACCTGTGATGAGCACTGATAAGTATAATTTGGGGAACCCAATTCATCACAATACAGTTTTTTGACCCGACTAACTTTGTTAGCGAAACGATTCACGGGTCAAAAAACTGTATTGTCATGAATTGGATTCTCCAAATAGTACTTATCAGTGCTCATCACAGGTTCCAATCACTCATTGAACTGCTTTTATTATGTGTTTTGCACTCTTTTTGAGATATGTAGAAATAAGTTCGGAAGCAGCAAGTTTATAAACGGTGAAATAAATATTTGCCATTAGGGGAACAGGTAATTAGGGAGGAGGCTGTTCATTCTGTTTTCCATAGCTCCTAGAGGGCGCTACTTGTACTTTGAAATCACAATTTTTTTTTTATTTTGTTTGTGGAAATTTTAGTAAAAATATCTGTCAAGCAAAAATCTGCAAATTTATGGTATACTAGCTGATTACCCCAATCCCCTATTTGACAGGAAAAATCTATATATTATTGTTTATGGTTTACTGGCAAAAATGATGCATCATGCTAATACAAAAATCCTGGACGCAGCAGTGCGTTATGGTAGTGAATTTTCATAGAAATGATCTGGCACAAAATATTTTATTATAACTTTTTTTTCTTGTAACATAGAAATCTAAATTTTGGTGTGTAGTTTACTTTTTATATTCTAAACCAACCTACCAAATTTGGTTATCATAACTTTTTTATTTTTTGAGATATAATTTTTTTCAAATGAAAACTCAAAATTTTCCCGGAAAACCTCATCCGATTTTCCCGACTAACGAACTTATTCAAGCCATTTACAAAAGGATGGTAAATGCCAGATTTTATCAAAATCGGCCCATTATTTCTTGAGTTATCGGTGTGATATATATATATATATATATATATATATATATATATATATATATATATATATATATATATATATATATCACACCCATAACTCAAAACATAATGGGCCGATTTTGATAAAATTACGTACCTTCCTTTTGTAAATGGCTTGGATAAGTTCGTTAGTCAGGAAAATCGGACAAAAGGAAGGTAAATGCCAAATTTTATCAAAATCGGCCCATTATTTTTTGAGTTATCGGTGTGATATATATATATATATATATATATATATATATATATATATATATATATATATATATATATATATATATATATATATATATATAAACATATAAAAAATTCTGGACGCAGCGTTATGGTAGTGAATTTTCATAAAAATCTTTTTAATAACAAATATGTGTGTTTTTTTAAGAAAGCAGGCATCAAATTTGGTTACCAGTATAACCTATATAGTAAAAACAATGTGCCATGTTCCATTAAAATAACTTTATTGTGTGAAAATGTACAAAATTTTCCAAGAGTAAACTTAAAATGTTCCCGAAAAAACACGTTTCTTAGTCAACCTTATAGATTAATAGCAAATTGTGCTGTTCAAATATGAAACATTTGATCAAAATTCGCTACCATAACGCACTTGCTGCGTCCAGAATTTATTTTCTTACAAACATGCATTATATTTCGATGGAAAATGCAAAAATGCAATAACATAAGACGTGTTTGATTAAAAACAGGAAATTTGTATCACCAACGACTTATGGGCCAGCCTGTGATTGCAGAAATATTATTTTAAGATGTAGCTCAAGACACCCTATAATTAATATACACAAATTTTCTTCATATCTTATATAATAACGGATATATTGAGCTTTAGAATTTTTTTACGAAAATTCGACTAAAATTATATACCATTAATTAGTTTGGTCTTGTACAAAATTGATAATTTTGGAAACAATATGGTATGTGTAGATTGAGTTATAGTTGCGATGGTGTTTTGAAGTGGTTCAGATCTATGATAAATAAAGGCAATGGGTGAAGCATTAGGTGGAAGAAATGAAAGTGAAGAGAATTTTTTTTTCCTGGCTTGTCAAAATCTGAAGTTTGCCGAATTTGGTATATAATTGTCACATTCCTTTAGATGTAACTTTTAAAATTATGCAAATGTACACCACAAGTCCTAGACTTATTGTATTGGCATGCTGTATGATTTTTACCAATAAATAAATAATAATAATAATAAATAATAATAGCTAAGGCTACTGCCAAGCATCAGAGAAAGGGTCTATTTGAAATGAATTTTCTGCAAATATTTTAGTAAAATGAAGGACAATGACGGTTGAAACTAAGACTTTAGGGTTTGTAAAACATCCTTCTTGAGACATTTTATTTCTATAGCCCGTATTAGATTTAAGTTATTTGCCTAGATGTTGCCAATTTTGACATTTTAAATCGCCACTTTGACGTTTTGAGGAAAACCCCAATTTTTTTAAATGCCTATAACTTTTTTGTCTTTTGATCTAAATAGCTAAATTTTGGTAGGTAACTTACCTATAAGGATGTAAACCTGCGTACCAAATTTGGTTGCCCTTACTTTGTTAATTCCGGAGATATAAATTTTTTTCGAAAGAAAACACAAAATTTTCCGGGAAAACCTGGGCATATTTTCCTGACTAACGAACTCATCCAAGCCATTTGCAAAAGGAATTTTTTCACCAAATTTGATCAAAATCGGCCCATTATTTTTTGAGTTATCGGTGTGATACATATATATATATATATATATATATATATATATATATATATATATATATATATATATATATATATATATATATATATATATATATATATATATATATATATATATATATATATATATAAACATATAAAAATTGAAACTGACCCCGGATATGTTTTCTGGGGCGCCTAATTAGCGCTCATTTGAAGAAATTTTTTCAAAATTCAAAAGTCGGGATCTCGTTATTAGTGAATTTTTTTAAAGAAAATTCACTAAAAATGAAACAGATATTGGTTCTAGGGGTCCCAGTTCGCGCTCATTTGCAAAAAATTTTTTAAAATTCAAAAGTAGCGATCTCCTCATTAGTGAATTTTTGTTACGAAAATTCACTAAAAAGTATATGGCTTGTGCTGCATTCCTACACAATTTATAAGGTTACATCCAAATTTATTTGACACTCTTAGACAAGATTAAGAAAGCATCAAATTCTATCACCTTCTAATGCTTCAACATTTATCTTTATTATTATCATAAATCTCTAACGGTATTGAGGTTAATAGTTTAAAATGTACAAAAGACTAAAGAATCTATTTGCCACTTCAAACATTAAGACCCCGTCGCACATCTCTTTAAGGGTTTCTAACAAATACGATACCATTAATCATTTATTATGAAGAGTATTTCTATTAAGTTTCATGTTACTAGCCACATGGTATCCAATTTATTCATACAAACATTTATCCGCTATTTTATTTTACACCCTTATGAGTTGATTTTCTATACCTATTTAAATTTCATTATGTGGAGCTCTTAACCTAAATAGAGATTTTTACGTCTCCAGCTTCAAAAACATAGATACTCATATAATTTTCCAACCCCTATTTTACCCATTCGGGGTGGAATTTCGACATATAAACTACCCTGTGTAGTAACACAAGTCATGGTCAATCTGTTTGTCAAGTTTCATCCAAAGACGTTTAGTCGTTTTGTGTGAGACTAGTTGACAAACATCGCTTCCATAACGCACTTGCTGCGTCCAGACTTTTAAGTGAATTTTCGTAGAAAAAATTCACTAATGGGGAGATCCCGACTTTTGAATTTTGAAAAAATTTTTGCAAATGAGCGCGAACTAGGACCCCTAGAACCCATATCCGGGGTCAGTTTCAATTTTTATATGTTTATATATATATATATATATATATATATATATATATATATATATATATATATATATATATATATATATATATATATATATATATATATATATATATATATATATATATATATATATATATATATATATATATATATATATATATATATATATATATATATATATATATATGTATCACACCGATAACTCAAAAAATAATGGACCGATTTTGATAAAATTTGGCATGTACGTTTCTTGTGTAACTAGCTTGGATAAGTTCGTTAGTCAGGAAAATCGGACGAGGTTTTCCGGGAAAATTTTGAGTTCTCATTAGAAAAAAATTCTTATCTCAAAAAGTAATAAGCCGATTTTAATAAAATTTGGCATGTACCTTCCTTTTGTAAATGGCCTTGATACGTTTGTTAGTCAGAAAAATCAGACGAGGTTTTCCGGGAAAAATTTACCCATTCGGGGTGGAATTTCGACATATAAACTACCCTGTGTAGTAACACAAGTCATGGTCAATCTGTTTGTCAAGTTTCATCCAAAGACGTTTAGTCGTTTTGTGTGAGACTAGTTGACAAACATCGCTTCCATAACGCACTTGCTGCGTCCAGACTTTTAAGTGAATTTTCGTAGAAAAAATTCACTAATGGGGAGATCCCGACTTTTGAATTTTGAAAAAATTTTTGCAAATGAGCGCGAACTAGGACCCCTAGAACCCATATCCGGGGTCAATTTCAATTTTTATATGTTTATATATATATATATATATATATATATATATATATATATATATATATATATATATATATATATATATATATATATATATATATATATATATATATATATATATATATATATGTATCACACCGATAACTCAAAAAATAATGGACCGATTTATAAAATTTGGCATGTACGTTTCTTGTGTAACTAGCTTGGATAAGTTCGTTAGTCAGGAAAATCGGACGAGGTTTTCCGGGAAAATTTTGAGTTCTCATTAGAAAAAAATTCTTATCTCAAAAAGTAATAAGCCGATTTTAATAAAATTTGGCATGTACCTTCCTTTTGTAAATGGCCTTGATACGTTTGTTAGTCAGAAAAATCAGACGAGGTTTTCCGGGAAAAATTTACCCATTCGGGGTGGAATTTCGACATATAAACTACCCTGTGTAGTAACACAAGTCATGGTCAATCTGTTTGTCAAGTTTCATCCAAAGACGTTTAGTCGTTTTGTGTGAGACTAGTTGACAAACATCGCTTCCATAACGCACTTGCTGCGTCCAGACTTTTAAGTGAATTTTCGTAGAAAAAATTCACTAATGGGGAGATCCCGACTTTTGAATTTTGAAAAAATTTTTGCAAATGAGCGCGAACTAGGACCCCTAGAACCCATATCCGGGGTCAATTTCAATTTTTATATGTTTATATATATATATATATATATATATATATATATATATATATATATATATATATATATATATATATATATATATATATATATATATATGTATCACACCGATAACTCAAAAAATAATGGACCGATTTTGATAAAATTTGGCATGTACGTTTCTTGTGTAACTAGCTTGGATAAGTTCGTTAGTCAGGAAAATCGGACGAGGTTTTCCGGGAAAATTTTGAGTTCTCATTAGAAAAAAATTCTTATCTCAAAAAGTAATAAGCCGATTTTAATAAAATTTGGCATGTACCTTCCTTTTGTAAATGGCCTTGATACGTTTGTTAGTCAGAAAAATCAGACGAGGTTTTCCGGGAAAAATTTACCCATTCGGGGTGGAATTTCGACATATAAACTACCCTGTGTAGTAACACAAGTCATGGTCAATCTGTTTGTCAAGTTTCATCCAAAGACGTTTAGTCGTTTTGTGTGAGACTAGTTGACAAACATCGCTTCCATAACGCACTTGCTGCGTCCAGACTTTTAAGTGAATTTTCGTAGAAAAAATTCACTAATGGGGAGATCCCGACTTTTGAATTTTGAAAAAATTTTTGCAAATGAGCGCGAACTAGGACCCCTAGAACCCATATCCGGGGTCAATTTCAATTTTTATATGTTTATATATATATATATATATATATATATATATATATATATATATATATATATATATATATATATATATATATATATATGTATCACACCGATAACTCAAAAAATAATGGACCGATTTTGATAAAATTTGGCATGTACGTTTCTTGTGTAACTAGCTTGGATAAGTTCGTTAGTCAGGAAAATCGGACGAGGTTTTCCGGGAAAATTTTGAGTTCTCATTAGAAAAAAATTCTTATCTCAAAAAGTAATAAGCCGATTTTAATAAAATTTGGCATGTACCTTCCTTTTGTAAATGGCCTTGATACGTTTGTTAGTCAGAAAAATCAGACGAGGTTTTCCGGGAAAAATTTACCCATTCGGGGTGGAATTTCGACATATAAACTACCCTGTGTAGTAACACAAGTCATGGTCAATCTGTTTGTCAAGTTTCATCCAAAGACGTTTAGTCGTTTTGTGTGAGATTAGTTGACAAACATCGCTTCCATAACGCACTTGCTGCGTCCAGACTTTTTAGTGAATTTTCTTTAAAAAAATTCACTAATGAGGAGATCTCGACTTTCGAATTTTGAAAAAATTTCTTCAAATGAGCGCTATTTAGGACCCCCGGAACCCAAATCCGAGGTTAGTTTCAGACTTTATGGACCGATTTTGATAAAATTTGGCACATACCTTCCTTTCGCAAGTCGCTTGGATAAGTTCGTTAGCCAGGAAAATCCACCGAGGTTTTCCCGGAAAATTTTGTGTTTTCTTTCGAAAAAAATCGAAAAAAAATTATATATCCAAAATTAACAAAGTAAGGACAACCAAATTTCATACGCGGGTTTATGTCATTAAAGGCAAGTTACTTACAAAAATTTAGCTCCGTAGGTTAAATGACAAAAAAGTTACAGGCATTCAAAGAAAAATAAATTTGGGTTCTCCTCAAAACGTCAAAATCGCGATTTTAAACGTCAAAATTGGTGAGTACCTTCCTTTTGCAAGTGGCTTGGATATGTTCGTTACCCAGGAAAATCCGACGAGGTTTTCCCTGAAAATTTTGTGTTTTCTTTCGAAAAAAATTTATATCTCCAAAATTAACAAAGTAAGGGCAACCAAATTTTATACGCGGGTTTATATCATTATAAGCAAGTTACCTACAAAAATTTAGCTCTGTAGGTCAAAATACAAAAAAGTTATAGGCATTTAAACAAAAATAAATTGGGGGTTTTCACAAAACGTCAAAGTTGCGATTTAAACGTCAAAATTGGCAACATTTAGGAAAAGAACTTGAATCTAATACGGACTATGGAAATAAAATGTCTCAAGAAGAATGTTTTACAAACCCTGAAGTCTTAGTTTCAACCGTCATTGTCCTTCATTATAATAAAATGTTTCCAGAAAATTCATTTCAAATAGACCCTTTCTCTGATGCTTGGCAGTAGCCTTAGCTATAGAGTTTATCGTTAATAGTATATAATTTTTGTAGAATTTTCGTAAAAAAAATCAATAAAGCTCAATATATCTGTTATTATACCAGATATGAAAAAAACTTGTATATATTAATTATAGGGTGTCTTAAACTACATCTTAAAAAATTATTTCTACAAACACAGGGTGGCCCATAAGTCGTTGGTGATACAAATTTTCTTTTTTTTTTAATCAAACACGCCTTATGTTATTGCATTTTCCATCGAAATATAATGCATGTTTGTAAGAACAAAAATTCTGGACGCAGTAAGTACGTTATGGTAGCGAATTTTGATCAAATGCTTAATATTTGAATAGCTCAATTTGCTATTAACCTATAAGGTTGACCAAAAAACTAGTTTTTTCGGGAACACTTTAAGTTTACTTTCGGAAATTTTTTTACATTTTCAAACAATAAAGTTATTTTGATGAAACATGGCACATTGTTTTTACTATATAGATTATACTGGTAACCAAATTTGATGCCTGCTTTCTTAAAAAAAAACACATTATTGCTAATAAAAAATAGTTTTATGAAAATTCACTACCATAACGCACTTGCTGCGTCCCGAGATTTTTTTGCATTAACAACTTGTTACATGCCTTAGTGAAAATAGTTTAATGTTTATCCCCTGTTCCTTGAGTTTGTCGATTTTAATTTGTTGATGGCATTTGAATTGGTAGCTTGATACATGTCTTAGTGAAAACAATTTAAAGTTTAACCCTTCATCTGTGAGTTTGTCGTTTTTTTAATTTGTTAATGTAAATTTTCAGCTGTCAAGGCCAAGACTGTCCAGAAAGATAGTGCCAAACGCTCGAGTAAATTTAAACAATTACTGGGCCAAATTTGAAGAAGCCAACTCTGCTAGCTGCCCCATTATCGAAACTACAGTCAAAATAACAGCAATCCAAAACCACTCGTCTACCATATTGGAAAATGCCATTAACGAGAACAGGATCAATGAAATTCTGGTGGAACTAGGTAACATATAAATGAATTTATGGACAAAGACTGATTTTAGTAGCTTTACGTTAAGAAGAAAAATGTCTTCCACATATTTAGTTTATAAATACTTTTAGATAAATATTTTAGCTTTACCTCTTAATTTCGACCATAAAATAAGGGTGTATTTTGTATCTGAATTCGAAACAATTATTTTCCACAAAAAAAAGATTGAAGAGCATCTTCTCAAATTTAAAGTTTAGTTTGCTGACAACTTTGCTTTGCCTAATCCACAATACTAAAACAATGTTTCACTATAACTGTTTTATCTCTCAAATTTCTCTTTATCTGCGTGGATCGCTGCGGTGGTAGCTGCGGTGGACCCTCTTCAGGAAGGGGAGAGCCCGCCTCAGTTCCACCGGGCGCGCCTGGCGGGCGGCATCCTCTGTATAACCAAATATATTACTACATAGATCAGCAGGATTTTGAGAGAGGAACGAATCTTAAACCTCTAACTATATACCTATGTCTAAATAAGTGAATTTTATAAACATTTCGATAATCAGCTAAATTTAGTTTGAATAACTCTTAAATATTGTTCTGGACGTTTTAATTTCACCTTAATACAAATTTAATTTCAGTTTCATTATATTTTCTTTTGGTTATCGGTTTCTTGGTTGGTTTTGATCACCAAGGCCGAATTTACACAATACGTTAGGGATACAGCTACGTTGCCTAAAATCGTCACCAAAACCTCTACCATGTACTGCATCAACAATTTTAATTGTGGAATCTTTAATATTTCATTTTTTTTACGACATAACGCTACATTTGCCCATAGATCAGTTAACCACACTGTAGCCCTGATCGGAAATCGACCCTATTGCAAATTAATCAAAAATCCTACACTACGGTGGATTTCAGAAATTTCTAACTTTGTTTTCAAAATATAACTTTGGTCAATCTCGCATGAAAACTTACTATTTTGTAATGTTTTATCTTTGATTTTGAATCATTTTAAAATATTAACCACATCATAAATTCACCTCTAAAGCACACACAAGTGTTACTCTGATTGTAAATAGCCTTGTAAACGGCCATAAAAACAACCAATCTACGGTGGGTCTCTGAATTAACTAAATTGTTTTTTTTATATATTTTATATATAATATATATATATATATATATATATATATATATATATATATATATATATATATATATATATATATATATATATATATATATATATATATATATATATATTGTCCCGATTTGAAATCGCACCTGGGGCCTATCTGGAAACTGTGACCAAAACCCCTACACTACGGTGGGTCTCGGAAATATATAAATTGTTTTTTTTTTGGTAATATATTTTATGCCATTTCTAACCAAAAATGTCCAATTTCGTGGTGTTTATTTAATTTATTCATTTGGATCACCTAAATTTACATTCGCAACACAGCTCTGGGGAACACACTGTTGCCATGATTGGGAATCGAACCCGGGGCCTCTTGCTTTGTAAACTAAAACACCTACACAGCGATGGGTCTCGGATATATCTAAATTGCTTTACATTAGCATATTTTATTTCTAATCAAATTTTTCAGTTTTGGAATGTTCTGTTTAGTAATTTTGATCACATACAGTTACATTGACACCACAGCTCAGGGGAACTCAGTGTTGCCTTGATAAGGAATTAAACCCGGGATTTCTCGCTGTGTAAACTGTCACAAAACTCCTACACTGCGGTAGGTCTCGAAAATATCTAAATTTTTTAAAAATATATTTTAGCCCATTTTAGTCAAATGTTTCAGTTTTGAGATGATCTTTTATCTATTAGTTGTTTTTTATTTTACTCATTTTGATCACATAACGTCACATTCACGCCACAGCCCAGGGGAACACAGTGTTGCCCTGAATGGGAATCGAATCCGGGATCTCACGCTGTGTAAACTGTCACCAAAACTCTTACACTGCGGTGGGTCTCGGGAATGTTTAAATTCATTTTTTTATTATATTTTAGGCCATTTCTAATCAAAAATCTCAGTTTTGGAATGTTTTATGGCTTCCTTTTTTAATTTCAGTAATTTTTATCACATCAAGTTACATTCACTCCACAGCTCAGGGCAACATAGCGTTGCCCTGATAAAGAAGCGAACCCCGAATCTCCCGCTGTGTAAACTCTGACCGAAACTCCAACACTGCGGTGGGTCTCGGAGAAATCTTTTTTTTTTGAATATATTTTTGGCTATTTCTACTCAAAAAGTTCAATTTTGGAATGATCTTTTATTTCTTTGTTTTCTTTTAAATTTTATTAATTTTGATCACATAAAGTTAAATTCACGCCACAGCCCAGGGGAACAAAGTGTTGCCCTGATTGGGAATCGAACACGGGATCTCTCGCTGTGTAAACTGTCACCAAAACTCCTACACTGCGGTGGGTCTCGGAACTATTTGATTTTTTTTTTTCATATATATTTTAGGTAATTTCTAATAAAAATTTCAGTTTTGGAATGTTTTGCTTCTTTGTTTTTTTAAATTTTAGTAACTTTGATTACATAAAGTCACATTCACGCCACAGCTCAGGGGAACACAGTGTTGCCCTGATTGGAAATCTAACCCGGGGCCTTTCGCCTTGTAAACTGTCACCAAAACTCCTACACTGCGGTGGGTCTCGGAAACATTTTAATTGTTTTTTTTAATATATTTTAGGCCAGTTCTGATCAAAAATTTCAGCTTTGGAATGTTTTGTTTCTTTGTTTTTTTTAATTTTGGTAATTTTGATCACATAAAGTCACATTAACGCCACAGCTCAGGGGAATACAGTGTTGCCCTGATTGGGGATCGAATACGGGATCGCTCGCTGTGTAAACTGTCACCAAAACTCCTACACTGCGGTGGGTCTCGGAAACATTTTAATTGTTTTTTTAAAATATATTTTAGGCCAGTTCTGATCAAAAATTTCAGTTCTGGAATGATTTGTTTCTTTGTTTTTTTTTTATTTTAGTAATTTTGATCACATAAAGTCACATTCACGCCACAGCTCAGGGGAACACAGTGTTTCCCTGATTCGGGATCGAACCCGGGATCTCTCGCTGTGTAAACTGTCACCAAACGTCCTACACTGCGACGGGTCTCGGAAATATCAATGTCAATGTTTTCTTTGTTTTTTTTTAATTTTGGTAATTTTGATCACATAAAGTCACATTAACGCCACAGCTCAGGGGAATACAGTGTTGCCCTGATTGGGAATCGAACCCGGGGCCTTTCGCCTTGTAAACTGTCACCAAAACTCCTACACTGCGGCGGGTCTCAAAAACATTTAAATTGTTTTTTTTTAATGTATTTTAGGCCAGTTTTGATCAAAAATTTCAGTTTTGGAATGATTTGTTTCTTTGTTTTTTTTTATTTTAGTAATTTTGATGACATAAAGTCACATTCACGCCACAGCTCAGGGGAACACAGTGTTTCCCTGATTCGGGATCGAACCCGGGATCTCTCGCTGTGTAAACTGTCACCAAACGTCCTACACTGCGACGGGTCTCGGAAATATCAAGAACAAAAAATTACATATTTTGTGCCATTTCCAATGAAAAATTTCAGTTGTGAGATGCTTTGTTTGTCTGTTTTTTTATTTTAGTAATTTTGATCACATAAAGTCACATTAACGCCACAGCTCAGGGGAACACAGCGTTGCCCTGATTGGGAATCGAACCCGGGGCCTTTCGCCTTGTAAACTGTCACCAAAACTCCTACACTGCGGTGGGTCTCGGAAACATTTAAATTGTTTTTTTTATTAATATATTTTAGGCCAGTTCTGATCAAAAATTTCAGTTTTCGAATGTTTTGTTTCTTTGTTTTTTTTTTAATTTTGGTAATTTTGATCACATAAAGTCACATTAACGCCACAGCTCAGGGGAACACAGTGTTGCCCCGATTAGGAATCGAACCCGGGGCCTTTCGCCTTGTAAACTGTCACCAAAACTCCTACACTGCGACGGGTCTCGGAAATATCAAAAAATAAATTAACATATTTTAGGCCATTTCTAATGAAAAATTTCAGTTTTGAGATGTTTTGTTTCTGTGTTTTTATATTTTAGTAATTTTGATCACATAAAGTCACATTCACGCCACAGCTCAGGGGAACACAGTGTTGCCCTGATTGGGATTCGAACCCGGGGCCTTTCGCCTTGTAAACTGTCACCAAAACTCCTTCACTGCGGTGGGTCTCGGAAACATTTAAATTGTTTTTTTTTTAAATATATTTTAGGCCAGTTTTGATCAAAAATTTCAGATTTGGAATGTTTTGTTTCTTTGTTTTTTTTTAATTTTGGTAATTTTGATCACATAAAGTCACATTAACGCCACAGCTCAGGGGAATACAGTGTTGCCCTGATTGGGAATCGAACCCGGGGCCTTTCGCCTTGTAAACTGTCACCAAAACTCCTACACTGCGGCGGGTCTCAGAAACATTTAAATTGTTTTTTTTAATGTATTTTAGACCAGTTTTGATCAAAAATTTCAGTTTTGGAATGATTTGTTTCTTTGTTTTTTTTTTATTTTAGTAATTTTGATGACATAAAGTCACATTCACGCCACAGCTCAGGGGAACACAGTGTTTCCCTGATTCGGGATCGAACCCGGGATCTCTCGCTGTGTAAACTGTTACCAAACGTCCTACACTGCGACGGGTCTCGGAAATATCAAGAACAAAAAATTACATATTTTGTGCCATTTCTAATGAAAAATTTCAGTTTTGAGATGTTTTGTTTGTCTGTTTTTTTATTTTAGTAATTTTGATCACATAAAGTCACATTAACGCCACAGCTCAGGGGAACACAGTGTTGCCCTGATTGGGAATCGAACCCGGGGCCTTTCGCCTTGTAAACTGTCACCAAAACTCCTACACTGCGGTGGGTCTCGGAAACATTTAAATTGTTTTTTTTTATTAATATATTTTAGGCCAGTTCTGATCAAAAATTTCAGTTTTCGAATGTTTTGTTTCTTTGTTTTTTTTAGTTTTGGTAATTTTGATCACATAGTCACATTCACGCCACAGCTCAGGGGAACACAGTGTTGCCCTGATTGGGAATCGAACCCGGGGCCCTTCGCCTTGTAAACTGTCACCAAAACTCCTACCCTGCGACGGGTCTCGGAAATATCAAAAAGAAATTAACATATTTTAGGCCATTTCTAATGAAAAATTTCAGTTTTGAGATGTTTTGTTTCTGTGTTTTTTTTTTTTAGTAATTTTGATCACATAAAGTCACATTCACGCCACAGCTCAGGGGAACACAGTGTTGCCCTCATTGGGGATCGAACACGGGATCGCTCGCTGTGTAAACTGTCACCAAGCGTCCTACACTGCGACGGGTCTCGGAAATATCAAAAAAAAATTAACATATTTTAGGCCATTTCTAATGAAAAATTTCAGTTTTGAGATGTTTTGTTTCTGTTTTTATTTATTTTAGTAATTTTGATCACATAAAGTCACATTCACGCCACAGCTCAGGGGAACACAGTGTTGCCCTGATTAGGAATCGAACCCGGGGCCTTTCGCCTTGTAAACTGTCACCAAAACTCCTACACTGCGGTGGGTCTCGGAAACATTTAAATTGTTTTTTTTTTATTAATATATTTTAGGCCAGTTGTGATCAAAAATTTCAGCTTTGAAATGTTTTGTTTCTTTGTTTTTTTTTTTTAATTTTGGTAATTTTGATCACATAAAGTCACATTAACGCCACAGCTCAGGGGAACACAGTGTTGCCCTGATTAGGAATCGAACCCGGGGCCTTTCGCCTTGTAAACTGTCACCAAAACTCCTACACTGCGACGGGTCTCGGAAATATCAAAAAATAAATTAACATATTTTAGGCCATTTCTAATGAAAAATTTCAGTTTTGAGATGTTTTGTTTCTGTGTTTTTATATTTTAGTAATTTTGATCACATAAAGTCACATTCATGCCACAGCTCAGGGGAACACAATGTTTCCCTGATTGGGGATCGAACACGGGATCGCTCGCTGTGTAAACTGTCACCAAACGTCCTACACTGCGGTGGGTCTCGGAAATATCAAAAAAAAAATTAACATATTTTAGGCCATTTCTAATGAAAAATTTCAGTTTTGAGATGTTTTGTTTCTGTTTTTTTTTTATAGTAATTTTAATCACATAAAGTCACATAAAGTCACATTCACGCCACAGCTCATGGGAACACAGTGTTGCCCTGATTGAGAATCGAACCCGGGGCCTTTCGCCTTGTAAACTGTCACCAAAACTCCTACACTGCGGTGGGTCTCGGAAACATTTAAATTGTTTTTTTTTTAAATATATTTTAGGCCAGTTGTGATCAAAAATTTCAGCTTTGGAATGTTTTGTTTCTTTGTTTTTTTTTTAATTTTGGTAACTTTGATCACATAAAGTCACATTCACGCCACAGCTCAGGGGAACACAGTGTTGCCCTGATTAGGAATCGAACCCGGGGCCTTTCGCCTTGTAAACTGTCACCAAAACTCCTACACTGCGGTGGGTCTCGGAAACATTTAAATTGTTTTTTTTTAAAATGTATTTTAGGCCAGTTTTGATCAAAAATTTCAGTTTTGGAATGATTAGTTTCTTTGTTTTTTTTTATTTTAGTAATTTTGATCACGTAAAGTTACATTCACGCCACAGCTCAGGGGAACACATTGTTTCCCTGATTGAGGATCGAACCCGGGATCTCTCGCTGTGTAAACTGTCACCAAACGGCTTACACTGCGACGGGTCTCGGAAATATCAACAACAAAAAATTACATATTTTGGGCCATTTCTAATGAAAAATTTCAGTTTTGAGATGTTTTGTTTGTCTGTTTTTTTATTTTAGTAATTTTGATCACATAAAGTCACATTAACGCCACAGCTCAGGGGAACACAGTGTTGCCCTGATTGGGAATCAAACCCGGGGCCTTTCGCCTTGTAAACTGTCACCAAAACTCCTACACTGCGGTGGGTCTCGGAAACATTTAAATTGTTTTTTTTTTTAAATATATTTTAGGCCAGTTCTGATCAAAAATTTGAGTTTTCGAATGTTTTGTTTCTTTGTTTTTTTTTTAAATTTTGGTAATTTTGATCACATAAAGTCACATTAACGCCACAGCTCAGGGGAACACAGTGTTGCCCTGATTGGGAATCGAACCCGGGGCCTTTCGCCTTGTAAACTGTCACCAAAACTCCTACCCTGCGACGGGTCTCGGAAATATCAAAAAATAAATTAACATATTTTAGGCCATTTCTAATGAAAAATTTCAGTTTTGAGATGTTTTGTTTCTGCGTTTTTTTTTATAGTAATTTTGATCACACAAAGTCACATTCACGCCACAGCTCAGGGGAACACAGTGTTGCCCTCATTGGGGATCGAACACGGGATCGCTCGCTGTGTAAACTGTCACCAAGCGTCCTACACTGCGACGGGTCTCGGAAATATCAAAAAAAAATTAACATATTTTAGGCCATTTCTAATGAAAATTTTCAGTTTTGAGATGTTTTGTTTCTGTTTTTATTTATTTTAGTAATTTTGATCACATAAAGTCACATTCACGCCACAGCTCAGGGGAACACAGTGTTGCTTGCCCTGATTGGGAATCGAACCCGGAGCCTTTCGCCTTGTAAACTGTCACCAAAACTCCTACACTGCGGTGGGTCTCGGAAACATTTAAATTGTTTTTTTTTATTAATATATTTTAGGCCAGTTGTGATCAAAAATTTCAGCTTTGGAATGTTTTGTTTCTTTGTTTTTTTTTAATTTTGGTAATTTTGATCACATAAAGTCACATTAACGCCACAGCTCAGGGGAATACAGTGTTGCCCTGATTGGGAATCGAACCCGGGGCCTTTCGCCTTGTAAACTGTCACCAAAACTCCTACACTGCGGCGGGTCTCAGAAACATTTAAATTGTTTTTTTTAAATGTATTTTAGGCCAGTTTTGATCAAAAATTTCAGTTTTGGAATGATTTGTTTCTTTGTTTTTTTTTATTTTAGTAATTTTGATGACATAAAGTCACATTCACGCCACAGCTCAGGGGAACACAGTGTTTCCCTGATTCGGGATCGAACCCGGGATCTCTCGCTGTGTAAACTGTCACCAAACGTCCTACACTGCGACGGGTCTCGGAAATATCAAGAACAAAAAATTACATATTTTGTGCCATTTCCAATGAAAAATTTCAGTTGTGAGATGCTTTGTTTGTCTGTTTTTTTATTTTAGTAATTTTGATCACATAAAGTCACATTAACGCCACAGCTCAGGGGAACACAGCGTTGCCCTGATTGGGAATCGAACCCGGGGCCTTTCGCCTTGTAAACTGTCACCAAAACTCCTACACTGCGGTGGGTCTCGGAAACATTTAAATTGTTTTTTTTATTAATATATTTTAGGCCAGTTCTGATCAAAAATTTCAGTTTTCGAATGTTTTGTTTCTTTGTTTTTTTTTTAATTTTGGTAATTTTGATCACATAAAGTCACATTAACGCCACAGCTCAGGGGAACACAGTGTTGCCCTGATTAGGAATCGAACCCGGGGCCTTTCGCCTTGTAAACTGTCACCAAAACTCCTACACTGCGACGGGTCTCGGAAATATCAAAAAATAAATTAACATATTTTAGGCCATTTCTAATGAAAAATTTCAGTTTTGAGATGTTTTGTTTCTGTGTTTTTATATTTTAGTAATTTTGATCACATAAAGTCACATTCACGCCACAGCTCAGGGGAACACAGTGTTGCCCTGATTGGGATTCGAACCCGGGGCCTTTCGCCTTGTAAACTGTCACCAAAACTCCTTCACTGCGGTGGGTCTCGGAAACATTTAAATTGTTTTTTTTTTAAATATATTTTAGGCCAGTTTTGATCAAAAATTTCAGATTTGGAATGTTTTGTTTCTTTGTTTTTTTTTAATTTTGGTAATTTTGATCACATAAAGTCACATTAACGCCACAGCTCAGGGGAATACAGTGTTGCCCTGATTGGGAATCGAACCCGGGGCCTTTCGCCTTGTAAACTGTCACCAAAACTCCTACACTGCGGCGGGTCTCAGAAACATTTAAATTGTTTTTTTTAATGTATTTTAGACCAGTTTTGATCAAAAATTTCAGTTTTGGAATGATTTGTTTCTTTGTTTTTTTTTTATTTTAGTAATTTTGATGACATAAAGTCACATTCACGCCACAGCTCAGGGGAACACAGTGTTTCCCTGATTCGGGATCGAACCCGGGATCTCTCGCTGTGTAAACTGTTACCAAACGTCCTACACTGCGACGGGTCTCGGAAATATCAAGAACAAAAAATTACATATTTTGTGCCATTTCTAATGAAAAATTTCAGTTTTGAGATGTTTTGTTTGTCTGTTTTTTTATTTTAGTAATTTTGATCACATAAAGTCACATTAACGCCACAGCTCAGGGGAACACAGTGTTGCCCTGATTGGGAATCGAACCCGGGGCCTTTCGCCTTGTAAACTGTCACCAAAACTCCTACACTGCGGTGGGTCTCGGAAACATTTAAATTGTTTTTTTTTATTAATATATTTTAGGCCAGTTCTGATCAAAAATTTCAGTTTTCGAATGTTTTGTTTCTTTGTTTTTTTTTAGTTTTGGTAATTTTGATCACATAGTCACATTCACGCCACAGCTCAGGGGAACACAGTGTTGCCCTGATTGGGAATCGAACCCGGGGCCCTTCGCCTTGTAAACTGTCACCAAAACTCCTACCCTGCGACGGGTCTCGGAAATATCAAAAAGAAATTAACATATTTTAGGCCATTTCTAATGAAAAATTTCAGTTTTGAGATGTTTTGTTTCTGTGTTTTTTTTTTTTTTAGTAATTTTGATCACATAAAGTCACATTCACGCCACAGCTCAGGGGAACACAGTGTTGCCCTCATTGGGGATCGAACACGGGATCGCTCGCTGTGTAAACTGTCACCAAGCGTCCTACACTGCGACGGGTCTCGGAAATATCAAAAAAAAATTAACATATTTTAGGCCATTTCTAATGAAAAATTTCAGTTTTGAGATGTTTTGTTTCTGTTTTTATTTATTTTAGTAATTTTGATCACATAAAGTCACATTCACGCCACAGCTCAGGGGAACACAGTGTTGCCCTGATTAGGAATCGAACCCGGGGCCTTTCGCCTTGTAAACTGTCACCAAAACTCCTACACTGCGGTGGGTCTCGGAAACATTTAAATTGTTTTTTTTTATTAATATATTTTAGGCCAGTTGTGATCAAAAATTTCAGCTTTGAAATGTTTTGTTTCTTTGTTTTTTTTTTTAATTTTGGTAATTTTGATCACATAAAGTCACATTAACGCCACAGCTCAGGGGAACACAGTGTTGCCCTGATTAGGAATCGAACCCGGGGCCTTTCGCCTTGTAAACTGTCACCAAAACTCCTACACTGCGACGGGTCTCGGAAATATCAAAAAATAAATTAACATATTTTAGGCCATTTCTAATGAAAAATTTCAGTTTTGAGATGTTTTGTTTCTGTGTTTTTATATTTTAGTAATTTTGATCACATAAAGTCACATTCATGCCACAGCTCAGGGGAACACAATGTTTCCCTGATTGGGGATCGAACACGGGATCGCTCGCTGTGTAAACTGTCACCAAACGTCCTACACTGCGGTGGGTCTCGGAAATATCAAAAAAAAAATTAACATATTTTAGGCCATTTCTAATGAAAAATTTCAGTTTTGAGATGTTTTGTTTCTGTTTTTTTTTTATAGTAATTTTAATCACATAAAGTCACGTTCACGCCACAGCTCATGGGAACACAGTGTTGCCCTGATTGAGAATCGAACCCGGGGCCTTTCGCCTTGTAAACTGTCACCAAAACTCCTACACTGCGGTGGGTCTCGGAAACATTTAAATTGTTTTTTTTTTAAATATATTTTAGGCCAGTTGTGATCAAAAATTTCAGCTTTGGAATGTTTTGTTTCTTTGTTTTTTTTTTAATTTTGGTAACTTTGATCACATAAAGTCACATTCACGCCACAGCTCAGGGGAACACAGTGTTGCCCTGATTAGGAATCGAACCCGGGGCCTTTCGCCTTGTAAACTGTCACCAAAACTCCTACACTGCGGTGGGTCTCGGAAACATTTAAATTGTTTTTTTTTTAAATGTATTTTAGGCCAGTTTTGATCAAAAATTTCAGTTTTGGAATGATTAGTTTCTTTGTTTTTTTTTATTTTAGTAATTTTGATCACGTAAAGTTACATTCACGCCACAGCTCAGGGGAACACATTGTTTCCCTGATTGAGGATCGAACCCGGGATCTCTCGCTGTGTAAACTGTCACCAAACGGCTTACACTGCGACGGGTCTCGGAAATATCAACAACAAAAAATTACATATTTTGGGCCATTTCTAATGAAAAATTTCAGTTTTGAGATGTTTTGTTTGTCTGTTTTTTTATTTTAGTAATTTTGATCACATAAAGTCACATTAACGCCACAGCTCAGGGGAACACAGTGTTGCCCTGATTGGGAATCAAACCCGGGGCCTTTCGCCTTGTAAACTGTCACCAAAACTCCTACACTGCGGTGGGTCTCGGAAACATTTAAATTGTTTTTTTTTTAATATATTTTAGGGCAGTTCTGATCAAAAATTTCAGTTTTCGAATGTTTTGTTTCTTTGTTTTTTTATTTTAAATTTTGGTAATTTTGATCACATAAAGTCACATTAACGCCACAGCTCAGGGGAACACAGTGTTGCCCTGATTGGGAATCGAACCCGGGGCCTTTCGCCTTGTAAACTGTCACCAAAACTCCTACACTGCGGTGGGTCTCGGAAACATTTAAATTGTTTTTTTAAATATATTTTAGGCCAGTTCTGATCAAAAATTTCAGTTTTCGAATTTTTTGTTTTTTTGTTTTTTTTTTAAATTTTGGTAATTTTGATCACATAAAGTCACATTCACGCCACAGCTCAGGGGAACACAGTGTTGCCCTCATTGGGGATCGAACACGGGATCGCTCGCTGTGTAAACTGTCACCAAACGTCCTACACTGCGGTAGGTCTCGGAAATATCAAAAAAAAAATTACATATTTTAGGCCATTTCTAATGAAAAATTTCAGTTTTGAGATGTTTTGTTTCTGTTTTTTTTTATAGTAATTTTAAGCACATAAAGTCACATTCACGCCACAGCTCAGGGGAACACAGTGTTGCCCTGATTGGGAATCGAACCCGGGGCCTTTCGCCTTGTAAACTGTCACCAAAACTCCTACACTGCGGTGGGTCTCGGAAACATTTAAATTGTTTTTTTTAATGTATTTTAGGCCAGTTGTGATCAAAAATTTCAGCTTTGGAATGTTTTGTTTCTTTGTTTTTTTTAAATTTTGGTAATTTTGATCACATAAAGTCACATTCACGCCACAGCTCAGGGGAACACAGTGTTGCCCTGATTGGGAATCGAACCCGGGGCCTTTCGCCTTGTAAACTGTCACCAAAACTCCTACACTGCGGTGGGTCTCGGAAACATTTAAATTGTTTTTTTAAAATATATTTTAGGCCAGTTTTGATCAAAAATTTCAGCTTTGGAATGTTTTGTTTCTTTGTTGTTTTTTTTTAATTTTGGTAATTTTGATCACATAAAGTCACATTCACGCCACAGCTCAGGGGAACACAGTGTTGCCCTGATTGGGGATCGAATACGGGATCGCTCGCTGTGTAAACTGTCACCAAACGTCCTACACTGCGACGGGTCTCTGAAATATCAAAAAAAAAGCATATTTTAGGCAACTTCTAATGAAAAATTTCAGTTTTGAGATGTTTTGTTTCTGTTTTTTTATTTTAGTAATTTTGATCACATAAAGTCACATTCTCGCCACAGCTCAGGGAAACACAGTGTTGCCCTGATTGGGAATCGACCCCGGGGCATTTCGCCTTGTAAACTGTCACCAAAACTCCTACACTGCGGTGGGTCTCGGAAACATTTAAATTGTTTTTTTTTTAAATATATTTTAGGCCAGATCTGATCAAAAATTTCAGCTTTGGAATGTTTTGGTTCTTTGTTTTTTTTAAATTATTTTAGTAATTTTGATCACATAAAGTCACATTCACGCCACAGCTCAGGGAAACACAGTGTTGCCCTGATTGGGAATCGAACCCGGGGCCTTTCGCCTTGTAAACTGTCACTAAAACTCCTACACTGCGGTGGGTATCGGAAACATTTAAATTGTTTTTTTAATATATTTTAGGCCAGTTTTGATCAAAAATTTCAGCTTTGGAATGTTTTGTTTCTTTGTTTTTTTTTAATTTTGGTAATTTTGATCACATAAAGTCACATTAACGCCACAGCTCAGGAGAAGACAGTGTTGCCCTGATTGGGAATCGAACCCGGGGCCTTTCGCCTTGTAAACTGTCACCAAAACTCCTACACTGCGGTGGGTATCGGAAACATTTAAATTGTTTTTTTTTAAATATATTTTAGGCCAGTTTTGATCAAAAATTTCAGTTTTGGAATGATTTGTTTCTTTGTTTTTTTTAAATTTTAGTAATTTTGATGACATAAAGTCACATTCACGCCACAGCTCAGGGGAACACAGTGTTTCCCTGATTCGGGATCGAACCCGGGATCTCTCGCTGTGTAAACTGTCACCAAACGTCCTACACTGCGACGGGTCTCGGAAATATCAAGAACAAAAAATTACATATTTTGTGCCATTTCCAATGAAAAATTTCAGTTTTGAGATGTTTTGTTTGTCTGTTTTTTTATTTTAGTAATTTTGATCACATAAAGTCACATTAACGCCACAGCTCAGGGGAACACAGTGTTGCCCTGATTGGGAATCGAACCCGGGGCCTTTCGCCTTGTAAACTGTCACCAAAACTCCTACACTGCGGTGGGTCTCGGAAACATTTAAATTGTTTTTTTTATTAATATATTTTAGGCCAGTTCTGATCAAAAATTTCAGTTTTCGAATGTTTTGTTTCTTTGTTTTTTTTTTAATTTTGGTAATTTTGATCATATAAAATCACATTAACGCCACAGCTCAGGGGAACACAGTGTTGCCCTGATTAGGAATCGAACCCGGGGCCTTTCGCCTTGTAAACTGTCACCAAAACTCCTACACTGCGACGGGTCTCGGAAATATCAAAAAATAAATTAACATATTTTAGGCCATTTCTAATGAAAAATTTCAGTTTTGAGATGTTTTGTTTCTGTGTTTTTATATTTTAGTAATTTTGATCACATAAAGTCACATTCACGCCACAGCTCAGGGGAACACAGTGTTGCCCTGATTGGGAATCGAACCCGGGGCCTTTCGCCTTGTAAACTGTCACCAAAACTCCTTCACTGCGGTGGGTCTCGGAAACATTTAAATTGTTTTTTTTTAAATATATTTTAGGCCAGTTTTGATCAAAAATTTCAGATTTGGAATGTTTTGTTTCTTTGTTTTTTTTTTAATTTTGGTAATTTTGCTCACATAAAGTCACATTAACGCCACAGCTCAGGGGAATACAGTGTTGCCCTGATTGGGAATCGAACCCGGGGCCTTTCGCCTTGTAAACTGTCACCAAAACTCCTACACTGCGGCGGGTCTCAGAAACATTTAAATTGTTTTTTTTAATGTATTTTAGACCAGTTTTGATCAAAAATTTCAGTTTTGGAATGATTTGTTTCTTTGTTTTTTTTTTATTTTAGTAATTTTGATGACATAAAGTCACATTCACGCCACAGCTCAGGGGAACACAGTGTTTCCCTGATTCGGGATCGAACCCGGGATCTCTCGCTGTGTAAACTGTTACCAAACGTCCTACACTGCGACGGGTCTCGGAAATATCAAGAACAAAAAATTACATATTTTGTGCCATTTCTAATGAAAAATTTCAGTTTTGAGATGTTTTGTTTGTCTGTTTTTTTATTTTAGTAATTTTGATCACATAAAGTCACATTAACGCCACAGCTCAGGGGAACACAGTGTTGCCCTGATTGGGAATCGAACCCGGGGCCTTTCGCCTTGTAAACTGTCACCAAAACTCCTACACTGCGGTGGGTCTCGGAAACATTTAAATTGTTTTTTTTTATTAATATATTTTAGGCCAGTTCTGATCAAAAATTTCAGTTTTCGAATGTTTTGTTTCTTTGTTTTTTTTTAGTTTTGGTAATTTTGATCACATAGTCACATTCACGCCACAGCTCAGGGGAACACAGTGTTGCCCTGATTGGGAATCGAACCCGGGGCCCTTCGCCTTGTAAACTGTCACCAAAACTCCTACCCTGCGACGGGTCTCGGAAATATCAAAAAGAAATTAACATATTTTAGGCCATTTCTAATGAAAAATTTCAGTTTTGAGATGTTTTGTTTCTGTGTTTTTTTTTTAGTAATTTTGATCACATAAAGTCACATTCACGCCACAGCTCAGGGGAACACAGTGTTGCCCTCATTGGGGATCGAACACGGGATCGCTCGCTGTGTAAACTGTCACCAAGCGTCCTACACTGCGACGGGTCTCGGAAATATCAAAAAAAAATTAACATATTTTAGGCCATTTCTAATGAAAAATTTCAGTTTTGAGATGTTTTGTTTCTGTTTTTATTTATTTTAGTAATTTTGATCACATAAAGTCACATTCACGCCACAGCTCAGGGGAACACAGTGTTGCCCTGATTAGGAATCGAACCCGGGGCCTTTCGCCTTGTAAACTGTCACCAAAACTCCTACACTGCGGTGGGTCTCGGAAACATTTAAATTGTTTTTTTTTATTAATATATTTTAGGCCAGTTGTGATCAAAAATTTCAGCTTTGAAATGTTTCGTTTCTTTGTTTTTTTTTTTTATTTTGGAAATTTTGATCACATAAAGTCACATTAACGCCACAGCTCAGGGGAACACAGTGTTGCCCTGATTAGGAATCGAACCCGGGGCCTTTCGCCTTGTAAACTGTCACCAAAACTCCTACACTGCGACGGGTCTCGGAAATATCAAAAAATAAATTAACATATTTTAGGCCATTTCTAATAAAAAATTTCAGTTTTGAGATGTTTTGTTTCTGTGTTTTTATATTTTAGTAATTTTGATCACATAAAGTCACATTCATGCCACAGCTCAGGGGAACACAGTGTTTCCCTGATTGGGGATCGAACACGGGATCGCTCGCTGTGTAAACTGTCACCAAACGTCCTACACTGCGGTGGGTCTCGGAAATATCAAAAAAAAAATTAACATATTTTAGGCCATTTCTAATGAAAAATTTCAGTTTTGAGATGTTTTGTTTCTGTTTTTTTTATAGTTATTTTAATCACATAAAGTCACATTCACGCCACAGCTCATGGGAACACAGTGTTGCCCTGATTGAGAATCGAACCCGGGGCCTTTCGCCTTGTAAACTGTCACCAAAACTCCTACACTGCGGTGGGTCTCGGAAACATTTAAATTGTTTTTTTTTAAATATATTTTAGGCCAGTTGTGATCAAAAATTTCAGCTTTGGAATGTTTTGTTTCTTTGTTTTTTTTTTAATTTTGGTAACTTTGATCACATAAAGTCACATTCACGCCACAGCTCAGGGGAACACAGTGTTGCCCTGATTAGGAATCGAACCCGGGGCCTTTCGCCTTGTAAACTGTCACCAAAACTCCTACACTGCGGTGGGTCTCGGAAACATTTAAATTGTTTTTTTTTAAATGTATTTTAGGCCAGTTTTGATCAAAAATTTCAGTTTTGGAATGATTAGTTTCTTTGTTTTTTTTTTATTTTAGTAATTTTGATCACGTAAAGTTACATTCACGCCACAGCTCAGGGGAACACATTGTTTCCCTGATTGAGGATCGAACCCGGGATCTCTCGCTGTGTAAACTGTCACCAAACGGCCTACACTGCGACGGGTCTCGGAAATATCAACAACAAAAAATTACATATTTTGGGCCATTTCTAATGAAAAATTTCAGTTTTGAGATGTTTTGTTTGTCTGTTTTTTTATTTTAGTAATTTTGATCACATAAAGTCACATTAACGCCACAGCTCAGGGGAACACAGTGTTGCCCTGATTGGGAATCAAACCCGGGGCCTTTCGCCTTGTAAACTGTCACCAAAACTCCTACACTGCGGTGGGTCTCGGAAACATTTAAATTGTTTTTTTTTAAATATATTTTAGGGCAGTTCTGATCAAAAATTTCAGTTTTCGAATGTTTTGTTTCTTTGTTTTTTTATTTTAAATTTTGGTAATTTTGATCACATAAAGTCACATTAACGCCACAGCTCAGGGGAACACAGTGTTGCCCTGATTGGGAATCGAACCCGGGGCCTTTCGCCTTGTAAACTGTCACCAAAACTCCTACACTGCGGTGGGTCTCGGAAACATTTAAATTGTTTTTTTAAATATATTTTAGGCCAGTTCTGATCAAAAATTTCAGTTTTCGAATTTTTTGTTTCTTTGTTTTTTTTTAAATTTTGGTAATTTTGATCACATAAAGTCACATTCACGCCACAGCTCAGGGGAACACAGTGTTGCCCTCATTGGGGATCGAACACGGGATCGCTCGCTGTGTAAACTGTCACCAAACGTCCTACACTGCGGTAGGTCTCGGAAATATCAAAAAAAAAATTACATATTTTAGGCCATTTCTAATGAAAAATTTCAGTTTTGAGATGTTTTGTTTCTGTTTTTTTTTTATAGTAATTTTAAGCACATAATGTCACATTCACGCCACAGCTCAGGGGAACACAGTGTTGCCCTGATTGGGAATCGAACCCGAGGCCTTTCGCCTTGTAAACTGTCACCAAAACTCCTACACTGCGGTGGGTCTCGGAAACATTTAAATTGTTTTTTTTTTAATGTATTTTAGGCCAGTTGTGATCAAAAATTTCAGCTTTGGAATGTTTTGTTTCTTTGTTTTTTTTAAATTTTGGTAATTTTGATCACATAAAGTCACATTCACGCCACAGCTCAGGGGAACACAGTGTTGCCCTGTGTAAACTGTCACCAAACGTCCTACACTGCGACGGGTCTCGGAAATATATAAAAAAAATTATCATATTTTAGGCCATTTCTAATTAAAAATTTCAGTTTTGAGATGTTTTGTTTCTGTGTTTTTTTATTTTAGTAATTTTGATCATATAAAGTTACATTCACGCCACAGCTCAGGGGAACACATTGTTTCCCTGATTGAGGATCGAACCCGGGATCTCTCGCTGTGTAAACTGTCACCAAACGGCCTACACTGCGACGGGTCTCGGAAATATCAACAGCAAAAATTACATATTTTGGGCCATTTCTAATGAAAAATTTCAGTTTTGAGATGTTTTGTTTCTTTGTTTTTTATTTTAGTAATTTTGATGACATATAGTCACATTCGCGCCACAGTTCAGGGGAACACAGTGTTGCCCTGATTGGGAATTGAACCCTGGGCCTTCCGCCTTGTAAACTGTCACCAAAACTCCTACCCTGCGGTGGGTCTCGGAAACATTTAAATTGTTTTTTATATGGTTTAGGCCAGTTCTGATTAAAAATTTCGGTTTTGGAAAGTTTTGTTTCTTTGTTTTTTTTTTCTTTTAGTAATTTTGATCACATAAAGTCACATTCACGCCACAGCTCAGGGGAACACAGTGTTCCCTTATTGGGAATCGAACCCGGGGCCTTCCGCCTTGTAAACTGTCAAACAAAACTCTTACCCTGCGGTGAATCTCGGAAACATTTAAATTGTTTTTAATAAGGTTTAGGCCACTTCTGATCAAAAATGTCAGTTTTGGGAATATTTGTTTCTTTGTTTTTTTTTTCTTTTACTAATTTTGATCGCATAAAGTCACATTAACGCCACAGCTCAGGGGAACACAGTGTTACCCTGACTAGGAATCGAAGCCGAGACCACTAGCTGTGTAAGCTGCTACTAAAAGTCCTACACTGCGGTGGGTCTGGGAAATATCTCAATTGTTTTTTTTTTATAAACATTTTCTGCCAATTCGAATCAGACATTGCAGTTTTGGAATGTTTTGTTTCTTTATTTTTTTATTTTACTCATTTTGATCACATAAAGTCACATTAACGCCACAGCTCGGGGGAACACAGTGTTGCCCTGATTGGGAATCGAATCCGGGATCTCACGCTGTGTAAACTGTCACCAAAACACTTACACTACGATGGGTTTCGGAAATATTTCAATTGTTTTTTTTAATATAATTTAGACCATTTCTGATCAAAAATTTCAGTTTTCGATTGTTTTATTTCTTTGTTTTTTTTAATTTTCGTAAGTTTGATCACATAAAGTCAGATTAACGCCACAGCTCAGGGGAACACACATAATTGGGAATCGAACCCGGGATCTCTCGCTGTGTAAACTGTCACCATACCTCCTACACTGCGGTGGGTCTCGGAACTATGTGATTTGTTGTTTTTTTTTTCATATATATATTTTAGGCAATTTCTAATGAAAAATTTCAGTTTTGAGATGTTTTGTTTACTTGTTTTTTTTTACTTTAGTAATTTTGATCACATAAAGTCACATTCACGTCACAGCTCAGGGAAACACAGTGTTGCCCTGATTGGGAATCGAACGCGGGGCCTTTCGCCTTGTAAACTGTCGCCAAAACTCCTACACTGCGATGGGTCTCGGAAACATTTAAATTGTTTTTTTTTTAATATATTTTAGGCCAGTTCTGATCAAAAATTTTAGTTTTGGAATGTTTTGTTCCTTTGTTTTTTTTTATGTTAGTAATTTTGATCACATAAAGTCACATTCACGCCACAGCTCAGGGGAACACAGTGTTGCCCTGATTGGGAATCGAACCCGGGGCCTTTCGCCTTGTAAACTGTCACCAAAACTCCTACACTGCGGTGGGTCATGGAAACATTTAAATTGTTTTTTATATATATTTTAGTCCAGTTCTGATCAAAAATTTCAGTTTTGGAATGTTTTGTTTTTTCTTATTTTGGTAATTTTGATCACATAAAGTCAGATTAACGCCACAGCTCAGGGGAACACAGTGTTGCCCTGATTGGGAAAGTGTTGCCCTGATTGGGAATCGAACCCGGGGCCTCTCGCTTTGTAAACTGTCACCAAAGCTCCTACACTGCGGTGGGTCTCGGAAATATCTCAATTTTTTTTTAATAGATATTTTCTGCCAATTCGAATCAAATATTGCAGTTTTGGAATGTTTTGTTTCTTTGTTTTTATTTTTTTATTTTACCGATTTTGATCACATAAAGTCACATTCACGCCACAGCTCAGGGGAACACAGTGTTGCCCTGATTGGGAATCGAACCCGGGGCCTTTCGCCTTGTAAACTGTCGCCAAAACTCCTACACTGCGATGGGTCTCGGAAACATTTAAATTGTTTTTTTTTTAATATATTTTAGGCCAGTTCTGATCAAAAATTTTAGTTTTGGAATGTTTTGTTTCTTTGTTTTTTTTTATGTTAGTAATTTTGATCACATAAAGTCACATTCACGCCACAGCTCAGGGGAACACAGTGTTGCCCTAATTGGTGATCGAACCCGGGATCTCCGCTGTGTAAACTGTCACCAAACTTCATACACTGCGACGGGTCTCGGAAATATAAAAAAAATTAACATATTTTAGGCCATTTCTAATGAAAAATTTCAGTTTTCGATTGTTTTATTTCTTTGTTTTTTTTATTTTAGTGATTTTGATCACATAAAGTCAGATTAACGCCACAGCTCAGGGGAACACAGTGTTTCCCTGATTGGGAATCGAACTCGGGATCCCTCGCTGTGTAAACTGTCACCATACCTCCTACACTGCGGTGGGTCTCTGAATTATGTGATTTTTTTTCATATATATTTTAGGCATATTCTAATAAAAATTTCAGTTTTGGAATGGTTGGCTTCTTTGTTTCTTTAACTTTAGTCATTTTGGTAACATAAAGTCACATTCACGCCACAGCTCAGGGGAACACAGTATTGCCCTGATTGGGAATCGAATCCGGGATCTCACGCTGTGTAAACTGTCACCAAGACTCTTACACAGCGGTGGGTCTCGGAAATATTTCAATTGTTTTTTTTTTTAATATAGTTTAGGCCATTTCTGATCAAAAATTTCAGTTTTCGATTGTTTTATTTCTTTGTTTTTTTTATTTTAGTAATTTTGATCACATAAAGTCAGATTAACGCCACAGCCTAGGGGAACACAGTGTTGCCCTGATTGGGAATCGATCCCGGGATCTCTCGCTGTGTAAACTGTCACCAAACGTCCTACACTACGACGGGTCTCGGAAATATCAAAAAAAAAATTACATATTTTAGGCCATTTCTAATGAAAAATTTCAGTTTTGAGATGTTTTGTCCCTTTGTTTTTTTTTTAATAATTTTGATCACGTAAAGTTACATTAACGCCACAGCTCAGGGGAACACAGCGTTGCCCTGATTGGGAATCGAACCCGGGGCCTTTCGCCTTGTAAACTGTCTCCAAAACTCCTACACTGCGGTGGGTCTCGGAAACATTTAAACTGGTTTTTTTTATTATATTTTAGGCCAGTTCTAATCAAAAATTTCAGTTTTGGAATGTTTTTTTTTTATTATTATAGTTATTTTGATCACATAAAGTCACATTCACGCCACAGCTCAGGTGAACACAGTGTTGCCCTGATTGGGAATGGAACCCGGGATCTCTCGCTGTCTAAACTCTCACCAAAAGTCCTACAGTGCGGTGTGTCTCGGAAATATCTGATTCACTTTTTTACTTTCAGTTGCATTTCGTTAAAAATGTAGATCTATTTCAGTTTTGTTTTATTTTTATTTTCATTTTTAGTAAATTTTTTTTAAATCACACTTATTGTATTAATATTGTTAATTGCTGTTTCACGGTTTGTTATTTTACGTAATAAAAATTGTTTTTATTAGTTTAGTAAATGTCGTTTCGCTTTCAGTTTTGACGCATAAATGACGAAATTATTTTGTAGTCTTACAAATTTTCTTTCATTCATTGGTTGTCAATCGGAATACATTTCATTGAACCTTCTGCCTGTTCTTGCTATAATTTGATCACATTTCCCATGAAGAATAAACAATTTCATCAAAACTTCATTTGAATAATTATTGCCTTCTATTTTGATTATTTTCAAAACAAATTCTGCTTATATAACGCACAAACGGTTTATTATCGATGCACTGGTTGTCTAATTTTCATAATAACATGTGCCATGACATGACATTTCATACTAATACAAGAGAGGTATCGATGGTGAGACTTTGCAAAAACATTTTCAAATGAGCGCGAACTAGAACCCCTAGAACCCATATCCGGGGTCTGTTTCAATTTTCATATATATATATATATATATATATATATATATATATATATATATATATATATATATATATATATATATATATATATATATATATATATATATATATATATATATATATATATATATATATATATATATATATATATATATATATATATATATATGTGTGTGTGTGTGTGTGTGTATAATGTCCATCCGATAACTCAAAAAATAATTAACCGATTTCACTGAAACTGGGCAAGTGCCTTTCTTTTATTAATGGCTTGGATGTGTTCGTTGGTGAGGAAAATCGAACAGGATTTTCCGGGAAAATTTTGAGTTTCTTTTTGGAAAAATATTTTTTCTCCGAAAATTACCAAGCTGTTTTAATGAAATTTAATGGATGTATTGCCTTGGGAGAGGCCTTACTAAGTAGCAAAATTCAACTTTCTAAGTTTATAGAAAATTAAGATTTTTAAATTTTCTTTCGAAAGAAAATTTTTTCTCCGAAAATTACAAAGGTATTTCAATAAAATTTTGTGGATATCTTGCCTTAGACAAGACCTTACTACGTATCGAAATTAAGCTTTCTAAGTTTTTAGAAAATTGAGTTATTCAAATTTGAAGGATTTAATAAAAATTCACTGCCATAACGCATTTGCTGCGTCCCGAACTTTTTTATGTTTGACATTTACGTGAAGCAGTTTTGGCACTGTCGGCAATCTAGTTGCATTTATCGTTGCAGAGTGTCAGCAAACTTTTTCGAATACATAAATAAATGTTAACAAAGCAGTAAATATAGGTTGTATCCAACAGAAAGATAAATTGTTGATAGTTTTGAATCCTCGTGATATTAAGTTCTTAAGATATATATATAAAATAGCTTGTAATTTCACTTATTTTTATGCTTTGTATATATACATATAAATATATGCTGGTAATATAATACACACAGTTTTGCTCAAGCTTTAATTTAGACAAGAATTTCTGTTGCTATTTTCGTTTGTATAAATTTCTATATAAATATATCTAGAAGATTTCTTAGTTTTTAATAAATATTGATGATCAGACTAGTTTGGTCCAAAATTAAAGGTTAGTTTTTATTTTTCATAAAAGCTATGTGAAAACTGGAACCTGTGATGAGCACTAATAAGTACACTTTGAGAAAACCCAAATCACCACAACACTTATTTCAAAGACCTTACGATCGTTTCGTTGACACAGTCAACATCTTCAGAGGAAGATAAATTCTGAGAATTTAGAATTTATCTTCCTCTGAAGATGTTAACTTTGTCAGCGAAACGATCGTAAGGTCTTTGAAATAAGTGTTGTGGTGATTTGGGTTGCCTCAAAGTGTACTTATTCTCATAAAAGCTTTAACTAGGTTTAGCTGAAAACCTGTCTGTGATATTTGAGCTTTAATCTGTTAGTTTAATTATGACAAAAGCAAAGTCTTAGAAAACTACTGCAGAATTGTTAATCCGATTTTTTGATAGTTTTTTGAGTTTTTGCTATATGAATAGGCCGAATAGTGTCAATTTTTTGTACATACAAACGCATGTTAGTTTAGTTTTTTTATATTTTTTATTTTATTCAATACTTTTGGCTTTTCAGGCACTATCAAAACTAAAATTAGTTTTAATTTGCACATTTAGAATAGTTATTTGCACAAAAGGTAGATGTCGCTGACGTAGCTTTTTGAACATTAGTAATCCTATGTACAGGCTCAGTAAGCTATGTGATAACTGATGTATTTTGATCTTCATTCCAGTGAAAGAAATATTTAATTTTGTATATTATTACTTTTATTATTAATTAATTAAAGTATTGTGTGTATATATAAATCTGTGATATCAGCTTCTCATGATTTCGGTTTGTACATTTACTTGTAAAAATTATTAGATCTAATTTTGTATTAATTTCTATAAATTGTGTTTTATGGTAGTTAATTTTTAATTTAAGTATTTTTTACATGTTGGAGTACATCGCACTTTTAATATTCTTGTTTAATATTTAAGAATTTATCTGTTAATTAAGTTCTTTAAAAATATTGTACTGAATTTACTTTTATATAATAAAATTTGTAAAACATATTTCTTTTTTTATTTCTTGTCCTTTTTTCTACAGTTTATGTTTTTAGTGAATTTTCTTAAAAAAAAATTCACTAATGAGGAGATCCCGACTTTTGAATTTTGAAAAAATTTCTTCAAATGAGCGCTATTTAGGACCCCCGGAACCCAAATCCCAGGTCAGTTTCAGACTTTATACGTTTATATGTATATATATATATATATATATATATATATATAGATATATATATATAGATATATATATGTATATATATATATATATATATATATATATATATATATATATATATATATATATATATATATATATATATTTATGTGTCACACCTATAACTTAAAAAATAATGGACTGATTTTGATAAAACTTGCTGGGTACCTTCCTTTTGCAAGTGGCTTGGATAAGTTCGTTAGTCAGGAAAATCCGCCGAGGTTTTCCCGGAAAATTTTGTGTTTTCTTTCGAAAAAATTTGAAAAAAATTTATATCTCCAAAATTAACAAAGTAAGGGCAACCAAATTTTATACGCGGGTTTACATCATCATAGGCAAGTTACCTACCAAAATTTAGCTCCGTAGGTTAAAGGACAAAAAAGTTACAGGCATTCAAATAAAAATAAATTTGGGTTCTCCTCAAAACGTCAAAATTGGTGTGTACCTTCCTTTCGCAAGTGGCTTGGATAAGTTCGTTAGCCAGGAAAATCCGCAGAGGTTTTCCCGGAAAATTTTGTGTTTTCTTTCGAAAATACGCGGGTTTATATCATTATAGGCAAGTTACCTACCAAAATTTAGCTCTGTAGGTCAAAAGACAAAAAAGTTATAGGCATTTAAACAAAAATAAATTGTTTTTTTTCACAAAACGTCAAAGTTGCGATTTAAACGTCAAAATTGGCAACATTTAGGAAAAGAACTTGAATCTAATACGGGCTATGGAAATAAAATGTCTCAAGAAGAATGTTTTACAAACCCTGAAGTCTTAGTTTCAACCGTCATTGTCCTTCATTTTAATAAAATGTTTCCAGAAAAGTCTTTTCAAATAGACCCTTTCTCTGACGCTTGGCAGTAGTCTTAGCTATAGAGTTTATCGTTAATGGTATATAATTTTTGTAGAATTTTCGTAAAAAAAAATCAATAAAGCTCAATATATCTGTTATTATACAAGATATGAAAAAAATGTATATATTAATTATAGGGTGTCTTGAGCTACATCCTAAAAAATTATTTCTACAATCACAGGATGGCCCATAAGTCGTTGGTGATACAAATTTTCTTTTTTTAAATCAAACACGCCTTATGTTATTGCATTTTTGCATTTTCCATCGAAAACTGTATCCAATTAATGCTAAACTGTATCCAATTAATGCAGGAGTTCCTCAAGGTTCTGCTTTAGCCCCTACTTTGTTTCTTCTTCACATCAATGACCTCCTCTCTAGCACATCCAACCCAGTTCACAGTTACGCGGACGACAGCACCCTCCACTCAAACATACAATATTCTAAGCCTGTCTCTTTAGCCCAATTAGATGAGGATCGCAGACTCATGGAGGGTTCTGTCTCCGTAGACCTCCAAAAAATATTAGACTGGGGAAGTAGAAATCTTGTACAATTCAACCCCACCAAAACTAAGTCTTGCTTTCTTTCTCACAAGAGATACAGCAGCCCTAGACCCATCACAATGAACAACCAAGTTATTCAAAGTAATGAGTCCTTTTCTCTTGTCGGCATTACTGTGGATCGAAATCTTAATTGGCACCAACATGTTACATCAATTGCAGAAGCGGCTGCTAAGAAATTGGGTTTCCTCTTCCGGGCTCGCAAATTCTTTTCACCAACTAATCTCTATACCTTATACACTTCACAAATAAGGCCAAACCTCGAATACTGCTCCCACATCTGGGGTGCAGCTGCCGCTTCTACACTCGCTATCCTGGACTCCATTCAAAAGAGAGCTATACGTCTCATCGGTGACCCTACCCTCACCCAAAGGCTTCCATCCCTTGCCCACCGACGTGCCGTTGGTGACCTCTCTCTCTTTTATAGATATCTGCACGGGCACTGCTCAGAGGAGCTTTCCTCCATAATTCCCCCACCTGCTGCCCCCAGCAGATCTACCAGGGGAACAGAGCGAATGCACCCTTTTAATGTCCAGGTCACCAGACATAGAACATCCTGTTATGCCCGCTCTTTTGTCCCGAGGACTTCCAAGTTGTGGAATTCCTTGCCGGCACATGTTTTTCCTTCTCCTCCGAACCTCCAAACCTTCAAGTCCAGAATTAACAAGCTGCCTCTTTCCTCCTTGTCAACACCCACGGTACGATAGTATTTAGGCTGTAAGCCCTCGTGGTGTGTTGTTGACATAAAAAAAAAAAAAAAAATATAATGCATGTTTGTAAGAAAAATAATTTGGACGCAGTAAGTGCGTTATGGTAGCGAATTTTGATCAAATGCTTAATATTTGAATAACTCAATTTGCTATTAACCTATAAGGTTGACCAAGAAACGAGTTTTTTCGGGAACACTTTAAGTTTACTTTCGGAAATTTTTGTACATTTTCAAACAATAAAGTTATTTTGATGAAACATGGCACATTGTTTTTTCTATATAGATTATACTGGTAAAGAAAGATTTCACACAATGACTTTTTGGGTATGAATGTTTCCATTCTGTTTTTGCCGCGGGGGCGTAGCGGGAAATATAGGCATATGGATATGCTTCGAAATAAGCAAGGACAGTTATTTCGTTATTCGTCATCTCTAGTCACTGGACTGGGATTAACTCTGGGTGCTTTAAAAGTAACAAATTCTAGGAAATTTAACTCAATTCTTCTAAACTTCTTTTCACTCATGGGTGGCAGATTAAGATTTAACTCATTAAACCTTCTACACGTTCTACTAATAATTTGGTTACGTTCTCCATGGATGTAAAATAAATTTAAACAATCTGCATTGGAATAATGATTTTCCATATTAACTGTGAACATTAGTACATTGACATTTATCGAATAATTTAAATTGACAAGATGTAATATAAATTGTTCATCATGGCACACTTGCCTTAACGTTGACGTTCAACCAAAGTATAACGAAAAATTATACTGTGTCATGTTTTTGAATGTCTCTAAATACCTCAAAAACTGTCCTTTTTAGCTATAGGAAATACCCAATATAGGTCGAAAAGTTATCAAAAAAGGAATCGGTTGGAACTGCAAGTTACTGTATGTCCCTTTTAAAATAAGACACTTATTGAAGGCAGAAGTAGTATACTTGAAAGATATGGAATTTAACGCTAAATCAGACGCTGGGGACATGTGGTTACCGTCGTATTAAAAAAACAAAGTTATCTGTGATTGCAAATTTTCAAATTCAAATGTATGTTATAAATCACAGTTATGCTGGAATGGTATTGTTTTTGCAAAAGTACGTAGAAATTTCTACGCTCTATGAGATAGTGAAAACCGTATGTTTCCAACTAGCATGTCTTTAAAGATATCAGAATTTTTCTAAAGCGCTCCAAATGCATTTTTTTCTACAAAATGGCGAATAAATTCGAAACGGTACGAACTTGCCCGAATATGTTGTCATCAAAGTAGCCCTTGAATTAAACGTGTAGTTCAAAAACAAAGAATATACAGGGTGTTCTATTTAAAAAAAAAAAAAGTTTGTGTCGACTTTCGGTTATATCGGAAGTGCAGGCTAATTGAAAATCTTGTAGTTAGAAAGATCAGTATCAAAAACGTGCGGATACCAATTTTCAGAATTTAAAGTCATGTAAAATTCGTAAGTATAATCTAAGTGTAAATGTTGATGATTTTAATGTTTGGCCTGGGATCGTTGAAGTCATTTTGCCACATATAATAATAATAATAATAATATTTTATTGAATTTATTTACGCGAGTGGTCCAAACTGGACCTTTTAAAATAAAATGCCAATTTCTAGAGGAACTAGAAAAACTAGCCCACACATTACGAGCTCGACTTTTGTGAGAAAGCGAATGTCGAAAACCGCACATCCTATATATTGACCAGTTTAGGAGATATAGGGTAGTTTTCAATTTTGTGCACTTTTGGCCCACCCATGTAACATATTTATTTATGAATATTTTGTGCCTGTGAAAACATTCTTTGTTTAAGGATATCCAATGGCGTCCCAAGTTTGTTTTGTAAACAGAATCGTTTTGAAGCTATGAGATAAACTTTTTTTTTCTTATGAACCATGTGTATATTTTTTTTTCTAAATAAAATTGCCTTTCCAAATATATATAATACTTGCTACTTTCTTCTTAAACATTCATTTTATGGTTGATTTTAAAATACTATGGATGGATTTTGTCTAGTGGGCCATGCTTGAAGCTTAACTTTTGTAATTTATTGATTCACTTTTCATAAAAATGTTTTTAATAGCAAATTTGTTTTTAGTGCAAGCTTGAATCAATTTGGTTACCGGTATTACCTATATAATAGAAATAATGTACCATATTTCATCAACATAACTTATTGTTTGAACATGCACAAAGATTTTCCGAAAATAAACTTGAAATGTTTCCGAGAACACTGGTTTCCTAGCCAACTAACCTTAGGTTAATAGCAAATTGAGTTATTGAAATTTTAAAATGCACTTACTGCGTCTCGATTTTTTTTATTTTAAACATGCATCATATTCCGATAAAAAATGTAATAATATATGGGACGTTAGAAAAAAAATTGTAGGTAACACCAACGACTTATAGGCCATCCTGTGATTGCAAAATAATTTTATAGGATGCAGCTCAAGCCACCTTATAATTAACGTATACAATTTTTTCTCGTATCTTGTATAATAACAATTATATTTAGCTTTACCATAGAAATGCGTCACCCTGTATATATGTAAACAGATAAAAATTGAAACCAATCCCAGATATCGATTCTAAAAGGCCTAGTTTGCACTCATTGGAAGAAATCCTTTTAAAATTCAAGAGTCGTGGTCTCCTCATTAACGATTTTTTTTAATGAAAGTTAGCTAAAAATTATAGACCGTTAAACCATAAACTTAACTAAAACTACTGCCAGAGCATCAGACAGAGGGTCTATTTGAAATGAAGTTTCTTGAAATACTTTAGTGAAATGAAGGACAATGATGGTTGAAGCTGAAACTTAAGGGTTTGCAGAACACTCTTCTTGCGATATTTTCTTTACATAACCCGTATTGGTTTCAGGTTCTTTGTCTAAATGTTGCCAATTTTGACGTTTCAAATCGCGACTTTGACGTTCTGAGAAAAAGCAAAATTTCTTCTTCTTTAAATACCTATAGTTTGTGTTTATCAGCGAATTTTCATTAAGAAAAATTCGTTAATAGAGAGTTCACAATGAAAAGATTTTGAAAAAATTTCTTCAGATAAGCGCAAATTTGGGTTCCTAGAACCCAAAACTAAGGTTCGTTAAATTGTTTATATATATATATATATATATATATATATATATATATATATATATATATATATATATATATATATATATATATATATATATATATATATATATATATATATATATATATATATATATATATTTGTGTGTGTGTATCCGAGCGTTAACTCAAAAAATGTTATCAAACTTGGCAAAAATCTTATTTGGGCGAAAACCGAGGTCAAGTTCGTTAATCAGCCTTTATGTTCAAGTTTTTCTGGTGGAAACCTGGTGAAAACGCCATATTCTTGTAGGTATCAGAGTAACTGGAATCCGACTTTACACGTGGCTAGAATTAGTGCAAATAAAAGGTAAGATGCTTACTGGCAATTAGGCCAATGCTGACCCATTTGCTCATCTAAACTAACCTACCCACCACCTTAAGCTCGATCTCAACGACAGAAGTGATTTGAAAAATCATCCGCTGCCGGTGAGTCTCGAACCGTCGTCACCCGAGTCCGAATTGGGACGTTTCAATGGACTTACCAAAACCTATGTTGTATATTTTAAGCAATTTGGTACATAATATTTAGAGTTTTTTTCAAATTAAAAATAGATTGCCAAAGACATGCGTTGAAGCGACTTAGTGGTTAGAGTCCAATGCCTGGCAGACAGAGTAGGTAACTGCCACGTGTAGATTGATTCATACAACAGGTATAAACCATACATCAACGGTAACCAAACTTTCCTACAACAGGTATAAACCATATACATCAACGGTAACCAAACTAAATATATACCAGGCATAAAACATTCTTTTTCGAAATTGTTTTGGGACATAGGTATTGAAAATGCACGATGTATCATAGAATGTTAAGTGACAGCTTTTTGTGAAAAAGGATGACATGAATCGTATGGTATGGTTGTATCAGTGTAAGTAAATTACAACACGACGCGTGATTTGTTATTTAACGAGAAAGAAAAATCTTGTTTCTTGACAAAAGCTGGAGTTTATAAATCAGCTTGTACACATTGTTACGCAATCTACATAGGTCAAACTTTAGAACTTTTAACACCCGATACAAAGAACATATTTATGCATTTACAAATAACCACGCTGATAAATCTGCATTTGCAAAACATATTATTGATACGGAACATAGACCTACAGTAAATAACCGCATACAACCACAACATTTTTGTAACGACAAACGTAAACTAGACTTCCTGAAGATTTAGAAGTCAAAAAGCATACACACGACAATAGCTGCCTTTTTTTAAATGAGCAAACTAATTTAATGAATTCCCCTTTCTTGGATATTCTTCTTCCTAATTAAATAAGTCATAGAAAATAAATTTAAGTATTTTTTCAAAAAAGTTGTAATAAGATAATGAGTTGATGTATGTCGATACCTTTATTGTATAGAGTCTGCTTTATTATTGTTATTGTTGTTACTGTTATTATAGTTATTACTGTTGTAGGCTAGTTCTATTTTTATGTTAAATATTGACATACATTACGGAGAGATTTTGAAAGCCTCATCCGTCATCTGTGTTTCATTCTATTTTCAATTTTGATTTTTTTTTTGGTCAAAAAATCATAGCATAGCAACATATATTTATTTGTAGTTGTCATGATTTCGTATTAATTCAATTTTTATCTGTCTGAGGATGCTGTCAAGCAGTGAAACTAGTCACAGAAACGTTGAAGTACATCCTAGAACATCTAGAATTCAGAAGGGCCACTTGCTCCAGTTAGCTTACGCGACGGCTACGTCCTTCACCTGCAGAAACGAAACCCAACAGTGAAGCCAGAGAAGTAGTCGCCAAGTTTGTATATAATATTTACTTTAGTTTTTAAAGTAAAACTGTCATTAAACCGGGGTTCTCATTCTCCGGTGCGCACACATTATTTAATTAGTCAGATCCTTTATACGTTTCTAAAAAATTAGCACAAGATTTTAGTGTTTTTACACTCTAATTGAATGAGCTTATCTAGTGTGAATTATCATAAACTTTTAAGGAGATAAATTGTCGTGTAGTCTAACAGACATTTGAAGAATTCTATCCACGTTACCTACAGACGATAATTAAAGACCTCTTAGAGAGAAAACTCAAGTGCAGATCTCTTTAAAAAATCAGCACTTATCATAGTTACCTTAGCAGGTGAGCATCGAAATTACTTGATTACATACTTCTAACATGTCAAAACGAATCATTGAAGACCAATTGGTGTCACGTATTTACCGTCATGGCTAACTACGTTTTATAGTCGATTAAACTACTTCTTTGAACAGAAGAAAACCTAATCAATTATTTTTATGGAAGCGATCCTGTGTGGCATACAACATCTCAATTTATAATTTGTTCGGAAACTGTTGGAACTAGAATAGCAAGACGTCATTAAAATTTATGACAACTCAGATAAGCAGTGGTTGCTTCTCAAATGGGAGGTCTTGTAGGACATTTGGTGCATCGTAATCATTATATTAGTAGATTACCTGGAAAAGAATATGTTATTTATGTAACGTGATTATTTTTTACGAGAAAATGAAGAAGATTAGTTGTGGATAACTATCAGTAAATAAGAATGACTACTACAATAATTATTTCAAAATAGTATTAAACACTTACTGACATTTCCATGAAATTGCTTCTTTGTGGCCATAATAACAAAAAATTTGAATAACTCAACTTTCTCTAAACTTAAAAAGTTGAATTTTGGTACGTAGTAATATCTCTCCTGAGGCAACATATACAGTAAATTTCATTAAAACAGCTTTGTTATTTTCGGAGAAAAAATTTTTTTTCGAAAGCAAACTCAAAATTTTCCCGGAAAACCCTGTTCGATTTTTCTGGCTAACGAACTCATCGAAGCCATTAATAAAAGAAGGGCACTTTGCCAAGTTTCATTGAAATCGGTTAATTATTTTTTGAGTTATCAGACGTATATATATATATATATATATATATATATATATATATATATATATATATATATATATATATATATATATATATATATATATATATATATATATATATATATATATAAATATAAATATATAAAAATTGAAACTGACGCCGGATATAGGTTCTAAGGGGTCCTAGTTCGCACTCATTTGAAAAACTTTTGCAAAGTCTCACCATCGATACCTCTCTATTAGTGAATTTTTTTAAATAAAAATTCACTAAAATGATAGTGATCGAGTAAACAACAAAGTGATTTTTTATCTCCGAAAATTACAAAGCTATTTTGATGAAATTTTGGGAATATGTTGCCTTTTTTTCCCTCAAGGCTCGTCCGCGGCCTTGCCGCCTTGGGAAAGACCTTAATAAATACCAAAATTCAACTTTATAGGTTGATAGAATATTGAGTTTTAAAATTTTAAGCATTTAATGAAAATTCGCTACCATAACGCACTTGCTGCGTCCTGAACCTTTTTTTACATTTTTATAAAGGTTTTCCGTTAGACTAACATATTGTATTAGTTTTACTCACATTATTTATATACTTACAAATTAAAAAAAAATCACTTCCCAATTATTAAAAAAAAATATTTCCAATTGGCTTCTAGAGCACTAGATTTTGCAAAGTTTTACCGACACCCCCCTCCCCCCAACTTCCCGAGATGCACCGCTATCACCGGCTACACGTTCTAAAGTCACCCTAATTAGTATTTGACATTGCACATTTAAAAGACACACTTACCAGGAGCAACGAAAGTATGCCGACTTGGTAAAATGTAGAGAATTAATTTTACTTTATTTTGCTGCCGTCACATTATCGGGTCGCCAACCTATGATTTTAATATCAAATTGTTCACATCTCGGATCAGGATATCAGAAGATGTCTTTTTGTTTAAATAGCATAGCGGATTACCACTGACTAAATAGAGATGGTAAAACTCAATGATAATTATGGTAGTAAGTGTATTCATTGCCTACTTTCGGTGAAATATTTGAGGCTTCCTAAACTAAGATTTAAACCTTGAATACTTAGTTACCTACACTGCCTAAATATAGTAAATAAAACAGACTGCGCAATAATATAAAATCTTCGGTCGCTTAGCAACAACATACTACCTACATCTCATATAAGCGATGTTTACGATTGATAGTCAAAAGCGGCGGCTATTTAAAAAAATAATTGTTTCAAATTTGAATAGCTCCATTTTCTGTAATCCTAGAAAGCTCAATTTTGGTGCATAGTTAGGTCTTTCCCAAAGCAATATGTACACAAAATTTCATCGAAATATCTTTGTAATTTTCGGAGAAAAAATTTTTTAGAATTTTTTTTCGAAAGAAAACTCAAAATTTTTCAGGAAAACCTTGTCCGATTTTCTTGGCTAACGAACTCATCCAAGCTATTAATAAAAGAAAGGAACTTGCCGAGTTTCATCAAAATCGGTGGATTATTTTTGGAGTTAGCGGTTGGATACATAAAAATCGAAACTGACCACAGGATATTGGTTCTAGGGGCCCAAATTCGCGCTCATTTGAAGAAATTTTTGCAAAGTCTCACCATCGATACCTCTCTATTAGTGAATTTTTTTAAATAATTCAAGCTATTTACCCACCTACCAAGATATAATTATCCACAAAAAGCTTTTCGAGGAAACTTCCAGAAATTGTTTTTTAAGAAAATCCGAAATTTTTTTTTGCCTTGACTCATTAAAGATTTTTTATTAATTTGCAAAATTTCACAAACATTTTACAAACGATGATTTCTACGGAAACACAACAATTGCTGCGGAAAAAAAACTGTTTTTTACAAAAAACGTTGCTAAAAGAATACATAAAGTTCAAATTAATTATAGGTATACCTAATCCGTAATCAAGATTAAAAAAAAAAAGAATTGTAGTTTTTTTAAAACTTTTAACATAAATGTGAACCAGTGGAGAAAAATATAAGTGGAAATATACTCATATTCTCATACCACAAGAAATAAGGACATTACTTAAGTCTGCCAGTTTAAAGTTTCATTCTACATTTGTGAAAACAATTTATCAACTAGATGAATTACATACCAAAATTTAGCTCTGTATGTTAAAAGATATAAAAGGTATCGGCATTTAAAGAAAAATTAATTGGGGTTTTCCTCAAAACCTCAAAGTCGCGATTTAAAACGTCAAAATTGGCAACATTTAGGCAAAGAATCTGAAACTAATAGGAGCTTTGGAAAGAAAATGTCTCAAGACGAATATTTTACAAAGCCTGAAGCCTTAGATTCAACCGTCACTGTTCTTCATTTTACCAAAAAATTCATTTCAAATAGACCCTTTCTCTGATGCTTTGGCAGTAGCCTTAGCTATAGAGTTTATCGGTTAATGGTTTATAATTGTTTGCGAATTTTCGTAAAAAGTCAATAAAGTTCAATATATCCGTTACAAGATACGAAAAAAAAATTGTATACATTAATTATAGGGTGTATTGAGCTAAATCGTAAAGAAAAATTCTACAATCACAGGATGGCCCATAAGTCGTTGGTGATACAAATTCTCTTTTAGTGAATTTTTATTTTAAAAAAATTTACTAATAGAGAAGTATCGATGGTGAGACTTTGCAAAAAAATTTTCAAATGAGCGCGAATTAGGACCCCTAGAACCCATATCCGTGGTCAGTTTCAATTTTTATATGTTTATATATATATATATATATATATATATATATATATATATATATATATATATATATATATATATATATATATATATTTGAATAATGAATTTGAATAACACAATTTTCTATTAACTTAGAAAGTTGAATTTTGGTAAGTAGTAAGGTCTCTCCCAGTCTCGCGAAGAGAGGAGCAGCAGAACCATTTATGGAACCAGAAACGGCTCTGGGCGTGTCAAAGAGCACTGTCAGGGGAGCCAGGGTCAGAAACCAACACAAGTTGTACTGGGCGGACTGTCCAGGGCTCAGACATGGAAAGTCAATAATTGACGGACCCAGTTCAAAGAGAGCTGTGAAGCTGCTAAATCTTAGCAGAGGATAGCTCAGAAACACAACAGGTCTCTTGACGGGACACATGGCCGTCAAGAAACACCTGCAAAAAATGGGGCGGTTCGAAGCGGACCTCGCATGCAGACTCTGCGGCGAGGGGGAGGAATCAGCCCAGCACATCATCTGCCAGTGTAATGCTCTGGACCGCATAAGACAACTGATCTACGGTCAGTCTAGACCGGAGACAGAGCAATATAAAACTTCACCCTACCAATCGCTGTGCAGACTAGTTCAAGGCACAGTGATTTTGGAATGGGTGGAGTAAGACTAAGGGTATGCACAATCAACCAATGGTTGCAGTGCTATCGGGGCGGCAAGGCCGCGGACGAGCACTAAGGGAACAAAAAAAAAGGTCTCTCCCAAGGCAACACATGTGGTAAATTTCATTAAAACAGCTTTGTAATTTTCAGATTTTTTTTTAAAGAAAACCCTGTTTGATTTTCCTGAATAACGAACTCATCCAATCCATTAATAAAAGAAAGGCACTTGCCAAGTTTAATCGAAATCGATTAATTATTTTTTGAATTATCGGATGGATACATATATATATATATATATATATATATATATATATATATATATATATATATATATATATATATATATATATATATATATATATATATATATATATATATATATATGTATGTATGTATGTATCCATCCGATAAATCAAAAAATAATTAACCGATGAAACTAAGCAAGTGCTTTTCTTTTATTAATGGCTTGAATGAGTTCCTTAGCCAGGAAAATCGGACAGGGCTTTCCGGGAAAATATTGAGTTTTCTATCGAAAAAAAAATTTTCTCCGAAAATTACAAAGCTGTTTTAATCAAATTTACTAGATATTGCCTTGGGAAAGACCTTACTGTGTACCAAAATTCAACTTTCTAAGTTTATAGAAAATTCAGTTACTCAAATTTTGAATTTTCTTTCGAAAAAAATTTTTTCTCCGAAAATTACAAAGTTATTTTAATGACATTTTATGGATATCTTGCCTTAGGAAAGACATTACTACATACCAAAATTAAACTTTCTAGGTTTATAGAAAATTGAGTTATTCAAGTTTGAAGCATTTAATAAAAATTCACTACCATAACGCTGCGTCCCGAACTTTTTTATTTTTTATTAATTAGTAAGTAAATTAGTTTCAGTTCTACTCTGTGTTAATATTGTCCGTTAATATTTCTACAATATGCATTGCATAGTCTAACAACGTAATAACCAACAAAGCCATTTAAGTCAAGTGGTCTTTTAAAACAAATGAACCCTTAACTTAATAAAACGTCGATAAGGTAAAAAATAAAGGCATTATAATAACAAGCAAAATACATTATCCAATGGGCTTTATTTACTCTGTACATTTTGTTTTAACAAGAGCTCTGTTATGCCCATAAACACATAAGGGCATATAAGAATTGAGTATCATTAAAGTTGATCTTTGCTTGAAATCGAATCATTTAGGGCCCCCTATTTTGTAATTGCAAAACCTCTAGCAGAATATAATGGCCATCAAACTTGAGTTTGTATACAATATAACAGCATAATAGCCGCTAACAATTGGTTAACCTTTCTAAAGACTTTTCTGGAGCTTTTGTTACCTCACGTGTTGGATCTTAAGTCAGGGGTGTATCCCAATTTTTAGTATTATATAATAATAACAAACTTTATTTGCAAAAGGAAATACAAACTAACAAAACTATGCATATTTATTTTATTCGGTAGAAAAGTGTCAAAATAAAAATTGGAAACCTGAAAATATTATAAAGTATAAAAGTTTCTATTTGTTATTGCCGGGTTTCGTAATTAAACTGTTTCATATAATATTACCTAGCATTATTACCTAATTAAGTATTGTAAATTAAATCATAATATTTTTTTATCGTGAATCATTACATAAAATTATGTTAAAAGTAGAAGCCTATTTTTAGACTCCATGGCCTACTACTTTTTGAACACTTTTTTTGTCATTTGTTTTCTGGTATTGGATTTCATAGCCTACTATCCTCAAAACGGTTTTTCTCAAAATTGTCAGTGCAATTACAAGATCTCTCAAACTCATTAGAAAGCTCTTTTCACAGGCTATCACATGAGTAAAAAATCCAATATGGCTGCCATAATGAAAACAAACGTTGATACCTGTCGCTCAAAAACACATGACATTCCAAAGTTGAGAATTGCACAAAAAGATTACTCTGGAAAAAGTGTCCTGATAATGTGCAAGCCTTAGACATGTCAGATCAACGCCTACTTAGATATTGAAGAAAAAAGAAGTCGACAAATTTAGGTTTTTTCGAAATTACTCAAAAACGAAAAGAGGAATGGCGAAATACAAGTCATATTTGGAATGAGCATGAAATTCTACAAAATGTTGCTAATTTAACCGCCTTTCTATCTCTAATAATAACGGAGATAGCAATACATTCCCATCCAGTTTGGGACACACTGTATATATATATATATATATATATATATATATATATATATATATATATATATGGGGTGGCGCATTGAAAACAGAACAGACCGATTTGCGTCCAAAGAAATTTTTTTAAAAAAACGCTGAAACACGTCAATTTTAAAATTGAGGGGGACATGTTTTGACATAAAACTCAACTTTGTCACATCAACCCCTTAAGGGTGGTGATAACAATCCTTATACTTTAAATAAGAAACATGGGTCGAGTGTTACATCATTTGAAAGCTCTTTCTTTTCTGAATTCAGCACACTAATTTTTTTGGAAATTTTATCAAGTCGTTTAAAAATTATTCACAGTTGAAGATGCAAAAACGCATTTCACTCATTCCGATAAGAAATGTGCTGATACTCAATGTTTTGTTGGTTTGTAAACAACAAATTGACTATCAGAACATTTCTTATCGAAATGAGAGAAATGCGGTTTATTATTTCAGTTTATCGGTCGGTTTGATACTTGATAGTACTACCGAAAATTCATTTCACAACGGTGTATTCTGTAGAAGAAAGAGTTGAGATAATTACTCTTTTTTTCAAAAACTATGACTGTGACAACGGTACCGCAAATTTGTTTAATGGAGGACATCCGAACAGACATGTTAACAGAAAATACATTTTGGAGTTAGTTGCAAAGTTTCGACAAAGTGGTTCAGTAGCCAACAAAAAACTGGATCCTGAACGTGAATTTCCGGTTAGAAATGAGACTACTGAGATTAAAGTTTTAGGACAAATTGCTGCAGAACAAACTTTAGGCACGAGAAAATTGGCCACTGTTTCAAACATCAAAAGAAGAACTATTCAGCGAATATTGAAGCATCATAAATTTCACCCGTATAAAATTCATCTTGTACAACAACTGAATGAAGATGATTTTGATCGGCGGCTGGAGTTTTGTGAAGTTATGACTGCACGTAAGCTGATAACGGGAACTTTCTGTTCAATGTCTGTTTTTCAGATGAGTGTACGTTTTTATTAAAGTCTACAGTCAATCGTCATAATTGTCGTTATTGGGCAGATAATAATCAAAGAAATTTTCAAGTTCATACACGAACTCCACAGAAATTGAATGCCTGGACTGGCATTTTTGGAGACCGTTTAATCGGACCAATTTTTCTTGATGGCAATTTGAGTGGCGAAACGTATTTGGAGTTACTAGAAGATATTGTTCACCCTCTATTAATTGACATTGTTGAAAATGATGATCGCTATCAAGAAAATCAAGTAGTGTTTAAACAAGATGGAGCTCCTCCGCATTTTTCACAACGTGTTAGGGAGTCTTTGAACAGAGGGTTTCCAGAGCAATGGACTGGACGTAGAGGTGCTATTAAGTGGCCCCCTAGATCACTGGATTGAACTCTTTTAGACTTCTTTCTATGGAGCCATTTAAAGAGTAGAATTTTCGCAACATAACCGGAGTCTCTGGAAGAATTACGACGACGCATTGTTGAAGAATGCGGTCTAATAACTCCACAAATGCTCCAGAATGTCAGAGCTCGTTTTGAACAAAATTTGTACTTTTGTATGGAAGCTGGTGGTCAACAATTTGAACACTTGCATAACTGAATAAACATTTTTGAACGTTTGGTTTTGTTTTTTAGTTTTTTTTTTAACGAATAATTGACTAATTAGTGAATATCCTATCACAATGAATGAAATACGTTCTTGAAAATACAAATGTGAATAATTTTTAAACGAGTTGATAAAACTTCCAAAAAAATTAGCGTACTGAATTGAGAAAAGAAAGAGCTTTCAAATGATGTAACACTCGACCCATGTTCCCTATTTAAAATATAAGAGTTGTTATCACCACCCTTAAGGGGTTGATGTGAAAAGGTTGAGTTTTATGTGAAAACATGTCCCCCTTAATATTAAAATTGACGTGTTTCAGCGTTTCTTAAAAAAATATTCTCTGGACGCAAATCGGACTGTTTCGTTTTCAATGCGCCACCCGACATATATATATATATATATATATATATATATATATATATATATATATATATATATGTCGGGTGGCGCATTGAAAACGAAACAGTCCGATTTGCGTCCAGAGAATATTTTTTTAAGAAACGCTGAAACACGTCAATTTTAATATTGAGGGGGACATGTTTTCACATAAAACTCAACCTTGTCACATCAACCCCTTAAGGGTATATATATATATATATATATATATATATATATATATATATATATATATATATATATATATATATATATATATATATATATATATATATATATATATAAACATATAAAAATCGAAACTGACCCCGGATATATGTTTTAGAGGTCCTATATCGCGTTCATTTGAAATCTTTTCAAAATTCGTGAGTCGGGATCTCCTCATTAGTGATTTTTTTCTAAGAAAATTCACTAAAAACCTTTCTAGCCTTTTAGATGGCTTCGTAGTTGAGTTCCGGTTTTACCATTAAGCTCCAACAATAGCAAATTATCGCTGATGTAGGTCACAAGTACAATAGGCACTGTCCGCTAGACATGTTGTTCTTGAAGACCAAAAGATTAGTACATCTCATTATAGAACTTGTCTGCCAGAGCCAGGTGATGCACATATCCCTATTTTCTTGAAAAACCTTATTATTATCCCTATTGTTACCCTATGTCTTGACTGTCCTGTATTTAGCTCATGCTGTTATTATATTTTTCTCGTCTTTTATGTTGTCATTTTTGTGTTTAAATTTACCTACACGAGTAAGATATAATAGAGAACTCAGCTTCACGTGGAGCAGGGCATCTAAAGAATTTACTTGTTATACGAGTGTCATTTGCCAGACAAATCTTTCTATTTGCAAAGGTAAAATATTTACACTGACCTTAGTTAGTCTAGATAAATCTCTCTTAAAGGACCTTTTGTGTACACGGAGTTAACAATTAAATACTGAGTAAGCTATTATGTGCGAGATTTTTAAAAAGTTTAACAAACTCTATTTTGTCACGTTTGGTGGCCATTTACAATTTCTTGTGTGTAAAGATGAATACATGTGTGTCAAGATTCATCATTGACCTGTCTAAACGCACAGATTAACTTAAAAAAACTCGGGACGCAGCAAGTGCGTTATGGTAGTGAATTTTTATTAAATGCTTCAAATTTAAATAACTCAATTTTCTATAAACTTAGAGAGTTTAATTTCAATACGTAGTAAGGTTTTTCCTAAGGCAAGATATCCACAAAATTTCATTAAAATAACTTTGTAATTTTCGGAGAAAAAAATTTTTTTCGAAAGAAAATTTAAAATTTGAGTAACTCAATTTTCTCTAAACTTAGAAAGTTGAATTTTGGTACGTAGTAAGGTTGAGGCAACATATATAGTAAATTTCATTGAAACAGCTTTGTTACTTTCGGAGAAAAAAATTTTTTTCGAAAGAAAACTCAAAATTTTTCCGGAAAACCCCATCTGATTTTTCTGGATAACGAACTCATCCAAGCCATTAATAAAAGACAGGCACTTTCCAAGTTTCATCGAAATCGGTTAATTATTTTTTGAGTTATCATATATATATATATATATATATATATATATATATATATATATATATATATATATATATATATATATATATATATATATATATGTTTTATATGTTTTATTTCTTTTTCCCTTGTCTTAATACACTACATATTTTATGACAATCGATTTAATTTACTTATTTGATTTCATAAATAGTCGGTTAATAGTGACTTGGAATGAAGTAGACACCACATCTTCAAACATATTAAGAGAATATGAGTAAATCAACAGCAACTGGGAATGAATTCGGTCAGTCGCCCAGACACGTGGTTAAAAAACACTGTTTGTATGATGGTTACAACTCTAGATCTAAATAAAAGGACTGTAACAGCGGCAGAAGCAGAAGTCAATGGAAGGTTGATGAATGAACCAACAGCAACCACATACTTATGATTTAAATATGTTTCAAATTTGAATAGCTCAATTTTCTGTAACCCTAGAAAGCTGAATTTTGGCACATAGTTAGGTATTTCCCAATGCAATATGTAGACCAAATTTTATCGAAATTTTTGGAAAAAAAAATTTTTTTTGAAAGAAAACTCAAAATTTTCCCGGAAAACCCCGTCCGATTTTCCTGGCCAACGAACTCATCCAAGCCATTAATAAAAGAAAGGCACTTGCCGAGTTTCATCTAAATCGGTTAATTATTTTTTGAGTTATCAGAGGGATACATATATATATATATATATATATATATATATATATATATATATATATATATATATATAAATATATATATATATATATATATATATATATATATATATAAGCATATAAAAATTCAAACTGACCCGGATATGGGTTCTAGGGGTCCTAATTCGCGCTCATTTGAAAGAATCTTTGCAAAGTCTCACCATCGATACCTCTCTATTAGTGAATTTTTTTAATAAAAATTCACTAAAAGAGTCTTCATTAAAGTGCTGAGAACATAAATAAGAATATTTCGGCAGCGTATCCGTTTTTATACTTAAGGCTGCGCACCATTTTTCTCTCATTTCTTTAATAGATGGAAACCTAAAAATAGTGCCAAACTGACGTGCCGCCGCTGAAAATAGCAAATAGCAAGGTACTTACGTATGCAGAGACACCGTTGCCACATCCCCAGGTAATCTTCTACAAACAATACATCTTTTCACCATTTTGCCAAAACAAAACTCAAAATCTTTATTGCCAATCAAGGTAACACATAAAAATAAACTCTCAGTATACTTGCATACTATTCACAGACAAATACAAGCCACAACTGAGGATTAATAAAAATCTAGATACTTCACATGCTGCAGGAAAACGATTTAAAATAATGGGCTGAGTTTTCTGGTTATATTTACATGAAGAAGGGAGAAACCAAGGAAAATATATGTTAGTACATCTTTACATTCATAAATAAGCCCTAATGAAAGTGTAATGTCTTAAGTGACAGAAAAGTAATAAATTTGTCATCCTCAATGACTTCCTTGTCATCATATTCGGCGATTTAAGGATGAATTATTACATAGCGGCAACGCGTTAGCCACCACCCAATCAGAGCAGAGGACCGATGTAAACATAGAGTCCCTTGAATGTTGGCTTCAAACAATTCGGCTGTGTGCCCAGTCTATTCGTATATAGATAGTCAATGGTTACAACTCTAGCTCTAAATAAAAGGACTGTAACAGCGGCAGAAGCAGAAGTCAATGGAAGGTTTGTGTATTCGGGAAACTATTCACTATTAATAACAACAATTGACTAAAAACGCTGCGAGTTGTAAGGCAAAAATAATTATACTACAAAGGTTATAAATGATAATACATTACAATAGGGTTATATATAATCGTAAATGCTTCCAATGATTAACAATCAGTGAATTCAGTATTATTGACATTTCTCGGAAACTTACAAATGAATCTCATGAGTCAATAAGAAAAGCATTGACTAACCAACAGCAACCAGATACTTATGATTTAAACATGTTTCAAATTTGAATAGCTCAATTTTCTGTAACCCTAGAAAGCTGAATTTTGGCACATAGTTAGGTATTTCCCAAAGCAATATGTAGACCAAATTTTATCGAAATTTTCGGAAAACAAAATTTTTTTTGAAAGAAAACTCAAAATTTTCCCGGAAAACCCCGTCCGATTTTCCTGGCCAACGAACTCATCCAAGCCATTAATAAAAGAAAGGCACTTGCCGAGTTTCATCTAAATCGGTTAATTATTTTTTGAGTTATCAGACGGATACATATATATATATATATATATATATATATATATATATATATATATATATATATATATATATATATATATATATATATATATATATATATATATATATATATATATATATATATATATATATATATATATATATATATATATATAAGCATATAAAAATTCAAACTGACCCCGGATATGGGTTCTAGGGGTCCTAATTCGCGCTCATTTGAAAGAATTTTTGCAAAGTCTCACCATCGATACCTCTCTATTAGTGAATTTTTTTAATAAAAATTCACTAATAAATAATGAACGTCCAGGCACAGCGAGTGCGTTATGGCATCAGATTTTCATAAAAATCTTTCAATTTCTAATACATTAATTTTCCTTCAACTTAAAATTTTATTTCATAAATACATAGATAATATTTTTAATGATATAGTTCATAAAAAATGCCTGCCAGACATCATTTCACTTGATTGTTTTCGGGTCATAGGTGATAGGCGTTTTCTCGCTTTATTTGCACAACAGTTACATATAAATGTAAGGCTAAATGCATTCCTACCATAATAACCGCAGACCGGTTTCACTCTGATTAGAGCTCGTCAGTACGGCATAATAATTGTAGCGAAAATACACCTATAAAGTAATACGGCTATGGTAGCCAGTCTCCTAGAACATTGTGAGCTGCACCTTCGACAGGGCCGCCATGTCGGTGCGTAACCAGGTAGTATGTTGTCATGACAGCTCCACTAGCACAACATGTTATAAAATAGAGACAGTGTACAACCAACTAACAATTTTGTAAATCGTCAGCCCTGGCACATTTATTCCCTAATATAAGGACAATGTATGTAAGGCTAGATGTATTCTCACCATAATTAGAACCGCAGACCGGTTTGGCTCTAATTAGAGCTCGTCAGTACGGTATACTAATTGCAACGGAATACACCTATAAAGTAATACGGCTGTGGTAGCCAGCCTCCTAGAACATTGGGAGATGTACGACAGGGTCATCACCTCGGTGCGAAACCAGGTAGTATGTGTTCAAGACATCTCCAAATAACACAAAATGTTATAAAATAGATACTGTATACAACCAACTAACAATTTTGTAAATTGTCAGCTCTGGCCCATTTATTCCCTAATATAGGGACAATGTATGCAAGGCAAAATGTATTCGCGCCATAATTAGAACCGCAGACAGGCTTCGCTCTAAGCTCTTTAGTACGGTATACTTATTACAGCGAGGACTCACCTTACAAAATTGTTAGTTGTGTTATTTGGAGGTGTTATTATCCCAAATATGTTTCACCACGCATGACACTACCGTATCTTAGCTGTAATAACCACCATATTGATAAAGAAAATCTGAACCTTATCAAAATTGTGAGACAGCAAGCAAAGCTAGATGGGTACGAAAGTACTTATATTTCTAAGGCAATAAAAAAAGAATAGAATAAGCGTTTTTCCTATGTGAAAATCTTTTGAAATCATAGAAATAACCCTTTTTGAAATTTTAACACAAAATGACATAATAATTACTAAAATAAAATGTCTAATCTAAAGTTGAAAATGGCAACATTTGGTTCTATACATTTCTTACATTTTTTTATCACCGATTTGGTAACTCGATTAATTGTGTTACGGTTAACATTGGACAGAGCATCCGGCGTTCGCTGTTCGAGGACTTATCTGCTTTCTGGGGAATCAAATTCATAGATTTTGTTTTTAGCATGACCTTACAAATAAAATTTTAATGGATTCAGGTCGGGAGACCTTGCAGGTCACCGCACCGGGCCACTGTTAGATATTATTCTTTCACCAAATGTCTCAGATAAAAAAATGTGTACTTCCCTGGAATTATGGGGCAGCCGTCATGTTGAAACCATACATTATGGAACTCATTATCTGGGAGAACTTCCATAATTGCTGGTACTATTTCATTTTGCAACATTGCAAGGTATCTTTGTCCTGTCAATGTTTGATCATAAATAAAGAGCCCAATTAGTTGATTTCCTATTAAAATAAAATAGTTTAATTTTTTCTTACGATAGGAATACTAAAATAATTCAAAGGATAGAAGAATAATTATTTTTCAGAATAAAGCGAAAAATATCTCACCATACATTCCGCACCAAACATTAACGCCAAACCGATCTTGCAATCTACGCTGTTCCCGCAGCTGAGGGTTTTCGCTAGCCCAGTAATAGCGATAATGCTTGTTGAATATTTCGCAATTTGTAACATAAGTTTCGTCCGTCCATACAATGTTATTTTCAACGTTTAAATTATTTTGACATTTTCCTTGGTACCAATTGCAAAAAGTTTCTCTTCTGTTAAAATCACCTTCTCGAAGTCCTTGTACAATGGTTGGCTTATACGGACGATAATGCTGTTTTTTCAAAACGTCGTGAACCGTTGACTTAGCAATATGTAGCTCCTTGTCAGCAATCCTTGTAGAGGACATAAAATTCTCATGAAAATATACTTGAATATTTCTGTCACTTATGTTGAACCAGTTTCAAGATATTTGAAAAAATTGTTTCAAGACAAATTATTTAAACACCCTGTCAAACTAAAACGAGTAACATTTTACTAAGGCATGTTCAGCCCAATCGCTTTATTTTTGTGCCAGCTATCACCCCTTAGCTAATGTCCAATTAATTATGGGGCACCTGTATATATATATATATATATATATATATATATATATATATATATATATATATATATATATATATATACACGTAGTATATAAGATACGTAAGATAGGGGCAATTAAAAATTATAACTTTAGATTAAACATTCCCAGATATGGATCCTTCTCAGCGTTCCTATTGTAGTGGCACGTTCGGAGATAAATAAGAATTCATCACAATAGAATAATCAATCTGTGACAGTTTATTCTGTTTCTACATACATACTACTACACTACAGGTTCTAACGAATTGCAGTTTTATTTTCCTTATGATTTTTGCAAACGTAGTAATTATAATAGACAGACCTGTACATAAATGGTCGTTGGTTTTTGTTATATATTTTATCATATTTGTAGGACAGGAAATGAATATTATATTACATACTTATCACACCGATAACTCAAAAAATAATGAACCTATTTTGTTAAAATTTGGCAGTTAGGTACCTGTCTTTTAAAAGTGACTTGGATAGTGACTTGTTAATTAGGAAATTCGGACCAAGTTTTCCGGGAAAATTTTGGGTTACTTTAAAAAAAAAGAAGCTTTTATCTCCAAAAATAACGAAGCTATGGCAACCAAATTTGGTACATGGGTTTGTTATAAAAGATAAGCTACATTCAGATCTTTACGTTACAAGAAAGAAGGTTATAAGCATATATTAAAATTTTGTTTGGTGCCAGAGCATTTCTATGAAAATTCACTACCATAATGCCATTACTGCGTCCAGACTTTTTTTATGATCACCTATGTGTACTGCATATACGGTTACCCATATCCTATAAATAGTAACTAATTTGTTTTAAAAATTACATTCCTGGGAGGTGAAAGAAAAACCTTAAGAAAACAACCATTTATACTCTTAAATAAGTTCTAAATCGAGGGTATATAACGAGAATTCATTTCTGGAAACGCAGCAACCCGTGAATTTGCAAATCTCTAAAATAACAATAGCAACACCAAAAATCAATTCAGAAATCTATATAAATCTTTCAGGACTTCACCCATTCAACCGTACAGAACAGAAAAATACCACCTTTTATGTTGTAAAGACACAATTCCGAGGGCAGTTTTTATTTAACAACACACGCACACACATCATACCTCAATGTACCATATTATATTTTTATAAAGAAATAATTTCTTCACGGCTAAATGGTTAGCGAGCAAAACCTTATAATATAAAATGGACCAAATTGTAAGAGATTGTATCTTAAGATTTTAACAATGCCAAGCCCGAGCCAAAAATCTATTCAAACAGTTCCTATTGAGGGCCAATGTTTGGTTAGCTGTCGGTTAAACGTATAGTGCTTTCAAATATACAAAGGTGACTGTGCTCCTTATCCTCTACTAAATCTCAGATCAGATGAATACTGATTTAACTGATTAGATTTTAGATAATGTTTTTCTTTGGAAATATCGCTCCTGCATCTGCAGATGTGTACCAGATACTGAATTGAAACTAGCGATAAGATCAAGCCTTTAGTATGTTTCTTATAGAGATCTTGAAAACTTGATGGAATGTTCTGAAGACATCAAAGAGCTTTTGTCAGATAGAAGACGGATAAAATATCATACCACCATCTAATCAGTCTCGGAAAATCTTAATTAAATTTAAAGATAAGGTTATTACAACTTTAACAAGTTAATTTCTGAGCGATAGTTATCTAAACAGGGTATTAAAGTAAACCTAACTTGTTTGACTAACCGCTTTAAGGACATTTCACTGCCTATTATGTTGAACAGAAAAAATGTGGAAATTTACCTGCATAATTTATTTTTGATATTAAAATTGATAAAAGTCTGGACGCAGCAAGTGCGTTAGGGAAGTGAATTTTCATAAAAATGTTTTTAATAGCAAATGCGAGCAGGCATCAATCTGATTACCGGTATAGCCTATGTAGTTGAAACAATGTACTGTATTTTATCAACATTACTTATTGTTTGAAAATGTACAAACATTTTCCGAAACTCAACTTAAATGTTGGTTTCCTAGCCAACAAACCTTACGTTAATAGCAAATTGAGTTATGAAATTTGAAGGATTCGTTACCAAAACGCACTTACTGCGTCCAGATTTTTTTCTTACAAACATGCATCATATTTCGATAAAAAATGCAAAAATGCATTAACGAATTTGTTCCACGAAAATTAGCTAAAAATTATAGACGGTTAAACTAAACCTACAGCGAAAGCATCAACTTAACTAAACCAACAGCCACAGCATCAGAGAAAGGGTCTATTTGAAATGAATTTTCTGTAAATATTTTAGTAAAATGAAGGGCAATGACAGTTGAAGCTGAAACTTAAGGGTTCGCAGCACACTCTTCTTGCAACATTTTCTTTTCACAATGCGTATTTGTTTCACGTTCTTTGCCTAAACATTGCCAATTTTGACGTTTTAAATTGCGACTTTGACGTTTTGAGGAAAACTCCATTTTTTTTTCTTTAACTGCCCATAACTTTTTTGTCCTTGAACTTAGAGACTAAATTTTGGTGCATGTATAATGCAAATAGGTGTACCACATTTGCTTGCCCTTACTTTGTTATTTCTGGAGAGATATATTTTTTTAGAAAGAACACAAAATTTTCCGGCAAAACCTAGGCCGATTTTCCTGGATAACGAACTTGTCCAAGCCACTTGCAAAAGGAAGGTACTCACCAAATTTTATCAAGATCGGCTCATTAGTTTTTGAGTTATCGGTATATACATATATATATATATATATATATATATATATATATATATATATATATATATATATATATATATATATATAAACATATAACAATTCAAACTGACCCGGATATGTGTTCTAGGGGGCCTAATAAGCGCTCAATTGAAGAAATTTTTTAAAAGTCAAAAGTCGGAATCTCCTTTTTTAAGAAAATTCACTAAAACTGAAGTTTAATATTCAGTATGAACGTATGAACCCATCCGTATACATACATATGTTCGACCATAGAGTAATATGTGTTTTACATTGACATGAATATATTACGCGTCACACTGGGAATCAATCCTACTGTCAAATTAGACGAGCGTCTTGCGACAGTAAAAACTTGGATGAGTTTTTGTTGTTTTAACGAAATAAAAGACCTCCCTAACGTGATGTTACAAAAAATCCTACCAACTGACTTTTCTGACCTGCCCTGACATCAGTTTGCCTAACTAAAAAAAGCTAAAAGGAGAAGGAAAATCATATATCAAGGTTATGTGAGCATAATGAACTTTTCCTTTCCCTTTTAACTTTTTTTAGCTTTTGATTAGGAAAACTGATGTCAGGGCAGGTCAGGAAGGTCAGTTGGGAGGATTGTGTGTACACAGCACAATCAGAGAGGTCTTTTATTTCGTTAAAACGACAAAAAAATCATCAAAGTTTTTACTGTCGCGAGACGCTCGTCTAATTAGAAGAAAGCAATGTTTAATCCATTAATCACATATTATACAAACATTTTATCTTTCTGCTATCCTTGTTTATATGCACTTTAACTATGCCAAATCTCACACTGCTTCGTGCGCGCAATGTGCTTAACAAGGGGTAGGTACAAATTTTTTCTTCATGTATTATAACCATATAGTTGAAACCACAGCTAAAGCATCAGAAAAAGGGTCTACATGTAATTCAGTTTCTGTAAATATTTAAGTAAAATGAAGGATAATGGTGGCTGACATTATTTTTATGGCATAAACCAGCGTGCCAAATTTAGTTACCATAGCTTTGTTATTTTCGCAGATATAAAAATTTTCCGAAAGGAAACACATAATCTTCCGTGAAAAACTAGTCCGATTTCCCTGGCTAACGAACTTATCGAAGCGACTCGCGAAAGGATGGTATACACATCAAAGTTTATCACAATCGGTCTATTATTTTTTGAGTTATTGGTGTGACACATAATATATATATATATATATATATATATATATATATATATATATATATATATATATATATATATATTCATTGATTGTTGTTGCCCTTACTTGGTGAAACTTGTCCATACTACATACAGACTTGTAGACTACTTCTCTGGCTTCACTGTTGGTTTTCGTTGGTGAAGGACGTAGCCAGCGCGTAAGCTAACTAGAGCAAGTGGCCCTTACGAATTCTGGATGTTCTAGGATGTTCTTCAACGTTTCTGTGACTATAGTTTCGCTGCTTGACAGCATTCTCAGACAGATTAAAATTGAATTAGTACGAAATCATGACAACTACAAATAAAGATCCGTTGTTATGTTATGATATGATGTTTTGATCAAAAAATTTATCAAATTGAATATAAAAATGAAACACAGATGACAGATGAGGCTTTCAAAATGTCTACGTGATGTATGTCAATATTTAACATAAAAAATAGAACTAGCCTATAATAACTATGATAACAGTTACAACAATAAAATAATTAAACAATAACAGTATAAAAGCAGTCTCTATACAACAAAAATATCGACATACATCAACTCATTATCTTATTACAACTTTTTTGAAAGAATAGTTAGATTTAATTTCTTTGCCTTATTTAATTAAAAAGAAGAATATCCAAGAAAGAGGAATTCATTAAATCAGTTTGCTCGTTTAAAACAAGGTAGCTATTGTCGTTTGTGTGCTTTTTGACTTCAAAAGCGTAAAAAAGTCTAGTTTACGCTTGTCATTATAAAAATGTTGTGGTTGTATGCGGTTATTTACTGTAGGTCTATGTTCGGTATCAATAATATGTTTTGCAAATGTAGATTTGTCAGCGTGGTTATTTCTAAATGCAGAAATATGTGTTAAAATTTCTATAAGTTTGACCTATGTAGATTGCGTTACAATGTGTACAAGCTAATTTTTAAACTCCAGCTTTTGTCAGGAAACAAGATTTTTCTTTAGCGTTAAACAGTAAATCACGCGTCGTGTTGTAAGATTTAAAAGCCACCTTTGTATTTGTACAGGTATTTAATATTTTTGAAATGTTTTCTGAAATGGTTCCAAAATAAGTTATCGAAACGTATCTGTTGTCTTCTTTGTCTCTAATATTTGGATAAATGAAATTAATCGCTAATTTGTATTCTTTTCTCTCGATCATTTTATCTATTATTTTAACAGAGTAGCCATTATTAAATGCTGTTTGCTTAATTGTTGAAATTTCTTTTTCAAAATTGTTTTGTGACATGGGTATTGAAAATGCACGATGTATCATAGAATGGTAGGCTGACAGCTTTTATGAAAAAGGGTGACATGAATTGTATGGTATGGTTGTGTCAGTGTAAGTTGGTTTCCTATATATTGAAAAATCAAATGAATTATTTTCTAACTTTCTAATTGTTAAGTCTAAAAAATTTATACAACTGTTAGCTTCTTCTTCTAAAGTAAACTTTATATTTGTGTGAAAGTTATTAATAAAATTAAAAAATTCTTTTAATTCTGTATGGCTACCTTGAAAACATGCTAAAATATCATCTACGTATCTGTACCAAATGACAATATTATGCGAATGTTCTGATGTTAAAATTTGGTTTTCTAAGTTTTATATAAATATGTTGGCTAATAAAGGTGACAATGTTGGTAGACCTTAATTTTGCATATAAATTTTATTATTAAATTTAAAATAGTTTTATTTTATACATTCGTTAAAAAGATTCATTATTTCTTGTCTTTTTATGACATTTACGTTCTTTTCTATTAAAACGTTTTCTAATAGAGGTAAACATATATACATATATATATATATATATATATATATATATATATATATATATATATATATATATATATATATATATATATATATATATATATATATATATATATATATATATAACATATATATATAAACATATAAAAAATTCAAAAGTCGCGATCTCCTCGTTGGTGAATTTTTGTAAAGAAAATTCACTAAAAGTGTGTCGAATTAAATATGTTTGACAAGAGGGTATTTAATTATATCAACCCAACTAAGCTTTCCTAGAGGTACTTAATGTGATACGCGTTGTACTGATATATGCTTGTCGCCGCAGTTCTGCTTGGTAAAAAATTATTATTATTATTATTATTTATTCATTGATAAAAATTATACAGTATGCCTATACAATAAGTCTGAGACTTGTGGTGTACATTTGCATAATTTTAAAAGTTATATCTAAAGCAATGTGACAATTATATATCAAATTCAGCAAACTTCAAATTTTGACAAACCAGGTAAAAAAAGTCTTCACTTTTATTTCTTCAATCTAATGCTTCACTCATTGCCTTCATTTATGATAGATCTAAACCACTTCAATACACCATCTTAACTATCACTCTATCTCCACATACCATATTTTTGCCAATATTATTAATTTTATATAAGATCAAAACTGACATTAAACGTCAATCACATGTTTAACTCTGTGCATATCGCTGTATGATAAAAAATATGTATGTAGGTAACTAATAATGTTGCTTTTAATTTCAATAATCACCGAAGAACACGCAGCTGCAATGTTAACAGTGTTAACATTTCTTCAGCCATGTAGCGTCATTAAATGTGACAGCTATCATAGAAAATTAATTAATCGCTACCTTCTATGACACCCATCTTATACGTAATTGGATGCTGGACTATTTTAATCATCCAGTGATGTTGCCATATTTAGTCACACTTTGAAAATAATTATCCAGTTTTGATTCACCTTGCAATGAAATTATGGACATAAAATTTAATATGTAAAAGAAGAGCACAACCATTTTAATTTGCTGAAGACAACCCATAATTATCAGAGTAAAAAAGTAGTGGTGTAAAACATAGGGGAATTGATATGGTGTTAAATTACAGTGTCGCTTCATCCTTAGGGTGGTCGTTCCATTTAATGAATACGGGTTGAAAAAACGATTGTCTTGTTATTTATGTAGCACTAAGTGTGGTCTCTAATTATTACTCAAAAAACCAGTCAAACCATACAAGCTCTCTAATAGGGCTTCAAGATTAAAAAAGTCTAGACGCAGCAAGTGCATTATGGTAGTGAATTTTCATATAAATGATCTACACTTTTTAGTGAATTTTCTTAAAAAAAATTCACTAATGAGGAGATCTCGACTTTTGAATTTTGAAAAAATTTCTTCAAATGAGCGCTATTTAGGACCCCTGGAACCCAAATCCGAGGTCGGTTTCAGACTTTATATGTTATATATATATATATATATATATATATATATATATATATATATATATATATATATATATATATATATATCGCACCCCGGCAAGAACAGTGACACAACTCAAAAATGCAGTATTTGAGAAATAACAAATAAAAGAAAACTACAAAACTCATATTGAAATAGTATAAGATCCTTTTAAATTTCAAGTAGTTATTTTTGGTAGTAAATTCAATTATAATCTATAGAATAATATCATGGACCTGTAAATCAGTTTTTGTTAAATATGTGGTGTTACCAGGTCAGGTTAGGTCAGGTCTCTGAGTTATGTCACTTTTCTTGCTTTTCTAAAATCAGTTGTTCTTTGTTGTGACCCCTTGAGTAATACTTATGTCACTTTCCAAGCCCACTTAATTAGAATAAAAGAAGGAAGTTTAAATTAAGTGCTTTATTAGCTTATTTAAAATACAAAATATTACATGAAAATAAAGTAGTACACAATTTATACAAACATCGAGTCATAAATGGGCTTATACAACGTGGGAATACTTTTTGCTGAGATAAGTGATTCAATATGAGCTTTCTTTATGGCAGAAATCTCCATTTTTTTTCTTATATGCCGGAACGCACTTTATTGTAGAGATGCTCTCTTGCCTTCTCCTGGTATTATTGACATTGATCTGCCCATAATCTTTTTGTTCGTATGTAGTTTTCACAAAAATAATGCCGGGATCAGTCTTCTGCACTTTAAATACTTTTAGTTCGCTAGTTTTTATTTGTTCGTTGTTTGATGTTTTGTTAAAATTTGAACCTATCTGTTCAGAGAGTTTTTTTAAGTCGACAAAATCCTCGTAACTCAATTCTGTTACTTTATACGGATTTCCAGTTTTCCTGGCAGACCGAATTAATCTGACGTAATCGGTAGGAATATAGATGGGACCCGATTTAAGAGCTCTTTTAATTGACTTCTCTATGACAGAGTGCACATTGTCTCCTTCATTTTGTGTGTGTCCCCTGATCAAAAATTTATGTGTGATCGATTTGATTTTAAATTTTTGCACAGCGTACAGATACATGCCCATTATGAATTTGTTCTTTTGCTGGCCACAACAATTATCGGAGTAGAAAACAATTTCAAGGTTATCGTCGTTTCTGGTGTTAGCTTTTTCTTCTAAGTATTTCAGAATGCAAGTGCCGATTTCTATTGCACCTCGATTTCCTTGACCTTCATGCCAAAAAAAGCACTCGACTTTATCTGACTGAAGTTCATTTATAGTTGAGTTGTAGCTGTTGATTTTGCTTTTATGATAAAAGGTAGACGTATCTCCTCTTGGTGCTGGCAGCACCGCTTGGAGATCGTAAGTGGCGACTATAATTTTTCCTTCGCTTTCTTTTGCCTTCTTTTTGTCCTCTTCTTTTTCTGCTCTTGACAAAACTTTCTCCTTCAAATGTTTATCATATTTCTCTTGTATCGCTTCTTTTTCTTCTACCCTTGCGTTGTTATACGAGCTGCATAAGTCGCACTGATCTTTTTTGGGGGTGAAAAAAGAGATGTTAAAATTGGTATTGAAAATTCGGGAGTACATCGTCAGATTTGCAAACGGAAGGTTTTTTTCAATGCACTCGTTTTTGTAGTCACGGTGTAAATCAGCCAGGCTTTTTCCACCCTCTATAAACTCCCGAGTAGTTTGCGCGCGCAGGTAATGACTGTCAATTCTTGGGATAGTATTAATATGAGCAACAACACCATCTTTTATTGCAGAATCTACTTTAAAGTGGTGTCCGTGTTTACCTCTTAGATCTTCTTGAAGAAATCCTTCGTTTAATTTGGTTACTACAGTTCTAATAACTCGGTTGTTGATGTCCAGCGTGGCCATAAAGAAAAATTTGCAAACACGTACGTTTACTTCGTTGATTACGAAATGGAATGCATGGTTACATTGGCGCCTACTTCCTTCTTTTTTGTACTGATACTGAGGTCTAACGGCGGTCATACTTCTACAAATAAATTCTCGTTGGGATTTAAGACTCTCGAGTGACCAGTAATTTTCAAATATTTCGGGCCTTTTATTTTCTTCTATTTTGCTTGAACATTTTAGCTTACATTTTTCACCACACGCTGGCCGTACCTTTCTTGCCTGCATTTCTGTTTTGCGAATTGATGATGATGTATAAGGTTTTCCAGCATTTCGGAGAAATTTTGCTTTAGTCTTCTTCCACTCAACTGGATTGGCTTTCCTTTTCTTACCTTTTCGCTTATTATCTGTTTGGGTATTGTCTGATTCGGCACCTTCTGTCTCGTTAGTAATAATATTCTCATTCTCTTCCAATCCTGATGACTCGGACGTGTTTTCAGAATAAGGAGATGATGTATAATGAAAATCTGGATCTATGTCTGAATCATCTGCACTTTCATCTAATGATTCTTTTTGTTGTGGACTTGGTTTAACCCGTTGGAGCCTCAATCGCATTGTATGCAGATTTTCAACACACTGCCATTTAGAATGTGATTCTTTATCTTCTGGTACTGTGTCGTTGTTCAATTCCGTCTCTTTCGTGGCACTTTCTTGTTCTGTGGTTTCTTCTTCACCGTACTTTGGTCTAAAATGTGTTGTTTGATCTTCCTGTACTATCACTTTGTAAAACTCCGGCACTTCAATCACATTTTCTTGTCCTTCGCTTTCTTCTATATTATTCTCTTCATAAATCTGACTTTCGTCGTCGTTTGTCTCAGTTTGCAGACTTTTTTCGCCGAGGTCTCTGTTAGGTTTCACGCTTTCTAAAGTGTTCTCCACTTCACCAATCAAGCAGGTTTCTTCGACTTCCATGTCAGAAGTTTTAAGTTTTTTGCTTCCTTCCTCGTTTTTTAATTCACAACTCTGCCCACTTTTCGGGATTTTCGTGGAGATTTCAGACACTAGACACGTATGTTTCAATTGCTGAAAGTCTCCATTTAGTCCTTTTTCAATTTCAGCAGCAGCAGCAATAGCAGCTGCTAGCATTTTTCTACCTCGGTATCCTTGCTCTGGGTTCATAACGAATCTACAACAAATAAATTTCAAGCTACATTATTGATGTTTATTTCCTAGAGTAATATTATTCGAAATTACAAGGTTAGGTGACTACAATGTGAGACGTACTTTTGAATTAAGAAAAGTGACAACACAAAATACCGATATTCTAAGTCAGGAAAAGTGAGACAAGTCGAAATAAAACAATACAATAACATACATTTAGAGATCATTCATTCAAGAAAAGTGATACAAACACTGACCGTCTCCATCAGGAAAAGTGGCACAAATCGAAATAAAACGGTACAAATCAATAGATATAGTGATAATTGATTCAAGAAAAGTGACATAACACAAAACACTAACACTTTCAATCAAGAAAAGTGGCACAAATCGAAATACAACGGAACAAGAAAATAGATTTAGGGATAATTGATTCAAGAAAACTGACACTTTTATGCTTATGACAATATCAAAAATTATATTTCACTTACCTTACTGCACGAAAACTGTCACAACTCGAATGTTACGCTTTTCTTGACCGACAACATGCGCACCTTCTTGTAACAACACTGAAGTGACACTGTTCTTGCAGTGATGAACGTGAATTAGCCTAAGAGTAAAACTGACACAACTGCCTCCTAGCGGATAGATTAGGACTTAGAGATGTGTCATTTTTCGTGCACGTGGGGATACAAAATACGCATTCATTGCTGTTATAAGCTCAGAATTCGTATTTTTTGAGTTGTGACACTGTTCTCGCCGGAGTGCGATATATATATATATATGTTTATATATTTATGTGTCACACCTATAACTAAAAAAATAATGGACCGATTTAGATAAAATTTGGTGAGTACCTTCCTTTCGCGAGTGGCTCGGATAAGTTCGTTATCCAGGAAAATCCGCCGAGGTTTTCCCGGAAAATTTTGTGTTTTTTTTCGAAAAAAATCGAAAAATTTTTATATCTTCGGAATTAACAAAGTAAGGGCAACGAAATTTGGTACACGGGTTTATATCGTTATATGTAAGCTACCTACCAAAATTTAGCGCTGTCGGTTAAAGGACAAAAAAGTTACAGGCATTTAAAGAAAAATAAATTTGGGTTTTCCTCAAAACGTCAAAGTCGCGATTTTAAACGTCAAAATTGTTAATATTTAGGCAATGAACCTAAAATTAATATGATCTATGGAAGGAAAATGTCTCAAGAATAATGTTTTACAAAGCCTGAGCTCTTAGTTTCAATCGTCATTGTCCTTCATTTTACTAAAATATTCCCAGAAAATTCATTTCAAATAGACCCTTTCTCTGATACTTTAGCAGTAGTGTTGGCTATAGAGTTTATCGTTTAATGGTATATCATTTTTGTCGAATTATCTTAAAAAATCATTAAAGCGCAATATTTCCGTTATTACTCAAGTTACGAAAAAAAGTTTTATACATTAATTGTAGGGTGTCTTAAGCTACATCTTAAAAAATATTTCCACAATTACAGGATGGCCCATAAGTCGTTGGTGATTCAAATTTTCTTTTTTTTTAGTGAATTTTTTTAATCGAACACGTCCTATGTTATTGCATTTTTGTATTTTCCATCGAAATATAATACATCTTTGTAAGAAAAGAAATTCGGGACGCAGCAAGTGCGTTATGGTAGCGAATTTTCATTAAATGCTTCAAATTGTGAATCAATTTGCTATTAACCTATAAGGTTGAACAGAAAACCAGTTTTTTCGGGAAAAATTTAAGTTTACTTTAGGAAATTTTTGTACATTTTCAAACAATAAAGTTATTTTGATGAAATATGGTACATTGTTTCTAATATATAAATTATACTGGTAACCAAATTTGGTGCCTGCTTTCTTAAAAAAACATATTTGCTATTAGAAACATTTTTATGAAAATTCACTACCATAACGCACTTGCTGCGTCCAGAGTTTTTATTATATATATATATATATATATATATATATATATATATATATATATAATTATTATTATTATTTTTGCTTCAACTTTTGCGTAACATTCCCTATACCTAAAAACTCATTTTGGAAATATTTTCATTGACAATCAGATCCATGATACATGTAGGATGTAGGAATTAACGTAAAAGCAGTTTTTCAGCTTTTCAGTGAATTTTTATTTTAAAAAATTCACTAATAGAGTGATATCGATGGTGAGACTTTGCAAAATTTTTTTCAAATGAGCGCGATTTAAGAGCCCTAGAACCCATATCCGGGGTCAGTTTCAATATATATATATATATATATATATATATATATATATATATATATATATATATATATATATATATATATATATATATATATATATATATATGTATGCGTCTGATAACTCAAAAAATAATTGACCGATTTCAATGAAACTCGGCAAGTACCCTTCTTTTATTAATGACTTGAATGAGTTCGTTAGCCAGGAAAATCGGACGGGTTTTTCTGGGAAAATTTTGGGTTTTATTTCAAAAAAAAAAAAAAATCTCCGAAAATAGCAAAGCTCTTTTAATGAAATTTACTCTATATGTTTCCTTGGGAGAGACCTTACGAAGTACCAAAATTCAACTTTCTCAGTTTATAGAAAATTGAGTTATTCAAATTTTAAGTTTTCTTGAAAAAAAATTTTTTCTCCAAAAATTACAAAGTTTTTTTAATGAAATTTGGTGGATATCTTGTCCTAGGAAAGACCTTACTACGTACCAAAATAACACTTTCTTAGTTTATAGAAAACTAAGTTATTCAAATTTGAAGCATTTAATAAAAATTCACTACCATAACGCACTTGCTGCGTCCAGAGTTTCTATTCAATTCTATTAACAGGTAAAATTATGTGATTATTTAACGAATTCTCAAAAAAAATATTTAAATATTCAAATTAACTTTGATACAGAAAAGGTAAGAAATAATTAATTTCATAGGATTATATCTATGTGTACATTTTCATAATATCTTAGTTGATAAATTGTTTTCACAAATGTCAAATGAAACCTCAAAGTGACAGACTTAAATGACGTTATTATTTATGACATCTTATGATTTAAAAATATAAGTATTTTTCCGCTTATATTAGCGAATGTTTAATTTTTTTATTAAAAAAAATTCGCTAACATTTGCTTTTTAGTGAATTTTCTTAAATAAATTCACTAATGGGGAGATCCGTAAATATATATATATATATATATATATATATATATATATATATATATATATATATATATATATATATACATATATATATATATATATATATATATATATATATATATATATATATATATATATATATATATATATATCGTACCGATAACTCAAAAAATAATGGATAGATCTTGATCAAATTTGATGACTACCTTCCTTTTGCAAGTGGCTTGGATAACTTCGTTAGCCAGGAAAATCGGACCAGGTTTTCCTGGAAAATTTTGTGTTTTATTCCTAAAAAAAATTATATATCCGGAAATAACAAAGTTAGGGCAACCAAATTTGGTAAGCGTATTTGTGTTATAAAGAGAGAACAATGTACCAACATTTAATTTTCTAAGTTTAAAGACAAAAAAGTTACGGGCAGCTAAAGAAACAAATTTTGGAGTTTTCCTGAAAACGTCAAACTCGCAATTTGAAACGTCAAAATTTCCAATGATTAGGTAAAGAACGTGAAACAAATAGGGATTTGTAAAAAGAAAATGTTGCAAGAACAGTGTTCGCGAACCCTTAAGTTTCAGATTCAACCATCATTGCCCTTCATTTTACTAAACTGTTTACAGCAAATTCATTTCAAATAAACCCTTTCTCTGAGGCTTTGGCTGTCGGTTTAGTGAAGTTTATGGTTTAGCGGTCTATAATTTTCGTAGAATAAATTCGTTAATGCATTTTTGTATTTTTTATCGAAATAAGATGCATGTTTGTAAGAAAAAAATCTGGACGCAGTAAGTGCGTCTTGCGAATTTTCATTAAATCCTTCAAATTTCAATAACTCTGTTTGCTATTAACGTAAGTTTTGTTAGTTAGGAAACCAACATTGAACTTTATTTTCGGAAAATTATTTCTACAATCACAGGGTGGCCCATAAGTCGTTGTTGATATAAATTTTCTTTTTTTTTTTTTAATCAAACACGTTATTGCTTTTTTGCATTTTCCATCGAAATATAATGCACGTTTGTAAGAAAAGAAATTCGGGACGCAGCAAGTGCGTTATGTTGAATAGCTCAATTTGCTATTAACCTATAAGGTTGACCAAGAAACAAGTTTTTTTGGGAACACTTCAAGTTTACTTTTTCAAACGATAAAGTTGTTTTGATGAAACATGGCACATTGTTTCTAATATATAGATTATACTGGTAACCAAATTTGATGTCTGCTTTCTTAAAAAAACCACACATATTTGCTATTAAAACATTTTTATGAATATTCACTACCATAACGCACTTGCTGCGTCCAGACTTTTTAATAATACAGTTATCTGATACGTGATTTCTACCATGAAGGTTATACTTTCTATTAAATTTCACATCTTTCGTTTAAAAAAACATGTTTTACACTAAAAACATTTCTTTAAAATTCGCTACCATAACGCCCCTCTACGTCAAAACTTTTTATTTTATTGCGCAGCTATGCGTTGATTTTGCGTTAAGTATCACCCTGGTATCTTCTAATATATTATTATTATTATTCGTTGCTACGATACCTAACAAGATATGCATGCACCTACTAATAATTACTTCCACATCGTCACAACGTGTGGAAGTGTCGCATCGGCGAAAAAAATTTCAACAATTTGTTTTGGTTAAACGTCGTAAAAAGTATCAAAACATATGGGTCATTCTACAGAAAGTGGTGTTTTTTGTGTATGCGATCACTGAATAAAAAATGTCTCTCTAAGCTATCGATTTTGGTTTCATAGAATGAATTATTCATCCCAATATTTAAGTTTCGTAATGGTTCCATACTTTACACCATAATAAATTTCTTAGTCATTTTTCTTCAAGGATGGGTATAAGAAAAACTCACGACCATCACACGTAATAATGTGTCATAATAATGTATTCTACTCGATACATTTTAATTTTTTTTTGTGGAAATGAGTATCATATAACGATGATGTACCAATTCAAAAGAAATTTAATAGTGAAATGACATAGTGAGGATACAATCGTTCTAATTAGTGAACATTTCTGAAAATTTCCTATATTTAATTAATTAAATTACCATCTTAATGATTTTAGGTGAGACACATCGAATAAAAATGACCCGATCAACATGATTTAAGTTATATAAGATACCTGTACTCTGATATAACAACTTCAATCACTGTTGTTCATTATGAAGCTATAATAACCTGTTGTGACGGTCGTGAAAAGTAGTCGACAGTCTTGAGATATAGTGGACGGTTGTGAGATATAGTGGACGGTCGTGAAATGTACTTGATCGTCTTGAGATATAGTATAGACAGTAAAGAAGTATGAGTGCATTGTTGTGGATCACATAACTTGCTAAAATGGTAAACAATAAAAACTATTAGCCATTTATTAATTATTGCTACGTTTATTGAATGCAATTACTAGAAAAATACTTAATCTAAAAGTGATCTAAGAAGTCCATTAACGTAATCAGTATTTTTAAATGTTGAAAGTCTGGAACTGACTTTAATAGGTGGGTCCAATTCGCACAAAATTTCGTTAACATCCAGAGTCTGGCAATCCTTTTTAGATGGCCATAGAAAGTACTGTCCGGAGTGATGCATAAAATTCACGGTCATGATATTTCCATCCAGTTTTTCAATCTGACCAGGAAACCATTTATCGTCGTACATAACAGCCAACCACGAACCACCCGTAATACTATTGGTATCCTCAGTCTGCAGAGGTGCCGCTATAAAATGTAGGTAATGTTATGATATGTCTTAGCTTGACAGAAAAATGAAGACCTACCAATTGATGTAGTCGATCTCTCTGGAAGAACATCCAACTCCTTATGACCATTTACGGAAATTTGATTTTGATTCTGCAGCATTCCAATAGATTTGACCCCATTATCTGATAATATGGTTAAGGAAAATCACAAGATTTCTGATGAGATAAAACATTAATATATAATAAAAAGAAAAAGGATACCCATAACATCTCGAGTAACTTCTTGAAACACGTATGAACCATGTTTTAGTTTGGAAAATCCGAGTTCTTGCATGAGATGGCAGTATACGTAAAAAAAAATTCTTATTTCGATACTGGGTAGTGGGCCCATCGCTCATTAAATGTAATGTGTTAACCATAGGCAGATCTTCCTTAATATAATATTTCTCAAAATGGGCAAAATGGAAGCCCATATTAAAGATGGGTCATGGCGAAAACACAACAAAAGGTTGTGACTCCGGGTTGCTTGTCTGTATCTCCACTTCTATAATAGAAACCTCCAGTATGTAATGACAACTGTCCTTTTGACGCACCAAAATGAACACTTTGAACTTCTTGTGCATACTTAAGTTGAGCATTTTCTGAAAAGTCCATTGTAAGGAATATTACAGTTTCCTTGACATTATCTCTAAGGTATTTAGCAAATGACAACTGATGTGTAACTCTGTACACATGTTGCAAGAAATTCGGTATTTCAGACTTCAGTTTGGCAAAAAGTTGTTCTATAGTGCAATAAAATTTTACCTTTTTTGTCACTTTAACGTGGATTATTTATTGTTTCTTATTAGTTCTTTCTTCATTTTCAGTTTTCCATTGATAATAAAACACTGGTTGTTCGACAGAAATATCAAAGGATATATCAAGTAATTCTTTACCACTACAAACTATACATATTCCATACATGCAGTCCATCACAATGGTATCACAACAAAGAAACTTTGTGAATTCAGTTAAAGATTTTGATTTTATTAATTCATATTGTTTGCATTTCTCAAAAAGAAACTGAACATTGGCATGCTTTTTGCAGAGGCATGTATCTCTGCCTGAGGATTTCTGATGTGTGATCCAAAATGGTTTCAAACGACAAAAGAGTGCGTAAGATATTCTGTACTTTGTAGTCCATATGAACTTCTTGTGCAGATTTAACAAGGAGTCGCGTAAATAAAGTTTTTGTTTCTTTATTTTCTTTTTTGTGATAGTGTCCTGCTTTCCTGGTGCACAAAAAGAGTTCTCATCTTCTAAAAAATTCTCAATGATTTTCTTGATCTTGAATAACTTAGCATTGCTTTTTCCCCGTCCAATAACCCCTACGTTTCGCTTTGAGATAACTGAATTGGCTCTTCGCCGACCAATGATGGATTTAATTTCTGTACTTAATTTGTATTTCCTGATGTATTTGGATTGATTGGAAAGCCATTTTGTAATAATATTAGTTTCTGTCATCGCAGTTCTGCTAGAGGATGGAGTTGTTAAGTTAACTTTACTTTGAGGAAGCTGACTTGATGTAAATGGTGTACTCTGTGGACTGAAAGCTGATCTCATTATTTCCTCGATGATAAGTTTTTTCTTCACTGCTTCCTTTCCTTTCTTTATTGTCATTTCAGCATTTTTATTTGGAGAAGGTACTGGTTCTTTCAAATACTCTTTTAGTCTGTAGTGTCTTTGTTTCCAGCGATTTGAGTTTGCCCTCTGGTGTTCTACTTCTTTCTCCAAATATTTTATTTTCTGTCTCATTTTTTCCCTGCTTTTTCTCAACTCCTTCCTTCTCACTGTTCTACCATCTTGCCTTTCGGGTGGGGTTTCTTGTAAATTTTCAATTTATGATTCAGGAGGTGTATTCGATTTCATTAATCCCTTAGTTTTCTTAAGGTTTTTAATTTTTTCCGCGTGTCTATAATATCGTTCTCGCCATTGTTTCCGCTGCTTTCTTTTTGATCGTTCGCTCAAATCTGCAATACTTTTGATTTTTTTCTCTTCTCTCCTTTTTCTACTCCTTTCTCTTTCCTGTTCTTTACTTTCATATGCGTCGGAGTTTGCTCGTATGTGATGAAATATAATATAGGTTTTGAAATTCCGATTTCTTTTCATTTGTCACTCACGACAGTCCATATCGCTCACGACCGTCACATGCCATCAAATAGGACGGTTGTGAGTGAGACGGTCGTGAAAATTTGTCAATAATTCGACGCCAAAGTCTAACTCTGTTTCGCGGCAAAAAAATTAAGGTTATTTTTACTTTACCGTCTGTATTTATAGCCTGGTAAATAGAAAAGCACGGTTCTTTCGGCAAAAATATAAGCACACTACTATAAGACAGTTGTAAAGAAAATAAGACGCAGAAATAATCAACTTACTTCAAAATATTTCACAAAACACAGAGATCAACATGCACATACATTTATTAGATGACTCAAGTCGCAAGGAATGTATGAGAGCGTAGTAGAACTAGTACCATAATGTGCTGTGCTCTACCAGTTATTTTTTAAACCAAAATTTAGCTGTGACGGTCGTGAGTTGATTTGTGGTTACGAGATTTGAAGTGGTGTATTGATTATAAAAACTGGATTAAAACGTTGGTTCTTCTGATAAATAGTGTGATCCACATTGTTGTTTGACAGAAAATCTTTAACGCTTGATAATTATGAATGTGTTTAGAGGCAGCATTCAAAATGTGTTGAAAAATAAGGAAGTTACGCGTGACGGTCGTGAGTTTTGACTCCTAAATTCACGGAAACTTTTGAAAAATTACAATCGTAGAGCTAACACTGTATATTTCCTAGCATTGAACTATAGTATTACTTTTAAAAAAGATCGCTGAATGTTGAGGTATGGAAGCCCTGCAAAAAAATACATGGTTAGCGAATAATACCACTTTCTGTAGAATGACCCATATATAAAACGTGATTTGGGAACGAAAATTTTCTTTGTCTGTCGGTCTGTATGTTTGTCTGTTTGTAGCCACGATTAGTACAGTCAATAGAGGAACCCGTTACTCTTGTCCATAATGCACTAAATTACAGGAGTTGTTTTTTTATACATAGGTTCAGAATGACGTACTGAATATAAAAACACAAAATCCTTACAAATTAGGAGGCCGGAAGTGCCGCCATTTTGAGAAAAACCGTTTCGGTCTATATCTCCGTAACCGTGCACTTTAGGTCAAAAATGGTAATGACCTTTATTGTAGACAATTACATTTTTCATCTTTTATGATAAATAATTTTTTTTATCACTCACCGTTTACAACTTATACGACTATTAGGGTTCATTTATTGACTTTTTTAAAGATATCTTTGTTAATAATTGTTTAAAAAATAAAATGCTTATAACTTAACTTTTCAACCAACAAATTTTCTAGAATTTTTACTTAAAACTTTTTTTTCTAAAATCAATATTTTCAAAGTTATAACGCATTAAATGTTGCACTTTTCAATCGACAAATTTTTCTGGAAATATTTTAGTAAAATGAAGGACAATGACGGTTGAAGCTAACACTTCAGGCTTTGTAAAACCTTCTTTTTGAGACATTTTCTTTCCATAGCTTATATTAGTTTCAGGTTCTTTGCGTAAATGTTGCCAATTGTGACGTTTTAATTCGCGACTTTGACGTTTTGAGGAAAACCCCAATTTTTTTTAAATGCCTATAACTTTTTTGTCTCTGAAACTATAGACCTAAATTTTGGTAGGTAATTTACCTATAATGACATAAAACCGCGTACCAAATTTACTTGCCCTTACTTTGTTATTTCCGGAGATATGATTTTTTTTCGAAAGAAAACACAAAATTTTCCGGGAAAACCTGAGCCGATTTTCCTGGCTAACAATCTTATTCAAGCCATTTACAAGAGGAAGTTATTCACCAAATGTAATTAAAATCGGCCCATTAGTTTTTGAGATATATATATATATATATATATATATATATATATATATATATATATATATATATATATATATATATATATATATATATATATATATATTTCATTGATTGTTGTTGCCCTTACTTGGTGAAACTTGTCCATACTGCATACAGACTTGGAGAATACTTCTAAAATACCACTAAAAACCAACAGTGAAGCCAGAGAAGTATTCTCCAAGTCTGTATGCAATATATATATATATATATATATATATATATATATATATATATATATATATATATATATATATATATATATATATATATATATATATATACATATAGATATACATATAAAAATTGAAACTGACCCCGGATATGTGTTCTAGGGGGCATAATTAGCGCCTACTTCAAAATTCAAAAGTCGGGGTCGCCTCATTAGTGAATTTTTTAAAGAAAATGCACTAATAATAATTTTAGAAAAAAAAGTTTCAAGTACAAGTTCTAGAAAATTTCTCGATTGAAAAGTTAAGTTATAAGCATTTTATTTTTTAAACAATTATTAACAAAGATATAGGTAAAAAAGTCAATAAATGAATGCTAATAGTCGTATAAGTTGTAAACGGTGAGTGATACAAAAAAAATTGTTTCACAAAAAAGATGAAAAATGCAATTATCTACAATAAAGGTCATTACCATTTTTGGTCTAAAGTGCACGGTTACGGAGATATAGACCAAAACGGTTTTTCTCAAAATGGCGGCACTTCCGGCCTCCTAATTTGTAAGGATTTTGTGTTTTTATATTCAGTACGTCATTCTGAACCTATGTATATAAAAAAAACAATTCCTGTAATTTAATGCAAAACAAATTCTCTATTGCCTGTACTAGATAACTTTACAGGGAATTGAGATATCGTCTTCAAATTTGGTATACAGTTAGCACTTGACAAACAAACGGATCTCATTGTTTTTGGGTAAAATCGCCTTAGGGGGAGGGGATGAATAGGGGGTGATTTGGTGAAAATTTAATTTTTTTCAGTAGAACTCGAGTAATATAAAATTTTAGGGTTTATTTATTAGAAAACTTTTAATTTCATCGAACATTCAGTGCTGAAATAAAATTAGAGGTTTAATGTGTGGGGGTGAAATATTTTTGGTAAAAATTTCTTTTTTAAAATTTTTTTTGCCAAAAAGGCGTTAAAAGTTTCAAAACATATAGAAAACTTGATTCTAAACGATTTTTTTTTGTCTGTCCGTCGGTCGGTCTGTCGGCATATACGTCTGTCTGTTAATAGGCGCAATAACTTTCGAACGAATTGAAATATTATCTTCAAATTTGGTATCAAGTTAGCACCCGACAAAGAAACGCTTCGAATTGTTTTTGGGTAAGAGCGCTTCAGGGGGTCGGGGATAAATAAATGGGGAGTTGGTGAAAATTGACATTTTTTTATAAAACTCGAGTAATATACAACGTTTCAAAAGTACAAATATTTTCTTTCTAGTCAAGTCATGGGCCCTAAATTCATTCTATGAAAATGTATTTCTGAAGAGAATAAATTATCACAGCTATGTGGAAGTAATGATTCAATTTGCAGCATTATTTTTAACAGCACTTTGTGCGTGACTTCATTTATATCGCAAGCATAAAGAACTAACAGAATTGGGTTTAGAAAATAATATTTTAATGATTATTCAACTGGCCGACTTTACATTTTCTAATCTTAATGACCAAAGAAATCCGAGACTTTTACCTCCAATCTGAAACACACTTCAAACGAAAAAACGCTGCATAATTATAACCTATCAAGTTAAGATTACAGCAAAGACCTTCTGACATGTCTTTCAATACGGGCTCTATGGCCATGGTAAATATTTGTTGACTAGAGCCATGTGGAAAGCATTAGTATATACATATGGGTTTTATATTGGCCAAGTAGTTGCCCAACCTTCTTTCAGAGGCAGGATATAAGGGTGGATAAGGGGTGGATGAAGTTTATTTGTTAATTGTGAATTAGGTTAAAGCTTAAAAGGTTTCAAGAGATCACTTGTTGACATAATGGCTTAATTTATCTGGGACTAATGCCATGGATACAGAAATAATGAGGTGGTGTTGTTATTCGATGGAAACCAGGCATCTACTTAATTATAGATAAGAGCAAATTCTCTTAAGTGCATTTCTGAATACTGGAACATACCTTTTTAAGAGGTAATCTGTATTATCTCCAAGAGACGCAGTCAGATTTTAAAAAGTCTGGACGCAGCAAGTGCGTTATGGGAGGGAATTTTCATAAAAATATTTTTAATAGCAAATTTGTCTCTTTAACGCACGCAGGCATCAATTTGATCACCGGTATAACCTATATAGTTTTTTCAAAATTACTTGTTGGAAAATGTCCAAAAATTTTTCGAAAATACACTTAAAACGTTTCCTAGAAAACTCGTTTGCTAGCTGACGAACATTAGGTTAATAGCAAATTGCGTTATTGAATTTTGAAGCGTTTAATAAAAATTCTCTACCAAAACGCACTTACTGCGTCTCGCTTTTTTCTACAAACATGCATTATATATTGATGAAAAATGCAAAAATGCAATAAGGAATGTTCAAAAAAAATTTGTAAGTATCACCAACGACTTATGGGCCACCTGTGATTGTCAAATTAATTTTATAAGATGCAGCTCAAGACACCCTATAGGTAACGTAACAAAAAATGTCTGAACGCAGCAAGTGCGTTATGGAAGTGAATTTTCATAAAAATGTTTTTAATAGCAAATATTCATTGATTGTTGTTGCCCTTACTTGGTGAAACTTGTCCATACTACATACAGACTTGGAGACTACTTCTCTGGATTAGAGAATGTTTACCTCTATTAGAAAACGTTTTAATAGAAACGAACGTAAATGTCATAAAAAGACAAGAAATAATGAATATTCTTAACGAATGTATAAAACAAAACTATTTTGAATTTAATAATAAAATTTATATACAAAATGAAGGTCTACCTATGGGTAGTCCGTTGTCACCTTTATTAGCCAATATATTTATGGAAAACTTAGAAAACCAAATTTTAACATCAGAACTTTCGCATAATATTGTCTTTTGGTACAGATACGTAGATGATATTTTAACATGTTTTCAAGGTAGTCATACAGAATTAAATTAAGTTTTGAATTTTATTAATAACTTTCACACAAATATTAAGTTTACTTTAGAAGAAGAAGCTAACAGTTGTATAAATTTTTTAGACTTAACAATTAGAAAGTTAGAAAATAATTCATTTGACTTTTCAATATATAGGAAACCAACTTACACTGACACAACCATACCATACGATTCATGTCACCCTTTTTCACAAAAGCTGTCTACCTACCATTCTATGATACATCGTGCATTTTCAATACCTATGTCACAAAACAATTTTGAAAAAGAAATTTCAATAATTAAGCAAACAGCATTTAATAATGGCTACTCTGTTAAAATAATAGATAAAATGATCGAGAGAAAAGAATACAAATTAGCGATTAATTTAATTTATCCAAATATTAGAGACAAAGAAGACAACAGATACGTTTCGATAACTTATTTTGGAACCATTTCAGAAAACATTTCAAAAATTTTAAATACCTGTACAAATACAAAGGTAGCTTTTAAATCTTACAACACGACGCGTGATTTACTATTTAACGCTAAAGAAAAATCTTGTTTCCTGACAAAAGCTGGAGTTTATAAATTAGTTTGTGCACATTGTAACGCAATCTACATAGGTCAAATTTCTAGAAATTTTAACACCCGATACAAAGAACATATTTCTGCATTTAGAAATAACCACTCTGACAAATCTACATTTGCAAAACATATTATTGATACGGAACATAGACCTACAGTAAATAACCGCATACAACCACAACATTTTTATAATGACAAGCGTAAACTAGACTTTTTTGAAGCTTTGGAAGTCAAAAAGCACACACACGACAATAGCCACCTTGTTTTAAACGAGCAAACTGATTTAATGAATTCCCCTTCTTGGATATTCTTCTTTCTAATTAAATAAGTCAAAGAAAATAAATTGAACTATTCTTTCAAAAAAGTTGTAATAAGATAATTAGCTGATGTATGTCGATATTTTCGTTGTATAGAGACTGCTTTTATACTGCTATTGTTTAGTTATTTTATTGTTGTAACTGTTATCATAGTTATTATAGGCTAGTTCTATTTTTATGTTAAATATTGACATACATCACGTAGACATTTCGAAAGCCTCATCTGTCATCTGTGTTTCATTTTATTTTCAATTTGATAAAAAAAATTTTTTGAACAAAACATCATATCATAACATAGCAACAGATTTTTATTTGTAGTTGTCATGATTTCGTACTAATTCAATTTTAATATGTCTGAGAACGCTGTCAAGCAGCGAAACTAGTCACAGAAACGTTGAAGAACATCCTAGAACATCCAGAATTCATAAGGGACACTTGCTCCAGTTAGCTCACGCGCTGGCTACGTCCTTCACCTACAAAAACAAAAACCAACAGTGCAGCCAGAGAAGTATTCTCCAAGTCTGTATGTAGTATGGACCAGTTTCACCAAGTAAGGGCAACAACAATCAATGAAGGTATTTATACTTACTCTATATTATTATATAGAGTTAAGGACGTGATCACGGAATAAGGGTTAGTGTAAAATATATTTGTGTTTCCTTGAGACTTTGACTAAATTTGAGTTTATGAGAGGGCAATTATATAGTTAAATTTAGGTATAGAATCGAGTACAAGCCATAGAGGGAACAATCAACAATAAGGGCATTTACACTTTGTTTTTTTCTTATATTAAGATAATAATAATAGTAATAGATCCCATAGCACATATAATAACATAAGAATATATATATATATATATATATATATATATATATATATATATATATATATATATATATATATATATATATATATATATATATATATACTTATGCCTATGCGGAAGTAGCTGGACCATTTCGTATACCAAGTGTATAATAGCTGGACCAACCGTGCAATAGCTGGACGTCCAGCTATTAACATGCTGGTATTAATATGTACATGCGTTATTGGCTGGACCTATTTCATGAGAACATTAAAAGTAAAAATTAATGCGCCTGTGCGGTGTTGCCAAATGCTCAAAATATTAATTCTATTTAAACATTTACATGTTTTAGTGAATTTTATGTACACTAGGACCGCAAAAAGCATGAGGTTACTTAAAACTTTATTTAATAATAATATCGTCAGGATATTTCTTACGAATTTCTGGATTAAAAATGATTATTGCATAAGTTATTATTCATGTAATATAGCAAAAAATCTGCTGGTTTGAAAAAATAATGTTTTGGAAGAGACAAAATATGAATTATTTTTTGATAAATGCAGTAGATGTGCCAAAATTATAAAAACACAAAATGATTACCAAGGCCCTAGTGTATAATAAGATTGCAAATTATATTTTGTCACCCTTTGCAAAAGTGAGAAAAATGCATATGAAGATCGGGATAGCAATTAAGACGTTTCCGAAATATGAATTCTTTTTTGATATTTGCAGTAGATGTGCCAAAGTCATAAAAACAAAAAATGATTACCAAGGTCCTAGTGTATAATAAGATACGCAAATTATTCTTTGTCGCCCTTTGCAAAAGTGAGAAAAATGCATATGAAGATCGGGATAGCAATTAAGATGTTTTCCAAATATTTATTATTTTACCGCATTTGCAGTTAATGTGCCAAAATCATAAAAACAAAAAATTATTCCTTAAGCCCTTATGTATGAAAAACCATGCAAATTATTTTTGTCACCTTTTTCAAAAGCGAAAAAAATGCATATGAAGATCGGGATAGGAATTAAGACGTTTCCGAAATATGAATTATTTTTTGATATTTGCAGTAGATGTGCCAAAATCATAAAAACAAAAAATGATTGCCAAGGCCTTAGTGTATAATAAGATATTCAAATTATTTTTTGTCACCTTTTGAAAAAGTGAAAAAAATTCATATGAAAATCGGGATAGCAATTAAGACGTTTTCCAAATATGTAATATTTTTTCGCATGTGTCAAAATCATAAAAACCAAAAATGATTTTCAAGGCCCTAGTGTATAATAAGATATGCAAATGATTTTTTGTCACCCTTTGCAAAAGTAAAAAAAAATGCATAAACAGATCCGGATAGCAATTGAGACGTTTCCGCAATATGCATTATTTTTTGACATTTGCAATTTTTTAAATAGGAATATTTTTTTATATTTACATTTAAAATCATAAAATCACAAAACTATTACCAAAGCCCTAGTGTATAATACTACAGCATACACAACTCTCAACTCGGCCAGTTTTAGAATGAATTGAATATGATTCTATTCCTATTTTTAAAGTTGCAGATTTTTTAACGCGCTAAAATCTAATATATAGTCACAGCATAATAATTGATTGATTATGCTGTGCTACAGTTACTTTTCAATTTTTTCTAAACATATGTTTGACAGGACAGGTAAAAGCTGTGAAATTTACAAAAGGAGGGTACAGAACAGAGCTGTAAAACTTCCCGAGATCAACGTCGTAAAAGCGGTATATCAAAGCCCAAACGTTCTTTATCTATGCAACGCTTTTATATACAAATACATTATATTTGAGAAAAAATGCTAGGTTTAATATTTGAATATGACCAGCCACTAACTGCTATACTAGAGTGACTAACATTAATTAGATTCTCATAATTTTTATGTTGCATTGTTCAAGTATGCAGTACAGCATAAGAAACAGTCTTCTTATGCTATGTAACCAAGATTTATGCCACTAAAAATAAGTTGCACTTTAAACCTAATTTATAGCAAATTTTTATAATAAACATATTCTTATAACGAGATTGGGGTAGTTTCTTTGTATACACAACATGTTTATTAAATTTATTTAAATTTATCATTTCTCCAAAACATAATAAAAATAATAATCTGTATCACTCACTCACTGACTGAAGGCAAAGTCGCTTATTAGTCGCAGCGATAGGTTAGGTGGTTTCCCGTTGCCTTTCATGTGGCACATTCACTGAAAAAAAAAATACATTCTTGGAAAACCTCTTAACTGCTATCCCGATGTTTAAATTCTTTCTTTTTTTACTTTTGCAAAGGGTGACAAAAAATAAATTTGGTGTAGTATTACACAATAGGGCCTTGGTAATGATTTTTGGTTTTGTGATTTTACCAGATTAACAGCAAGTATCACAGAATCATTAATGTTGAAATGCAAAACGTGGTAGTAAGTATCCCGGTGTTCAAATGCATTTCCAAAGAGTGACAGAAAATTATTTGCATGAGCTTTTATGCGTCAGGCCCTTAGTGATATTTTTTGTTTCTATGAATTTGGCACATTATCTGCACATGAGAAAAAATAATACATATTTGCAAAACGTCGTAATTGCTATCCCGATTTTCATATGCATTTTTCTCACTTTTTCAAAAGGTGACAAAACATAATTTGCATATCTTATTATACACTAGGGCCTTGGTAATCTTTTTTTGTTTTTATAATTTTGGCACATGTACTTCAAATATCAAAAAATAATTCATATTTCGAAAACGTCTTAATTGCTATCCCGATTTTCATATGCATTTTTCTCACTTTTGCAAAAGATGACAAAAAATAGTTTGCATCTCTTATTATACACTAGCGCCTTGGTAATCATTTTGTGTTTTTATGATTTTGGCACATTTACTGCAAATATCAAAAAATATGACATATTTCGGAAACGTTTTAATTGCTATCCCGAATTTCTTATGCGTTTTTTTCACTTTTGCTAAAGGTGACAAAAAATAATTTGCATGGTTTTTCATACATAAGAGCCTTAGTAATAATTTTTTGTTTTTATGATTTTGACACATTAACTGCAAATGCGAAAAAATAATACATATTAGGAAAACGTCTTAATTGCTATCCCGATTTTCATATGCATTTTTTTAATATTTCCAAAGGGTGACAGAAAATTATTTGCATGAGCTTTTATGTGTCAGGCGGTTAGTGATATATTTTTTTTCTATGAATTTGGCACATTAACTGCAAATGCGAAAAAATAATACATATTTGGAAAACGTCGTAATTGCTATCCCGATTTTCATATGCATTTTTGTCACTTTTTCAAAAGGTGACAAAAAATAATTTGCATATCTTATTATACACTAGAGCCTTGGTAATCATTTTTGGTTTTTATGATTTTGGCTCATCTACTGCAAATATAAAAAATAATTCATATTACGGAAACTTCTTAATAGCTATTCCGATCTTCATATGCATTTTTCTCACTTTTGCAAAGGGTGACAAAATATAATTTGCAATCTTATTATACACTAGGGCCTTGGTAATCATTTTTAGTTTTTATGACTTTGGCATCTACTTCAACTTTCAAAAAATAATTCATATTTCGGAAACGTCTTAATTGCTATCCCGATCTTCGTTTTTGTGATTTTGGCACATCTACTGCAAATGCGAAAAAATAAACGTGGTAATAGCTATTTCGATCTTCATATGTATTTTTTTCACTTTTGCAAAAAGTGGCAAAAAATAATTTGGATGAGTTATTATACATTAGGGCGTTGGTAATAGTTTTGTGCTTTTATGATTTTGCACATTAACTGTAAATATCAAAAAATAAGTCATATTTGAAAAAACTTAGTAATAAGTATCTCGATGTTCAAATGATTTTCTTTTATTTTCCAGAGTGTGACAAAAAATAATTTGCTTAGGTTGCTATACACTAGGTCTTTCGTAACTTGTTTTTATGTCTATTTTTATATTGGGGCCTTGGCTTTATTGTCCAATATTTGTCATTTGGGTACATGTAACCAAAATAACAAATAATACATACTAAAATTTAGTTGTCCTCTATGACTATGTTAATAATAAACGATTGGTTTAGTGTTATTATGTTATTGCAAAACACTGAAGACAAATTCTTTTTTCTTCGGTAAGGTGTAGTAGCATATAGCAATATATGGCTGGCATCTATGGCTAGCCATAAATTTACTACGTTGAATCCGCTTCATTGATATTGTGATCGCGACGATCCATCCCGTTTTCTGCTGACCCTACGTGTAAATCTATGGCTGGGAATTTATGGATAACTTCACGCAAACTTTATCCCAGTTATATTCAGCAAACATGTCTTATCTCTGCTGCATCGAACATGATGCAAATGCAACTATGTGAATCTTAAAATGCAGCGGCTTTCCAGGAAATAAAGCTTTTAAGTTATTTACTTACCAATGCTACTATTTCTACCCCTACGACTTTTTATTTATAATAAAAAAATATGTACATTGTTTGCCTAAACCTGCCAGTATATTTTTTGACAGCTATTTACATATAGCGCGAGTTTAAAACATGAAATAAATTCAGTTAATCAGATACAGCTATCTTTTTCCAATAATTCGCAGACATGTCGATAGACATTTTATGTTGCGGTCTTTTCAAAAAATAAAATAAATATCATACAGTGTGTGCCAAATTTAAGGTACGACCTCATCGATATTTTTTTTCAAATCTTACCCTAGTTTGTTTTTGTTAAATAGGTTTAACCTATACATTAAGTTGAAAAAAACAGCAGATTTTAAATTTTTATTTATTAATTATTTTAAATCTAAAGGAATTAGTAGCACGAATAAGAAATGAATGTTAATTTATTTTCCCAAGATAACCAGAAATGTGCAAAACGAATTTCAATTCGGTTTATACTACTAACAAATAGTCAATCGACAACAACCTAAGCATTTATTAAAGAATATTGATTTAGGTTATCTATTTTTTATTTTTGTTTTTAAAATAATATAATGTATATTTTTGTGGGAAGGAATATAAACTTGGTGGTTTAGCATAACTTGACATGTACTTTAGAAATAGCCAACAAAACAGTAGGATTGTCGGTTAAACAAATTATCGACGTCATATCTCAAATTTGGGACAACTTCATATTATTAAAGAAATATCACAGCTTAAAAAATACTAATTGACGTGTTCGCGAATTTGAAAAAGGTGTATTTGATTAACTGAATGTATTCTAAGTTACCAACATGCATTGTGTAATATGGCAGTAATAATTCTGATAATTGTTTATCTTTTTTTGTCTTTTCCTCAACGGCGACGTATTTCTGCGACTATGGCCAATCACCGACGACAGGGAGCACTTTCAACTCACTTTCCTTTAAATTTGACCGAACCCCGTTTTTTCTATAAGGAGGGTAGGGATATTCAGCGTGCCCAACCTCGCACGGTACACGGGACTAACGACTTCAGGACTCCTCAGTGAATCGGAACCTGCAGAAATTCAACCTGCTCAAACTAAATGATAATTTTACAGTAGGGGCTGAAAAAATGAATGGGGAACCCTGGAAATCGAACCCAGTACCGTTGGATCCAGCGGCATACTTTCCTACCACTGGATCACTTAGGCTTTTTGATAATAATTGTAAAATATCTTTTGCAGCAATTGGATACAATAATCTAAAATATATAACTCTATAACACTAAAAGTAGATCTCGTAAGTTTATAAAACAACAGTCATTATACACCTTGTCCTATTTTCGAATTAAGTTTTTGTGTTATCTTTTAAAAAAATCAGGAGTTGGATTAATTTAAATTCAAAATACTATATTACAAAATAAAAAAAGGTACGAAAGATGATCTCTTCTTTTAATACCAGGAAAGCCTCTGGCCTTGACGAGATTCCAGCAATTGTTCTCAAAAGATGCGCACCAGAACTTGCTCCTGTCCTGACCTGTCTGTTTTAGAGATCTTACAATAAAGGCATATTCCCTAGTAACTGGAAAACTGATCGAGTACAACCCGTCCCGACAAAAGGATCCAAAGCGCTTCCTAGCAACTACAGGCCCATTTCTCTCCTTTCAGTCGTCTCTAAAGTAATGGAAAAGTATATAAACACCGAATTACTAAAATTTCTTGAAAAACACAGTCTAATCCACGACAGGCAGTATGGATTACGTCAGCTCAGATGAACTGCCGACCTCCTTACCTTTGTCACCCATTCTTGGAACAAGTCTATGAAACTACACAGTGAATCCCAGATTGTCGCTCTAGACATATCCAAAGCATTCGACCAGGTTTGGCACGCAGCGCTGCTTAATAAACCTCCGGCCTATCGCCTACCACCAAAACTCTGTACCTGGCCAGCAAATTTCCTCTCCAACCGGAGCATTTCTGTTGTCGTGGATGGCCATTCCCCTAAACTGTATCCAATTAATGCAGAAGTCCCTCAAGGTTCAACTTGAGCCCCTACTTTGTTTCTTCTCCACATCAATGACCTCTTTTCTAGCACATCCAACCCAGTTCACAGCTACGCGGACGACAGCACCCTCCTCTCAAATATACAATATTCTAACTGTCTCTTTAGCTCAATTAGATGAGGATCGCAGACTCATGGAGGGTTCTGCCTCTGTGGATCTTAAAAAAATATTATACTGGGGAAGTAGAAATCTTGTACAATTCAACTCCACCAAATCTCAGTCTTGCTTTCTATCTCATAAGAGATGCACCAGCCCTAGACCCATCACAATTAACAACCAAGTTATTCAAGGTAATGAGACCTTTACACTTGTCTGTGGATCTAAATATCAATTGGCACCAACATGTCACATCAATTGCAGAAGTGGCCGCTAAGAAATTAGGTTTCCTCTTCCAGGCTCGCAAATACTTTTCACCAGATAATCTCTATACCTTATATACTTTACAAATAAGGCCAAACCTCGAATACTGCTCCCACATCTGTGGTGCCGCTGCCGCTTTTACACTCGCTATTCTGGACTCCATTCAGAAGAGAGCTATACGTCCCATCGGTGACACTACCATCACCCAAAGACTGCCATCCCTTGCCCACCGACGTGGTGACCTCGCTCTCTTTTATTGATATCTGCACGGGCACTGCCCAGATGAGCTTTCTCGTATAGTTCCTCCACCTGCTGCCCCCAACAGATCTACCCTTGTCCGAATTTTCTTAAAGCGTTTCTTAAGCAATTACGGAGCAAGGGGGTTGGATACTGCCCACTAGACAATGTGCGTTCACTAAACGTTTATTATGAGGCTACTATAACAGTTACATAATGTAAGTACATATATTTATAATCTAGGAACCAAGACACGCTACAGAAAGGCATTATGGGAGCCGAGACTATAATGTAATGTGTGGGAAGTGTAATCGTTGCATTTTGTATTATAAAATACATATTATCGTGTCGGATGACTCCTCCCCTGTTAGATGGGATTTTATGGGGTGCATAAAATTTAATTTGCAAAAATTTATATTTTAAGGTAAAACATTTAAAATGATCAAAAATTGAAAACAATTACACCAATAGATCAATAATTCGATAAAATTGAGAAAACATAACCTATAACATGGTTATTCTTTAGGCAAAGGAAAAGCCTTTTGTTTGCTGCATTTTCGTTAACCTGTACGGAAATTTAAATATCAAGTATTTAAAGTTAACAATAAACAATGATTATGAAACACCCGTTAAAAGTAGCTTCCGCAGTATACACTCTATCACTGTTGCACTTTTACTATAAGCTTAGCATAAACAGTATTCTACTGTTTTCCTCTAGGCAAAGGAATAATGTCTTCAATTTCTGCGTCTTCCTTAAAGTAATTTTTTAATTTTTAAAATTTGAATAAAGTAAGTTTATTAATCTCCTTAATGACGCTAACTTTGTTAGCGTAACGATCGTCGGGTCAAAAAACTGTATTGTGATGAATTGGGTTCTCCAAATTGTACTTATCAGTGCTCATCACAGGTTCCAATCTTCACCCATTGTAGAAAGCTAATTTCTCTGATTATTGTTTCACAGCAGCACGACCAAGATGAAGTTCCCCTCAAAGAGAAGCAGTTAAGGAGACCATTAGAAGACATTTAAAGGACGGAAGCAACCCCTCGATAGCTGAATGTGAACTTCTGATTGAAAATTGTCCAGTGTTAAACAAACGAACTCCCCAGTCTCTAAAACCTTACATTTTAAATAGCACGAAAAAAGAAAAAAGACAGACAATATGATAAATATACATAAAATACATCAATGACTATTTATATTATATTTTACAAATTTGCCTACTTTGTACAAATTTCCTTCTACTAAATTCCTGAGTTCTCCACTTTTACTGCATTTTCTATTTATTTACGACAACTATTTTCACTGATTTCGCACGTTCAATTCAAACCATAACACAAGAATTGTGTTTCATATGTAACTTATGCAAAAGCTTTGTTCATCATAGTTTTGTTAAGAGTTTGAATTATGTTACTTCCATTATGAAAACAGATCACATGCAATGTATTCAGATCCAGATAACTAATTACAATAATTTTGTTTTCTAGGAACTCAATGTATTACATTTTGAGATAAAACACGTGTGTTTTTAGACAAGACTGTCCTAAATACATTTTTATACGCAATTTATTTAATTTAAAATAACTGGTAAAAATTACAACACAAAATTTGTCTTTTATCATTTTTCTGCTTTACCACACCGGTGTGATAATTTATGTAGGCAAATAATCTAAAAATAATTTGTAGTCACTTTTTATAATTTTAATATTATTCACGAAGTGCTTCACTGTAAAACTGTCAAGGTAAAGAGAATAAATAATGTATTAATTAAAACATATCATCTTTGTATACTAGCACGCAGGCCTTAAAACCGTAATGCTACCTGCTTAAGCGTACAACATAAAACTAACCAGAAAACTTTTATATATCCTACTAAAAAGTGCGGCAACACTGTGAGGTTAGGTCCAGCTACTTCCTTTGGGACATATCAATTTTTATGGCTGAAATGTCCAGCTACTTCCTTATAAACATATATAAATCCCAAGAGAGAAAGGTCCAGCTACTTCCGCATAGACACAAATATATATATATATATATATATATATATATATATATATATATATATATATATATATATATATATATATATACATATATATATATATATATATATATATATATATATATATATATATATATATATATATATATATATATATATATATAGGCTGGCGCATTGAAAACAAAACAGACCGATTTGCGACCAGAGAAATATTTTTTTAAGAAACGCTGAAATACATCAATTTAAATATTGAGGGGTACATGTTTTGACATAAAACTCAACTTTGTCACATCAACCCCTTAAGGGTGGTGATAACAACTCTTATATTTTAAATAGGGAACATGGGTCGAGTGTTACATCATGTGAAAGCTCTTTTTTTATGAATTCAGCGCACAAATTTTTGTGGAAGTTTTATCAACTCGTTTAAAAATTATTCACAGTTGAAGATGCAAAAACGCATTTCACTCATTCCGATAAGAAATGTGCTAATAGTCAATGTTTTGTTGGTTTGTAAACAAAAAATTGACTATCAGAACATTTCTTATCGGAATGAGAGAAATGCAATTTATTATTTCAGTTTATCGGTCGGTTGTGATACTTGATAGTACTACCGAAAATTAATTTCACAATGGTGTATTCTGTAGAAGAAAGAGTTGAAATAATTACTCTTCTTTTTTCAAAAACGATGACTGTGCCAACCGTACCGCAAATTTGTTTAATGATCGACATCCGAACAGACATGTTAACAGAAAATACATTTTGGAGTTAGTTGCAAAGTTTCGACAAAGTGGTTCAGTAGCCAACAAAAAACGGGATCCTGAACGTGAATTTCCGGTTAGAAATGAGACTACCGAGATTGAAGTTTGACAAATTGCTGCAGATCCAGCTTTGAGCACGAGAAAATTGGCCACTGTTTCAAACATCAAAAGAATAACTATTCAGCGAATATTGAAGCATCATAAATTTCACACGTATAAAATTAATCTTGTACAACAACCGAATAAAGATGATTTTGATCGGCGGTTGGAGTTTTGTGAAGTTATGACTGGACGAATAGCTGATAACGGGAACTTTCTGTTCAATATCTGTTTTTCAGACAAGTGTACGTTTTTACTAAACTCTACGGTCAATCGTCATAATTGTCGTTATTGGGCAGATAATAATCCAATAAATTTTCACACTCAAACTCCACAGAAATTGAATGTCTCGACTGGCATTTTTGGAGACCGTTTAATCGGACCAATTTTTCTTAATGGTAATTTGAGTGGCGAAACGTATTTGGAGTTACTAGAAAATATCATTTACTCTCTACTAATTGACATTGTTGAAAATGATGGTCGCTATTAAGAATATCAATTAGTGTTTCAACAAGATGGAGCTCCTCCGCATTTTTCACAACGTGTTAGGGAGTTTTTGAACAGCGAGTTTCCAGAGCAATGGATTGGGCGTAGAGGTGCCCCTAGATCACCGGATTTAATTCCTTTAGACTTCTTTTTACGGGGCCATTTAAAGAGTAGAATTTTCGCAACAGAACCGGAGTCTCTGGAAGAATTACGACAAGCATTGTTGAAGAATGCCGTCTAATAATTCCACAAATACTCCAGAATGTCAGAGCTCCTTTTGAACAAAATGTGTACTTTTGTATGGAAGCTGGTGGTCAACAACTGTGAATAATTTTTAAACGAGTTGATCAAACTTCTAAAAAAATTAGTGTGCTTAATTCAGAAAAGAAAGAGCTTCCAAATGATGTAACAGTCGACCCATGTTCCCTATTTAAAATATAAGGGTTGTTATCACCACCCTTAAGGGGTTGATGAGACAAAGTTCAGTTTTATGTCAAAACATGTCCCCCTCAATATTAAAATTGACGTGTTTCAGCGTTTCTTAAAAAAACAATTTCTCTGGACGCAAATCGGTCTGTTTCGTTTTCAATGCGCCACCCTCTATATATATATATATATATATATATATATATATATATATATATATATATATATATATATATATATATATATTATTTTAGAGCTCTTCAGTACGGCATACTAATTGCAGCAAAAATGCACCAAAAATAACACGGCTATCGTATAGCCAGTCTTAAAACACTAAGTGAGTGGCGAACGTATCGCCACCTAGTTCGGAACCAAGTACTATGTTGTCACGCCCGCTCCAAATAATACAGAGTATTAAAAATAGAGACGGTATGCAACTAACTAACAATTTAAAAAATTGTTAGCCCTGGCCCATTTCTACCCCAATATAGGGACAAAGTATGTAAGACTAGGTGCATTCTCGCAACAATTAGAACCGTAGACCGGTTTCGCTCTCATTAGAGCTCTTCAGTACGGCATACTAATTGCAGCAAAAATGCACCAAAAATAACACGGCTATCGTATAGCCAGTCTTAAAACACTAAGTGAGTGGCGAACTTGTCGCCACCTAGTTCGGAACCAAGTACTATGTTGTCACGCCCGCTCCGTACTGAAGAGCTCTAATGAGAGCGAAACCGGTCTACGGTTCTAATTGTTGCGAGAATGCATCTAGTCTTACATACTTTGTCCCTATATTGGGGTAGAAATGGGCCAGGGCTAACAATTTTTTAAATTGTTAGTTGTATACCGTCTCTATTTTTAATACTCTGTATTATTTGGAGCGGGCGTGACAACATAGTACTTGGTTCCGAACTAGGTGGCGACACGTTCGCCACTCACTTAGTGTTTTAAGACTGGCTATACGATAGCCGTGTTATTTTTGGTGCATTTTTGCTGCAATTAGTATGCCGTACTGAAGAGCTCTAATGAGAGCGAAACCGGTCTACGGTTCTAATTGTTGCGATAATGCATCTAGTCTTACATACTTTGTCCCTATATTGGGGTAGAAATGGGCCAGGGCTAACAATTTTTTAAATTGTTAGTTAGTTGTATACCGTCTCTATTTTTAATACTCTGTATTATTTGGAGCGGGCGTGACAACATAGTACTTGGTTCCGAACTAGGTGGCGACACGTTCGCCACTCACTTAGTGTTTTAAGACTGGCTATACGATAGCCGTGTTATTTTTGGTGCATTTTTGCTGCAATTAGTATGCCGTACTGAAGAGCTCTAATGAGAGCGAAACCGGTCTACGGTTCTAATTGTTGCGAGAATGCATCTAGTCTTATATATATACATATATATATATATATATATATATATATATATATATATATATATATATATATATATATATATATATATAAACATATAAAAATTGAAACTGACCATGGGTATAGGTCCCAGGGGGCCTAGTTCTCGTTAATTTGAAGAAATATTTCAAAATTCAAAAGTCGGGATCTCCTCATTAGTAATTTTTTTAAAGAAAATTCACTAAAACATATTTGGAATTAAAAATATTTTTATGAAAATTCACTACCATACGTAACGCACTTGCTGTGTCCAGACTTTTTTTTAATCTAAGAAAGACGAGGCTGCCTTTGGTATGGAAATAAATAATAGGGTTAAACAAAAAAAAAATTGTCTTGTGGCCATACGACGCATAATTTGAATAAATGAAGTAATTTGAACATAGTCGTCTCAACATTAAAGAAAGTATATCCTGTTATATACGTCGTCTAGGTAATCCTATAATTTATACGTATATGTGAGTCTGTCGGTAGGTCCCAGATTCGTCATGCCAAATCCATAATCCGACTCTATTCACATAGAAAGGAAGTTACATAGATTTTTTTCTTTAACCGTCCACCACCTACGATATTATACTCTGAATCTCTATTGAAGTTTATCAGTGTTGCGAGACGAATTAAACATAACCATTGCTGAAGAGAACGGAGAGCAGTTTTATTGATGAAGGCAGATGTTCTGTTAAAGAATGCAGAAAATATTTACCGAAGAACCGCGAAAAATCTTTTGTCGCAAATGCTTTTGTTGACTGTATGATCCGTGGCATTGCGGAAAATTTTCGATTCGTGCCGTAAAATTTTTGCGTTAAGTACTAGTTGAAATATTTTAAATGCGTTTGTAATTTTCAAGTGGTAAGCTTTAGAGATTTGTGATCAGATACTTGAGAAGGGTTGTTCTGTGCAAATTTTTGTTGATGTTGGGGCATTATTGTAGTAAAACATATTATGTAACAAGTATAATAACACCTTACATATTAAAAGGGTGGACGCGGAAAGTGCGTTATAGTGATGACTTTTTAACCGACTTCAAGAAAAGGACGGGGTTCTCAATTTAACTGTATTTTTTTAAGTGTGTTACCTCAGAATTTTTTGCTAGGTGAACCGATTTTGATGATTCTTTTTTTATTCGAAAGCTGGTGCTTCTCATGTGGTTACATATAAACTTGATTAAGATCTGACCAATAGTTTTTGAGTTATCCTTAATGAAGTCGATTTTATATGTTTTTTTAATTTTTACTTGTTATAAGAATCTTTCAAATCTCAAAGAATTCGAGTTTTGCTAAAGGTAAAATTTTTTTCGCCAAAAATATTTTTTTTAAATGAAATTTAGCACACATTTTGCCTTTGCAAAGGAGCTGATACACACCTAAATGCAGGTTACCAGGCTAATAGAAAATTACGTTAATAAAATTACTTTATTGCAATCCAATTATTTAAAGGTGGACGGTTGGCCAAGGGTTCGGGGTAAGCCCCGAAAAGCAACCGTCATACCGTTTGCGAGGAGGAGGAACTGGGAGGGCCACACAACTCTCACTCTATACAGTAGAAACATCCCAATGTCCAGGGAGATAAAATGTCTTGGGGTCGTACTGGACTCCAAGGTAACCTGGAATGGTCACGTTGAAAAATACTGCACAAACCAGTTATCTCCCTAGCCGTCACTAGGCGGCTATATGGAAAACCTGGGGACTAAGGCCTAGTATGGCCCACTGGCTGTACACAAGGGTGGTCAGACCATCGTTGACATACGCGGCACTGGTCTTGTGGCCTAAGGTGACAAAATCCAGTGCCAAACAAAAGCTAGGCAAGATCCAAAAGATGGCTTGCCTCGGCATCACAGAGGCCATGACTTCAACCCCAACAGCCGCCATGGAGGTGGTGCTGGATCTAGTTACCATACATTTTGAATTGCTTTTATACTTTCCGGCAACCTGTTATATAGATACACCCCTGCAAACAGGGGCGACTTTCTGTATATCATTTTACAGAACTGCCTGTTTCTAAACAGATTCCCGTGGCGAGTGGAGTAAGAGTGCATCTCAGACTGCCTTGTTAGCCCATTTTTGACACAATGGATATAATTTAAGTTTATATAGGTAAACGCATGTTAGCGTCATTATTCTTGCGTCTCTGAAAGGCGCCCTACAAGATTGTGTTACTTTCATACCAAAAATCACTATTATTATTATTCTTTTTTGCAGTACAAAAACTCTTTCCACCTCAACCGACTGTCCCCAAGCAACAATGTTGTAAGATATCAAGGAATAAACTTCCGAGTAGTAGACAGTCATCAGAGCTTTGGTCTCAAGGAACTCTGCTAATCGAAATATTAGAAAATGGGTATGATTAAGCCTACCGCACAAAACCTCAATATGTTGTTTCCATGAAAGATGCTGGTCAATAGTTACTCCCAATACTCTTACGCTTGTGGCCCGGGACACTACAGTGCCCTGAAAATCAAGGTTAATTCCCTGCTTTTGCTGGGCTCTGAATTCAAGAAATACGGTTTTCTTGTAATTTATAAGGAGCTGGTTGGCCTTACACCACTTACCGAACCCATCAAGTAACGAGTTAGCCTTCCATCTAACCTCGTGTGTATCCGACCCTGACACAACCACTGTCGTATCGTCCGCGTACATGAACAACCTCCCCTCCCCAAAATGTTCAGATAGATCATTTACATACAAGACAAACAGCAACGGGCCCAAAACATTTCACTGCGGAGTGCCAAGCTGTACATCAAAAGGTCGTGATTGCACTCCATCCACCGATACTATCATTTGTCTGTTTGTTAGAAACGAGAGCATCCAGTCGCAGCCAGGGTCCTGAACACCCAGTCACTGCAGCTTTTTCCCAAGCAGTTGCGGATTTAGCGTATCAAACGCCCTAGAGAAATCAAACATAAAAGCCACCACGCGCTTACCCCTATCAAGTTCGTCGTACATGTACTGCACCATGTCAATAACAGCCGTTTCCGTTGATAGTCCAGGCCTGAAACCGTGCTGGCACTTCAATATTACTCCCTGATCTCCCAAGAAGTTCTTCAATCGTACAGCCATCGCTTTTTCAATTATTTTAGAAACTACACTGAGTATTGAGAGTTGCCTGTAATTGAAAATATCTTGTTTGTCTCCCTTTTTTGCAGATGGAATTACCTTGGCTTGCTTTAGGTGACTTGGAAACTCACCGGCGACAAGTGACAAGTTCATTATATGGCAGATGCAACCGGCTAGTGTTTCTGGATATCGCTTTATTACCAAGATGGGAGCTTCGTCAATACCAGATGATTTTTTTTATTTTTTAACTTATTTATAATGTTTTAAATTTCAAAAGGAGTAAACGGTTCTACAAAAATTAACCGATTGTTCACTGTAGTCGTTGTGCCACCCAAAGCCTGACAACCATACTGAGATCTTACCTGATTTTGAACTTCCGAAGAGAAAACATGACCAAACAAGTCAAATATGGTTTTTGTATCGGAAATAATCTGACCATTATGTTTTATTTTAATATTATTAGGCCCATTTTTAATATTTTTTGTATGTTTGTTATTGTTGACAAGTGACCAAAAAGTTTTTGTCTTATTAGCCGAGCCTTCTATCAAGCTTAAGTAAAATTGCTGTTTTTCTTCTCGAATGCGCAAATTAAATTGTTTTTCCAAGTCCTTATATTTCTCATCCATATCGTTTGAATTGCACAATTTTCTAAGTCGATTAAACAATTTTAAATTTTCAGAACATCTCTTCAGTTCCGGAGAATACTGAAACCTGGTCATTCTCACATGGGGGTTCCCTAGTTTGACCAGTCTTACCGGAAATGCTGAATTAAAATCACCAAAAACCTGATCGATATTAGCCCCCTTCGAATAATTAACCTGAATAGGATATTCCTCCAAAAACCTACCAAATAAGTCAGAAGCCCGGCTATAAAACACTCTATGCCTAATAAAAAAACTCTGGACGCAGCAAGTGCGTTATGGTAGTGAATTTTCATAAAAATGTTTTTTCTAACAAATATGTCTTTTTTTTTAAAGAAAAGCAGGCATTAAATTTGGTTACCAGTATAACCTCTATAGTGGGAACAATCTACCACATTTTATCAAAATAACTTTGTTGTTGGAAAAAGGGCAAATATTTTTCGAAAACTAACTTAAAATATCCCCGAAAAACTGGCCCGATTTTCCTGGCCAACGAACTTCCTCAATGTATTTAGCCACCTACCAAGATATAATTATTTACAAAAAGCTTTTCGACAAAACTTACCAAAAAAAATGTAAACAACTTTTTTGCGAAAATCCAAAAACATTTTTTTACAATAACTTATTAAACATTAGGTACTAATTACCAAAATTTTACAAAAATTTCACAAACAATGATTTCTACATAAACAAATAAAGTTCGCTACCATAACGCACTTGCTGCGTCCAGAATTTTTTTCTTACAAACATGCATTGTATTTCGATGGAAAATGCAATAACATAAGGCGTGTTTGATTAAAAAAAAAAAGAAAATTTGTATCACCAACGACTTATGCGCCACCCTGTGATTGTAGAAATATTTTTTAAGATGTAGCTTAAGACACCCTATAATTAATATATACAAATTTTTTTCATATCTTGTATAATAACGGATATATTGAGCTTTATTGATTTTTTACGAAAATTCGGCAAAAATTATATACCATTAAACGATAAACTCTATAGCTAAGGCTACAGCCAAGCATCAGAGAAAGGGTCTCTTTGAATGAATTTTCTGAAAATATCTTAGTAAAATGAAGGACAATGACGGTTGAAACAAAGAATTCAGGGTTTGTAAAACATCCTTCTTGAGACATTTTATTTCCATAGCCCGTATTAGATTCAAGTTCTTTGCCTAAATGTTGCCAATTTTGACATTTTAAATCGCAACTTTGACGTTTTGAGGAAAACCCCAATTTACTTTTCTTTAATTGCCTATAACTTTTTGCCTTTTGAGCTACAGGGCTAAATTTTGGTGGGTAATTTACATATAAGAACATAAACCCGTGTACCAAATTTAGTTGCCCTTGCTTTGTTAATTCTGGAAATATAAATTTTTTTCGAAAGAAAACACAAAATTTTCTGGGAAAACCTTGTCAGATTTTTCTGGATAACGAACTTATCCAAGCCATTTGCAAAGGGAATTTATTCACCAAATTTAATCAAAATCGGCCCATTATTTTTTGAGTTATCGGTGTGATATATATATATATATATATATATATATATATATATATATATATATATATATATATATAACATACAAAGATTGAAACTGACCCCGGATATGTGTTCTGGGGGGGCTAATTAGCGCTCATTTGAAAAAAAAATTTCAAAATTCAAAAGTCGGGATCTCCTCATTAGTGAATTTTTTTAAAGAAAATTCACTAACAAGACCGATCATCCGCTATAGGAGGGTCAATCATGTGTATGGTAAACAATAATTCTTCAGCACTGTGATCAGACACTGCAGGGTCAAACACCGTTGCAGCAGTATCTGCAATATTAGTGATAACATAGTCTGTCGACGAACGAACCTGCGTTTGGTCTGCGTTTCTAATATTCATATATATATATATATATATATATATATATATATATATATATATATATATATATATATATATATATATATATATATATATATATATATATATATATATATATATATATATATATATATATATATATATATTATGTCAACAACACACCACGAGGGCTTACAGCCTAAATACTATCGTACCGTGGGTGTTGACAAGGAGGAAAGAGGCAACTTGTTAATTCTGGACTTGAAGGTTTGGAGGTTCGGAGGAGAAGGAAAAACATGTGCCGGCAAGGAATTCCACAACTTGGAAGTCCTCGGGACAAAAGAGCGGGCATAACAAGATGTTCTATGTCTGGTGACCTGGACAGTAAAAGGGTGCATTCGCTCTGTTCCCCTGGTAGATCTGCTGGGGGCAGCAGGTGGGGGAATTATGGAGGAAAGCTCCTCTGAGCAGTGCCCGTGCAGATATCTATAAAAGAGAGAGAGGTCACCAACGGCACGTCGGTGGGCAAGGGATGGAAGCCTTTGGGTGAGGGTAGGGTCACCGATGAGACGTATAGCTCTCTTTTGAATGGAGTCCAGGATAGCGAGTGTAGAAGCGGCTGCTGCACCTCAGATGTGGAGCAGTATTCGAGGTTTGGCCTTATTTGTGAAGTGTATAAGGTATAGAGATTGGTTGGTGAAAGGATTTGCGAGCCCGGAAGAGGAAACCCAATTTCTTAGCAGCCGCTTCTGCAATTGATGTAACATGTTGGTGCCAATTAAGATTTCGATCCACAGAAATGCCAACAAGAGAAAAGGACTCATTACTTTGAATAACTTGGTTGTTCATTGTGATGGGTCTAGGGCTGCTGTATCGTCTAATATTTTTTGGAGGTCTACGGAGACAGAACCCTCCATGAGTCTGCGATCCTCATCTAATTGGGCTAAAGAGACAGGCTTAGAATATTGTATGTTTCAGTGGAGGGTGCTGTCGTCCGCGTAACTGTGAACTGGGTTGGATGTGCTAGAGAGGAGGTCATTGATGTGGAGAAGAAACAAAGTAGGGGCTAAAGGAACTCCTGCATTAATTGGATACAGTTTAGAGGAATGGCCATCCACAACAACAGATATGCTCCTGTTGGAGAGGAAATTTGCTGTCCAGGTACAAAGTTTTGGTGGTAGGCCATAGGCCGGAAGTTTATTAAGCAGCGCTGCGTGCCAGACCTGGTCGAATGCTTTGGATATGTCTAGAGCAACAATCTGGGATTCACCGTGTTGTTCCATAGACTTGTTCCAAGAATGGGTGACAAAGGAAAGGAGGTCGGCAGTCGATCTGCGCTGACGGAATCCATACTGCCTGTCGTGGATTAGACTGTGTTTTTCAAGGAATTTTAGTAGTTCGGTGTTTATATACTTTTCCATCACTTTAGAGATGACTGAAAGGAGAGAAATAGGCCTGTAGTTACTAGGAAGCGCTTTGGATCCTTTCTTGGGGATGGGTTGTACTCGAGCAGTTTTCCAGTTACTAGGGAATATGCCTTTATTGTAAGATATCTGAAACAGACGAGTCAGGACAGGAGCAAGTTCTGGTGCGCATTTTTTGAGAACAATTGCTGGGATCTCGTCAAGGCCAGAGGCTTTCCTGGTATTAAGAGAAGAGAGCATCTTTCGTACCTTTTTAGTTTTGAAAATGATATCAGCCATTTTATGCGCGACGTTGGGGACTGTTGGTGGTTGAACATTTGGAGGTGGGTTGAGAGTAGAATTTCCGGCGAACAACGAAGCAAAAAGTTCAGCCTTGCCCAGGGCGGTAGAAACAATTTCATCACCGGAGACGAGAGGTGGGAACGTGCTCTTGCAGAAATTATTCCCAATAGACTTAGCAAGAGTCCAGAAGGGTTTGCCGCCGTTGGAGCTTGAGAGGACTTTGTTTTTGATGTGGTTATTAAACGAGTTTTTTGCCTCAGAAAGAATGCGGACATAGCGGTTTCTTGCGTCGTTGAATGCTTGACGATTTTCTTGACTGGGATTGTGTAGAAGCGTTTTGTGAGCTTTGACCTTTTCAAGTCTGGCCTTGTCACAGGATTTAGAGAACCAGGGCTTTTGAGTGGCTGAAGAGGTTTTCTGTGTACGTGGAATAAATAATTCCATGCCAGCTTGGATAATTTCGGTGACGTTTTCTGAGATATCAGAGGGGTCAGGAAGAGAGAAGCAGACAGACGCCCATGGAAATGAGGAAAAGTAATCCCGCATTTCGTCCCAGTTTGCGGAGTTGTAGTGCCAAACGATACGTGGGTGTGATGACTGTGTGACCTCGGGTTGCATTGCACAGGAAGCAGTGACCATGCCGTGGTCTGAGCGACCAAGGGGGGCGGTGACTGATATCTTATAGCATTCAGGATTTGTAGTAAGAAGGAGATCCAAGGGATTTGAGCTGTGTGTTGGGATACGAGGAAAGTAAGTAGGTTGCTGAACCATATTGGCCAAAGAATTGCTGACTGCAAAGGCCTCCGCTGCTCTCCCTTGTGGATCGGTTTTTGAAGATCCTAGCCATTCCTTATTATGGACATTGAAGTCGCCAAGAATAGTGACCTCGGAGGAAGGATATTTAGAAATCAGATAGTCGGTTTTTTCAGAAAGGTAGTCAAAGAGCTGGACAAAGTTGTTGTCAGAAGGTGACCGGTAAATGCAACAGATGAATTTAGTTGCAGCCCTGAGAGAGAGTTTTATCCATAGTATGTCTTTTCTTCCAGCTTCTAAATTGGGAAGTCTGGTGCAGGGTAGATTGCTACGGACGTATGCGCACACGCCTCCATGCAATCTAAAGGCAGTAAGGAGCTCATACCCCGGGAAATTAAGGTGATTAGTGGCTGTTTTGGCACTGATTTGGGTTTCGGTGAGGAAGAGGAGTTGGGGCCTGTTAGCCTGGAGGAAATGGTGGACGGAGTTCAGGTTAGAATTTAGGCCACATATATTCGAAAAGGATATGTTAAATCTTGATGTTGGCGCCCCCTGTACACCCCTCTCCTGGAGATCCGAATGGAGGGGTATTTTGCCTCCGGAATATTTTATACAAGGAGGAGCCATCATCATTTTTGTTTATAAGGGAAACCGACTCATACACCAGAACCGGAAACGTCCGTTGGGACTTCACCGGCTCCTTGATGTATGGGGTGGTACCTCCTCGGGCGTGAGAAAATCCTTTACTGTTACATAAAGGAAAATTCCACTACCACCTGCTATGGATTGGATTGGATCAATGTCTACCCCTTTAAAAATAAGATTAATAAAGGGACTATCAATTGTCCAGTAGTTATGATTTTCGACATAGTAGGAGGATACAAAACATTTTCATCATTTTGCATCCATGCCTATTGTCGGCATTATATATATATATATATATATATATATATATATATATATATATATATATATATATAATAATATATATATATATATATAATACTGGCAGCTATTGACTTATTAACTTATTTATACTCGGATTTACATTTCCATTAAAATGACTAGAATAATTTGCAAATATTGCAAGTGATAAGTAAGTTGCATTCCTAACATATTATTTGGCTGTACTGTCTGCCTCAGTTATGTAAACATTTGATTTAACAGAAACTAAAACAATGTCCCATTCAGTCCGAAATACTTGGAATTGGAATGTGTCTAGATATAATCATTTTTAATGATTCGCACTATCAAGCAGATACCGCTTATCTTTTCAGATGTTTGCATAAGCGATATACTGCGAAATAACCTACCGTTGGCGTTTGTTGTGATTATCTAAAATGATTCATAATTCATTTATTTCCTTGATATGTCAACAACTTGCTTTGCGTGTGTTTGTGTTTACACCAAAAGTCATAGTGTATTGTTTTGTATGCGAGGTAAGAGCCAAAACTTCCCGGCTTGATTATGAGAGAAGCGAGGTAGACGCTTAAATTTGATTTTCCAATATAGTCCCTCTAACACCTATTACATGGCTTTAGACACAATTCGATAGGTACCCCTAAAAATATTCGTTCGGTTTGTCCTCAAAATTTGCACAAATTGCCGCTTGCACCTCTTCGTCGTTACTGAAATGGCGCCCGCGACGATCCTTGATCAAATTTCCAAATAGATTCGATAGGTACCCCTAAAAATATTCTTTCGGTTTGTCCTCAAAATTTGCACAAATTGTCGCTTGCACCTCTTCGTCGTTACTGAAATGGCGCCCGCGACGATCCTTCAAATAGATAGTAGTCACTGGGAGCTATATCTTATACGCACTGACGAGCTCTAAAGCCAAACCGGTCTGCCTTTCTAATTCTGGTGAGAATACATTTAGCCTTACATACATTGTCCCTAGAATAGGGAAGAAATGGGCCAGTGCTGACAAGCCACAAAAATTGTTGGTCGGTTGTACACAGTCCCTATTTCTAACATTTTGCCTTAATTGGAGCTGCCATGACAACATACTATCTGGTTCCGCACAGAGATGGCGACCCTGGCATCAAGCTCACAATGTTCTAGTAGGCTGGCTGTCTTAGCTGTATTACATTATAGGTGTGTTTTCGCTGTTATTAGAATAGCGCACTGACGAGCTCTAATTAGAGCGAAACCGGTCTGCGTTTTTTATGGTGTTTATGATGTAACGGTGTAATTATGGTGAGAATACATCTAGCCTTACATTATATACAGAGCGTCATTAATTTGTTCGCAATCGCAACCACGAATTGCAACTTTTTTTCCAGCGGTAAATCTGTACCAGTTTTACCTCTTGAAAGAAAGGGGGGAGTGAGACGGTTCTAGACCTCTCTTTTTATTTCTGACAGCTTGTTAACTTCAGGGGTGAAAAACATCATAGTTATTATATGGATATAATACTCACTTGTGAACACTCTGTAGCCAACAGTTTGCATGTTTGGTATATAAACAGTTTGTTTGTAATGCACACTTGTAAAACCTTGGAAAGGCACCACTTATACTTTCACTTTTCTTGTAGTTAAGGTTTAATACAAATAAACAACCCTCTTTATCTAGTTTCACTTATAAAGAATTAACCTAAGTCCAAACACATTTTTGTCGACTAACAGAAATTGAACTGCCGTGGCGGTGCATCTTTTTTAGCCGTCCATCTCATCGACTCCTTTTGGCAAAAGGGGTCATACGAGATAACCATAGTTTCGTCCCCTGTGACAATTTTTTACTAAATCAGGAGACCGAGGTGGCCATGTAACTGGTGCATTTCGTCCGATCCAGGACTTGGGAAAAGTTTGGTCTAAGAAGTTCCGAACTTGTAGCTCGTTATGGGGCGGCGCTCCATCATGCTGAAACCACTGTAGTGGCACACGAGTTGCCAAATTTACATTATCTAGCATATTTTGAAAGTCATTCTGGGGAAACTGGAGATAGTGGTCACCTTAAAAAATGTACGGACCAACAATGTTTGAACCAATGACACCACACCAGATATTAAACCCAAATTGTATTTGTGGACTCCGTTGTTCAACATAATGCAGATTTTCTTGCATCCAGAGTTGCTCATTATGTCTGTTGAACATACCGCAGTTTGTGAACCGAGTTTCGTCCGTCCAAAGTATTTCAGATGGAAACTGTGGGTCGTCTTTACACATATTTCGAAACCAGATGCAAAATTCAATTTGCTTAGGAGGATCATCATTGTGCAATGTTTCCGATGTTGAGATTTAATAAGGATGATATTTGTGCATATTTAGTATCCTAACGGCAGTACCTTGGGATGTATTGGCTCCTGCTGAGATCTCTCTAGTTGAAGTTGAAGAATTTTGAGTCACACTGATCAATGCATTTATTTGTGCCACTTCACTATTGGTGTTTATCCTGTCTCTTGGCCTGGTGAAGGAACCACATGCCTCTAAACTATCATAAAGCCTTTTAAATGTAGACAAACTGGGCTGGCGACGATCAAAATATTGTTCAAAATATTGCTCTTTAGCACGCACTGCATTTTTATTACTTAAAATGTAACACTCCAACATATCCCGTTTCTCTTGAATCGAAAAATTCACAATTAATTAACTAGAAAGTCCACCAGACAAAGAAAGCGTCACAGTAATATTTTCATGTGTCAAAAACAATTATTTCCATAGTTACCTGTTAGATTTGACACAAAAAATGAACATCGACTGCCTCTCAAAAAAGCCGGCCTTGGTTATTCTGCTATTAGCGGTAGAAGTTTCAATAAATAAGCGACGGATTCGATTTTGCAAAAGAAAATTCGTTGTATTAGTAATAACTCAACGCTTTACTTCTTTAAATTTTTATCAGACTTTTTACAAATTTGATTAAAAATTTTTATTTTGTTAATTACTATGTTAAATCTCTAATTAGAAATGTTATGTAAACTATGTGCGAAAGCTTAGATTCTGGTTTTCGCTATTTGAAATAAACAACCGTTTTCGTAACCAATGTTATTTTTTTGAAAAAAAGAAAACCACTGCAAAATTTTCATTTCTATAAATAATCATATCGTGTTTCATATCAACGTAAAGAGAAAAGAAAAGACCTCTTTAATGAAGCAACAACCAACTATGATTTCTATTTAACAAAAACACAAGTTTATTTCATAACTCAAAAGTTACAGATATTTTTAAAATTTGCATATTTTTCTTCATTTAGACAATATTTATTTAGAACTTTTTCCTTTACACCTTTTCAGTAAACCCAATACTAACGCAGCTAAATGCATTTAAAGAAATCGGCAAATATCAGTTTTTTCAAAATATATAGTAATCGGTGACATTTTTTGTGGAAACAAAAACAGTTCTGAATTACACTCATAAAACTGCACTACTTTCCCATTTAACCGTCTCTCTAACTGCAGTAGTTTACGAGATCCCTGTACTAAACATCGAAAAAACTCATCCTGTATATGTATATATATATATATATATATATATATATATATATATATATATATATATATATATATATATATATATATATATATATATATATTACCCTTCATTTCATCGTATAACCGACCCTAAGTTGAAATTGACATTTGACATATAAAGCTAACTTAATCTCAAATGTCAATTTCAACTTATAGGATGAAAAGTAGGGTAATTTTCAGAGACACATAAACAGTTAAGGGGGTGCACTAACTATGTGAAAATGATTAGAATAGTGGAATACACCCTTCTTTAGCTTGATATCAAACGAACGGCCCCCGAAAATGTGTAAAATATGACAAAAATATGCCGCAAAAGTGAGTACAACTAACGTTATTCCTACAAAAATGTCCAAATATCCCCAAAAGTTGGCTTCTGCCCTCATTTTTATTGTGATTTTCGTCATCTTCACCCTTAAACAAGTCTATATACAAAAAGCCTGGACGCAGCAAGTGCCTTATGGTAATGAATTTTATAAGAAATGATCTGGCACAATATATTTTATTATAACTTTTTTCTTGTAACATAGAAATCTAAATTTTGGTGTATAGTTTACTTTTTATATCCTAAATCTACCTACCAAATTTGGTTATCATAGCTTTTTCACTTTTTTAAATAAAACATTTTTCGAATGAAAACTCAAAATTTTCCAGGAAAACCTCGGCCGATTTTCCTGACTAACGAATTTATTCAAGCCATTTACAAGAGAAAGGTACGTGCCAAATTTTATCAAAAGCGGCCCATTATTTTTTGAGTTATCGGTGTGATACCCCTATATATATATATATATATATATATATATATATATATATATATATATATATATATATATATATATATATATATATATATATATATATATATATATATATATATATATATATATATATATATATATATATATATATATATATATATATATATATATATATATATATATATATATATATAAACATATAAAAATTGAAACTGACTTCGGATATGGGTTCTAGGGGTCCTAGTTCGCGCTCCTGTGCAAAAATTTTTCCAAAATTCGAAAGTCGGGATCTCCCCATTAGTGAATTTTTTCTACGAAAATTCACTAAAGGTAAACCTATATATATATATATATATATATATATATATATATATATATATATATATATATATATATATATATATATATATATATATATAACTTAAAATATACTTAACCGATTTTAATTAAACTTAGCACGTATGTTTGTTTTTTAAATTCCTTGAATGAGTTCCTTGTCCTAAACGGACGAGTTGTTCTTAGAATATCAAGTTTTTCTTCGAAAATAAAATAAAGCTATTTTGATGCAGTTTGCTACAAATGTAGCCACATTAAAATCATATTTTCAAATCAAAACTGAACTTGAAATGACTTTGCTATCATAACTCACTTACTGCGTTTAAAATTTTCATAAAAATACTTTACAACATCAAATCGATGTTATTATACTATCTACCCAATTTGGTGGTTATTATTCAAAGAAAATATATTTGCCATTAAATACCCTTTTTGGGAAAACTCGCTACCATAACGCACTTGCTGCATCCAGACTTTTTAACGAATGGGTGAGATCAGTGATCATGTGTATCAGTCAATATTCTTTAAATTTTAACATACTTCTCCCACGCCTGTATCGTTTTAGAATCTCGCAACTGACTTTGTTACCTCGGATTCTTTAAAACATTGAATCCAGAAAACATGACAGTTCGTTTAAAATGTCAGCATAGTGTATCCAAAAATAAGTTTTTCAAGTGTCCACATCCTAAATTTCTAAATGTAGGTATATCTTGTAACACGACCTGCTTCCGTCCGTTATTTTTTACAAACATATTTTCACAGTTTTTAACAAATGTGTGCGTTAAAATCATCTAAGAGCTCCGCTCAGTTAGTATTATTTTAATTGGCTCACCACTTAACCAGAAACGTAAACTTGGGGGTAGAAAATTCCAGTCGTTGAAATTCCGGAACACATTAATTTTTAACAAGCCAAAATTCCTTTTAGGACAACATATCCGCTGATTATTTTTCCATAACTCGGCAGTAAAATATAGGAGGACTTAAGCCACAAAGACCCTGACTGTTTGTTATGTTTCATTTTTCATGGCACTTTGACAGTTCGTTTGACACGTGTTTAGATAACAACACGTGTTTTAGCTTTTAGTAATCTAATATTTTTCTTTCAGAGTTATAGATCACAGTCGGCCAGATAATTAGTTGAGATGGACTGATGATCTTAATTTTGATATTTATATTGAAAATTTTTGTGTGTTATAAAATAGTCGTTATCCTTATTTAAGTTGCCACATTAATTGCCTGGTGTAAAATTGACCGAAAATTTATAAAAATGTTCGGGACGCGTGCAATATAGTAGTGAATTTTCATAAAAATTGTACACTATTAGTAAGGTATGTAATTAAAACTAATTCTTATATACTTCCCAGTTAGCGACTATTTGAAGAAATTTCTATTTTATATGGAGCTAGAAAATTATAATTTGGCAGAGATATATGTAAGTATTGCAAGTCTCTTTAAAAACATTGTGTTACCAATTTCATTAATCAGAAATTTTTCCAGAAAAAAATAATTATTTACCAAGGGAATGTACCTGCCAAATTATAAATATGGCGGGTATTTTTCCTTTTAGAGAATTTTTCGTAAGACGAAAAATTCATTAATGAGGAGATTTGTCTATATATATATATATATATATATATATATATATATATATATATATATATATATATATATATATATATATATATATATATATATATATATATATATATAGGCTGGCGCATTGAAAACGAAACAGACCGATTTGCGTCCAGATAATTTTTTTAAGAAACGCTGAAACACGTCAATTTTAATATTAAGGGGGACATGTTTTGACATAAAACTCAACTTTGTCACATCAACCTCTTAAGAGTGGTGATAACAACCCTTATATTTTAAATAGGGAACATGGGTCGAGTGTTACATCATTTGAAAGCGCTTTCTTTTCTGAATTCAGCACACTAATTTTTTTGGAAGTTTTATCAACTCGTTTAAAAATTATTCACAGTTGAAAATGCAAAAACGCATTTCACTCATTCCGATAAGAAATGTGCTGATAGTCAATGTTTTGTTGGTTTGTAAACAAAAAATTGACTATCAGAACATTTCTTATCGGAATGAGAGACATGCGGTTTATTATTTCAGTTTATCGGTCGGTTTGATACTTGATAGTACTACCGAAAATTAATTTCACAATGGTGTGTTCTGTAGAAGAAAGTGTTGAAATAATTACTCTTTTTTCCAAAAACGATGACTGTGCCAACCGTACCGCAAATTTGGTTAATGAACGTCATCCGAACAGACATGTTAACAGAAAATACATTTTGGAGTTAGTTGCAAAGTTGCGACAAAGTGCTTCAGTAGCCAACAAAAAACGGGATCCTGAACGTGAATTTCCGATTAGAAATGAGACTACTGAGATTGAAGTTTTAGGACAAATTGCTGCAGACCCAACTTTGAGCACGAGAAAATTGGCCACTGTTTCAAACATCAAAAGAAAAACTATTCAGCGAATATTGAAGCATCATAAATTTCACCCGTATAAAATTAATCTTGTACGACAACTGAATGAAGATGATTTTGATCGGCGGCTGGAGTTTTGTGAAGTTATGACTACATGAATAGCTGATAACAGGAATTTTCTGTTCAATATCTGTTTTTCAGGCGAGTGTACGTTTTATTAAACTCTACAGTCAATCGTCATAATTGTCGTTATTGGGCAGATAATAATCCAAGACATTTTCACGAAGTCCACACTCAAACTCCACAGAAATTTAATGTCTGGACTGGCATTTTTGGAGACCGTTTAACCGGGCCAATTTTTCTTGTTGGCAATTTCAGTGGCGAAACGTATTTGGAGTTACTAGAAGATATCGTTTACCCTCTACTAATTGACATTGTTGAAAATGAATTAGTGTTTCAACAATATGGAGCCCCTCCGCATTTTTCACAACGTATTAGGGAGTTTTTGAACAGACAGTTTCCAGGACAATGGATTGGGCGTAGAGTTGCTATTGACTCGCCCCCTAGATCACCGGATTTAACTCCTTTAGACTTCTTTCTATGGGGCCATTTAAAGAGTAGAATTTACGTAACAGAACCGGAGTCTCTGGAAGAATTACGACGACGCATTGTTGAAGAATGCCGTTTAATAACTCCACAAATGCTCCAGAATGTCAGAGCTCGTTTTGAACAAAATTTGTACTTGTGTATAGAAGCTAGTGGTCAACAATTTGAACACTTACTTAACTGAATAAACATTTTTGAACGTGTGGTTTTGTTTTTTAGTATTTTTTAACGAAAAATTGACTAATTAGTGCATTTCTGATCACAATGAATGAAATACGTTCTTGCAACTCCAACTGTGAATAATTTTTTAATGAGTTGATAAAACTTCAAACAAAATTTGTGTGCTGAATTCAGAAAAGAAAGAGATTTCAAATGATGTAACACTCGACCCATGTTTCCTATTTAAAATATAAGGGTTGTTATCACCACCCTTAAGGGGTTGATGTGACAAAGTTGAGTTTTATGTCAAAACATGTCCCCCTCAATATTAAAATTGAAGTATTTCAGCATTTCTTAAAAAAAAATATCTGGACGCAAATCGGTCTGTTTCGTTTTCAATGCGCCACCTGTATTGTGTTTTAATTGAGGATTTTTCTGGTACATTGATGACTTTTGTGTATATTTAGAACATTAAGTGGGATATGCTGATCAAGGCCGAATTAGTATACTTTATTTAATTCATTGTTAAAATAAGTTTTTAATTTATGTGATTTATTGACAACGATCAATAATAATTTTTGACATAGCTATGTTTTTCAAAAGAATTTATTTAATCAGAAATAAAACATTATAGATTTTATTTATATAGTCTGAATAAATTGACCCATAAAAATATCACTGAATACGTCTTCATTCAAATAATTATCAATTAAAAGAATAAAATCAATAAAAACTCAATTGAAAATGTTTTAACGAAATTTCGAACACTGGATTACCATGAATATAAAAAAATACAAATAAGGTATATCAAAACAAAAATGCTATCCCAATTTTAGCACTCTACCCATGAGATAAGAGAAAACTTTATAGATACAGTGGTAAGTAAAGAAATATTGGACTAATTTAATTTTCATTAATGTTAATACTTTAAAATAAGTGATTTAGAATAAAGAGAAAACCCCATAATAATTAAAATTATCTTGCTCAACAATTCAAAGTGCTAAAAATACCATAGAATATATATATATATATATATATATATATATATATATATATATATATATATATATATATATATATATATATATATATACAGAGTTACAACTAATTAATTGCTCACTATTGGCATCTCAGTAACGGTAAGAGATACAGAGTTGGTTATATTACAAAAAAGTTGCATAAATTTTAGCTGATCCAATATCTGAAAACAAATTTTGAATATGTCAATTCGTTCTTGAAATATCCTAAAAAAACCGGAAAAACTCAATTTTCAAAATTTTACAATAAATCCCTTATTATCAAAAATAGGCTCCTGATTTTTATTATGTGAGCCTTATTAGATATAAGCAATCAACTGGCGGCATTTAGAATTGACGTATCTGCTTTAATTTTTGCGCAGCGATAGTCAACCTTTTTCTCTTATGGCCGCCATATTGGATTTTTAATTTTTCAGATGGAAAATGAATTCACCTTTTGAATGGTATAACACACTTCATATTTTTCTTCATAAACATTGTACAAATAAATAAAAAACTAATTATTGTCGCAAATATCAAGTAGGTATGTGTCATTGTTTTGTAATTTGTTATTACGACTTATTTGAACTGTCAGTTTGAAATCTTCTACTTGATTTATGCATTAAAGACATTTTATTTCAAGACTTATGTTAAATTTGTTCTAAAATTGTATTTCCAAAATAGTTCGCTTTACTGTGGAAGAGAGAAGAGATATGTATGAAGCACACATCCGAAGTTTTAGAAATTAGACCCGTGCTTCCCAGTTATACCAAGAAAAATATCCAGAACGTGTGCAGCCAAGTCGGCATATCTTCGCCAGAATAGCAAGAGTGATGGATGAAACTGGTACTTTGATGAGAAAGCGTGTTTCCTAAAATGTGGAACCCAGTGCTAACGAAATCAATGCTCTTGCTCAAGTCAATATAAATCCCAACTTACCAACAACAAATATTGCGAGAGAGTGTGGAATAAGCCAGCAGCCAGTGTCAAAGATTCTGAAAAAACACAAATACCATCCTTATAAATACACCATAGTGCAAGCACTTTATGAGCCAGATCACGACCGCCGGTTGCAGTTTTGCCAATGGTTGGCTAGGAAGTTACAAATACACAATGCTTTCACAGCTAACATATTGTGGTCGGATGAGAGTACATTTACAGATAACGGTTTGTTTAATAGGCTGGAGTACAGAGAATCCCCATCTTTTATATGAGTCGCGACACCAAAATAGGGTGAGTATAAACGTTTGGTGTGGCCTTTTAGATGATACAGTTATAGGATCATTTTTCATAAGCAATAGGTTGAATGGCGATGGATACCTTCATCTGTTAACTAATGACCTTGTGGAATTTTTTTTTAACCTCCCTTTGCAACAGAGCCAACATATGGTTTCAGCAAGACGGTGCAACTGCACACAATTGCCGAGCCGTAAAAGCTTATCTAGACCAGACGTTTGGAGATAGATGGATAGGAAATAATGGACCCGCTCGCATGCCGACAAGATCCCCAGTTTTAAGCCCAATGGACTATTTCTTCTGGGGATATGTCAAAAATTTAGTTTACCTTGAGCATTTTAACAACGAAGAAGAGTTAAAGAATATTTTAATAGATAAAATTTGCTCCATATCTGCTATGATAAAATCAACAACACAAGGTATACGCGAGAGGGCTCAACAATGACTCAACAAACGACATTTTGAACATCTTCATTAACATTACACACATTTATTATTTAGTAGGAAGTATTTGTTATGTATTGTTAGTTTGTTTATTCACTAGTTGTCAGTTTCGTTAGTATCTATGGTTAATATGATTTTATTCTGTTAATTAAAATCTTGTGTGCTGACATTTTGACAAGTAACGAATGATGATAATAAAATGATACATACCTACTTGATATTTGCGACCATAATTGGCTTTTTATTTATTTGTGCAATGTTTAGGAAGAAAAATATAAAGTGTGTTATACCATTTGAAAGGTGAATTTTGCCATCTGAAAAATTAAATATCCAATATGGCGGCCATAAGAGAAAAAAAAAGTTGACTAACGCTGCGCAAAAATTACAGCAGATACTTCAATTATAAATGCCGCCAGTTGATCAAATTATGCTCACGTAGAACAAATTGCCAGCCCATTTTTGATAATAAGGGATATATTGTAAAATTTTGAAAATTGATTTTTTTTAGTTTTTTCAGGATATTTGAGGAACGAATCGACATATTCAAAATTTGTTTTCAGATATTTGGATCAGCTAAAATTAACGCCACTTTTTGGTAATTTAACCAACTCTGTATCTCTTACCGTTACTGAGATGCCAATAGTGAGCAATTAATGAGCTGTAAGCCTGTATATATATATATATATATATATATATATATATATATATATATATATATATATATATATATATATATATATATATATATATATCAATAGTAGTTAGTTTCTTAATAACTTTACATCGTGCGTCTTACGGCTTGTGCTTACAAAAACCACAAATGTTTTTAAAGCTCTTTGATATTGGATACTCCAATTAAAGCAACCCACAACTGATTGTCAAAAGCACTTTGTCGGTTTGTCACCTATTTCCGCGTCCTTTTCGTAAAGGCGACTTCTCATACATAAAACCCACTCAAAAACGCCGAAATGTATAGCATCTAGTTGACATTTAAAATCTGAATGGACCTTACACTAAAATTAACGAAAACACAACAAAGAAACTACAAGACAAGCAAATTACAAATAAATTTGACGCTAACTTTGAAGTGATGCCTCTAAACCCCACTTACAAATTACATGGCCATATTATTATCTTAAAACCTCAAGAAGCGACCCGCTCATTACCCCTTATTCATCCATCTTCATGCTTAATTAAATAGCACACTTGCGAACGACTTCTCTTTTTGTCCTTTTTGTTACCAGTTATGTTCGAAAGGTCTAACCGAAAAGGTACGACTTTTGAATATTATTATTGGACGTGCCCGGAACAAAGAGCGTTCTGTATATTCCACAAATGGAAAAGAATATATGGTAAATGCCGACAGAAAGAAGGGCGATTCGATGCAGTTGAGTGGAATATCATAGTGGACGTTCGTTACATTATGGAAGGTATGAAAGAGGTCTTTCTTTTCCGCCTGCAACGATATTAAGTAGAGCTTTCGGATTCTCAACACGTGTGAGTCTGCCAGCAGAGACGCCCTCCTTAAACAAATATTTGTTAATGCTAATGAGCATAGGCGACACTAGATTTTCTTTCGTCTCGCCTTTTCTTTGTCTAATAGCGCCTGGCTTGTCTTTCTCGTATCATGTTTTGCTGAGATAACTAAGAAAACCTATAAGAAACAAATTAGCATGTTCTATTTTATCCTACAACTCTCTTGTCCTATTTTCCGGTTATCTTTAACCTTTTGCAAATAGTTTTCCTGTACGGTCATGGCAGGATAGCGAAAAATTCAAGAAGCACAAAAAGATTACTCTGTAAAAAGTGTCCTGATAATGTACAAGTCTTAGACATGTCAGATCAACGCCTACTTACATATTGAAGAAAAAAGAATTCGACAAGTTTTGGTTTTTAAAAATAACTCTAAAACAAAATAAGGCAGGGCAAAATACAAATCATATTTGGAACGAGCATGAAATTCTACAAAACATTGTTAATTCAACCGTCTCCCTATCTCTAATAAAAAGTCTGGACGCAGCAAGTGCGTTATGGTAGTGAATTTTCATTAAAATGTTTTTAATAGCAAATGTTTTTTTAAGAAAGCAGGCATCAAATTTGGTTACCAGTATATATTAGAAATAATGTGCCATGTTTCATTAACTTTATTGTATGAAAATGTACAAAAATTTCCGAAAGTAAACTTAAATTGTTCCCGAAAAAACCGGTTTTCCGATTAACCTTATAGGTTAATAGCAAATTGATTCAAATTTGAAGCATTTAATGAAAATTCGATACGATAACGCACTTGCTGCGTCCCGAATTTCTTTGCTTACAAATATGTATTATATTTCGATGGAAAATGAAAAAATGCAATAATATAGGGCGTGTTCGATTAAAAAAAATCACTAAAAAAAAAGAAAATTTGAATCACCAACGACTTATAGCCCAGCCTGTAATTGTGGAAATATTTTTTAAGATGTAGCTCAAGACACCCTATAATTAATGTATACAACTTTTTTTCGTAACTTGCATAATAACGGATATATTGGGCTTTAATGATTTTTTACGAAAATTCGACAAAAATGATATACCATTAAACGATAAACTCTAAAGCCAACACTACTGCTAAAGTATCAGAGGAAGCAAAGGAAGGAAATATTTTAGTAAAATGAAGGACAATCACGATTGAAACTAAGAGTTCAGGTTTTGTAAAACATTATTCTTGGGACATTTTCCTTCCATAGATCATACTATTTTCAGGTTCATTGCCTAAATATTACCAATTCTGACGTTTTAAATCGCGACTTTGACGTTTTGAGGAAAAACCAAATTTATTTTTCTTTAAATGCCTGTAACTTTTTTGTCCTTTAACCTACATATAAAAATTGAAACTGACCCCAGATATGGGTTCTAAGGGTCCTAGTTCGCGCTCATTTGCAAAATTTTTTTTGAAATTCAAAAGTCGGGATCTCCCCATTAGTGAATTTTTTCTACGAAAATTCACTAATAACGGAGATAGCAATACATTCCCATCCAGTTTGGGAGACACTGTATAGGTTATATTGGTAACCAAATTTATTGCATGCCTTCATTAAAAAATACGTATGTGCTATTAAAAAAATGCAGAATAATAATGTTTTCGAATTTTCTTGATTTGTTTTGTTTGCAAATTTTTAAGAAAAATCTTTTTCTCGAAAAACTTTTTGTGAATAATATCCTGATAGATGGGTAAATAGCTTGAAGCAGTTCGTTCGTCAGGATAATCGGACCAGCTTTTCCGGGAACATTTTAAGTTTCTTTTGGCGATTTTTTTTAACTTTTTCAAACAATACAGTTACTTTGATGAAATAATATGGGGCATTGTTTTTACTACATAGGTTATACTGGTAGTCAAATTTAAGGCCTGCTTTCATTAAAAAAACACATATTTGTTAATAAAAACATTTTTATGAAAATACTACTAATTTGCTATTAACCTGGCTGGGAAACCAGTTTTCTTGGAAACATTTTAAGTTTATTTTCATTACATTTTTGTACATTTTCAAACAATAAGTAATTTTGATAAAATATGGTACATTGTTTCTATGTCCGCATTCTTCCTGAGGCAAAAAACTCGTTTAATAACCACATCAAAAACAAAGTCCTCTTAAGCTCCAATGGCAGCAAACCCTTCTGGACTATTGCTAAATCTATTGGGAATAATTACTGCAAAAGCACGTTCCCACCTCTTGTCTTAGGGGATGAAATTGTTTCTACCGCCTTGGGCAAGGCTGAACTTTTTGCCTCGTTGTTCGCCGGCAATTCTACTCTCAACCCACCTCCAAATGTTCAACCACCAACAGTCCCCAATGTCGCGCATAAAATGACGAATATCATTTTCAAAACTAAAAAGGTACGAAAGATGCTCTCTTCCCTTGATACCAGGAAAGCCTCTGGCCTTGACGAGATCCCAGCAATTGTTCTCAAAAAATGCGCACCAGAACTTGCTCCTGTCCTGACTCGTCTGTTTCAGACATCTTACAATAGAGGGATATTCCCTAGTAACTGGAAAACTGCTCGAGTACAACCGGTCCTCAAGAAAGGATCCAAAGCGCTTCCTAGCAACTACAGGCCTATTTCTCTCTTTTCAGTCGTCTCTAAAGTGATGGAAAAGTATATAAACACAGAATTACTAAAATTTCTTGAAAAACACAGTCTAACCCACGACAGGCAGTATGGATTCCGTCAGCGTAGATCAACTGCCGACCTCCTTTCCTTGGCACCCATTCTTGGCACAAGTCTATGGAACTACACGGTGAATCCCAGATTGTCGCTCTAGACATATCCAAAGCATTCGACCAGGTCTGACACGCAGCGCTGCTTAATAAACTACCGGCCTATTGCCAACCACCAAAACTCTGTACGTGGACAGCAAATTTTCTCTCCAACCGGAGCATTTCTGTTGTCGTGGATGGCCATTCCTCTAAACTGTATCCAATTAATGCAGGAGTTCCTCAGGGTTCAGCTTTAGCATCTACTTTGTTTCTTCTCCACATCAATGACCTCCTCTCTAGCACATCCAACCCAGTTCACAGTTACGCGGACGACAGCACCCTCCACTCAAATATACAATATTCTGAGCCTGTCTCTTTAGCCCAATTAGATGAGGATCGCAGACTCATGAAGGGTTCTATCTCCGTGGATCTCCAAAAAATATTAGACTGGGGAAGTAGATATCTTGTACAATTCAACCCCACCAAATAACAGTATTGCTGTCTTTCTCATAAGAGATACACCAGCCCTAGACCCATCACAATAAACAACTAAGTTATTCAAAATAATTAGTCATTTTCACTTGTTGGCATTTCTGTGGATCAAAATCTCAATTGGCACCAACATGTCACATCAATTGCAGAAGCGGCTGCTAATAAATTAGGTTTCCTCTTCCGGGGTCGCAAATACTTTTCACCAGCTAATCTCTATACCTTATATACTTCACAAATAAGAGCAAACCTCGAATACTGCTCCCACATCTGGGGTGCTGCTGCCGCTTCTACACTCGCTATCCTGGACTCCATTCAGAAGAGAGCTATACGTCTCATCTGTGACCCTACCCTCACCCAAAGGCTGCCATCCTTTGCCCACCGACGTGCCGTTGGTGACCTCTCTCTCTTTTATAGATATCTGCACGTGCCCTGCTCAGATGAGCTTTCTTCTATAGTCCCTCCACCTGCTGCCCCCAACAGATCTGCCAGGGGAACAGAGCGAATGCACCCCTTTATTGTTCAGGTCACCAGACATAGAACATTTTGTTATATCCGCTCTTTTGTCCCGAGGACTTCCAAGTTATGGAATTCCTTGCCGGCACATGTTTTTCCTTCTCCCCCGAACCTCCAAACCTTCAAGTCCAGAATTAACAAATTGCCTCTTTTCTCCTTGTCGACACCCACGGTACGATAGTTTAGGCTCTAAGCCCTCGTGGTGTGTTGTTGAAATAAAAAATAAATAAAAAATATTATATCGGCTATACCCGTAACCAGATTGAAGCCTGTTTGCATTAGAGAGACTTATTTGCTATTCAAAGAATTTTTATGAAAATGCAGTACCATAACGCACTTGCTGCGTCCAGACATCTTACAATTGGTTTTAGACATAAGTATTGAATATACAGGATGTATCATTGAATGATGAGCTGACAGCTTCTATGGAAAAGGGTGACGTGGATGGTATGATACAGTTGTGTCGGTGGTAGTAGGTTTTCTGTATATTGAAAAGTCAACTAAATTGTTTTCTAACTTTGCAATGTCTATTTTTTTTCCTTTCTTTAACGACGGTCTATTTCCGCTACTGTAGGCAATTACTGACTCCAGGAAGCAATTTTACCTCACTATTCTGGAAATTTTGCCGCACCCCTGTTTTTCTAGAGACCTTTAACGTGTCCAATATTGCATGGTACACGAGACTGATGGTTTTTCACCCCCTCCGAAGGGCGGAACGTGCAGATATTCAACTTGCTCAAACACAATGTCACAGCCTCGGTTGGTATTAATTTACAGTATGTACTAAAAAAGTGAAAGGGGGACCCTGGAAAACTGCTTAAATCTTTAAAAAAATGTCATTGTTGGCTTCATCTTCTTCTAAAATAAATTTGATATTTTCTTGATATTTTCATAAAAGATATTAATAAAAATTTTAAATTAAGGGCTATCTTGAAAACATGCTACAATATCGTCTACACATATGTATCAAAAGACAATATTATGTGAAGCTTCTGAACTTGAAATTTAGCTTACGCGTCGTCCCAATGCGACATTACTATTATTATACAAGGTCAGAGAGGGCTTTCGGATAGGAGATCCAGTAAATGAAAAAAATGTCATCGTGAATGATAAAAAGGAAACAAATGTATCAGCTTACGTGTGGTTCAAACCGACGGCGTAAATCAAGGGAATTAATCTAGAATTGAATGTGGGCCGCGAGAGTGCTACAAAGCTTTTGCATAGCGAGATTTTAAATCACCAGCACCTGTATGAGAGGGATAACGAGAAAAGGGTTTATTCAGCAATAATTATTATCTGAATAATATCGTTTTCTCTGACGAATCTTGCTTCACCAATAATGCAATGTTTAACCGGAATAACACCAGATAATGGGCTTGAGAAAACCCTAGACTTTTGAAAGAAGCACGAATTCATGCAAGGTTCGTCTCAACATCTCAGTATCATCGAAAGTAAAATTGTTGGCTCGATTTTCTTTAAGGGCCCACCAGCTGGAGAGCTATACTTTGGTTTCCTGAGAAATGGAATTCGCGACGATACCTTGGTTTCCTTAGAAATGAAATCGCCATAGCTCTGAAGGAATTGTTAATTTAAATAATTCTAAATGTGTATTATCAACAGGATGGTGTTTCGTCCCATAATTCAAGAATGGGATTATTTGTATAAACATTTTGAAAAAAAAAATGGTTGGGTACAAATGGTCTAGTGACGTGGCTTCCTAGATCACCAGACTTCACGCCAACATACCTTTTTGTGTCGGCACATATGAAAAATAGTCTGGACGCAGCAAGTGCGTTATGGTAGTGAATTTTCATGGAAATGTTTTAATAGCAAATATGTGTGTTTTTTTTAAGAAAGCAGGCATCAAATTTAGTTTCCAGTAGAACCTATATAGTAAAAACAATGTGCCATGTTTAATCAAAATAACTTTATTGTTTGAAAACGTACAAAAATTTCCAAAAGGAAACTTAAAGTGCTCCCGAAAAAACCGTTTCTTGGTCAACCTTATAGGTTAATAGCAAATTGAGCTTTTCAAATATGAAGCATTTAATCAAAATTCGCTACCATACCGCACTTGCTGCATCCAGAATTTCTTTTCTTACAAACATGCACTATATTTCGATGGAAAATGCAAAAATGCAATAACATAAGGCGTGTTTGACTAAAAAAAAAAGAAAAATTGTATTACCAACGACTTATGGGCCAGCCTGTGATTGTAGAAATAATTTTTAAAATGTAGCTCAAGACACCCTATAATTAATGTATACAATTTTTTTTCATATCTTGTATAATAACGGATATATTGAGCTTTATCGATTTTTTAAGAAAATTCGACAAAAATTATACACCATTAAACAATAAACTCTATAGCTAAGACTACTGCCAAGCATCAGAGAAAGGATCTATTTGTAATTAATTTTCTGGAAACATTTTAGTAAAATGAAGGAAATGACGGTTGAAACTAAAACTTCAGGGTTTGTAAAATATTCTTCTTGAGACATTTTCTTTCCATAGCCCGTATTAGATTCAAGTTCTTTGCCTAAATGTTGCCAATTTTGACGTTTTAAATCGCGACTTTGACGTTCTGAGGAAAACCACAATTTATTTTTCTTTAAATGCCTGAAGTTTTTTGTCTTTTGACCTACAGAGCTAAATTTTGGTAGGTAACTTACCTATAGCATTATAACCCTGTGTACTAAATTTTTTTTCGAAATAAAACACAAAATTTCTTGGGAAAACCTCGGCCGATTTTCCTGGATAACGAACTTGTTCAAGTCACTTGCACAAGGCATGTATTCACCAAATTTAGTCAAAATCGGCCCATTATTTTTTGAGTTATCGGTGTGATACATACATACATACATACATAGATATATATATATATATATATATATATATATATATATATATATATATATATATATATATATATATATAAATCGAATCTGACCCCGGATATGTGTTCTATGGGGCCTAATTAGCGCTCATTTGATGAAATTTTTTGAAAATTCAAAAGTCGTGATAATAATAATAATAATAAAGTGAAAAAAGCAAGATTATGTGTGCGTGTTCCTGAAAGACACTTTAAGCAATTAATGTGATTTTATTTTCCATTATTTGTTTATAATATTTTTAACTTTTTATATTAAAATTAGTTCTGCTATTTACTTTTTTATTCGCTTGATTAAGATTCCCTGCACCAAATTATCAAAATTGAACGAAACTTGCCTTGTCAAAAATAACACATAGTTTCATAGGTTAAAAAAATATATACAGAATGTACCATTTGAAAAATGAGAGTTCAAGCCGTTTCCAACAAAACGGGACGTCTGCTATTTTGGATCCTGATGTCGTTTAACTGCAAGTTCCTACAATTTCCGAATCCCAAAGTTCGTCAAACTCGATCAGAGGGGTACGAAATTAAAGAGAGGACCATGGTCACTCGGTAAAGTATATTTGTTTGGGTAGATATTTTTATTTTTTCACCCCAATACCTTAATAAAACTCTATAAACTGAGATCACAGATAAATAAAGTCTTCAAGAAAAGCACCCACCAATTCTACTAAACATATATCTCCGCTTGCATCAGTGAATTTGCAAACATTTGCACAACTGAATATAATCTCACAAAATATCTACCTTCCCTCTGTGTTCCCCATTCAAACAGTTGAAGATCATTCCGGTCCATCTAAAAGAAATCTAAATTTCAATATTTACCTACTTTAAAAAAATATTTATGCTAACAGCATTATAATTTCGTCTACCTGATGTGATTTTCAGATCATGGGTTATCTGAAGAGCCCATTATGTCTGTTGTCAAGATGCAGAACGCTAGAGTGCTTTTCTTATCTCTTAAAAATTCTTGACATTTGAAAATAAGCAGATCACGAGAACAGATGACATATGTTTATCTTGAATATATGTACACAAAAGGTCTTTAATAGGCGAATATTTGTAGTAACATAATATTTTGTGTAATATTGTGGTAGGTTTGGATAATATTTTTGGGACATAGGGAAGATTAGAAGATATCCGTTTGTGCTGGTATTATTTTTATGAAGTTCACTTAACCGAAAGAAATTGGATCTGACCTTTTGTCAGATAGAATATGATGGTATACAATAGGAACATATCTATCTCTGTATAAGTATTTTTGTAAGCAGAGTATGGAACTGAAATAACAAACTTTTATGTCTTCATTTTTTCACTATTTAAAATTTTTAGGGGAAAAAGATCGAGACGCAGCAAGTGCGTTATGGTAGTGAATTTTTATTAAGTGTTTCAAATTTGAATAACTAAATTTTATATAAACTTAGAAAGTTGAATTTTGGTATGTAGTAAGGTATTTCCTAAATTTCACTGTATTCACTAAATTTCATCAAAATAACTTTGTAATTATCGAAGAAAATTATTTTGTTTCAAAATAAAATTTAAAATTTGAATATCTCAATTTTTTATAAACTTAGAAAGTTGATTTGTGACTCGTAGCAAGGTATTTTTCAAGGCATCATATATGTTGAATTTCATTAAAATAACTTTGGAGAAAAAATTAAGAAAACTCACAATTTCCCGGAAAAGCTTGTCCGATTTTTCTCGCTAACGAACTCATCCAATCCATTAATGAGGGAAAGGTACCTGCCGAGTTTCATCGAAATGGGTTAATTATTTTTTGAGTTATCGGTTGGATACATACATACACACACACACCTATATATATATATATATATATATATATATATATATATATATATATATATATATATATGTGATGTCATTCCGCGTAGAATAGTTTATTATTTTTGAAAAAAATATGGGCTATTAAGGTTGACTCGTGGTTGAAAAATAAGTATAAATATGTCAACATCTTTGGTAAATGGAGGTAACAATAGAGCAATTGAGGGGAGGAAGTTAAAGTAAGAAATATTTTCCATTTAGAATGTCACAATTAGAAGTATAGTGAATTTGGTCCACAATTCCCAATCATTTTTTGGATGAACCCGTAAAATTTTGTAAAAACACAGCACAAGTTGAGACTTATTGTGTATTGCATATTGTATAATTTAATTGAATAAAATAAATAAAAATTCACTAAAAATTATCTATCTGAAAATATTGATTATATTTTCCCATTTAAATGCCTACATTAATTTCTTTTTGTAAAGAGATAAGTTAGTAATTTAGAGTAATTATATAATTTATCTAATGTGCTTAAAAACTATAGTAACCATAGAAAAACGTAATTGAGATTCAACTAAAGCTAAACTCGATTTCGTATTGTACTGTCACAAGTAATTAAAAGTCCGGAGGGAGCGAATTCGCTAAGAATGGACATTTTTACAAAACATTCTAGTGAAATTCACTTGATTAGAGATAAATAAAAAGTCTGGATGCAGCAAGGGCGTTATTGAAGTGAACTTTAATAAAAATGTTTTAACAGCAAATATGTCTCCTTAATGCAAGCAAACATCAATTTGGTCACCGGTATAACCTATATAGTAGAAAAAATCTCGGAACGCAGCAAGTGCGTTATGGTAGTGAATGTTTATTAAATGCTTCAAATTTGAATAACTCAATTTTCTATAAACTTAGAAAGTTTAATTTTGGTATGTAGTAAGGTCTTTCCTAGGGCAAGATATTCACCAAATTTCATTAAAATAACTTTGTAATTTTTGGAGAAAAAAATTATTTTTGAAAAGAAAAAAATTGAATAAATCAATTTTTTATAAACTTAGAAAATTGAGTGTTGGTACGTAGTAAGGTCTCTCCCAAGGCAACATATATAGTAAATTTCGTTAAAACAGCTTTGTTACTTTCGAAGAAAAACATTTTTTTGAAAGAAAACTCAATTATTTTCCGGAAAACCCCTTTCGATTTTCCTGGCTAATGAACTCATCCAAGCCATTAATAAAAGAAAGGCACTTGCCGAGTTTCATTGAAATCGGATAATTATTTTTTGAGTTATCAGACGGATATATATATATATATATATATATATATATATATATATATATATATATATATATATATATATATATATATATATATATATATAAACATATAAAAATTGAAACTGACCCCGGATATGGGTTCTAGGGGTCCTAGTTCGCGCTCATTTGAAAAAATTTTTGCAAAGTCTCACCATCGAAACCTCTCTATTAGTGAATTTTTTTAATAAATATTCACTAAAAATGTATCATATTTTATCAAAATAACTTGTTTGAAAATGTACAAATATTTTCCGAAAATAAACTTAAAATGTTTCCGAGAAAACTCGTCTCCTAGCCGACAAACCTTTGGTTAATAGCAAATTGGATGTCTGGTTTGAAATGAATTTTCTGGAAATATTTGATTAAAATGAAGGGCAAATGACGCTGAAACTTAAGGGTTTGCAGAACACTCTTTACATAATCCGTATTTCTTTTAGGTTCCTTGCCTAAATGTTGCCAATTTTGACGTTTCAATCACGACTCTGCGTTTTGAGAAAAACCAAACTTTTTTTTTCTTTAAATGCCTCTAAATTTGTTGTCCTTAAATCTACAGACCAAAAGCTTGGTAAATTGTTTACACACACACACACACACACACACACACACACACACACACACACACATATATATATATATATATATATATATATATATATATATATATATATATATATATATATATATATATATATATATATATATATATATATTGGCATTATTTGTGAAGTATATAAGGTATATAGATTAGTTGGTGAAAAGTATTTGCGAGCCCGGAAGAGGAAACCTAATTTCTTAGCAGCCGCTTCTGCAATTGATGTGACATGTTGGTGCCAATTGAGATTTCAAACCATAGAAATGCCAACTAGTAAAAAGGACTCATTACTTTGAATAACTTGGTTGTTCATTGTGATGGGTCTAGGGCTGATGTATCTCTTATGAGATAGAAAGCAAGACTGAGATTTGGTGGAGTTGAATTGTACAAGATTTCTACTTACATAGTCTAATATTTTTTGGAGATCCACAGAGACAGTACCCTCAATGAGTCTGCGATCCTCATCTAATTGGGCTAAAGAGACAAACTTGGAATATTGTATATTTGAGTGGAGGGTGCTATCATCCGCGTAATTGTGAACTGGATTAGATATGCTAGAGATGAGGTCATTGATGTGGAGAAGAAACAAAGTAGGGGCTGAAGCTGAACCTTGAGGGGCTACTGAATTAATTGGATACAGTTTAGAGGAATGGCCATCCACGACAACAGAAATGCTCCGGTTGGAGAGTAAATTTGCTGTCCAGATACAGAGTTTTGGTGGTAGGCCCAAGGACTGAAGTTTATTAAGCAGCGCTGCGTGCCAGACCTCGTCGAATGCTTTGGATATGTCTAGAACGACAATCTGGGATTCACAGTGTAGTTCCATAGACTTGTTCCAAGAATGGGTGACAAAATCCATACTGCCTGTCGTGGATTAGACTGTGTTTTTCAAGAAATTTTAGTAATTCGGTGTTTATATAATTTTTCATCACTTTAGAAACGACTGAAAGGCGATAAATAGGCTTGTAGTTGCTAGGAAGCGCTTTGGATCTTTTCTTGGGGACGGGTTGTACTCGAGCAGTTTTCCAGTTACTAGAGGTGGGTTGAGAGTAGAATTGCCGGCGAACAACGAGGCAAAAAGTTCAGTCTTGCCCAGGGCGGTAGAAACAATTTCATCCCCTGAAACAAGAGGTGGGAACGTGCTCTTGCAGAATTTTTCTCCAACAGATTTAGCAAGAATCTGGAAGGGTTTGCTGCCGTTGGAGCTTGAGAGGACTTTGTTTTTGATGTGGTTATAAAACGAGTTCTTTGCCTCAGAAAGAATGCGGACATATCGGTTTCTTGCGTAGTTAAATTCTTGACGGTTTTCTTGGCTGGGATTGTGTAGAAGCGTTTTGTGAGCTTTGACTTTTCAAGTATGGCCTTGTCGCAGGGTTTAGATAACCAGGGCTTTTGAGTGGCTGAAGAGGTTAAATGCGTACAGGCGGCAAATAAAGAAACATAAAACCACATGGAATATCTTGAATTCAGCGAATAGTTTTTGAGAATAATGTAGTATAAAATCACAGTGTCGTGTGTTTTTCAGCCTATAAAAAAACGCAATAAAAAAATAACATTCCTTGAAATTCGAGACCAATTTAGCCAATAATACGCCTAACAAAAGCTAGTCCATTTATTAGAATCTATTCATACATGTATTTATCTGTTACCAGACAACAAAACTGTTCACATGTAATACCTCTAGGGCGCAACAATTGTAAAAGCGAAACGCGTCTAAAAAGGAAGTGATAATCTAGTAGGCGATACGTCATTATGAGCTCAGATTCTTCAGCATTCAGCTTGTGCCCGGTTCCTCGGCTCTCCGCTTTGAGTACAAGTGTTCGCATGAGTGGTTTTTAGCTTCTTCTCTAAAGAACTAAACCAAAGAAATGGCCAATACGTGCCCTCACAAAGTGTCATGTTACAAAACGGTCTTCCGTTACTTGAGACCGTCTCAAAGCAACACACATGTGGGTGGATTGTGTTGAACAAACATATAGAAATATGCTCTGCAAAAAATAACGAACAATATGGCCAACGGCAATCACTGCCAAAAATTTATAGTATAATGCTTTCATTGGAAATAGGTTCCTTCCTATCTAAATGTCGATGGAGCTTTTGAGAATGCCGAAAAGGATTTAGTTGGAATGACAGCCGTATTGTATTTTTTTCTAACACACAACCCTGGTTTTTCGTTTTTTAAGCAACTAATTACATGTGTATGTGTATGTTTTGTTTCTTTAACGTCGGCCTATTTCCGCGACTATGGCCAATCACCGACGCCAGAGAGCAATTTCACCTCACTATCTTGGAAATTTTACCGAACCCCTGCCTTTCTGTAAAGAGGGTAGGGATCTTTAACGTGCCCAACATTGCATGGACACTGGACCGACGGCTTTACGCCCCCTCCGAAGGGCGGAACGTGCAGACATTCAACTTTCTCAATTACAATGCCAGAACCTCGGTTGATGTTAATTTTACAGTTTGTACTGAAACAGTGAAAGGAGTACCCTGGGATCGAACCCAGTACCCTTCGATTCAGAGGCACACGTTATTACCCCTGAACCACCGAGGTTCTAACTAATTACATCGAATTTAAATAAAACAAGCTCCTTGTGATATGTTGAAATTAATTTTACAGTTCTATTTCAAGTAAAATAAAGAATTCAGGTGGCATCCGACCTCTGAATCGTTATTACACTTTTTAGGATGTGTTACCAGAATCAAAAGAAGTTTGAATCCACCTTTATCTTGTGATTGCGATGTGAACAGATATTTTTGCGTAAATTGCCGCTATCTTTTAACGATTCGACCAAAACGAGCAAACTATTCTACGAGGACGGGTCAATAAGTCCGTTACTTTTTGATTTCCCGCCTCTTCACAGGAAGGGCAACACCGCTCCTGTCAACAAGCCTCTGTCAGTTGACTCCTGTCAAATTTTAAACAAGCTGCGTCATTTAGTTTGTGTTAGATAGCCACTGAAAGCAGACAACCTCTTGAGTTATAACGAAAATGGAAAAAAGTGAATTTCATGTGCTCATCAAACATTATTTTTTGCGAAAAAAAAAAACCATCACTCAAACCAAGGCTAAGCTTTATAAATACTATGGAGACCATCAATTTCTATGGCAAAAAAGTGGTTTATTGAATTTCGTTACGGCCATATAAGCACAAGTGACGCCGAACGTTCTGGATGCCCAGTTGAGGTCGCTGCAGCCGGAACAATCGAAAATTTTCATCATATGGTGTTGGCCGATCGGAGATTGAAAGTGCGGGATCTTGTTGAAGCCATAGGCATATCACATGGCTCAGTCGTTTCGATTTTGCGTGATAACTTGGGTATGAGAAAGCTATCCGCAAGATGGGTGCCGCGTTTGCTCACAATCGATCACAAACGCAATCGTGTGACAACTTTAAAGGAGTGTTTGGCGTTGTTCAACCGCAATAGAGACGAGTTTTTGCGCCGTTTCGTAACCGTGGACGAAAGATAGATTCACCACAACACACAAGAGACCAAGCAACAGTCAGACCCGTGGGTTTCTACGTGCGAATTGGCGCCGAAGAAGGCCAAAGTGGGTTTGTCAGTTAATAAAATCATGGCGACTATTTTTTTGGACGCACGCGGTATAATCCACATTGCCTTCAAAAGGGAAGAATAGTCAATGGCGAATATTATACCAACTTATCGGACCGATTCAATGACGATTTGAAGAAAAAGCGACCGGATTTGGCGAAGAAAAGATTTCTTTTCCACCAAGACAATGCTAGGGTACACATATGTGTAGTCTCCATGACGAAATTGCGTCAATTGGGCTACGAATTGCTCCCTCCTTCGCACTATTCTCTGAATTTAGCCCCGAGTGGCTAGTTCTTGTTTCCAAACCTAAAGAAATGGCTCGGCGGAAGGAGATTTGACTCCAATTCATCTCACAAACAAGTACCCATTTTGAGAACCTCGACAAATCTTACTTTTTGGAAGGGATAAAAAATTGTAGAAACGTTGGACGAAGTGTATAGAGCTCAAAGGAGACTATGTTGAGAAATAAAATGATTGTTTGTCAAAAAATCTGTGTTTCATTCAAAACTCACGGGATTATTGAAGCGCCCTCGTATAATGGCGTTTGAAAATAAAAACAAGAAAGGCATATCCTTTTTGAAGACATTGAAAGGCACCTTGGAGTTAAAATATTGTGATTTAACAAAATGAGCCCTTAATTTGAGATACTACGTATCCTTATTTGATATTGGTTCCTATTTTGAGATACCACTTTAAATTTATTCTTCCCTTGCAAAATGAACATAGGAAGACTGCATCTTTAATTTCGCCACAATGTTCATGAACCCATCTGGTATAGTAGTTGCACTTTGACCATCTCTATCTGTGTTTATTATTATTTTTTTAATTTTCCCATATAAAATAGACATTCTGCATCGCTTCCACCTCTATTATCTATCTGGACCTGGATATGGATATGGGTTCTATAGGTCCTAGTTCGCGCTCATTTGAAGAAATTTTTTCAAAATTCAAATGTAGGGATCTCCCCATTAGTTAATTTTTTCTAAAAAAATTTACTAATATTTCATTTTTTGTCCCCTGTGGGTCCGGGGACTAATTAAAAGAATAGGCCCAAGGTAACTCCTGCCTGTCGTAAAAGGCGACTTATTGGAATTAAACACTGGCGGGGGTCTTGTCCATGTGCGACTGGAGGGAAGCGGAGATCTCTGGGGAGTGATATACACCCGGATTTTGAGGCCTCCACTCTGGGCTTAGAAATGGACAATTGACCTCGTACGGTTGTTACTCGGGAGCGGGGTTCCGGATAGGTGCCGCCTTGGGTTGAGTGCTGGCGGGTGTCGTGTGTCTAGACGATCCGAAGGGGGTTAACAACTCTGATGAGTGGTAAACACCCGAAGTTTGGGGCCCCCACTGTGTGCTTCGGAATGGACGGACGGCCTCGCTTGTGCGATGCTCATGAGCGGGGCTCGATGGGATGTCGCCTTGAGTCTAGCACCGGTGGGTGTCGGGTCTAGACGAACCCGGAGGAGAGCTGAGATTTTTAGGGGTGGAATAAAACTAAGGGTTGAGGCCTCTTCTGTGAGCTTCGAAACGGACAAACGATCTCACTTGGATGCTGCTTGGATGCAAGACTTCATGATACTGCACCGAGTCAAACACTGACGGATGTCTGGTCCAGATGAACTCGGAGAGAGGTTATCTCTCTTTGAGCTTTGAAACGGGCAAGCGACTTCGCTCAGATGGTAGTACATCTGTCAAACAAAGTTTCACCTCGCAGGTGTCGTCTCCTGTCGGAAGCTCGATTTGTTGGGTGAAATTTAAGCTAACGCTGGCAGGTGTTGCACCTGGACGAACCCGGAGGTGGCTGGGGTGTCTAGGGGTGGATTACACCTGGAGACTTGGACCTACTCTGCGAGCATCGATACAGGCTAACGACCCTGCCTGGATGCTACTCGAGGGCGGGACTTCATGATACCGCCTCGAGTCAATGAAACACTGGCGGGGGTCTGGTTCAGGTAAGGCTGGGGCGAGGCAGACATCTCTGGGGAGTGATATGCACCCGGAGTTTGGCGCCTCCACTGTGGCCTCAGAGACTGACAATTGGCCTCGCTTGGTTGTTACTCGGGAGCGGGGTTCCAGATGATACCGCCTGGAATGAGCCCAGGCGTGTGTCGTGTGTCCAGACGTCCCGGGGGGCTCTGATCTCTGATGAGTGGTAAACACCCGGAGTTTGGAGCCTATACTGTGTGCTACGAATCGGACGGACGGCCTCGCTGGGGTGATGCTCGGGAGCGGGACTCGATGGGATGTTGCCTTGAGTCTTAACACTTATAGGTGTCAGGTTTGGAAGAGCCTGGGGGGAGCTGAGATCTCTAGGGGTAAATTACAACTGGAGATTATATGCTGCTCGAGAGCGGGACTTCATGATACCGCCTCGAGGCAAACACTGACGGATGTCGGGTCCAGACGAACTCGGAGAGAGGTTATCTTTCTTTGAGCTTCGAAACGGGCAAGCGACTTTACTCAGATGGCAGTACACCTGCCAAACTCTCACCCTGAAGAAAATATCGACTCCCTCAGGGAGCTGGAATTGATGGGTGAAATCTAAAATAATTAGACGTGAGCCACAATAGACCTAAGGTCGCGGTGGAGGGACTGAAATAGCCCACTCACAATAAAATCTAATCTCTAATCTAATATTTCATTTTACCAAAGATAGGACTTGTAAACATTCGACTCGCGGACCAGCTCTGCTTTAGCGAGTGCGTGATCTTATCACATTAATTACTTAAGTTATCTTAGTTTATTTCGTTCAGGATATTACAATGGGAAAAATAAAATATGTACCTACTTATAATAAGTTAGTTTTTTCAATGTTGTTTTATGTACTTTCATGTTGTGTGTGTTTTGTTTCTTTAATGTCTGCCTATTTCCGCTACTATGGCCAATCACCGACGTCAGGGAGCAGTTTCACCCCACCATCCTGGAAATTTTGCCGAACCCCTGCTTTTCTGTAAGGAGGGTAGGGATCTTTAACGTGTACAACATGCACAGACACGGGACCAACGGCTTTAAGCCTCCTCCAAATTACGAAACGTGCAGACATTCAACTTGCTTAAATACGTCGCCACAAGCTCGGTTGATGTTAACTGTACAGTGTGTACTGAAAAAGTGAAAGGAGAGCGTTGAGATCGAACCCAGTACCCTTCGGTTCAGAGGCATACGTTCTTACCACTGAACCACCGAGGCTGTTATTTTCATGTTACTGTTAACGATGAATAAACCATATTATTATTATCATTATTATTATATAAAACAGTGTATTCGTTCCTATGAAAAATATCTTTAAATATAGGGATAAGAAAGTGGAGAACTTCTACGTTGTCTAATTCTACCATCTTTGTATAATCAATTGCTAGATCAAATAATTCTTCTTTACTTTATAAAAATCTATTAAATCAAGTAAACATCTGAAATAACAAACATAACCAGCAATAGAATTTTAAGATTAAATCCTAGTAAGCTGATCCTAACAAGGATAACTAGGTCCTTTGACACAATAAATCTATAGCGGTTTAGTACAGCGTAAAGTGATTTGCCTATTTTGCCATTATATTAGTTTCCTTTCTTGTATAGGTATGTTCAACAAAGAATCCCTATTGAAAGCGTCAAACAGCTTGGAGATACAGTCTTGTTTCTATTATTATAGTTTTACGGTTAACCGGAGTCGGTGATCCAGTGGCTGCTTCTGGATGTTTCAGGGATTAAAAGCCGTGTAATATTGTTTCATGCTTGTTTGTTTTCTCTTTAAAATGTGCCTTTTTGGGTTGTGCAACATTTACCTAATGAAAAGGTACTTTATGTTCTTTACACTCTAGACGGTTCTCTGCCACCATGAATAAACGCATTGAATTGATAGGGCATGCTAAGAAAAGTATTTGTTCCGTTTTTAATGAATTTTCTTAAAAGACAATTCACTATTGATGATATCCTGACTTTTGAATTTTGAAAAAATTTCTTCAAATGAGCGCGAACTAGGCTCCGTAGAACTCATATCCAGGGTCAGTTTCAATTTTTTTGTATGTTTGTATATATATATATATATATATATATATATATATATATATATATAGGGTTTTTCACGATAGCTATGCATTAGAAGTTTATGAAGTTCCCTGATATCCTAAATTTTTAAATTTTGGCACCGGTAACAATTCGTAATTGTCTTTTATTCTGAAATATTTTCAAGGTATATCGAAACGTTATTTTAAAATTGGTTTCATCTTTAAATATAAACTTTAACCTATTGGAAATACTTTTGATGTAGGGGATTGATATGTAAAAAAAGTTAGATGTTTCCGAACTCGAAATTATATGGGTGTTATGTTTGACAGAGACATAACAGCCATATAATTTCGAGTTTGGAAACATCTAACTTTTTTTACATATGAATCCCATACATTAAAAGTATTTCGAATACGATAAAGTTTATATTTTAAGATGAAACCAATTTTAAAATAACGTTTCGATATTCAAAAACAATAATAACATTTTCAGTAAACTCAAAAGTAAGGATGAAATTTCAAAAGTGTCTGGAGTGGTATATTGTATTCCATGTAATAATTGTAGTTTAAGATACATTGGCCAAACAAGCAGAGTCCTTAAAGATAGGTTAACACAGCACAAAAGTGACATACGTTTACAAAAAAGAACTTGCGCTCTGTCAGAACATAATCTCGACACTGGCCACAATATAAATTTTAGTAATGTTTCTATTTTACACTGTGAAACCTTAAGTAATAAAAGAATGTGTTTAGAAGAATTTGAAATTACTTTTAACGAAAATTTAATAAACTTAAAGAAAGATAATAATTTTAGAAATCACTACCCCTATTTATATTTCATAGACAAAAACAAAAAACAAATTCAATTAGATAATAGTTAGCATTATATGTTATTTTGGCACTTTTCGACTTGTCAAATTTAAAAAAAGTTTTTTTTTATGTTTGTCATTTAATAATTAGTTTAGTAGAACTCACATTATATGTAAGTATTTTAAACTTTTATATTTTTCCCATGTAAATTGTAAAGTTTTTTTCTTTCCATGTTGTAGCCTTGAGAATGGAATAAATTTTTCCGATAGCTCGGCCTATAATAAAGAGTTTTATTTTGCAACTGACGGCTTTCCCACAATTATATATATATATATATATATATATATATATATATATATATATATATATATATATATATATATATATATATAGATCACACCGATTGCTCAAAAAATAGTGGGCCGATTTTGATAAAATTCGGTATGTTCCTTCCTTTTGTAAGTGGCTTGGATAAGTTCATTAGCCAGGAAAATCGGACTAGTTTTTCCAGAAAAGTTTTGGGTTTTCTTTCAGAAAATTTTTGTATCTCCGAAAATAACAGAGCTATGACAACCAAATTTTATATATTCGTTTATACTATCAAACTTACCCTACCCACCAAAATTCAGATCTAGAGGTTAAAAGAAAAAAAAGTTATAGGCATTTAAAAAAAAAATTAGTGCTACTGGTGATCAAAGGAAAGCACAGGAACAAAACATTTTGTGTGATTAACAGAACCAATTGAATATTACATAAAACGGTTAAGTTTTCTTGTCGCAAAAAGGTCAAGAAGTAGCAGAAAAACTATTTTGAAAATGTTATAATTTTTCTTCTTGAAACGTCAAAGTCGCGATTTGAAACGTCAAAAGCTGCAATTTTCGGACGAGTTTGAAGTAAATACGGATTATGTAAAAGATACGTAGTAATAAATGTGTTTTACAAAGCCTTAAGTTTCAGCTTCAATCATCATTGTCCTTCATTTTACTAAAATGTTTTCGGAAAATCGATTTCAAATAGACTCTTTCTGATGCTTCGGTAGTAGTTTCAGCTATAGAGTTTTCGGTTTAATATTCTATATTTTAGCAGATTTTCCTAGAAAAAATTCGTTATTGAGAAGACTGCGACTTATGAATTTTAAAAAGATTTCTTCAAATGAGCGTGAACTAGCACCCGTGAGACCCATATACGGGGTCATTTTCAGTTTTTGTCTGTTTACACATATACAGGGTGACGCATTTCTACGGTAAAGCTCAATATATCCGTTATTATACAATATATGAGAAAAAAGTATATACGTTAATTATAGGGTGTCTTGAGCTACATCTTATAAACTTATTTTGATAATCACAGGGTGGCCCATAAGTCGTTGGTGATACACACTTTCTTTTTTAATGGAACACCACTTAGGTTATTGTATTTTTGTGTCTTTCATCGATAAAAAAAAATATATCGTATATCGTTTTCCAGTTATTTCAATTGTTTTGCAACTTTTAACGTTTTTGGCACATATCTGAAACACATATCACAAATTGTGATACAGCGTTTTTATCAATAGATAACGGAGCCCCATTGAAATGACGCATTCAGAGAGCTTTATGTTTGTATTACTCGTAGAAAAACTCGAGCTGCCGTATACAGGCATTCTCAAATAGTAACTGAATTTTAAATATTTTCGCAGAAATATTTTTCGTGTTTCCGCAGAAATCAATTTTTGTGATATTTTGGTAATAATAATAATAATAATAATATTTATTAATCCACTTATAACAAACGTTATTGGATACGTCAACAAATATAACAGAAAAAAATATACAGTCAGAATAATATAAAACATGACCCTATAAAGGGCAAACAAGTCAAAACAACAAGTATTAATAGTCACTTAAAAGTAGACAATTGAACACAGTGAAAATGTACATAAAATGCACCACCCTACAAACACACATACACAAACAGCATACAAACAACAGATAAACTATATATATATATATACACAAATATATACATACACACATCTACACATACATACACACACACATATATATATACACATATATACACACATATACATACACACACACATATATGTCAAGTCTATAAAATAAAAAAAAACAAGATACAGGAGGCAAAGCTCACAGGCAATGTACAAAATTATCAGCCAAAAGTCAAAACACAACCTGTACTTCACAATTATATTCCCTAAAAATCAATTCCGTAAAATTCGTCTATGCTATACAATTCTTTTTCAATTAAAATTGATTTCATTTTTAATTTGAATTTATTTTCACTCAGATCTTTTAGACTATGAGGTAAATGATTGTAAAACACTATCAATTGATTTTTTACACTTTTCTGTACTTTAGCTAGCCGTGTTTGTGGCTGACAAAGGTAAGGTCTTACAGTGCCCCTTGTGTTGTGTGAATGAATTAATTCACTACCTACAAAAAACTCATAATATTTTTTCACAAAACACAAACATTCAAGCACATACAGAGAAGCAAAGGTAAGTATACAATTACTTTTAAACACCCCCTTGCAACTTTCTCTACCCCTCAAATTAAAAATAGCTCGTATACACGCCTTCTGAAGCACAAATATTCTATTTGCCTCTACTGAATTGCCCCAGAAGATTACTCCATATCTAATTCTGGACTCCACCAAAGCATGGTAAGCTGACAGACTGGCGGACACATCCACCGAAGATGAGATTGTTCTTAGCGCATACACGTAACCTGCCACCTTCGCAGCCACCATTTCCACATGAGCTCTCCAACTCAGGTCACTGTCCAGCTTCACTCCCAAGAACACTATGCTCTCACTAAAATTCATTTGCAGATCACTAACAGAGAGTTGTGTGTCATGTACTCTATTGAAATCAACGAGGCCCGTTTTATTTACGTTTAAAAGCAAACCGTTTTCACCAAACCATCTATTAAAATCATCTAAAGCACTAACTGTCTTTTCTCTTACACTGTTTAGGTCTCTTACTACAAATGAGGTGTCATCAGCGAACAAGATCGTTCTATGTGGTGTTATACTCGGTACCTCATTCACATAGATGAGTAACAAGTAATTAATAATAAATGTTTATTTAGTAACTTATTGTAAAAAAAAGTTGTCGAATGTTCGTGAAAACTATAATTTAGTGTAACATTACTGAAGGCAATTTCTGTAAAAAAAAAATGGTGCATTTTTTAAAAGAAATTGTTACAAATTTTCATCAATTTCTTTTTTAATTTTGGTCCTGAAGCTGTTTGTGAATAATTATATCTTGTCAGGTGTGTAAATAGCTTAAAGAGGTTCGTTGGTCAGGAAAATTGTACCAGTTTTTTCTTGAACTTTTAAAGCTTATTTTCGGAAAATGTTTGTACTTTTTGAAACAACAAAGCTATTTAAATGAAATATGGTACATTGTTAAAACCATCTAGGTTATAATGCCAACCAAATGTCCTTCTTCTAAAAACAAGACATATTTGCCATTAAAACATTTTAACGAAAATTCGCTACCATAACGCACTTGCTGCGCCTAGACTTTTTTTATATTCGTTACACATTGTGCCATATATGAAACAATTTATTTAATTATTTTTTTTGAGAAAAAGATTAACCCAAGATTTTTAAAATAATTTTTGTTACTCCATTTCTACTTCATAATATTTTTTCCTCAAAGAGAAAAGAGTCATGCAGTAAATGGTTGATGCATATAGCTAATTACGGATATTTATTTTAGCAAATGTTAAAGTAGTCCCCTAAATGTAGGCATTTATTATTTAAAATCGTCACACTTGAACAAGGTTGAAAATCAATATCACCCTTGTAGGTTACCCTTATAAGTTACGGTCTTGATTTTGAAAGGCCCATTCCATATTCTGTCATCTAGTTACCATAAAAGTTAATATCCCCTAACATTTATTGTCAAACTCGAACCTTTTGTCCCTATACTAAAATATAGGTAAAACAAAATATACTGTCTGACAACAAAAATACCTACTACATACCTACAAATTAGTTTGACGAGGAGATTTATCTCCAAATTAAAATCACTTTCATTAATCTTAGGTACTGCTGTTTGTCATATCGTTTCAAACACATGTAATCATTCATCTGTTTCATTTACCGGTCACCTTCTGACAACAACTTTGTCCAGCTCTTCGACTACCTTTCTGAAAAAACCGACCATCTGATTTCTGAATATCCTTCCTCCGAGGTCACTATTCTTGGTGACTTCAATGTCCATAATAAGGAATGGCTAGGATCGTTAAAAACCGATCCACATGGGAGAGCAGCGGAGGCCTTTGCAGTCAGCAATTCTTTAGCCAATATGGTTCAGCAACCTATTTACTGAAATCTGAAATCCCTTGGATATCCTTCTTACTACAAAACCTGAATGCAATAAGACACCAGTCACCGCCTCCCTTGGTCGCTGAGACCACGGCATGGGCACTGCTTTCTGCGCAATGCAACTCGAGGTCACACAGTCATCACACCTATGTATCGTTTGGAACTATAACTCCCTGAACTGACACAAAATGCGGAATTATTTTTCCTCATTTCCATGGGCGTCTGTCTGCTTCTCTCATCCTGACCCCTCTGATATCTCACAAAACGTCACCGAAATTATCCAAGCTGGCATGTTATTATTAATTCCACGTACACATAAAACCTTTTCAACCACTCAAAAGCCCTGGCTCTCTAAATCCTGTGACAAGGCCAGACTTGAAAAGTTCAAAGCTCACAAAACGCTTCTACACAATTCCACGTACACATAAAACCTCTTCAACCACTCAAAAGCCCTGGCTCTCTTAATCCTGTGACAAGGCCTGACTTGAAAAGTTCAAAGCTCACAAAACGCTTCTACACAATCCCAGTCAAGAAAACCGTCAAGCATTTAACGGCCCAAGAAACCGCTATATCCGCATTCTTTCTTAGGCAAAAAACTCTTTTAATAACCACATCAAAAACAAAGTCCTCTCAAGCTCCAATGGCAGCAAACCCTTCTGCACTCTTGCTAAATCTATTGGGAATAATTTCTGCAAGAGCACGTTCATGCTTCTTGCTTCAGGGGATGAAATCGTTTCTACCGCCTTCGGCAAGACTGAACTTTTTGCCTCGTTGTTCTCCGGCAATTCTACTCTCAACCCACCTCCAAATGTTCAACCACCAACAGTCCCCAATGTCGCGCATAAAATTAGGGATATGATTTACAAAACTAAAAAGGTACGAAAGATGCTCTCTTCTCTTAATACCAGGAAAGCCTTTGGGCTTGACGAGATCCCAGCAATTGTTCTCAAAAAATGCGCACCAGAACTGGCTCCTTCCCTGACCCGTCTGTTTCAGACATCTTACAATAGAGGCATATTCCCTAGTAACTGGAAAACTGCTCGAGTACAACCCGTCCCCAAGAAAGGATCAAAAGTGCTTCCTAGCAACTATAGGCCTATTTCTCTCCTTTCAGTCGTCTCTAAGGTGATAGAAAAGTATATAAATACAGATTTATTTAATTTTCTTGAAAAACACAGTCTAATCAAGGCCATGCAGTATGGATTCCGTCAGCGCAGATCAACTGCCGACCTTCTTTCCTTTGTCACCCATTCTTGGAACAAGTCTATGGAACTACACGGTAAATCCCAGATTATCGCTCTAGATATATCCAAAACATTCGACCAAGTCTGGCACGCAGCGCTGCTTCATAAACTTTCGGCCTATGGCCTACCACCAAAACTCTGTACCTGGACAAAAATTTTTCTCTCCAGCCGGAACATTTCTGTTGTCGTGGATGGCCATTCCTCTAAACTGTAAACTGCAGCAGTCCCTCAAGGTTCAGCTTTAGCCCCTACTTTGTTTCTTCTCCACATCAATGACCGCCTCTCTAGCACATCCAACCCAGTTCACAGTTACGCGGACGACAGCATCCTTCACTCAAATATACAATATTCTAAGCCTGTCTCTTTAGCCCAATTAGATGAGGATCGCAAACTCATGGAGGGTACTGTCTCGGTGGATCTCCAAAAAATATTAGACTCTCCAAGTAGAAATCTTGTACAATTCAACTCCACCAAATCTCAGTCTTGCTTTCTATCTCATAAGAGATACACCAGCCCTAGACCCATCACAATGAACAACCAAGTTATTCAAAGTAATGAGTCCTTTTCACTTGTTGGCATTGCTGTGGATCGAACTCTCAATAGGCACCAACATGTCACATCAATTGCAGAAGTGGCTGCTAAGAAATTAGGTTTCCTCTTCCGGGCTCGCAAATACTTTTCACCACCTAATCTCTATACCTTATATACTTCAAAAATAAGGCCAAACCTCGAATACTGCTCCCACATCTGGGGTGCCGCTGCCGTTTCTACACTCGCTATCCTGGACTCCATTCAGAAAAGAGCTATACGTCTCATCGGTGACCCTTCCTTCACCCAATATATATATATATATATATATATATATATATATATATATATATATATATATATATATATATATATATATATATATATATATATATATATATATATATATATAGATATGCCATTTCCCCCTTGTCGACACCCACGGTACGATAGTATTTAGGTTGTAAGCCCTTGTGGTGTGAAATATAAAAAAAAACAGTTGTCCAGTCTTGTTTGTCAATTACGGTTGTATCCCTGTGAGCAATCTATTTATACACTACCCTCCTAGCGTGGCACTATTGTCTCTAGAGGTGACTTTGGATCTGCTGATGTAGATTCTCACGAGTGATATTCCGTCCAACTTGCTAGTCTGAGCCTGGATACTTGCAGGTGCCTCCCTACTGCTGACTCGGCTCTCCTGACTGTGGGAAGGTGATTTTGTAGCTTAAAGGCCCATTGTTGGGCCTACATTTAACTCGCGACTTACAAGAAGAAAAATTATATAATTTTCAAAATATTTTTTCTGCTACTTCTTGACACTTTTGCACCAAGAAAACTCAACCGTTGTATGTAATATTCAACTGGTTTTGTTAATCACATAAAATATTTTGTTCTTGTGCCTTCCTCTGATCACCAGTGGAACCCAAAAATTTTTTCTTTAAATGCCTATAACTTTTTTTCTTTTAACTAAGAGATCTGAGTTGTAAGAATCTGGTGTGTAGGGTAACTTTGATAGTATAAACGTATATGTCAAATATGGTTGTCATAGCTCTGTTACTTTCGGAGATACAAAAACTTTCCGAAAGAAAACCCAAAATTTTCCCGGAAAAACTGATCCGATTTCCTAGCTAACGAACATAGGAAAGCCACTTACAACTGCTCGAGTACAACCCGTCCCCAAGAAAGGATCGAAAGCGCTTCCTAGCAACTACAGGCCTATTTCTCTCCTTTCAGTCATCTCTAAAGCGATGGAAAAGTATATAAACACTGAATTACTAAAATTTCTTGAAAAACACAGTCTAATCCACGATAGGCAGTATGTATTCCGTCAGCGCAGATCAACTGCCGACCTCCTTTCTTTGTCACCCATTCTTCGAACAAGTCTATGGAACTACACGGCGAATCCCAGATTGTCGCTCTAGAGATATCCAAAGCATTCGACCAGGTCTGGCACGCAGCGCAGCTTAATAAACTACCGGCCTTTGGCCTACCACCAAAACTCTGTACGTGGACAGCAAATTTCCTCTCCAACCGGAGCATTTCTGTTGTCGTGGATGGCCATTCCTTTAAACTATATCCAATTAATGCAGGAGTTCCTCAAGGTTCAGCTGTAGCCCCTACTTTGTTTCTTCACCACGACAGCACCCTCCACTCAAATATATAATATTCTAAGCCTGTCTCTTTAGCCCAATTAGATGAGGATCGCCGACTCATGGAGCGTTCTATCCCCGTGGATCTCCAAAAAATATTAGACTGGGGAAGTAGACATCTTGTACAATTCAACCCCACCAAATCACAGTCTTGCTTTCTATCTCATAAGAGATACACCAGCCCTAAACCCATCACAATGAACAACCAAGTTATTCAAAGTAATGAGTCCTTTTCACTTGTTGGCATTTCTGTGGATCGAAATCTCAATTGGCACCAACATGTCACATCAATTGCAGAAGCGGCTGCTAAGAAATTAGGTCTCCTCTTCCAGGCTCTCAAATACTTTTCACCACCTAATCTGTATACCTTATATACTTCAAAAATAAGGCCAAATCTCGAATACTGCTCCCACATCTTGGGTTCCGCTGCCGCTTCTACACTCGCTATCCTGGACTCCATTCAGAAGAGAGCTATACGTCCCTACTACCCTCACCCAATATATATATATATATATATATATATATATATATATATATATATATATATATATATATATATATATATATATATATAACATTTTTTGTCTCTTATACCTTACCCACAGTCGATCCGTGGACACACTATCTATATATATATATATATATATATATATATATATATATATATATATATATATATATATATATATATATATATATAAACACAGATCTCCTCATTAGTTACGAAAAATTCGCTAAAAACAAGCAAATTGTCTATTACTGTATCAATAGGAGTTGTTCCTTCTTAAAACGTTATTTTCAGTGAAAGACAGTGTAGAATCGATTTTATTATATATATTCAAAGAAATTAAAAACAACTTCTTTGACTTTTGTATGATCGTATACCTATACACTTTAAAATCCTTAAGTATTGGAATAGAAAACACAATAGAAAAGTGGGATACAGAGGCATGACAATGGGCTGGACTGGGCTAGACCGTCTCGAGGAACCAACTAAAGAATCACACATTCGGTTGGTGTGGTTTTCAATATCTTTCAAATGTGTTTTCTTTGACTTATTCCTGACCTTTTCATGCTAAGTATATAAAGAAATCTTTTCATTTTTACTTATAATGGTTATAAATTATGCTCTTTAATGGCATCGGTTTTGTCAACACGTGTGACGGTTAACGAATACGTTGCGCCTTTTATTCGGCTTTTGTCCGCCGATTGAAGTTTGTTCAGTAAATATACAAAGCAATCGGGAACGATGGCCAAGAAAATATTTGCTAATGCCAAGAGCCATTTAAAAGAGATCAACTATGATGCTTCAGATAATATAACTTCTTAATATCTACATGAAATAAGAGTAAGGCATGGTCGCATATTTTCTTCTAATATTAGTGAACGTATATTCAGAAAAGGGTGTCCGACAGTGCGGATGCTTCTTGTGGTGCTTCCATAAAAGGATGCGGACGACAGCACCCTCCACTCAAATATACAATATTCTAAGCCTGTCTCTTTAGCCCAATTAGATGAGGATCGAAGACTCATGGAAGGTTCTGTCTCCGTGGATATCCAAAAATATTAGACTGGAAAAGTAAAAATCTTGTAAAATTTAACCCCACCAAATCTCAGTCTTGCTTTCTTTCTCATAAGAGATACACCAGCCCTAGACCCATCACAATAAACAACCAAGTTATTCAAAGTAATGAGTCCTTTTCACTTGTTGGCATCTCTGTGGATCGAAATCTCAATTGGCACCAACATGTCACATCAATTGCAGAAGCGGCTGCTAAGAAATTAGGTTTCCTCTTCCGGGCTCGCAAATACTTTTCACCAGCTAATCTCTATACTTTATATACTTCACAAATAAGACCAAACCTCGAATACTGCTCCCACATCTGGGGTGCTGCTGCCGCTTCTACACTCGCTATCCTGGACTCCATTCATTAGAGAGCTATACGTCTCATCGGTGACCCTACCCTCACCAAAAGGCTGCCATCCCTTGCCCACCGACGTGCCGTTGGTGACCTCTCTCTCTCTCTTTTATAGATATCTGCACGGGCACTGCTCACAGGAGATTTCTTCCATAGTTCCTCCACCTGCTGCCCCCAACAGATATACCAGGGGAACAGGGCGAATCCTTTTCCTGTACAGGTCACCAGACATAGAAAATCTTGTTCCGCCCTTTTTTTTCTCCCGAGGACATCCAAGCTGTGGAATTCCTTGCCGGCACATGTTTCTCCTTCTCCTCCGAACCTCCAAACCTTCAAGTCTAGGATTAACAAGTTGCCTCTTTCCTCCTTGTCGACACCCACGGTACGATAGTATTTAGGCTGTAAGCCCTCGTGGTGTGATGTTGAAATATATATATATATATATATATATATATATATATATATATATATATATATATATATATATATATATATATATATATATATATATATATATATATATATAATGTCACAGTTTTCTCGTGACTGGTCCAAGTTTCCTAAATTGTGCATGTTTGTTCCATCCTGAATGTATTAGATATGTAAATGTTGTCGATGAAAACTTCCACCAGTGTTGATTTCGAAGATGGTGAGGACGACAAATTATCGTTTACAAGTGCTTACAATGATTTTTTTTCTCCCTCAGGGCTCGTCCGCGGCTTTTGCCGCCCCGATAGCACTGCAGCCCTTGGCCTATTGTGCATGCTTACAATGATACTTTCCAGCTTATTTCTGACGTGGCCTCTTAAAACAATTTCAGGACGCAGCAAGTGCGTTATGGTAGCGAATTTTCATCAAATGCTTCAAATTTGTATTACTCAATTCTCTATAAACCTAGAAAGTTGAGTTTTGCTGGAGTAAGGTATTTACGAGGGCAACATACCAACCAAATTTCATCAAAATAACTTGATTATTTTTTTGATACAAAATTTTTTTTCGGAAAATTATTTTTAAAATTTTTGCAGTCTTACCATCGATACCTCTCTATTAGTGATTTTTTAAAAATAAAAATTCGTTAATAAGAACAAAACAGAATTGTTACTACATAAAAAAAGGCAACACCACACGGTGTTACCAGGCAGTTACCCATCCAGACACTGACCATGACCGAGGTTGCTTAACTTCGGTGATCGCACGAGAATCGGTTTTTTTTTTCAACGTGCTATAGCTGCTCGCTTAAAGTGATTATTTATCAAAGGTTTATATATGCGTTATTAATTTTTAAGTTTCGATTTTAAATAAAGAATTAAGTTATTTAAAAATTATGCAATATTTACACAATTTTTAACAGTCCTGATTGCATATGTACTGTTCCCGTGTGAAAGAATTTAACATAACTTATTTTAAAGGTTAGGGTCTTGGACAACTCACTTACTTCGCAATATAATCAAACAACTTAGTTTTTTCGGGAATGATTAAATTCACAAGCTTTTCATATAAACCAAAATTATTAATCTAAAAACAACCTATTCTCTCATTAACGTAAAATAAAAATAAATTGATATGACATATGACGCTACATAAACCGCGCCATTTTGCAATAAGAATGCAAATAACAGAACAAACCAATAGCAATTTAATTTATCACCACGTGACCAAGAATCGTGTTGTTGGTCATTTCTATGCCAAATCTATAGATAAATCTCCCTAGACTAAATTCACAAAAAAATTAACAATTGTAAAAGTTTTATTCAACTTATAAGGTTTTTATTTACTTATTGTTTGGATCACAACTTAAATCCACGCTTTCACTTTTCAGCTGCCGATTTTACCATATAGCTTTTTGAGTAACAAATCAATTCTGGAAATAAATATTACCGTTAATTTTCCTAACGAGGTAAACTTCCCAAGTTTCTGTAATAAAATTTTGAAACTGACAACTCTGGCTGTTTCAATTTATTAGGCACATTTTGAAGCTTTCCAACATTCAAAGGAAACAAACTAAGACATCTGTTATGTCAACCTCTCTCGCACACATTACACAACTCCTTAATAAACTTTTAGGACCGTGTCGTAGTTTTTAAATTTCTTTAGTTCAGGATAACTTAAATTCGTGTTGAGAGAACGCCTCAAAATTAAAATATGAGAAGTTCTCTGAATGCTCTATATACGTAAAAAATTCCATTCCATTCTCTTTAATAATTTAAAAATAAAGCGTTTTCAAAATGTTGTCCCCGATTTTCCACCGGAAAAATTTGAGCATTAAGGCTGATTAACGTCGACCTCGGTTTTCGCCAAAACAAGGTTTCTGCCAAGTTTCATTGAAAGCAGTTTAGTATTTTTGGAGTTATCGCTCGGATAGATATATATATATATATATATATATATATATATATATATATATATATATATATATATATATATATATAAATAACTTAACAGACCTTAGTTTTGGGTTCTATGAACCCAGATGCTCGCTCTGCTGGAGGACTTTTTTCAAAAGCTGTTCATCGTGACCCTCTATTAGTGGATTTTTCTTAATGAAAATTCGCTAAAAACATTTTACAAGGCAAAGACCTTACTATTAACTACATGAAAGAACCAATTATATATCTCAAATAACCAATTAAACTGTTTAACAAAAGAGAAAATATTGTTTTAAAAGAACAGTAATGATCTGAAACGATGCTAGACAAGTTATTTTCCTTACTAATGAACAGGAAGATATCGTGGCTAATGGACCTGGCTTCCGAGGCCATAGAGTAGTCATCACACACACAGGAAGATATTGATCGCTGGTTTAGAAGCTATCTTACAGACAGAACACAAAGAGTTGTAATATATAACTCTACCAATAGCTACTCATCTAGGACATTCGAAGTGACGGTTGGGGTGCCACAAGGAACAGTTCTTAGAGCTACGCTGTACATTATTTATGCCCACAGCCTACTTCAGTACATAGCGCATCAATCTGGAAACAACATCAATCCAGACAAAAAAATGATGGCCACCCCTTATCCTGATGATACCAATTTTCTGAGGGGTGGACATAATGTTCAAGACGTTGTGGCTGATGCTGACAAAAGTTTCAAAGGCTTACCAACTGGGCTGATAAAAACAAACTTGCACTCAATAAGGACAAGACAGCATGAGTGCTTTTTAAATCCTCTAAATCAAAAAAAGATATTGGGCAATATGTAAAACTTGATGATCAAAGCGCAACTCTGCAGACCTCTACGAAATTACTAGGACTTCATATCGATAGTGAGTTAAAGTGGAATGTCCACGTCGATGAACTCTGCTTCCGAATATCACCTATTTCGTATGCAATAAGAACACTAACCCAAAGATGCAGTAGCTCTACTGTGTTGTCACTGTATTATGCGTGTTTATATTCACAACTAAGTTTTGGTATTATACACTGGGGATTAGGAAGTGAAGCAAATCGAGTTTTTAAACAACAAAAACAAGTCATGAGAATCATATTCAGCATCCCGCATAGACACACTTGCAGAAACACTTTCAAGGAACACGGTATGCTTACACTCCCCAGCATCTACATCCTGGAAGTGCTAGCCCATGTTTTTCAAAACAAGACCGAATACACACCCCATGCAGTTGAACAGGGCTATGCCACAAGAGGTAAATATAACCTGCAAACTGACAAACACCGCACAGCTTTGTACCAAAAGTCACAGCTCTACAATGACATCATGTTGTTTAATGCCTTGCCAGTAGATGTACGGAGTGTACTTTACCAGCTTTCAACAAGAGAGTGAAAACAATTCTCCTAAATAAGACGTGCTACTCTGTGGACGACTTTTACATATAAACTCCCACTAAACTATCTTTTAGTTTCAATTTTTTTTAATAATATGCACCTCTTATTAGTAATATAGTTACCATGGTATAAACCTTGTGCACCTGGTGTTTCTGAAAAACAATATTGGATTTAGATCTGTATTCTGCAACTTTTCTTTTGAATGGTATTGTGTGTTTCATAATTATTTTGGTTTTGCTTTTAGTGATATTTAAGGAGTCCAATCCGTCCCCAAGAAAGGATCCAAAGCGCTTACTAGCAACTACAGGCCTATTTCTCTCCTTTCAGTCGTCTCTAAAGTGATGTAAACGTATATAAACACCGAATTACTAAAATGTCTTGAAAAACATAGTCTAATCCACGACAGGCAGTATGGATTCCGTCAGCGCAGAAATGCTTCGGTTGGAGAGGAAATTTGCTGTCCAGGTACAGGGTTTTGGTGGTAGGCCATAGGCCGGAAGTTTATTAAGCAGCGCTGCGTGCCAGACCTGGAATCTGGGATTCACCGTGTAGCTCCATAGACCTGTTCCAAGAATGGGTGACAAAGGAAAGGAGGTCGGCAGTTGATCTGCGCTGACGAAATACATACTGCCTGTCGTGGATTAGACTGTGTTTTTCAAGAAATTTTAGTAATTCGATTTTTGTATACTTTTCCATCACTCTAGAGACGACTGACCGGAGAGAAATAGGCCTGTAGTTGCTAGGAAACGCTTTTGATCATTTCTTGGGGACGGGTTGTACTCGAGCAGTTTTCCAGTTACTAGGGAATGTGCCTCTATTGTAAGATGTCTGAAACAGACGAGTGAGATTGAGGTGGGTTGAGAGTAGAGTTGCCGGCGAACAACGAGGCAAAAAGTTCAGCGTTGCCCAGGGCGGTAGAAGCAATTTCATCCCCTGAAACAAAAGGTGGGAACGTGCTCTTGCAGAAATGATTCCCAATAGATTTAGCAAGAGTCCAGAAGGGTTTGCTGCGGTTGGAGCTTGCGAGGACGTTGTTTTTGATGTGGTTATTAAACGAATTTTTTGCCTCAGAAAGAATGCGGACATAGCGGTTTTTTGCGTCGTAAAATGCTTGACTATGTTACTTCTGAATAAATAAAACTTTCGCAGAAACCTAATAGTTTCACAACAGAGTTTGTGTTTTCAAGATCGCCCAATCGGAGATTTTTAAATAACAAAAGTAGCCCAATTTGCGGTTCGACGGTTTATTTGATAAAAAACTCACAACAAAAGATAAGATACCCCAATTTGCGATAAATCGATCTATCTGGCAACTCTGCGAGAAACATGTAAATTCGCTACCGTAACGCAGTAACTGCTTATTTTTCTTAACAATTTTCCTACCTTGCTTGTTTTCTTTCGTTACGGTCAAGGTAATCGCGATTATGGTTTCATAAAGACGTTGCAAACATCCGACAAACTTTTTTTCTTTGTTTTTTTTTAAATCGGTAAACAAATAAAATTTGACAAAGAAGTATAATTTGTTTTACAAACATTATTACATTCTACGGTAATTTTGCAGGCATGCCAATTTTGCTTAATATGCTAAAAAGACAAACAACAATCACCTCGAAGTTATTATATCTTTATGATGGTCATTTGCTGAAAAGTCAAGGTCTTTATAAAGCACTTTGCAAGAAGTGCTCCTCCGAAGATTCGTGTTGAGACCTGTAGGTGAGTCATCTTCATAATGCAGCTGCTACCTAAAAAGTAAACTATAATATCTTGAAATCTGAAGACATTAGTCGAATTTCACAGTGTTTATAATACTGAACTGCAGGTTTAAAATGTAAAAAAAAATGAAATGGCAAAAATATTTATGCGGACAAAATAGTTTAATAGGTTGCTGTCTCTGACATGTGCATTTCTTACTTACCACTAGATCAAAATCACAATATAGGTATACAGGAACTCCACTAAACGGTGTTAGTGATATTCATTATAAATATATAATTTCACAGAATTTAAATAGTTCTCACGTTACAAATACATTATTTGATATGTTTAAGTTTTTTAGTGAATTTTCTTTTAAAAATTCACTAATGAGGAGATCGCGACTTTTGAATGTTGAAAAAATTTCTTCGAATCAGCGCTAATTAGAACCCCTGGAACCCAAATCCGAGGTCGGTTTCAGACTTTATATATATATATATATATATATATATATATATATATATATATATATATATATATATATATATATATATATATATATATATATATATATATATATATATATATATATATATATATATATATATATATATATATATATATATATATAGATGTTTATATATTTATGTGTCACACCGATAAAGTAATAGACCGATTTTAATAAAACTTGATGAGTACCTTCCTTTGGCAAGTGGCTTGGATAATGTCGTTAGTCAGGAAAATCGGTCTAGTTTTCCCGGAAAAATTTGCGTTTTCTTTCTGAAAATTTTTATATCTCCGGAAATGACAAAGTTAGGGCAACCATATTAGGTACGAGGGTTTATATCATAAAAAGTAACACATGCATTCAAATTTAAATCTCTACGTTAAAATAAAACAAAGTTACAAGCTATTAAGTTTTTCTTCTTAAAATGTCAAAAAAGTCGCGATTCGAAACGTCACAATTGACATGTTCTAGATAGAGTACCTAAATGACTACGGCGATGCAACATAAATGTCGTAAGCAGTTAGAAAGCCTTAAGTTTCAGCTACAATCTTCATTGTTCTTTATTTTATTAAAATGTTTGCTGAAAATTAATTTAAAATAGACCCTTTATGTGATTCTTTGGTAACAGTTTCAGTTATTTATTGAATTCTAATAACGAATCAGATTACGTTATTATTTAGCGTCTTTTTTTTTCAATTGGGCAAATTGGAGGTTTTTTATGGAGAAACGGTGTTGGTAAGGAGTTTCTCCTTTGTATGGACTTCTGTAAGGTGAGTTTTTACAGTTTGCATTTTTAACTACGTTGTAGTATGTTTGCCCTGCACAGAACCTCAAATTTGCTTTAGGTCTCTTAACTGTATTGTGGAGTTAAGATCACAGCATTTGTCTGATGGTTAATGCATAAAGGGGTTCCTCTAAGCATGTTTCTGATATTTTTTTTCAAAAAACGAACAATGCGATAATCTGCTAATTAATCTATAAATGTTATTAGTCACACCGATAACTCGAAAAATAATCGGCAGATTTTGATTAAATTTGGTGATTACCTTCCTTTTGTAAGTGACTTGGATAAATTCGTTAGCCAGTAAAATCGGCCTAGGTTTTCCCGGAAAATTTTGTGTTTTCTTTCGAAATACATTTATATATCCGGAAATAACAATGTAAGGGCAACCAGATTTAGTACGCGAATTTATATCATTATAGGTAAATTAATTACCAAAACTTAGCTCTCTAAGTAAAAGACAGAAAAGTTATAGGCATTTAAAGAAAAATAAATTGGGGTTTTCCTGAAAACGTCAAAGTCGCGATTTAAAACATCTAAATTGGCAACATTTAGGACCTGTAGTAGCTAGTTGTTTTGATATGAATTTGCAGCTGCCTCGGTATTTTGGTTAGAACGAATATAATATTCCAACATGTCAAAATATTCTTCATTACTGAACATATTGTTGAATAATATTTAAAATAAACAGGAAACAAACTATTTAGTACAAAATTTTAAGCAACGTGTGAAATACACCACAAATTGTTCAGATAATTAAGAATTACAGTATTCTTAATTGTCGCGATAGTGTTATATCCAAAGCAACCTTTCTTCTGTTGTTTTTAAGTTGACTTACGTTTAAAAATCAAACAATTTTCAAAGGCGTCTTCGTAAATCATTAATCTGCTTTTTGTTGAGTTCTGTTAGTAAATTTTGTTATTTACTAGATTTACCTATTTTATTAAAGTATAACAATTTTTTGGGATAATGTTGTAATGCAAAATATCATTTGTAATAATGGGCCGATTCATTAGAGTGCTCAAGGTTCCTATTTTTTATCGTGAATCATTACGGAAAATTATGTTAAAAGTAGAAGTCTCTTGTTAGACTTCATGGTCTACTGATTTTTTAACACTTTTTTTTTCATTTGTTTTCTGGTATTGGATTTCATAGCCTACTATCCTCAAAACGGGTTTTCACAAAATTGTCAGTGCAATTACAAGATTTCTCAAGTTGTACATCATTGGAAAGCTCTTTTCATAGGCTCTCACATGAGGAAAAAATCCAATACGGCTGCCATAATAAAAACAAACGTTGATACATGTAGCTCAAAAACAAATGACAATCAAAAGTTGAGAATAGCACAAAAAGGTTACTATGTAAGAAGTGTCCTAATAATGTGCAAGTCTTAGACATGTCAGATCAACGCCTACTCAGATATTGAAGAAAAAATAAATCGACAAATTTTGGTCTTTACAAATTAACTCGAAAACGAAAAGAGGCAGGGAAAAATACAAGTCATATTTGGAACGAGCATGAAATTCTACAAAACACTGCTAATTTAACCGTCTCCCTATCTCTAATAATAACGGAGATAGCAATACAGTCCCATCCAGTTTGGGACTCATTTAGACCCTTGGTGGTTCAGTGGTAAGAGCGTGTGCCTCTGAACCGAAGGGTACTGGGTTCGATCCCAGGGTACTCTTTTCACTTTTTCAGTATATACTGTAACATTCACATCAACCGAGGGTCTGGCATTGTATTTGTGCAAGTTGAATGTCTGCACGTTCCGCCCTTCGCAGATGGCGTAAAGCCGTCGGTTCCGTGTCCGTGCGATGTTGGACACGTTAAAGATCCCTACCCTCCTTACAGAAAGGCAGGAGCTGGGCAAAATTTCCAGGATAGTGAGGTGAGACTGCTCCCTGGCGTCGGTGATTGGCCATAGTCGCGGAAATAGGCCGAAGTTAAAGAAACAAAACACACACACACAGTTTGGGACTCACCATGTATATATATATATATATATATATATATATATATATATATATATATATATATATATATATATATATATATATATATATATATATATATATATATATATATATATTTAAATTTAAAATTTAAAATAAATTACTATTGAGCCCTTCTTCCTTAACATTCACATCAACCGAGGGTCTGGTATTGTATTTGTGCAAGTTGAATGTCTGCACGTTCCGCCCTTCGCAGATGGCGTAAAGCCGTCGGTTCCGTGTCCATGCGATGTTGGACACGTTAAAGATCCCTACCCTTCTTACAGAAAGGCAGGCGCTGGGCAAAATTTTCAGGATAGTGAGGTGAGACTGCTCCCTGGCGTCGGTGATTGGCCATAGTCGCGGAAATAGGCCGAAGTTAAAGAAACAAAACACACACAAACAGTTTGGGACTCACCATGTATATATATATATATATATATATATATATATATATATATATATATATATATATATATATATATATTTATTTATTTATTTAAATTTAAAATAAATTACTATTGAGCCCTTCTTCCTTAACATTCACATCAACCGAGGGTCTGGCATTGTATTTGTGCAAGTTGAATGTCTGCACGTTCCGCCCTTCGCAGATGGCGTAAAGCCGTCGGTTCCGTGTCCATGCGATGTTGGACACGTTAAAGATCCCTACCCTCCTTACAGAAAGGCAGGAGCTGGGCAAAATTTCCAGGATAGTGAGGTGAGACTGCTCCCTGGCGTCGGTGATTGGCCATAGTCGCGGAAATAGGCCGAAGTTAAAGAAACAAAACACACACACACAGTTTGGGACTCACCATGTATATATATATATATATATATATATATATATATATATATATATATATATATATATATATATATATATATATATATTTATTTATTTATTTAAATTTAAAATTTAAAATAAATTACTATTGAGCCCTTCTTCCTTAACATTCACATCAACCGAGGGTCTGGCATTGTATTTGTGCAAGTTGAATGTCTGCACGTTCCGCCCTTCGCAGATGGCGTAAAGCCGTCGGTTCCGTGTCCATGCGATGTTGGACACGTTAAAGATCCCTACCCTCCTTACAGAAAGGCAGGAGCTGGGCAAAATTTCCAGGATAGTGAGGTGAGACTGCTCCCTGGCGTCGGTGATTGGCCATAGTCGCGGAAATAGGCCGAAGTTAAAGAAACAAAACACACACACAGTTTGGGACTCACCATGTATATATATATATATATATATATATATATATATATATATATATATATATATATATATATATATATATATATATATATTTATTTATTTATTTATTTATTTATTTAAATTTAAAATTTAAAATAAATTACTATTGAGCCCTTCTTCCTTAACATTCACATCAACCGAGGGTCTGGCATTGTATTTGTGCAAGTTGAATGTCTGCACGTTCCGCCCTTCGCAGATGGCGTAAAGCCGTCGGTTCCGTGTCCATGCGATGTTGGGCACGTTAAAGATCCCTACCCTCCTTACAGAAAGGCATGAGTTGGGCAAAATTTCCAGGATAGTGGGGTGAGACTGCTCCCTGGCGTCGGTGATTGGCCATAGTCGCGGAAATAGGCCGAAGTTAAAGAAACAAAACACACACACACAGTTTGGGACTCACCATGTATATATATATATATATATATATATATATATATATATATATATATATATATATATATATATATATATATATATATATATATATATATATATATTTATTTATTTAAATTTAAAATTTAAAGTAAATTACTATTGATCCCTTCTTCCTTAACAAAATTTAAAAAATCATCCTTCAGACATTTTATTACAATTTGTTTTAACGATATGAGATTGAAAGTACCCCCCCCCCCCGTGGTTTATAAACCGTATAGTCACCCCAGTACTGTCACTCCACCTATCTTATTTTATAGTTCTCTCCTCCGTCAGGTATTATCCAATAATAAGTCGCTGAAGCAAGTGAAGCATATAAACTTGTCTACCTGTCGAGAATACTATAACATTTTAACAAAGACCGTGTATGCCTAAATAAGGGTTTCGAATACTGTCTACCTGAGAACAGTCCCCAGCAAAAGTTCAAACTTCATACTGTGATTTATAAAGAGAAGAATCCGTAGGAGATAAATGAAGAATACCTGCTTTTATACAGAGTGTACTCCAATAACGTGCACGTGTTCAAATTGCCGATTTCCAGATACAATCTTAGTCATCGTTTTTCGATTGGTTAGGGGGCTATGCTTCTCTTCTTTTACAAAAGAATTGTTTTACACGTTTGGGTTTTTGATACAAAGAATATAGATACAGGGGAATTAGTTGTTTCTTTTTACTGAGATTGTTAGATTTATTGCATTTAATTAGCATAATTTATAAAGGTTTCAGTGACAGGAAGAATTCAAGCAAAAAACACTAAGATGTTTCAACAGTATAAACTTAATATTTTAATTTAACCATATGAGAAAATATTTTGTGAGGCTGCTAAAAAAACTACAAATCAAAGGCAGTTTTTAATTTTTAGCGATTTTTTTGGAAAAATTGTGTATTGTTTATATTTATTTATTTCATTTTCAAAAAGTATGGATACAGCAATATTAAATCAATGCAACGGTTTAGGTGCAGCAAGTGCGTTATGGTAGCGTATTTTCGTAAAAATATCCTAAATGGTGATAATTTTGACAGTTTTGATACATACTAAAACCTATATAATAGCAGCGTGGGTACCGAATTTTAAAAAAAATATCTCTGGACGCAGCAAGTGCGTTATGGTAGCGAATTTTCTTTAAAATATTTTTAATAGCAAATGTCTTTCTTTGATGAAAGCAGGCATCAAACTTGGTTGCCTATATAGTAGAAACAATGTACCATATTTCATTGAAATAAATTTATTGTTTGAAAATATATAAACATTTTTCAAAAGTCTAGATGCAGCAAATCTGTTATGGAAGTGAATTTCCATAAATAGCAAATGTGAGCAGGCATCAATCTGATTACCGGTATAGCCTATGTGGTAGAAACAATGTACTATATTTTAACAAAATTCCTTATGGTTTGAAAATATACAAAAATTTTCCGAAAATAAACTTTACTGTTGGCAGGTTTCTGAAAACAGTTTTTTGAAAAACGTTCGGGATCTAAACTGCAAATTTACCGAAAATTCGCTACCAAAACGCACTTACTGTGTCCAGTTTTTTTTCTTACAAACGCATCATATCTCGATAAAAAATGCAAAAATGCATTAACGAATTTGTTCTGCGAAAATTAGTTAAACAAAAATTATACACCCCTACTTACTCCTGGTCCCGTAACTTCCTTGGGGAGTGTGAACAAGAAATTTTCCTTGGGGTTTGAGGATCCAGGGGGGTGGGGGCCTAGGCAGGTTTCTGAAAACAGTTTTTTGAAAAGCGTTCGGAAGCTAAACTGCAAATTTACCGAAAATTTGCTACCAAAACGCACTTACTGCGTCCAGATTTTTTTCTTACAAACGCATCATATTTCGACAAAAAATGCATCAACGAATTTGTTCTATGAAATTTAGTTAAAAAAAATTATGCACCCCTACTCACTCCTGGTTCCGTAACTTCCTTGGGGGGTGTGAACAAGAAATTTTTCTTGGGATTTGTGGATTCAGGATTTCAGGGATTCAGGTTTCTGAAAACAGTTTTTTGAAAGGAGTTCGGGAGCTAAACTGCAAATTTACCGAAAATTCGCTACCAAAACGCACTTACTGCTTCCAGTTTTTTTTCTTACAAACGCATCATATTTTGATAAAAAATGCAAAAAATGCATTAACGAATTTGTTCTACAAAAATTAGCTAAAAAAATTATGCACCCCTACTCACCCCTGGTCCAGTGACTTCCTTGGGGAGTGTGAACAAGAATTTTTTTTTGGGGTTTATGGATCGGGGGGGGGGGTTCTAGGCAGGTTTCTTAAAACAGTGTTTTGAAAAGCGTTCGAGAACTAAACAGCAAATTTACCGAAAATTCGCTACCAAAACGCACTTACTGCGTCCAGATTTTTTTCTTATAAACGCATCATATTTCGATAAAAAATGCAAAAATGCATTAATAAATTTGTTCTACGATAATTAGCTAAAAAAATTATAGGCCGTTAAACCATAAACTTCACTAACCCTACAAATAAATATCCAAAAAGCCACCAAACTTAACTAAACTGACAGTCAAAACATCAGAGAAAGGGTCTATTTGAAATGGATATTCTGTAAACATTTTAGTAAAATGAAGGGCAATGACGGCTGAATCTGAAACTTAAGGGTTCGCAGAACATTCTTCTTGCAACATTTTCTTTTCACAAACAGTATTTGTTTCACATTCTTTGCTTAAACATTGCCAATTTTGACGTTTAAAATTGCGAGTTTGACGTTTTGAGGAAAACTCCAAAATTTGTTACTTTAACTGCCCATAACTTCTTTGTCTTTAAAGCTAGGGACCTAAGTACAGAGTTCACTCTTTATAATACAAATACGCGTACCTAATTTGGTTGCTCTTAATTTGTTATTTCCGGAGATATGAATTTTTTTATAAAGAAAACACAAAAATTTCCGGGAAAACATGGTCCGATTTTCCTGGCTAACGAACTTATCCAAGCCACTTGCAGAAGGAAGGTACTCTGCAAATTTTATCAAGATCGGTCCATTATTTTTTGAGTTATCGGTCGGATATATATATATATATATATATTATATATATATATATATATATATATATATATATATATATATATATATATATATATATATATATATATATATAAACACAGATCTCCCCATAAGCGAATTTTTTTTAAAAAAATTCGCTAATAACACAAGTAGCTTCAGAAGCAACGATAAATTTGTTTTAGAAAACCATAACTGTTTCGATTGATTGGACTAAAACGGATCATCCAAGGGACTAATAAAGAAAAACACCTGCCACGTTAATAATTTTGCAGGTAGATTCGTTTTGTAAACAAAAATTAAAGTTTCGGTAAATTTTCAGATTAGCCTAGGGGGATTTTTAGAAAAAAATTCAGAAACATGCTTAAATTTCCTTCTGGATGCACAAACCACAAGAAATATTTCTTTTAAATATACAACAGTTTGTGGCTAATGGACCTGGTTTCCGAGGCCATCAGGATACAAGACACACACACATTTCTTTCAAACAACCCTCAAAAAAGTTACGGGACCAGGAGTGAATAGAAGTGTTGGGCGCGGAAGAAGATAAAAAGTAAATGTGAGCGAAAAGTGTGAAAAGCCCAGCTTAGTTGGACCTCTATAAGTTGCCTTTATCCCATTTTGCAGCTATATCTCCTTAAAATTCTGATTTTCCCGCCCAGAACCCCTATATTTACCGCAGGTCTCGTAACTTTCTTGCGGGTTGTTCCCAAGAAAATTTTCTTGTTTACATTGTTTTTGTTTATGCATTGAGGGTGGTTGTATGCATGCTGAAGGGAAAGGGGTACCACTGGGACAAAGCAGCGAATCAATATTTTTAATTTATGTTTAAATTGTTCCCCCTTTTCATTTGTTCAAGATATTTTTCCAAAAATGAAATTTAGGTTGCCTTCTTGTCAGGCTTACATAGAGAGCTACAATATTTTATCATTTTCAAAAAGTATGGATACAGCAACAGTAAATAAGTGTTGAAAAAGGTCTGGGTGCAACAAACACATTATGGTAGAAAGTGTTTGTAAACATATTTGAAATCCGATAACTCAATTTCCTAGTAAGATAGAATCTTCAATCTTGAACCATGGTAACACAAAGGCGTAGATAGGTTTTTTCTTGGGGAGGGTATTCCAAAAATACAAAGGTAAACAAAATTACAAATACAAAGACTGAACTATGTATTGAATTAAAATAATTGAACAAAAAATTGCAAAAATGTTAATAAAAAACAAAACTAAATATTGCCCACATTGGATAACAAAAGTCTGGCGACGCATCAAGCGTATCATGGTAGTGAATTTTCATGGAAATGATCTCCATCAAACATTTTTTATTAAATGCTTATAACTTTTTTTGTAACATATAGATCTGTTTTGTATATAATTTAATGTTTATAACATAAATCTACATTACAAATTTGGTTACCATAGGTCTGTTATTTTCGGAAATAAAAAAATATTCGAATGAAAACGCAAAATGGAAAACCTGATCCAATTTTTCCGGATAACGAACTTATCCAACCCACTTACAAAAGGAAGGTACCTGCCATCTAACCTCTGTTGTCCCATTGTTAAGCTGAACCAAATTTTAAACGTTCTTAGCGCGGAAAAATACTTTTCTGCAGATTCCACACTGGCAGGCAAACCTGCAAAAAATCTCAGTGCGAGATGTACTTATATCACGAAATACTTTTTAATCGGATAATTTGAGAGTTTCAACAACTTCAACAAGCACCTGGAGGGCTGGTGTTCTATTTTCTAACACAAAAATTCAGCTTTACCTAAATCCGAATCCAACGTTACTCGTAAAAAATCTGGACTCTTATTATTATTTTCCTATTCCAGCAAATATTTTGATACATTTGCTTCTGAAGATGAAATGTTCCCGTCATTTTTTCTATTATAACTGTAGGAATGATATTTTCATTTTTAGGCAAAACATTTTTTAGTACTAAAGCGAAACTTGAGATCTTCCATGATGTTCTTTAATAGAGAAACGAAAATGCCAGTGTCATAATATCTCTGGGGGGTTTTGAAAGTTAGTATGGTTGAAACCTTAGTAAGACATCTCTGTCTATAGTGTTTATACGAGGAAACCTTATGGAAATATTTAACTCATTGCGCAGTTTGTCAATTTCTTTATACAATCTCGTGAAGCATCTATCTGCGCTCATACTTCTTTCTTTTAGCAGATCTAAAAGACAACGAACTGGTTTCTCAGCATATTTCCTTTTAGAAGTTAAAAAAAAATGCGAAAATGCAGGTCCAAGAAGCATATTCACAAAAAATTTTCAAGAGTTTTACTTAAAACGAGATTTTCTCATTAAAAAAAATTTCCGACCTAGTAATTTTTCTCCCTCTGTCTTAAGGGGGGGGGGGGGGGGTAATTACCCCCATTACCCCTCCCTTATCTACGCCCTATTTAATCGAAGCCTGGGTACCAAGTTAAAGAAAAATAACATAACGAGCTTCGTTGATAACTACAAGTTGGTTTAAAAAACATTTTTTTTTTGTTTTGTTTGCAAAAACTAGTTCGATTGGGTTGACTAAAACAAAACCATCCAAGCAATTAAAGGGAAAAGTACCTACAATACTTATGATTTGGCAGGCACATTCCTTTTGTAAATAATTATTTTTTTTTCTAGAAAACTTTTGCGGCTTTAATGAAATTTGTAACACATTTTTTTTTAGACTTGCAGTACTTACATATATCTTTACCCAGCTATAATTTTCTGGCTCCAATGAAAATAGAAACTTATTTAAATAATCGCTAACTGGGACCTGTAAAGCCGGTCTCCCAGTCCCATTTAAATTTCAAGAATTAGTTATAATAATATACCTTTTTTTTCCCTCAGGGCTCGTCCCCGGCCTTGCCGCCCCGATAGCACCGCAACCCTTGGTTGATTGTGCATACCCTTAGTCTTACTCTACCCATTCCAAAATCACTGTGCCTTGAACTAGTCTGCACAGCGATTGGTAGGGAATAATATACCTTACTAATAGTGTACAATTCTTATAAAAATTCACTACTATAATGCACTTGCTGCGTCTCGAACATTTTTTTAGTATAGTATAGTATGTTTTATTGATTCAAATTTCACAGTATGTTCCACAAATAAGCATAAGCTTGTGCTTGCAGTTAACACAATTTCATTTCATGTTCTAAACTAAACTATCAAAATATTTTTATAAAATGTTACGTTAAAAATTTTGTTCAACGTATGTTTCTTCCTTCTGCATTTCTATCAATAACACTCCTGAGGCTGCCACTAGTATTCCACTACCATTATAAGAAAACTCATTCCAATATAACACCAAATTTCTTAACTAATATTAAAATTCTCACTACTATAATTTTGACATTTTACTTGATATGACATTTTTTTTTTCTTATCAGAAAGGTTTTAATATGTAGCACTTCTACCATTCAATTTATCAACAAACTAACCTTTCCGTGGATACTGCAACTATTTACCTTATTAAACGATTGTGTTTTTGTTGTTACACGCGTCCCGTTTAATAAAATGTTAACTTTACTCTGTCCCAATTTTATTTGCGGTCGGCATGAAGCTGATACAATTGAATTAAAGATAAACAAATCAAGCTGTATTACAAAACAAATATCGTTAGTGAATTATTATTTCGAGAATACATTTACTTTGCCTAAAAATAAACAAAACTTAAAAAATTGGTATTGTTTAACACAAAATTATTAAACTGTTAGTTACGGAACAAGTGCTATTTATTCCGCTATTTCACTCAACTATCATGCGTACCGTATTCTACCCTTAATACACACTTGTACGAGGCTGAACAGTAATAAAGCAAATAATACAAAAGGGGGTAAATCACACCCTACCTTTATACCCTCCGCAACGAAGGGTTAAAATTTGCTCTATATCGTGCGCCCATTATGTTCGGTGCTTCCACTAAAAGCCTGCCGACAATAGTGAAGCTTTCTGAACATTTTCTAAATTTAAAAGGGGTTATAACAGCGGGTTTAGTATGAAAAAATTGTGGCCCGACAAAGAATTGTTTGTGTTAAATACCTCCTTATGTTGGACGACAAAAAGTAAGGTGATAGCCCAGATAAGTACATACAATAGAAATAAAATTCCTCAATTTATGGCTTTATTGTAGGAGGGATGTTTTTTGAAAAGAGTGTCATGTTTACCACACAATCCTAATTCAGTAATCAGGTAATGTGTTAATGGCTGATCAGGTTTCAAGGCCACGTGGTAAAAAGGGGTTCGATAAAAATAATGACCAATTTTCTTATCAGATTTCAGTTCTCTTCTGAAAATAATCAACCTAAACTTGTTTTGTTTTTTTCAGTAATTAAACGAAGAGGAACTACAAAATAAAAGTCTTGACGCAGAAAATACGTTACGGTATCGAATTGTGAAGAATTTGCCTTTATAAAAAAATTCGGGACTCAGCAAGTGTGTTATGGAAAAAATTCGCCAAAATATCTGCTGAAAAGTGTAATTTCAGATTCAAAGGTGACAAAGTAATTCTGGCGTTTTAAACAAAAATGAGATCTTGTTCAAAACGTATCAAATCTGTACACTATTGTTGTTCCAAATGTCAAAATAATATTAAAAAAAGTTCGGGACGCAGCAAGTGCGTTATGGCAGTGAATTGTCATTAAATGTTTCAAATTTGAATAACTCAATTTCCTATAAACTTAGAAAGTTGAACTTTGGTATGTAGGAAGGTCTTTCCCAATGTAACATATCAAGAAAATTTCATTAAATACCTTTGTAATTTTCGGTGAAATTTTTTTTTAATTTTCCCGGAAAACCTTGTCCAATTTTCCTGGATAACGAACTCATCAAAGCCGTTAATAAAAGAAAGGAACTTGCCGAGTTTCATCAAAATTTGTTAATTATTTGTGCGTTATCGGTTGGATACATATATATATATATATATATATATATATATATATATATATATATATATATATATATATATATATATATATATATATATATGTGTGTGTGTGTGTGTATGTATGTATCCAACCGATAACGCACAAATAATTAACAAATTTTGATGAAACTCGGCAAGTTCCTTTCTTTTATTAACGGCTTTGATGAGTTCGTTATCCAGGAAAATTAAACAAGGTTTTCCGGGAAAATTAAAAAAAAAATTCAAAGTCGCACCATCGATGCTCCTCTATTAGCGAGTTTTTATGAATTTTTTTAATAAATGTACACCTTTTTTTTTGAGGTTTGACTTTGTTCAGTGCAAGCTGAATCACGTTCGATTTCTTCATACATTGGTTTTTATTTAACCAAGAAAAATAAGATTTATTACCGTAAGAAAGTCAACAAAAGACGAGGAATACAATAAGTTATTCAAAGTGAAGGTATCGGAACGTGTGAAAATATCTGTAGTGAATCATGTGCGGGTGTTTCTTACGTTCTTGTAGGTCACCGGTCTTTTTAAAGATTATACAAAATACAACGGAGTAAAGGTAAAGGTAAATGGCCCTGAAAGGTTCTTAAGAATTGCATGTGCACTTTTGCAATCTTATGTAAACAAGACAAGTTTCGACAAGTCTGCGAGACTAGGAAAGCTTTTACCATTAGATAGCTATACTATGCTTTGCTTATGCAAACTTCTCTATTATAATATTGTTAGTTTAATGATATATTAAAAACAGATTTTCTTTAAAAATAACCAATTAAGGCATGTTTTGTGTAGTAACCAAATCAAATTAATTTTTCCGGGGAAAATTAAATTTTCTATCCCCGAAAAAAATTAATAGTAAAGTTATGTTAATAAAATTTAGAAGGCGAATTGCTTAAAGAAAAGCCATGGTACGTACTAAATTTTTTATGAACATTTGCAAAAATTTATTTAAAAAAATCACCATTTTTTACAGAAAGTGCCTTCAGGAATGTTACACCAAATTATATTTTTCACAAAAATTCGACAACTGTTGTTTTTTACAATAACATACAATCATTTATTATTAATTACCAACCTATCACAAAATCTTACAAAAAATTATTTCTAAAACACTAAAAATATTTCTGCGAAAACTTTTCAAATTCAGCTCGATTTCTTCAACGAGTAGTAGAGACAAAAAGCTCTCTGCATGCGTAATTTTCATGGGGCTGTGCTATCTATTGGTATAAACGCCGTATCACAATTTGTGATATGTGCCAAAAACGTGAAAAGTTGCAAAACAATTGCAACAACTCAAAAACGATGAACGATATCATTATTTTTTTTTACCTTACAAATATGCATTCTAATTCAATAGAAAACACAAAAATGCAATAACATAAGGGGAGTTCTATTAAAAAAAAAGAAAGCGTGAAAAAACGACTTATGGGCCATCCTGTGATTGTCAAAATAAGATGCAGGTTGAAACACCCTATAATTAACGTATATATTTTTTCTTATATCTTATATAATAACGGATATATTGAGCTTTACCGTAGAAATGCGTCACTCTGTATATGTGTAAACAGAAAATAAAACTGAAACTGACCCCGTATATGGATTTTAGGGGTACTATTTCGCGCTCATTTGAAGAAATCTTTTTAAAATTCATAGGTCGCGGTCTTCTCAATAACGAAATTTTCTACGAAAATTTGCTAAAATATAGACTATTAAACCATAAACTCTATAGCTGAAACTACTGGCAAAGCATCAGAAAGAGGGTATATTTAAAATCGATTTTCCGAAAATATTTTAGTAAAATGAAGGACAATGATGATTGAAGTTGAAATTAAGGCTTTGTAAAATACATTTATTAAGACATTTTTTCTACATAATTCGTATTTGTTTCAGACTCGTTGTCTGAAAATTGCACATTTTGACGTTTCAAACCGCGACTTTGACGTAAGAAAAAACTTATAAAATTTTCAAAATATTTTGTCTGCTAATTTTTGACCTTTTTGCGTCAAGAAAACTTAACGTTGTATGTAATATTCAATTGGTTTTGTTAATCATACAAAATATTTTTTCTTCTGATTTCCTCTTAACTTAGAGATTTGGCGTATAGGCTAATTTTGTTGTCATAGCTCTGTTATTTTCGGACATACAAAAATTTTTCGAAAGAAAACCCAAAATTTTCCCGGAAAAACTGGCTCGATTTTCCTGGCTAACGAACTTGTCCAAGCCACTTGCAAAAGGAAGGTATGTACCAAATTTCATTAAAATATGCCCATTATTTTTTAAGTTATCGGTACGACGTTTCACTAACAAAGTTAGCGTCATCAGAAGATGAAAAATTCAGAATTTATAAGCTATTTAAGAAGAGTGACAATATGGATAAAAATATAATCTGACCTCCATGAAATTATTTTTTATGTACGTAACAACTCTTGGTTGCTATTAAAAGTAAACATTAAAACAAGAGACAGTAATTATAGTATGTAAAGATAAATGCTTGAAGCTCTGAGACAACTACCTACTGCAACTTTATCTGATTATTTTTCAAAGCGAAACAATTCTGTGACGCGCTCAAGCGTTCAGAACTAAAGAATCAATTAAATTAACTCCCGGGAGCTACAATTTATAACAACAATAAGAAGCGGAGAATCCACCTTTACGCCGAGATAATAAAAGAGGATTTTATTTTTATTTCTACCAGAATAAACGGTAATAACACTTGTGTACATTCAGTGGTGTACATTTACTTTTTTGCTGCGTCCAGTTTAATTAAATCACTGCTTGAAAGACAGGTGCAAAGCCTTTTTAAAATTGTGCCATACATGGTAACGTTTCTTTATTTTAGTATACGGTACTCACTGAATACGATAATTCGTAGTTTATGCTGTTATAAATTGTCTGGATGTAGCAAGTGTGTTATGGTAGTAAATTTTCATAGAAATGCTCTGAAACCACATTTTTTTGTAACATGGACATCTAGATTTAAGTATAGAGTTTACCTTTTATAACACAAGCCTACGTAGCAAATTTTTTTACCATTGCTTAAGTTTTTTTCACAGATACAATTTTTTTCCGAAAGAAAACCAAAATTTTCCCAAAAAACTTGGTCCAATTTTCCTGGCTATAAATATATATGTTTATTGCAACCTTCAAACATATCTGCTCAGCGACTTGAGTAAAAATATTTAAAAAAACAGTTCATTCTTGAAAAAATAGAAGATAATCAGTAATATTGCACTGGGCCTTATTACTCGCCATAGACAGGTAATAAAGCCCATCTAAGGCGCACGATTCAACCCAGGCTTCAGGGGTCACTGCAAAATTCAGGAGATCGTGAAGGAGCCCATGCTTGAAATGAGGTCAGACTTCGCGAGCCCGCGAATGTGCAGGGAAAACAACTTTACAGTGGAAATCCCTGATCGCGAGGCATGGCGGGAGGAGACGCCGGGCATACCACGGGACGCGCTCGTCTGGTTCACGGACGGATCTGGCGGGGAGCGTGGGACGGGGGCAGGTGTTTACTCGGAAGGACCGAGGGTAAGTCATAGTATTTCCCTCGGAGCCCATGCAACGGTGTTTCAGGCCGAGATGTACGCCATCCTGCACTGTGTGCGGGAGAACAAGAGGAGGGGCTACACCAACAAGCGGATCCTCATAGCCACAGACAGCCAGGCAGCCCTTAAGGCACTAAGTAGCCCACGGGTAAATTCCTGGCTGGTGAGTGAGTGCCGAGACGAGACGACCTGGCTGGACAGAATGAGGTGACCCTCATCTGGGTGCCGGGTCACTCGGGGGTCAAAGGCAATGAAGAAGCTGACAGTCTCGCGAAGAGAGGGTCAGCAGAACCATTTATGGGACCAGAACCGGCTCTGGGCGTGTCAAAGAGCACTGCCAGGGGAGCCATTAAGTCCTGGGTCAGAAATCAACACAAGGTGTACTGGGCGGACTGTCAAGGGCTCAGACATGGGAAGTCAATAATTGACGGACCCAGTTCAAAGAGAGCTGTGGAGCTGCTAAACCTTAGCAGAGGACAGCTCAGAAACACAACAGGTCTCTTGACGGGACACATGGCCGTCAAGAAACACCTGCATAAAATGGGGCGGTTCGAAGGGGACCTCGCATGCAGACTCTGCGGCGAGGGGGAGGAATCAGCCCAGCACATCTTGTGTGACTGTATAGCTCTGGACCGGAAAAGACAACTGATCTACGGTCACTCTAGGCCGGAGACAGAGCAATATAAAACTTCACCCTACCAATCGCTGTGCAGACTAGTTCAAGGCACAGTGATTTTGGAATGGGTGGAATAAGACTAAGGGTATGCACAATCAACCAAGGGTTGCGGTGCTATCGGGGCGGCAAGGCCGCGGACGAGCCCTGAGGGAACAAAAAAAAAGGCGCACGATTAAGTTAGGCCCGGGATCCTAAGCACTACACTCCAGACATCGGACATCCTCCAAGTCATCTTTAGTTAACCCTAAACAGTCTTCGTATGTCCAGAACTGACATCCTCTGCACTGTCTCATGTCTGCTGCTCTCTCTTCATCACAAATAACACAAAGCCATCTTTCTTGGTTTGAACTCCTGGGTAACCAAGAGCTGTAGCACCTGGTTGAGGTTCTGACGAGAAGCTGCAATTGGATTGAGGCTCTGTGGATACTGAAAGGCCATAACTAGATAGGGGCTGTGGCTGTGAAGTACCTTTCTTTGTGGATTTGACAAGGCTGAGTTTGGGAATGGATTTTTCATCGTCGCGGTTACAAAAAAGGCTCCTGGTCACCTCTTGGGCTTTATAGTTCAGGGCTTTTTTCTCACAATTGTCTTCCCAGAGGCTTCATGCCAGGAGTGACAAGAATTTGTGAAAAACTGTGCTCTTTCACGGGAGTGGCTTCATTATTCACTCGTCTTCTTAATAAAGCTAAGGAAATTGAGTCATCTGGATCCCAACTATCATCGTCATAAAATTTCCGGTTCATTTTCTTCTTGTTCCTTTCTAGTGAGAAGACTTGGTTGATAAGCATGTGCAGGAATGACACTTTTATCCAACGTATAAATTCCTGTTGCCCCAAATCCATTGGTAATATTATCAATGGTCATAGTTCTAGCCCAGGCTGGATAAAAACCTCTGAAAACCTCTCTCTGTTCATTTTTCTATCAGGATATTTGTCCCAGTAACGTAACAGTTCTTCATCCCAATAATGTTCAAAGGCACGGAAGACACTTTTGTCAAGGGACTGCAGTTCATTTGTGGTGTTTGAAGGAAGGCATAATAAGTCGCTTAGCTGTGTCTACTATTGTCAAGTCAAGATGTGAAGCCGCACCATCGAATATCAAAAGCACTGGCGGTTGGATGAGGCTTGAAAAATGGTTTAACCATTCACTAAATAAAGAGGTGATCATGCTACCTTTTGGAGACATAGCGACTCTAGAACCTCGCGGTAAAGCATCAACGAACGTTGTCTTGACTCTTTTTTCCTTTGAATAAGATCATTGGAGGAATGGAATTGCCTAATGCTTTGGCGTAAGCCACTATGGTACAATTCTCCGCATGCTCGGGGGCAACCAGCTGGACTCTTTTGTTGCCCTTCTTAGCAATCACTGTTTGCTGGTGATATAGCGTCAGTCGGCAGCCTTTCTCATCCATGTTGTAAATCTTTGATGGATGATGTTTAAGGTCATATTTTTCTAGAATGCTACTTAACATGAGGAAATAATCACCGACGATGTAGGGATTCAGCTTCGCTGCTCTAGCAGGAGATTCATGCACAGTGCCTTTCTTTGAGACAAATAAGGATTTTGCTTCATAAATCCTTGTACCTGTCACGTCCGGCAATTTTCTTTGTTTTACTGAAAGGATTTTCGATACCCAAGCCGTCAACATATTTGTAGACGGTTCTTTTAAGTGCTTTAGGTGTGAAGGAATGAAGAAAGCTCCTCTGAGCAGTGCCCGTGCATATATCTATAAAAGAGAGAGGGAGGTCACCAACGGCACGTCGGTGGGCAAGGGATGGCAGCCTTTGGGTGAGGGTAGGGTCACCGATGAGACGCTCTCTTCTGAATGAAGTCTAGGATAGCGAGTGTAGAAGCGTCAGCAGCACCCCAGATGTGGGAGCAGTATTCGAGGTTTGGCCTTATTTGTGAAGTATATAAGGTATAGAGATTAGCTGGTGAAAAGTATTTGCGAGCCCGGAAGAAGAAACCTAATTTCTTAACAGCCGCTTCTGCAATTGATGTCACATGTTGGTGCCAATTCATATTTCGATCCACAGAAATGCCAACGAGTGAAAAGGACCCATTACTTTGAATAACTTGGTTGTTCATTGTGATGGGTGTAGGGCTACTTCCCCAGTCTAATATTTTTTGGAGATCCACGGAGACAGAATCCTCCATGAGTCTGCGATCCTCATCTGATTGGGCCAAAGAGACAGGCTTAGAATATTGTATATTTGAGTGGAGGGTGCTGTCGTCCGCGTAACTGTGAACTGGGTTGGATGTGCTAGAGAGGAGGTCATTGGTGTGGAGAAGAAACAAAGTAGGGGCTATAGCTGAACCTTGAGGAAGTCCTGCATTAATTGGATATAATTTAGAGGAATGACCATCCACGACAACAGAAATGCTCCGGTTGGAGAGGAAATTTGCTGTCCAGGTACAGAGTTTTGGTGGTAGGCCATAGGCCGAAAGTTTATTAAGCAGCGCTGCGTGCCAGACCTGGTCGAATGCTTTGGATATGTCTAGAGCGACAATCTGGGATTCACCGTGTAGTTCCATATACTTGTTCCAAGAATGGGTGACAAAGGAAAGGAGGTCGGCAGTTAATCTGCGCTGACGGAATCCATACTGCCTGTCGTGGATTAGACTGTTTTTCAAGAAATTTTAGTAATTCGGTGTTTATATACTTTACCATCACTTTAGAGACGACTGAAAGAAGAGAAATAGGCCTGTAATTGCTAGGAAGCGCTTTGGATCCTTTCTTGGGGACGGGTTGTACTCGAGCAGTTTTCCAGTTACTAGGGAATATGCCTCTATTGTAAGATGTCTGAAACAGACGAGTCAGGACAGGAGCAAGTTCTTAACGTGCCCGTTAACCAGAAGCTTGCCAGATAATTAAATTTAGTTATTACGGACTATAGAAGCATAAAAAAAAATTAGCATACCTAATATAACTTTAGGGAGAAACTTAACACAAAGCAACTCAACCAGTAGGGCCTTATTTTTTTATTATTTTAAAAATGCATCTAACCGACAAACAAAATAACAATGTCTCAAAACACCTGCGTCATAAAAACAGAATCTAGCAAATTTGTGACATACTAAAACTCAGTTCCTTTGTCGCCCAACCGCCACAGAAAAACCATTAACCTGTCTGCAATAAAAAAAATATATAACAAAAAACGTGTATAGTCACTTTTAAACAAGTCACTATTATTAGCAACTTTGTCATGACAAAAGTCCCCATAAACTTGTAAGCATAAACAAGTGTCTAACCCTTACAACCCCTATGACCCTATGATTCAAATCAAGTTTTTAGATCTAGAGATCAAAGTTTAACAATGTAACGCAACCCTAATTTGCCTAGACAATTTAAAATGCACCTGTGTTGATGGTGGTAGGCTATTTCACGTGTTCTAGTGAACCAGAAAAAAATCGTTAAATCGCTTCCCCGGTCCAGGACAACAAAGCACCCAGACAAAGATACTGGTACATCATTAAGGAGACAGGTTGCACTTGCTCCCCTAAATAATGATAATAATAATAGTTCCAGTTACTGAATAGACGCAATTTATTTCTAAAATTCTTTGTGACGACATAATGCTTAATCATTTAGTGTGTTGTATATGTAGATGATATCATTGGTTCGACGGTTGAGCTTTTTTAACAAAAAAAAGCAAACAATAACAACAAAGGGTAACTGAGGAGTTTATTGTCATTGTGGGGTTCAAATTTTGTAACTGTCAGACATTTTATGTCCAATAAAATTTACGCTATACAAAGAACAGAAGAGAGCCTCGGTGTTTCAGTGGTAAGAACGTGTGCCTCTGAACCGAAGGCTACTGGGTTGGATCCGACGGTTTTCCTTTATCTTTTAGTGAATTTTCTTTTAAAAAATTCACTAATGAGGAGATCCCTACTTTTTAAAAAAATTTCTTCAAATGAGCGCTAATTAGGCCCCCCAGAACACATATCCGGGGTCAGTTCCAATTTTTATATGTTTATATATATATATATATATATATATATATATATATATATATATATATATATATATATATATATATATATATATATATATATGTGTATCACACCGATAACTCAAAAAATAATGGGCCGATTTTCATTAAATTTCCTTTTGCAAATGGCTTGGATAAGTTCGTTAGCCAGAAAAATCGGTCTAGGTTTTCCTGGAAAATTTTGTGTTTTCTTTCGAAAAAAATTTATATCTCCGGAATTAACAAAGTAAGGGCAACCAAATTTGGTACGCGTTTACATCCTTATACGTAAGTTACCTACCAAAATTTAGCTCTATAGGTCAAAAGACAAAAAAGTTATAGGCATTTAAAGAAAAATAAATTGGGGTTTTCCACAAAACGTCAAAGTTGCGATTTAAACGTCAAAATTGGCAACATTTATCTAATACGGGCTATGGAAATAAAATGTATCAAGAAGAATGTTTTACAAACCCTGAAGTCTTAGTTACAACCGTCATTGTCCTTCATTTTAATAAAATATTTCCAGAAAATTCGTTTCAAATAGACCCTTTCTCTGATGCTTGGCAGTAGTCTTAGCTATAGAGTTTATCGTTTAATGGTATATAATGTTTGTAGAATTTTCGTAAAAAAATCAATAAAGCTCAATATATATGTTATTATACAAGATATAAAAAAATTGTATATATTAATTATAGGGTGTCTTGAACTACATCTTAAAAATTATTTCTACAATCACAGGCTGGCCCATAGGTCGTTGGTGATACAAATTTTCTTTTTTTAAATCAAACCCGCCTTATGTTATTGCATTTTTGCATTTTCCATCGAAATATAATGCTTGTTTGTAAAAAAAAATTTCTTGACGCAGTAAGTGCGTTATGGTAACGAATTTTGATCAAATGCTTAATATTTGAATAGCTCAATTTGCTATTAATCTATAAAGTTGACCAAGAAACGAGATTTTTCGGGAACACTTTAAGTTTAGTTTCGGAAATTTTTGTACATTTTCAAACAATAAAGTTATTTTTTATGAAACATGGCACATTATTTTTACTATATAGGTTATACTGGTAACCAAATTTGATGCCTGCTTTCTTAAAAAAAAACACATTATTGCTATTAAAAAATAGTTTTATATGAAAATTCACTACCATAACGCACTTGCTGTGTCCAGAGTTTTTTCAGTATATACTGCAACACTAACATCAACCGAGGTTGTGGCATTGTATTTGAGCAAGTTGAATGTCTGCACGTTCCGCCCTTCAGAGAAGGCGTAAAGCCATCGGTGCCGAGTCTGTGCGATGTTGGGCTCGTCAAAGATCCCTACCCTCCTTACAGGTAGCAGGGGTTCGGCACAATTTCCAGGATAGTGGGGTGAAACTGCCCCCTCGCGTCGATGATTGGCCATAGTCGCGGAAATAGACCGTCGTTAAAAAAAAGAACAGAAGAAATAAATCAGGCCAACTATCTACTTATCAATAATAATCTCGAGATAAAGCCTGGAGTCTGGGATACTTTCTTAGCGTTAGCTTAATACTTCCACATCGTCAATACGTGTGGAAGTTTAGCATCGTCGACAAAAAAAATTCAAGGGCAGTATTTATATCCTTTATTTAGAAAAGAAATTTCTTCAGTTGTAAAAATTGTATCGCTTGGGTTTTCAAATCTTTTGTAGAACTTATGTGTTTGTGGGGGAGGCTTTTCTCGATTATGTAAATGTTGTGTGCTTTTTAGGTTTCTAATTTTGTTTGTCTGTGTTAAGCGTTTTTTAAATTTCAATTCACTAACTAGAATATGTATGTGGTCATCTAATATATCAAATTCTACTGGATGTAATTTATAAGTAAGTTCTGAATGTAAACCATTTCTTGGATTCTTCTTTCAGCCAGATAAAATTGGCTTTTCTAATAACAATTTTTGATTGATTTGATGTTGCAGTAGTTGTTATGATTACGTACTTCGGGATGACCTTCTTTCTTATGCACTCTTGGTTAAACCATGCATTCTGGGAAGCGTTCATTTGCTTAATTTTTAAATTTCTATACAAATGGGCAAGCTCTTCGATAGAAGACCTCTACAATTCATTGATTGTTGTTGCCCTTACTTGGTGAAACTTAAATTTACAAACGAAATAAAAAAAAATCATTTTTTTTGCTTATAAGTCATAAAAAGTAGCAAACCATACAGAAAACGTGATTTGGGAAATATTTTTTTTTGTCTGCGGTCTGTCTGTCTGTCTGTATGTATGTCTGTCTGTAGCCACGATAACTTGAAAACGAAATGTGATCGTCTTTGGGTTGTTTATGAATAAAATCGCTTCAGGGCGTAGGGATGAATGGGGGGCAGTTTGGTGAAATGATATTTTTTCGTTAAAACTCGAGTAATATTACGTTTTAGAGTTTGTGTATTAAAAAACTTTCAATGTCATCTGGTATTACAAAAATTATACAGGGTGTTGTTTAACGAAGTTCAAATATCGATGATTTCAAACACGAAAAAGTATTTTTTTCCAAATGGAACACCTGTATATTTTCGACGCATATCATTCGGAATGATATTCTGCTTTGATCTGTATCAGCATTCCCTATACCTATCTCGGGTAAATCCCGAGTTATGATGGGAAATATGTGAATTTTTTATTATCCGAGATAATACACTATTCTTTTCTTTGTATTGATAATAATAATAATAATAATTTTAATCACAATAATAATAATAAGAACGATAATAATAATAACTCGTAACTATACAACGGTATCGAGAGATGTTCATAGATATCAGGCAGTATGGATTCCGTCAGCGCAGATCAACTGCCGACCTCCTTTCCTTTGTCACTCATTCTTGGAACAAGTCTATGGAACTACACGGCTAATCCCAGATTGTCGCTGTAAACATATCCAAAGCATTCGACCAGGTCTGGCACGCAGCGCTGCTTAATAAACTTCCGGCCTATGGCCTACCACCAAAACTCTGTACGTGGACAGCAAATTTCCTCTCCAACCTGAGCATTTCTGTTGTCGTGGATGGCCTCTAAACTGTATCCAATTAATGCAGGAGTTCCCCCAAGGTTCAGCTTTAGCCCCTACTTTGTTTCTTCTCTACATCAATGATCTCCTCTCTAGCAAATCCAACCCAGTTCACAGTTACGCGGACGACAGCACCCTCCACTCAAATATACAATACTCTAAGCCTGTCTCTTTAGCCCAATTATATTAGGATCGCAGACTCATGGGGGGTTCTATCTCCGTGGATCTCCAAAAAATATTAGACTGGGGAGGTAGAAATCTTGTAAAATTCAACGCCACTAAATCACAGTTTTGCTTTCTTTCTCATAAGAGATATACCAGCCCTAGACCTATCACAATAAACAACCAAGTTATTCAAAGTAATGAGTCCTTTTCACTTGTTTGCATCTCTGTGGATCAAAATCTCAATTGGCACCAACATGTCACATCAATTGTAGAAGCGGCTGCTAAGAAATTAGGTTTTCTCTTCCGGGCTCGCAAATACTTTTCACCAGCTTATCTCTATACTTTATACACTTCACAAATAAGACCGAACCTCGAATACTGCTCCCACATCTGGAGTACTGCTGCCGCTTCTACACTCGCTATCCTGGACCCAATTAAGAATGCCTCATCTGTGACCCTACCCTCACTGAAAGGCTGCCATTCCTTGCCCACCGACGTGCCGTTGGTGACCTCTCTCTCTCTCTCTTTTATAGATATCTGCACGGGCACTGCTCAGAGGAGTTTTCTTTCATAGTTCCTCCACCTGCTGCCCCCAACAGATCTACCAGGGGAACAGAGCGAATGCACCCTTTTACTGTCCAGGTCACCAGATATAGAACATCTTGTTATGCCCGCTCTTTTGTCCCGAGGACTTCCAAGTTGTGGAATTCCTTGCCGGCACATGTTTTTCCTTCTCCCCCGAACCTCCAAACCTTCAAGTCCAGAATTAACAAGTTGCCTCTTTCCTCATTGTCGACACCCACGGTACGATAGTATTTAGGCTGTAAGCCTGGTGTGTTGTTGAAATAAAAAAAAAATAATAATAAAAAATACCACTAGTAAGCTTTGGGTATAGGGCAAAGAGAACCCAGAATTTTTCATGTAGGTATTCCATTCATATTCTGGACGAAAATAATGAAAACCTGCAACAATATTAAAATAATTATAAAAGGTCGGGACGCAGCAAGTGCGTTATGGTAGTGAATTTTCATTAAATGCTTCAAATTTGAATAACACAATTTTCTATTAACTTAGAAAGTTGAATTTTGGTAGGTAGTAAGGCCTTTCCCAAGGCAACATACTCACTAGACTTCATTAAAATAACCTTGTAATTTTCGGAGAGAACAATTTTTTTCGAAAGTAAACTCAACATTTTTTCGGAAAACCTTATCCTATTTTCCTGGCTTACGAACTCGTCCAAGCCGTTAATAAAAGAAAGATTCTTGACGAGTTTCATCAAAATCGGTTAACAACTTTTTGCGTTATCGTGCGGATACGTATATATATACATATATGTATATATATATATATATATATATATATATATATATATATATATATATATATATATATATATATAAACATATAAAAATTGAAACTGACCCCGGATATGGGTTCTAGGGGTCCTAGCTCGCGCTCATTTGAAAACATTTTTGCAAAGTCTCACCATCGATACCTCTCTATTAGTGAATTTTTTTAATAAAAATTCACTCAAAACTGGTACCCGAATTTACAACAAGCGTGTTCAACACCTGTCAAAAGATATAGGAAAATAGATCAGTATATTTTTGTCTAATAATACGGTTGTTATGATGTGTATTTTACTGGCGTTAGCGCTCACCAAAGGTTCAGCATGTAACATTGTGAAATAGTTAAAAAGTTGTACTGTCTTTTGTATCGCATTAACAAATAAAATAGGAAGGAATACAATAATTACAAGCGACAAAAGTCGAATGAATTTACATAACGTTTAAATGTTCTTTTGTTTATATAACAGCATCTTTATTGATCAGGCATATCAGCAATATATTATTATATCCAGGTAGCTGTTGAATTAAAAATCAGCGCAGCAGGTAGAAATTATATAAAATGCTGCAAATAATCCTATAGTAACAAGTTAAATCTGATGCAAATACATTTTCTGGAACCCTCCATCATCCCCAGAAACACCTATAATGTCAGGTAGTTCTACCCTTCATAAAACACCCCTTCAAGTAAACAAAATACCCCACATATTCCATTCAATTGAAACTGCCGAAGATTGGACCGGCAAACAACATCATAACTGACCATTCCACCGGTAACCTGTTTACGTCCATCCATATACCTATACCGTATTTTAATTTTAACCCATAATAAGAATAACCTTTTCTAGCATTCGTACAGCTTCCTGATCCTATTCAAACAGAATCTCGGCATAGGTAAAAAGGGTCAAAAACTAAATAAAAGTAAAAGGATAGGAGAGGGTGTATGCAAAGAAATCGAACATAACAGCGAAAAATCTATGAAAAGCAACCCCTACGCTAACCATCTGTCTTTTAAAGTGTGGGAACATCATCAAAGTTGCAATTCCCACGGCCTCCTACATATAAAACACCCCATATATGTTATCTTACCTTCTTTAAAATACACATGAGATATCGTGGCGTTTCACTCTGTTGAATTTGGCTCAGTTTATGCACACCTGTCGTCGTTCTCGACGCTCATAGGTCCATAGGGCTGGGCCCCACTTTATCCTAAGGGTGTATGACGTCAGTATAGCTATATATACCAGCCTGATTTTACGTAAACCTTATTCACATTCGTGACTTTGTTCAGTGCCTTACATACAAGCTACAGCGAGACATTATAAAATGAGTTCACATTCGTACGATTTTGATTTCGCTACATCAAACAACGTTGCCAACGATAACAAGTTCAACGCAAAGAAAGACAGATCAACCATGCATCAATTGAAGCAGATAATTAAACCTTTAATGGTTTTTTTAAAGAAGAACAAAAACACATACAAGAAGTCGCCACAGCCGCATTATTTCGTCGATGAAGATGAGTCTGAAATCAATGATAACCTTGCAAACGAGCTGTTAGAAAATGAAATATTCGAAGATATCGACTGTTGCGAAGAAGATTCCGGTGTTCCAGTTTATGTCAATGGTCATATGGACATCACGCCGGTCTTTAGAGGTCAGAGGTACATCCCAGTGCACTTCGCAAAGACAGAAGCTGGCACATTCTTTTGGACTTCAATGATGAGAGCTGATCACGACATTGATAATCAAGGTGACAAGAATGCAATTACTTTCAATCAAGAACCTGAGCTTCAGGTTTGTTCCGATAGATGGGCTCAAGCGTAAGAAATCAATTATTTGATTTAATTAACTGTAGAATCATGTGATGATTTTGTGCCTTATTTACTTGGGCTTTTCTGTGATGGTAATTTGCTCATTAATTATTTTTAATTGATAATTTTTATGATTGTTGACTGATTGTCAGTTGTGATATTGTGATAATTTTATTGTATGTATTATACCTCGCATTTTTTTTTACTTGTAATTTAGAAATAATTGTATGTGATGACAGCTTTAATTTTGCAATTGTTTTTATGTAATTAGATGTATTTTTAAGATTTGATAATTGTCTTCCATTTAGATTTAAGAAATGTTTTTATTTTTGAAAAAATAAAATAACTTGAAATAATCAATGAATTTTATTACCCTTTTTATTTAGAATAAGATAAGTGAAAATAAAACAGTGAACAGTGCAACATTTTCACAAAAAAATAATTAAATACAAAATGATTTTAATTAATAAGCATTATAATAAAACATAAAACATTATACAACTCTAATTCAAGACTTTAAAAAGTGGTAACCTAGAAGGTAAGTATAATTTAAATTATTAAAGTGTTATATATTTTACACCTATTAACTTTTCACTGTTCTCTTTGGCAAATATAACAATCTTTAGAATATTTAAAAAATGTTTGTCCTGTATAATTTTTATACACGGATACTCACACTCACGCATATATATATATATATATATATATATATATATATATATATATATATATATATATATACATATATATACTTAAGAATTGTGGGAAAGCCGTCAGTTGCAAAATAATACTCTTTATTAAATGCCCAGCTTTCGGAAAAGTTTATTCCATTCTCAAAGATATAACGCGAGATTTTCTATATAGGTAACTAATTATGGAATAACAAACATGAAAAAAACCTGTTTGTAAATTTGTTATTCCATAATTAGTTATAGTAAAACTCGCGTTATATCCTTGAGAATGGAATAAACTTTTCAGAAAGCTCGGCATTTAATAAAGAGTGTTATTTTGCTTTCTTACACTTTTTTATGTAAATAACAATATTACCGTAACAAAAACTGAATAGTATATATATATATATATATATATATATATATATATATATATATATATATATATATATATATATATACAGGTGTTTCTAAATTGATGCGAAAAATTTCACAGGGTGATTCCTTGGCGAAAAATAAGGGGTGTCTTTTCTATAAAGTTTTTCTTGAAACCCCTTCTTCTCTAAGTTACAGCCCTTTGAAATTTTGGCAAAAAAAGTTTTCATTTAATTTCTCCGTTATGGAATAATTTAAAAAAAAAACGAAATTTTGCAGTGCATAAGGCTTACAAAATGACAGTTTTAAAATGGTTTTTATAGCCGTATAATGTTATCACAAGAGGGTGAAAAAACCTACCTTTACATTTTTTATCAGTACTTTTTATTGTGTGTACCGTTTGCTATTAAAAAAAAATTATTTAAAAAGAAGGATTCATTTAGCAACTTTTTTATGTCTTGAAATTTTCTCATAAAATTGTTAGTTTCATCACAAAAAAATTAAATATTACTTAGATCGATGTCACCTGAATTTACAGAGTTATTTTATTTTTTGTGATGAAACTAACAATTTTATGAGAAAATGTCGAGATATAAATAAAACTCTGGACGCAGCAAGTGCGTTATTGTAGTGAATTTTCATAAAAATATTTTTAATTGCAAATATGTGTGTTTCCTTTTTAAGAAAGCAGGCATCAATTTTGGTTACCAGTATAACCTATATAGTAAAAACAATGTGCCATGTTTCATAAAAATAACTTTATTGTGTGAAAATGTACAAAAATTTCCAAAAGTAAACTTAAAGTGTTCCCGGAAAAACGCGTTTCTTGGTCAACCTTATAGCAAATTGAGCTATTCAAATTTGAAGCATTTAATGAAAATTCGATACCATAACGCACTTGCTGCGTCCCGAATTTCTTTTCTTACAAACATGCATCGCTGAAAAATTCAAAAATGCAATAACATAAGGCGTGTTTGATTAAAAAAAAAGAAAATTTGTATCACCAACGACTTATGGGCCACCTGTGATTGTAGAAATATTTTTTAAGATGTAGCTCAAGACACCCTATAATTAATATATACAAATTTTCTTCATATCTTGTATAATAACGGATATATTGAGCTATATTGATTTTTTACGAAAATTCGACAAAAATTATATACCATTAAACGATAAACTCTAAAGCTAAGGCAACTGCTAAGCATCAGAGAAAGGGTCTATTTTAAATGAATTTTCTGGAAACATTTTAGTAAAATGAAGGACAATGACGGTTGCAACTAAGACTTCAGAGTTTGTAAAAGATCCTTCTTGAGACATTTGATTTCCATATCCCGTATTAGATTCAAGTTCTTTGCCTAAATGTTGCCGATTTTGACGTTTTAAATCGCAACTTGACGTTTTGAGGAAAACCCCAATTTATTTTTCTTTAAATGCCTATAACTTTTTTTGTCTTTTGACCTACATAGCTAAATTTTGGTAGGTGGCTTACCTATAAGGATATTAACTAGCGTACCAAATTGGGTTGCCCTTACTTTGTTAGTTCCGGAGATATAAATTTTTTTCGAAAGAAAACACAAAATTTTCCGGGAAAACCTGGGCAGATTTTCCTGGCTAACGAACTTATCCAAGCCATTTGCAAAAGGAATTTTTCCACTAAATTTAGTCAAAATCGGCCTATTATTTTTTGAGTTATCGGTGTGATACATATATATATATATATATATATATATATATATATATATATATATATATATATATATATATATATATATATATATATAAATATATATATATATATATATATATATATATATATATATATATATATATATATATATATATATATATATATATATATATATATATATATATATATAAACATATAAAAATTGAAACGGACCCCGGATATGTGTTCTAGGGGGCCTAGTTCGCGGTCATTTGAAGAAATTTTTTCAAAATTCAAAAGTCGGGATCTCCTCATTAGTGAATTTTTTTTAAGAAAATTCACTTAAAAGTTGCTAAATAAATCCTTCTTTCTGAATCATTTTTTTAAATAGAAAACGGTACACACAATAAAAAGTACTGATAAAAAATAATGTAAAAGTAGGTTTTTTTACCCTCTTGTGATAACATTATAGGGTTATAAAATCCTTTTGAAACTGTCATTTTGTTAGCCTTATGCATCTGCAAAATTTTATTTTTTTTAACTTATTCCATAAGGGATAAATTTAATGAAAACTTTTTTTTCCAAAATTTCAAATGGCTGTAACTTGCAGCAGACCGAGTTTCAAGAAAAACTTTATAGAAAAGACAACCCTTATTTTTCGCCATAGAATCACCCAGTAAAATTTTTCGCATCAATTTAGAAATACCCTATATATATATATATATATATATATATATATATATATATATATATATATATATATATATATATATATATATATATATAAAACAAATAATACCGGACGCTGTTTTTTAATCAAAAGATTGTTGTATTTGCTAAAAAGAAAAGCACTTCGTGGGAAGTTAATATAAATAAGATGAAATAAATAAAAACATGTAATACATACCTGTATCTATTTTACAAAAGTTACCCAAAAAAATTAGATATGATTGTGCATTACATATTTTTATTTAATGAGTTTGTTTTTCAGTCACTGAAACGACTCAAATTATATTTTAACTCTTTGATGTGTCACTGTCATCTCATCTTCAAAAGATATATTGATACATTTACAATTCAAATAATTTTCATTCATAATTTATTTATTTTTTATTTATTTATTTATATGTAATTAAAATTATACATTGCATCTTACAAATAAGCTATGCTTGTGGATGTATTGATACAATTTTCGTTAACGTCTTCTTAACTGCTTCTGTCAAAACTATTATAATGACTGTCATTTTAAGCGAATTTTTTTAAAAAAAATTCGCTTATGGGGAGATCTGTGTTTATATATATATATATATATATATATATATATATATATATATATATATATATATATATATATATATATATATATATATATATATATATATATATCCGACCGATAACTCAAAAAATAATGGACAGATCTTGATAAAATTTGCAGAGTATCTTCCTTTTGCAAGTGGCTTGGATAAGTTCGTTAGCCAGGAAAATCTGACCAGGTTTTCCCGGAAAATTTTGTGTTTTCTTTATAAAAAAATTCATATCTCCGGAAATAACAACGTAAGGGCAACCAAATTTGGTACGCGTGTTTGTATTATAAAGAGTGAACTCTGTACCAAAATTTAAGTCCAAAGCTTTAAAGACAAAGAAGTTATGGGCAGTTAAAGCAATAAATGTAGGAGTTTTCCTCAAAACGTCAAACTCGCAATATTAAACGTCAAAATTGGCAATGTTTAGGCAAAGAATGTAAAACAAATACCATTTGTGAAAAGAAAATGTTGCAAGAAGAGTGTTCTGCAAACCCTTAAGTTTCAGATTCAACCGTCATTGCCCTTCATTTTACTAAAACGTTTACAGGAAATCCATTTCAAATAGACCCTTTCTCTGGTGCTTTGGCTGTCAGTTTAGTTAAGTTTGGTAGCTGTTTGGATATTTATTTGTAGGTTTAGTGAAATTTATGGTTTAACGGCCTATAATTTTTTTAGCTAATTATCGTGGAACAAATTTGTTAATGCATTTTTGCATTTTTTATCGAAATATGATGCGTTTATCTTAAAAAAAATCTGGACGCAGTAAGTGCGTTTTGGTTGCGAATTTTCGGTAAATTTGCAGTTAAGCTCCCGAACGCTTTTCAAAACACTGTTTTCAGAAACCTGCCTAGAGCCCCCCCTGGATCCACAAACCCCAAGAAAAATTTGTTGTTCACACTCCCCAAGGAAGTTACGGGACCAGGAGTGAGTAGGGGTGCATAATTTTTTAAGCTAATTTTTTTAGAACAAATTCGTTAATGTAATTTTGCATTTTTTATCGAAATATGATGCGTTCATAAGAAAAAAATCTGGACGTAGTAAGTGCGTTTTGGTAGCGAATTTTCGGTAAATTTGCAGTTTAGCTCCCGAACGCTTTTCAAAACACTGTTTTCAGAAACCTGCCTAGAGCCCTTCCTGGATCCACAAACCCCAAGAAAAATTTGTTGTTCACGCTCTCCAAGGAAGTTACGGGACCAGGAGTGAGTAGGGGTGCATAATTTTTTTAGCTAATTTTTGTAGAACAAAATCGTGAATGCATTTTTCCATTTTTTGTCGAAATATGATACGTTTGCAAGAAAAAAATCTGGACGCAGCAAGTGCGTTTTGGTAGCGAATTTTCGATAAATTTGCAGTTTAGCTCCCGAACGCTTTTCAAAAAACTGTTTTCAGAAACCTGCCTAGGCCCCCACCCCTCTGGATCCACAAACCTCAAAAAAAAATCTTGTTCACACTCCACAAGGAAGTTACGGGACCAGGAGTGAGTAGGGGTGTATAATTTTTTTAAACTAATTTTCGTAGAACAAATTCGTTAATGCATTTTTGCATTTTTTACCGAAATATGATGCGTTTGTAAGAAAAAAATCTGGACGCAGTAAGTGCGTTTTGGTAGCAAATTTTCGGTAAATTTGCAGTTTAGCTCCCGAACGTTTTTCAAAAAACTGTTCAGAAACCTGCAGGTGAGGTCCTAGTAATGTCTCTGAAAACAATTTGTTGAAAAGCGTTCGGGCGCTAATCTGCAAATTTACCAAAGTTTCATTAAATCCTTCAAATTTCAATAACTCAATTTGCTATTAACGTAAGCTTTGTTGGATATAAAACCAACATTTAAGTTTATTTTCGGAAAATTTTTGTATATTTTTAAACCATAAGTAATTTTGATAAAATATAGTACATTGTTTCTACCACATAGGCTATACCGGTAATCATATTGATGCCTGCTCGCATTTGCTATTAAAAACATTTTTATGGAAAATCACTTCCATAACACATTTGCTGCATCTAGACTTTTGAAAAATGTTTATATATTTTCAAACAATAAATTTGTTTCAATGAAATATGATACATTGTTTCTACTATATAGGCAACCAAGTTTGATGCCTGCTTTCATCAAAGAAAGACATTTGCTATTAAAAATATTTTAAAGAAAATTCGCTACCATAACGCACTTGCTGCGTCCCGAGATTTTTATTTTGTTCCTAATTTTGCTTCTTCTGCTGCTTAGATCCCACCAACGTTTCCACAGTAGCCAGAAAGATTAATATCTGCTTTTATCTACATATTGATGTTGATTTTAATAAAATTTTCTCAAAAAGAAACCAGAATTCTCCAGCACATAAATTTTGACATTTCTACTTGACAAAGAGGATGATTTAATTACTTGTCAACAATAAATATATTCAAAAGTTATGTAAGATATATTTGCTTTGTTTCAAAAATCAATTTAAAATTTAAATGCCTTTAGACTGTCTATAAAATAACGGAATAAAACGTAACAGAATTACCGAAATATGTAATTTTTTAAGTAAAGCTTTTTTCTAAAATACATGTAACTGAATCCTTAAATTCTTTTAGTGGCACACTTGATTTTCAAACAGGTAAAAATTCTACATCCCTGCTTTTATGGAATTTACACTAGACCAGGTAAATATGAGAGAGCTTTAATAAAGCAAAGCAACCTGTGAAATTAGCTGGGCGCTTTTATTACCTACCTGTTGCCCAAAGGGGATACACGTGTTGGTTGGTTAGTTGGGTGGAATTTAAAAGCACATAAATGTATGGTTAGTTCTCCTTTTATAATGAGCTTTAGATTAAGAAAGATTTAAGTAACTTTCACAGCTTTGATGATTTTTATTTTTATTTGTTTTAATCATTTTGAGTTTACGACCAACAGAAAGTATAAAGAGAAAATTGAGGCCCCCGCATTTAAAATATTTTATAGGTAGGTAAATGAATTTTAACATTACTATATCTTAAAAAATTTTGGGACGCAGCAACTGCGTTATGGTAGTGAATTTTCATTAAAATGTTTTAAATAGCAAAAATGTGTGTTTTTTTTTTCAGAAAGCAGGCATCAAATTTAATTACCAGTATAACATATATAGTAGAAACAATGTGCCATGTTGCATCAAAATAACTTTATTGTTTGAAAACGTACAAAAATTTCCGAGAGTAAACTTAAAGTTTAACCGAAAAAATCAGTTTCTGTGCCAACCTTATAGGTTAATAGCAAATTGACCTTTTCAAATATGAAGTATTTAATCAAAATTCGCTACCATAACGCATTTTCTGCGTCCAGAATTTCTTTACTTACAAACATGCATTATATTTCAATGGAAAATGCAAAAACATAAGGCGTTATCGGCTAAAAAAAATATTATTTGTATCACCAACGACTTATGGGCCACCTGTAATTGTAGAAATATTTTTTTAAGATGTAGCTCAAGACACTCTATAATTAATGTATACAATTTTTTTCATATCTTGTAGAATAACGGATATGTTGAGCTTTATTGATTTTTTACGAAAATTCGACAAAAGTTATATACCATTAAACGAAACTCTATAGCTAAGACTACTGCCAAGCATCAGAGACAGGGTCTATTTGAAATGAATTTTCTGGAAACATTTTAGTAAAATAAAGGACAATGACGGTTGAAACTAAGACTTCAGGGTTTGCAAAACATTCTTCTTGAGACATTTTCTTTCCACAGCCCGTATTAGATTCAAGTTCTTTGCCTAAATGTTGCGAATTTTGACGTTTTAATTTGTCACTTTGACGTTTTGAGGAAACCTCCAATTTATTTGTCTTTAAATGCCCATAACTTTTTTGTCTTTTGACCTACAGCGCTAATTTTGGTAGGTATATTACTGATAGGGATATAAAACGATGTACCAAATTTTGTCAAAATCGGCCCATTATTTTTTGAGTTATCGGTGTGATATATATATATATATATATATATATATATATATATATATATATATATATATATATATATATATGTATATGTATATATATATATATATATATATATATATATATATATATATATATATATATATATATATATATATATATATATATATATAAATCGAAACTGACCCCGGATATGTGTTCTATGGGGCCTAATTAGCGCTCATTAGAAGAAATTTTTTTATTAAGAAAATTAACTAAAAGGTAAATCTTACTAAATTGTTACTGTTGTTGCATACTAAATACAGATATAGAGACTCCTTCTCTGGCTTCAAAAGTGTTAGTTTTATTTTCTGTAACTGGTTTCGCTGCTTGAAAGCATCACCAGGCAGTAAAAAATTGTTTTATTATACGTATTACTGATATATATATATATATATATATATATATATATATATATATATATATATATATATATATATATATATATATATATATATATATATATAAACTCGTTGCTGTTGTTATCGTGTCTTAGTCAAAAGTTAACTAGAACTAAAAAGTCTGGACGTAGCAAGTGCGTTATGATAGTGAATTTTCATTAAAATGTTTTTAGTAGCAAATATGTTTTTAATACAAGCAGATATCAATTTGGTTACCGGTATAACCTATATAGTAGAAACAATGTACCATATTTTATCAAAATAACCTATTGTTTAAAAATGTACAAAAATGTTTCGAAAATAAACTTTAAATATTTCCGAGAAAACGTTTTCCCAGCCAACTAACATTAGGTTAATAACAAATTGAGTAATTGAAATTTAAAGCATTTAACGAAAATTCGCTACCAAAACGCACTTACTGCGTCTCGATTTTTTTCTTACAAACATGCATCATATTTCAATAAAATATGCAAAAAAAGCAATAATATAAGGGTGTTCGAAAAATAAATGTAGATATTACCAACGACTTATGGGCCCATCCACTGGTTGTCAAAATAATTTTATAAGATGCAGCTCAAGACACCCTATAATTAACGTATACAATTTTTTCTCGTATCTTGCATAATAACTATTATATTGACCTTGACCGTAGAAATGCGTCATCTCGTATATATGTAAACAGATAAAAACTGAAAGTAAACGCGGATATGGATTCTAGGGGGCCTAGTTTGCGTTCATTTGAAGAAATCTTTTTAAAATTCAAAATCGCGGTCTCCTCATTAGCGAATTTTTCTACGAAAAGTAGCTATAAATGATAGACCGTTAAACCATAAACTTCACTAAAACTACTGCCAAAGCATCGGAGAAAGGGTTCATTTGAAATGAATTTTCTGGAAATATTTTAGTAAAATGAAAGTCAATGACGATTGAAGCTGAAACTTAAGGGTTTGCAGAACACTTTTCTTGCAACTTTTTCTGTACATAACCGGTATTTGTTTCAGGTGCTTTGCTTAATTGTTGCCAATTTTTACGTTTCAAATCGCGATTTTGACGTTTCAAATCTAAATTTTGACGTTTTGAGGAAAACCCCACTTGTTTTCTTTAAATGCCCATAACTGTTTTGTCTTTCAACTTACAGACCTAAGTTTGGGTACATGGTTCACTTTTTATAATGCAAACACGCGTACCAAATTTGTTTGCCTCACTTTGTTATTTCCGGAGATATAGAAAATGTCCGAAAAAAATTCCGGGAAAATTTTAACTAAAATATATGTTTGGTCTGATATATCGAACTGTAAGGAATGTAATTTATAAGTAAGTTTTGAAAAAAAATTACACACTATCACGATTCGAAAACCATTTCTTGGATTCTTCTTGCAGCCAGATGGAGCTGGCTTTTCTAGTAGCAATTTTTGATGACCGGCACTGCGTTGTAGTTTTCAGGTTGACGTATTTCGTGATGATATTCTTTCTTATGCAATCTAGATTAAACTATGCATTCTAGGAAGCGTTCATTTGCTTCATCTTCAATTTTTTATATAAATGAGACAGTTCTTCAAAAGAAGACCTTTTTAGTGAATTTTTATTTAAAAAAATTCACTAATAGATAGGTATCGATGGTGAGACTTTGCAAAAAAATTTTTCAAATGAGCGAACTAAAACCCCTAGAACCCATATCCAGGGTCAGTTTCAATTGTTATAGGTTTATATACATATATATATATATATATATATATATATATATATATATATATATATATATATATATATATATATACATATTTATAATTTGGCAGGTATATTCCCTTTGTAAATAATTATTTTTTTTCTAGAAAACTTTTGTGACTTTAATGAAATCTGTAACAAAAGTTTTTTAAAGAGACTTGCAGTACTTACATATATCTCTACCAAACTATAATTTTCTAGCTCCACAGTATCGCTAACTGGGACCTCTAAAACCGGTCTCCCAGATCCATTTAAATTTAAAGAATTAGTTTTAATAATATACCTTACTATTAGTGTAAAATTCTTATGAAAATTCACTACTATAATGCACTTGCTGCGTCCCAAACATTTTACTTTTGTTTTCGTCATATCAATTTTTAGCATAATTCATCCAGTACACCGAGCATCCTTTGCATTTTAGCGATTTTTTTTTTAATTCGCTAATGAGGAGATCTGTGTTTATATATATATATATATATATATATATATATATATATATATATATATATATATATATATATATATATATATATATATATATATATATATATAACTCATATATAACTCAAAAAATAATGGACCAATCTTGATCAAATTTGGTGAGTACCTTTCTTTTGCAAGTGGCTTGGATAAGTTCGTTATCCAGGAAAATCGGAAGAAGAGTGTTCTGCAAACCTTTAAGTTTCAGATTCAACTGTCATTGCCCTTCATTTTACTAAAATATTTACAGACAATTCATTTCAAATAGACCCTTTCTCTGATGCTTTGGCTGTTGGTTTAGCTAAGTTGATGCTTTCACCGTGGGTTTAGTGAAGTTTATGATTTAACGGTCTATAATTTTTTTAGCTAATTTTCGTAGAACAAATTCGTTAATGCATTTTTGCATTTTTTATCGAAATATTATGCGTTTGTAAGAAAAAAATCTGCACGCAGTAAGTGCGTTTTGGTAGCGAATTTTCGGTACATTTGCAGAAACCTGCCTATACACCCCCCACCCCCCCATCTGGATCCACAAACCTCAAGAAAAATGTCTTGTTCACACCCCCTAAGGAAGTTACGGGACCAGGAGTGAGTAGGGGTTTATAATTTTTTTTTGCTAATTTTCGTAGAACAAATTCGTTAATGCATTTTTGCATTTTTTATCGAAATATGATGAGTTTGTAAGAAAAAAATCTTGTCGCAGTAAGTGTGTTTTTGGTAGCGAATTTTCGATAAATTTGCAGTTTAGCTCCCGAACGCTTTTCAAAAAACTGTTTTCAGAAACCTGCCTGTGGCTCCCCCTGGATCCACAAACTGCAAGAAAAATTTATCGTTCACACTCCCCAAGGAAGTGACGGGACCAGGAGTGAGTGGGGGTGTATAATTTTTTTAGCCACTTTTCGTAGAACAAATTTGTTAATGCATTTTTGCATTTGTTATCGAACAATGATGCGTTTGTAAGAAAAAAAATATGGACGCTTTTCAAAAAACTGTTTTCAGCAACTTGCTTAGGCCCCCCCAGGATCCACAAACCCCAAGAAAATTTTCTCTCACCCCCCAAGGAAGTCACTGGACCAGGAGAGAGTAGGGGTGTTGGGCGGGGTAGCAAGCTGTCTTTTTCACATCTTGAAGCCATATCCCTCTTAAACCCTGCCTACCCCGCACAGCACCCCTATCCCCCCAGGTGCTGTAACTTCCTTGGCGCGTAGGAATAAGATATTTTTCTTGTAGTTTATGCAGCGAGGGTGGTTGTATGCACGCGAGGGGAAAGGAAACTACACACGACGAAGCAGCCACCCCCCAACCCTCCACCCCTGCCATATGTCGAACGGGGGGGGGGGATATCTGCTTCGTCGTAGGCACCCCCCTTGTGTGCATACAACCACCCTCGTTGCGTAGACCACAAGAAAAACTTCTTGTTCATACCCCCCCAAAGAAGTTACGTGACCTGGGGCAAATAGGGGTGCTGTGCAGCGTAGGCAGGGTTTAATGGGGATATGGCTTCAAATAGACAGCTTTTAAGCAGTTTTATTCTCATTTTCTGCTCACATTTCCTTTTTACTACCTACCTCGCTCAGCACCCCTATTCACTCCCAGTCCCGTAACTTGCTTGGGGGGTGTGAACAAGAAATTTTTCTTGTGGTTTGTGCATCTAGGTGGGGTCCTAATAATGTTTCTGAAAACAATTTTTTGAAAAGCGTTCGGGAGCTAATCTGCAAACTTACCGAATTTTTATTAAATCCTTCAAATTTCAATAACTCAATTAGCTATTGACGTTAGAAAACCAACATTTAAGTTTATTTTCGGATTTTTTTTGTATATTTGCAAACCATAAGCAATTTGATAAAATATAGTACATTGTTTCTACTGCATAGGTTATACCGGTAATCAGATTGATGCCTGCTCGCATTTGCTATTAAAAACATTTTAATGGAAATTCACTTCCATAACACACTTGCTGCACCCAGACTTTTGAAAAATATTTATATATTTTCAAACAATAAATTGATTTCGATGAAATATGGTACATTGTTTCTACTATATAGGTAACCAAGTTTGATGCCTGCTTTCATCAAAAAAAAAACATTTGCGATTAAAAATATTTTAAAGAAAATTCGCTACCATAACGCACTTGCTGCGTCCAGACTTTTTTGCGTTTTTTCTGTTAGCGCTATTCAGATAGTAAAATCAATGTTTAGACAATTTATTTTATTTCAGGTAGAGAACCTGTGCTGGAATTCGTGTTCTATAATCATCAACTGTGACTTTTTAGTAGCGAGATAGAGAGAGAGGCAGACAAGGGTCTGACTAAAATACATACCGAGGGTGAAAATAAATGATTACCGCTATGTGGTTAAACAATATAAATGAGATGGGCACTTCTCAAATATGATGTGGGAGGGCCAGAGGTTTTTGATAATGACTATTCGCATAAAAAATACGAATTTCTGGAGAGAAGATTGAGTCTTTGTGTAAGATGATGAATTTTTTTCTGTATGGTCAGATTCTTCTACATACAAAGAACGTGATATAAAGGAACTTAATTTTCGTTTCCAAACTAATAGGTAGGGTCAGTTTTTTAGATTCAATAGCTCTTTAATATCCAACACTTTAACGGTTGGTTCGGCATTTAATGAGATATTCCAAGAAATAAATGGTTTGACGTTGCACGTTTTTCATGACACCTTACCTATAGTCGAAAATAATCAAAGAGGAATATTCAATTTTAAATAGTTGATGAAATAACTAAATGACATGTCCAAGTTAATCCTTTCAAACTTAATTTTTATCACGACTTTGAAAAAAATGGTGGTCGTTATATATTCCTATGCAATATGTCTTCCTTTATGGATTTCTCAAGAGGAAAAAAGTCTGGACGTATCAAGTGCATTATGGTAGTGAATTTTCATAAAAACGTTTTATATATCAAATATGTGCTTTTTTAAAGAAAGCATGGATCAAATTTTGTTACCAGTATAACCTATATAGTAGAAACTATGTACCATATTACATTAAAATAACTTGATTATTTGAAAGTGTAAAAATTGTTCGAAAATAAACTTAAAATTTGGAGCATTTAATCAAAATTCGCTACCATAACGCACTTGTTGCGTCCTTTATTTTCTTACAAACATGCATTAAAATTTTGTTGTCGAAATTCAATACATTAAAGATCAGCTCAGAACTGGTACAGACCGGGGGACTTCGACTATCTAATTAAAGCAAGGCATTGTTTAATCTATTTGAACAGAGCCGATTTTCCTACAAATTCGCTACAATAACGCACTTGCTGCGTCCCGAATTTTTATTTTTTCTTTCGTTAATGTATTACGTAGAGTAAAACTTAGCTTAACATGCAAAAATTCCCCAATACCTCAAAGCATTTGAATTTGATTAAACTGGAATCCTTATTTAGAGGCACACACCTAATAAATAGTGCTTTTGCGAAATAGGTATTTGTATATATTACAAGTTCTGTATTATGGAAAAAAGTTACTGAAATTTACCTAAAAGAAGAAAAATATAGTAAAATGATATTAAACAAAAAGGTGACTTGTTCTCAGCCGGTCACCCATCCAATAACTGACCGCGCCCGTAGTTGCTTAACTTCGGTATCAGTGATCGAGCCTCAACTCAACTCAATATACTTTATTTACAATAAGATCAATATTTACAAAAATACATGCATATTCTTGCTACAGGTTATAAAGTCGTGTCAATGTGAAACTCCTATAATTAATATATTTTCACTGTACAATCTACTAATGTGTATACAATTTATACTTGTAATAATGTGTGAGAAGCTTAAAGCTGTTATAAAGTTGCGTCGTAATTTGTGTGGAATTATCAGGAAAATGTAGCTGTTAGAAAAACCTGATCCAGATGATTAATTGTGTGGGTGATTGTTTTGGACTTGTGTCCTTCTGTTTAAGTAGGCATGTTAGTTGGAGACAAAGTCTTCCTTGAATTAGGTTTTCAGTGAGTTTACTGTTATTAATAGAGAAATTGTAGAATTTGTGATCGAGCCGATGTACTCAACGCGGTCATTGCTGTTGCCTGTTTTACATTATTTATTTTAGGGATCGTAGTTAACCCATGCATGTACTAAAAGCAACTGCCAAATCATCAGAGAATGGTTCTAATTGAAATGAATTTTCAGCAAATATTTTAGTAAAACTTTGACGTTTCAAATCGCTACTGACATTTAAAGAAGAAAAACTATACAATTTTCAAAGTAATTTTTCTGTTATTTCTTGACCTTTTTGCGTCAAGAAAAGTTAATATTTGTCTGTATTATACAATAGATCTTGCTATAACCTATGTAGTAGAAACAAAGTACTATATTTTATTTAAATTAGTTATGGTTTGAAAATATACAAACATTTTCCGAAAATAAACTTAAATGTTGGTTTCCTAACCAACAAAGCTTACGTTAATAGCAAATTGAGTTATTGAAATTTGAAGGATTTAATGATGTGAACACCCTCCTGGCGCAGGTTGCTAGGTGTCGGCCTGCTAAGCGAGAGGTCCCGGGTTCGATTCCCGGGTGGACCAGCGAGAAGTTGACCTTATCTGGAAAATTTGTAAAATCAATGAAGAATTTGGAATGAATGTGCTAATGGCCTGAGATGCCACAGCCATTAAGAATGACATTTAAAAAAAAGGATTTAATGAAAATTCTGTAATTTGCAGATTAGCCACCGAACGCTTTAAAAAAATTGTTTTCAGAAACATTACCAGGACCCCACCTGGATGCACAAACCACAAGAACAATTTATTGTTCACACCCCCAAGGAAGTTACTTGACTGGGAGTGAATAGGGGTGCTGAGCGAGTTAGGTAGTAAAAAGGAAATATGAGCAGAAAATGGGAAGAAAACTGCTTGAAAGCTGTTTTTTTAACAATATCCCCATTAAACCCTGTCTACCCCGCACAACACCCCATATCACGTAACTTCCTTGGGTGGTATGAACTATGAACAAGAACTGCAAATTTTACCGAAAATTCGCTACCAAAACGCACCTACTGCGTCCAGATTTTTTCCTACAAACGCATCATATTTCGCTAAAAAATGCATTAACGAATTTATTCAACGAAAATTAGCTAAAAAAAAATTATACACCCCTACTCACTTCTGGTCCCGTAACTTCCTTGAGGACTGTGAACAAAAAATTTTTCTTGGGGTTTGTAGATCCAGCGGGGGCCTAGGCAGGTTTCTGAAAACAGTTTTTTGAAACGCGTTCGGGAACTAAACAGCAAATTCGCTACCAAAACGCACTTACTGCGTCCAGATTTTTTCTGACAAACGCATCATATTTCGATAAAAAATGAAAAAATGCATTAACGAATTTGCTCTACGAAAATTAGCTAAAAAAATTATACACCCCTACTCACTCCTGGTCCCCTAACTTCCTTGGGGAGTGTGAAGAAGAAATTTTTCTTGGGGTTTGTGGATCCAGGGGGGGCTAGGCAGGTTTCTGAAAACACTTTTTTTGAAAAGCGTTTGGGAGTTAAACTGCAAATTTACCGATATATATATATATATATATATATATATATATATATATATATATATATATATATATATATATATATATATATATATATATATATATATATATCCGACCGATAACTCAAAAAATAATTGATCAAATTTGGTGAGTACCTTCCTTCTGCAACTGGCTTGGATAAGTTCGTTAGCCAGGCAAATCTGACCAGGTTTTCCCGGGAAATTTTGTATTTTCTTTCTAAAAAAATTCATATCTCCGGAAATAACAAAGGGCAACCAAATTTGGTTCGCGTGTTTGTACTCTGTACCAAAATTTATGTCTCTACCTTAAAAGACAAAGAAGTTATGGGCAGTTAAAGAAATAAATTTTGGAATTTTCCTCAAAACGTCAAACTCGCAATTGTAAAAGTCAAAATTGGCAATGTTTAGGCAAAGAACGTTTCAGATTCAACCGTCATTGCCCTTCCTTTTTTTTTAAAATATTTACAGAAAATTCATTTCAAATAGACCCTTTCTCTGATGCTTTGGCTGTCGGTTTAGTTAAGTAGATGCTTTCGCTGTCGATTTAGTGAAGTTTATGGTTTAACGGTCTATATTTTTTTAGCTAATTTTCGTAAAACAAATTCGTTTATGCCTTTTCTCCTTTTTTATCGAAATACGATGCGGGCGATATGAGTTTGTAAGAAAAAAATCTGGAGCAGTAAGTACATTTTGGTAGCGAATTTTCGGTAAATTTGCAGTTTAACTCCCAAACGCTTTTCAAAAAAAGTGTTTTCAGAAACCTGCCTAGCCCCCCCTGGATCCACAAACCCCAAGAAAAATTTCTTCTTCACACTCCCCAAGGAAGTTAGGGGACCAGGAGTGAGTAGGGGTGTATAATTTTTTTAGCTAATTTTCGTAGAGCAAATTCGTTAATGCATTTTTTCATTTTTTATCGAAATATGATGCGTTTGTCAGAAAAAATCTGGACGCAGTAAGTGCGTTTTGGTAGCGAATTTGCTGTTTAGTTCCCGAACGCGTTTCAAAAAACTGTTTTCAGAAACCTGCCTAGGCTCCCGCTGGATCTACAAACCCCAAGAAAAATTTTTTGTTCACAGTCCTCAAGGAAGTTACGGGACCAGAAGTGAGTAGGGGTGTATAATTTTTTTTTAGCTAATTTTCGTTGAATAAATTCGTTAATGCATTTTTTAGCGAAATATGATGCGTTTGTAGGAAAAAATCTGGACGCAGTAGGTGCGTTTTGGTAGCGAATTTTCGGTAAAATTTGCAGTTCTTGTTCATAGTTCATACCACCCAAGGAAGTTACGTGATATGGGGTGTTGTGCGGGGTAGACAGGGTTTAATGGGGATATTGTTAAAAAAACAGCTTTCAAGCAGTTTTCTTCCCATTTTCTGCTCATATTTCCTTTTTACTACCTAACTCGCTCAGCACCCCTATTCACTCCCAGTCAAGTAACTTCCTTGGGGGTGTGAACAATAAATTGTTCTTGTGGTTTGTGCATCCAGGTGGGGTCCTGGTAATGTTTCTGAAAACAATTTTTTTAAAGCGTTCGGTGGCTAATCTGCAAATTTACAGAATTTTCATTAAATCCTTTTTTTTAAATGTCATTCTTAATGGCTGTGGCATCTCAGGCCATTAGCACATTCATTCCAAATTCTTCATTGATTTTACAAATTTTCCAGATAAGGTCAACTTCTCGCTGGTCCACCCGGGAATCGAACCCGGGACCTCTCGCTTAGCAGGCCGACACCTAGCAACCTGCGCCAGGAGGGTGTTCACATCATTAAATCCTTCAAATTTCAATAACTCAATTTGCTATTAACGTAAGCTTTGTTGGTTAGGAAACCAACATTTAAGTTTATTTTCGGAAAATGTTTGTATATTTTCAAACCATAACTAATTTAAATAAAATATAGTACTTTGTTTCTACTACATAGGTTATAGCAAGATCTATTGTATAATACAGACAAATATTAACTTTTCTTGACGCAAAAAGGTCAAGAAATAACAGAAAAATTACTTTGAAAATTGTATAGTTTTTCTTCTTTAAATGTCAGTAGCGATTTGAAACGTCAAAGTTTTACTAAAATATTTGCTGAAAATTCATTTCAATTAGAACCATTCTCTGATGATTTGGCAGTTGCTTTTAGTACATGCATGGGTTAACTACGATCCCTAAAATAAATAATGTAAAACAGGCAACAGCAATGACCGCGTTGAGTACATCGGCTCGATCACAAATTCTACAATTTCTCTATTAATAACAGTAAACTCACTGAAAACCTAATTCAAGGAAGACTTTGTCTCCAACTAACATGCCTACTTAAACAGAAGGACACAAGTCCAAAACAATCACCCACACAATTAATCATCTGGATCAGGTTTTTCTAACAGCTACATTTTCCTGATAATTCCACACAAATTACGACGCAACTTTATAACAGCTTTAAGCTTCTCACACATTATTACAAGTATAAATTGTATACACATTAGTAGATTGTACAGTGAAAATATATTAATTATAGGAGTTTCACATTGACACGACTTTATAACCTGTAGCAAGAATATGCATGTATTTTTGTAAATATTGATCTTATTGTAAATAAAGTATATTGAGTTGAGTTGAGGCTCGATCACTGATACCGAAGTTAAGCAACTACGGGCGCGGTCAGTTATTGGATGGGTGACCGGCTGAGAACAAGTCACCTTTTTGTTTAATATCATTTTACTATATTTTTCTTCTTTTAGGTAAATTTCAGTAACTTTTTTCCATAATACAGAACTTGTAATATATACAAATACCTATTTCGCAAAAGCACTATTTATTAGGTGTGTGCCTCTAAATAAGGATTCCAGTTTAATCAAATTCAAATGCTTTGAGGTATTGGGGAATTTTTGCATGTTAAGCTAAGTTTTACTCTACGTAATACATTAACGAAAGAAAAAATAAAAATTCGGGACGCAGCAAGTGCGTTATTGTAGCGAATTTGTAGGAAAATCGGCTCTGTTCAAATAGATTAAACAATGCCTTGCTTTAATTAGATAGTCGAAGTCCCCCGGTCTGTACCAGTTCTGAGCTGATCTTTAATGTATTGAATTTCGACAACAAAATTTTAATGCATGTTTGTAAGAAAATAAAGGACGCAACAAGTGCGTTATGGTAGCGAATTTTGATTAAATGCTCCAAATTTTAAGTTTATTTTCGAACAATTTTTACACTTTCAAATAATCAAGTTATTTTAATGTAATATGGTACATAGTTTCTACTATATAGGTTATACTGGTAACAAAATTTGATCCATGCTTTCTTTAAAAAAGCACATATTTGATATATAAAACGTTTTTATGAAAATTCACTACCATAACGCACTTGATACGTCCAGACTTTTTTCCTCTTGAGAAATCCATAAAGGAAGACATATTGCATAGGAATATATAACGACCACCATTTTTTTCAAAGTCGTGATAAAAATTAAGTTGAAACGTTCTTTGCCTAAACATTGCCAATTTTGACTTTTACAATTGCGAGTTTGACGTTTTGAGGAAAATTCCAAAATTTATTTCTTTAACTGCCCATAACTTCTTTGTCTTTTAAGGTAGAGACATAAATTTTGGTACAGAGTACAAACACGCGAACCAAATTTGGTTGCCCTTTGTTATTTCCGGAGATATGAATTTTTTTAGAAAGAAAATACAAAATTTCCCGGGAAAACCTGGTCAGATTTGCCTGGCTAACGAACTTATCCAAGCCAGTTGCAGAAGGAAGGTACTCACCAAATTTGATCAATTATTTTTTGAGTTATCGGTCGGATATATATATATATATATATATATATATATATATATATATATATATATATATATATATATATATATATATATATATATATATATATAACACAGATCTCCTCATTAGCGAATTAAAATAAAATCGCTAAAAGATATAACTTTTGTATTTAATATTTTTCGACATTTTGAAAAATAACCAGACGTTTTGTATTTTATTTTCTTAAATGTCAAATTTGGCAGGTAAAGCCGATTGATAAAAAAAAGTCCACCTTATTTTGTATTATTTGCAAAGCACCAACTGTCCCTGAACTTTAACCTTCCGTAAACTAAGTAATAAAATTTCCCATGTGTTGCGGACTTTAATGGTGACACTGTCTATGTAAATTGTTCTATCGCCTTATTTATTTCTGTTAGATTACTCTAATTATTCTATTTATATGTCCACAATTAAATTTCACTTCATAGCTTATGCTTCTACAAAATGGCAATTGAACCTACTGGTTGTGACGTCGCTATTTTCCTAACAGACCTTGCTGTTGAGGTGGCGTTGAGCATTAAACGTCATTTTGACATTTCACATTAAGTCAACTCACTTATGTCAAAGCCAAACTAAATTTTAGGTTAACATTTCTCAATATACCATTATCCGTTATAATGGAGTCCTCAGTATTTACGTCAAAGCAAAGAACTAGTCCTTTTGTTATCAAAACTAGTGGGAAAGAAGAAAAGCTTCTTCCTGAACCACAGACCGGTAATACAGAATATAAATTAAAAATAATAAATCCAACTCCTCGTCGTTTTGAACATCTCGTATCTCAAATGAAATGGCGTCTGCAAGAAGGCGATGGTGAAGCTGTCTACAAAATCGGTGTCTTAGACAATGGAGTAGTAATAGGTATTTGTGAAGATGACATGAAGCAAACTATGCAGGTTTTGGAAAAAATGGCACAAGCAATATCAGCTACAACTCGAATTTTGTCTTCTAAAGAAGTGAGTCATGAACGAAATGTTGCTGAGGTTCAGGTACAAAGCACAATACTAGAAAGAAATGACGCAGAAATTCGAATTGGTGTTCTGGGAAGTACAGATGCAGGAAAATCTACACTTCTAGGCGTGCTCACTACAGGCTGTTTAGATAATGGGAGAGGTAAAGCCCGACTTACTATGTTCCGCCATTTGCATGAAATCCGTAGCGGAAACACATCGACTATTTCTCATGAAACCTTGACATTCGATTCCACTGGTAAACAAATATACAATGAGAAGTTCAGTGCAAGTCTAGATACCAGTAAAAACCATTTGAAGTCAGTGACTTTCCTTGATTTGCCTGGACATAGAAAGTTTTTCAAAACTACCCTTAGAGGTATTTTAAGTTATCAACCGCACTATGCAATTCTGGTGGTCTCAAGCACAGCTGGTATTACTACCATGACTAAAGAACACATTTCTGTTCTTCAGATGCTTAAAGTACCTTTTTTTATTGTAATAGCGAAGGCTGATTTGAATGACTATCAAATTATCTACAAAGAACTAAAGTTTCTTTTGAAGCAAACTGAAAAAAAATCTTTGTTAATAGAAACTTATGAAGAAGTGACTATTGCGACAATAAAAGTGTTGTTAGAAGACTGTGTGCCAGTGTTTTCTGTTTCTAGTGTAACCAGTACTGGTCTGGAGGTTTTATCAAAGTTTATCTACATTTTGTCTAGTAATAAAACACACAAAATCGATGAGTTATGCGAAATCTCTACTCTACGATTCCTAATAAATGAAGTTTTTAAATCAATCGATGACGAATACCTTTTAGGTGGATTGCTTGTGAAAGGCGTTCTGAAAGAAGGACTGCAGATCAAAATTGGGCCGTTCCAGAATGGTAACTTCATGGTAACTAAAATAAAGTCTATACACCATAATAGAAGCCCAGTGAAGAACTTGCATCCCGATCAAAATGCAGTTATCAGACTTACTAACACTTTTCATGGTGTTAGAAATGGAATGGTTCTTTTGAGTGAAAAAGAGAATGGAAACAGTTGCTTGTATTTTAAAGCTATTATCACAGTCTTGTGCCACCCAACCGAAATTTATCCCGGATTCCAGACAACTCTTTATATTTGTAATGTAAGACAGGTAGCGTCAATTTTTAGTATATTGGATGGTAAATGTGTTAAAGTCAGTGAAACAGCTACTGTTATTTTCAAATTTCTGAAACATCCTGAGTCTTTAATTATTGGACAAATGGTGATTTTTCAAACAGGTCCCTCGAAAGGAGTTGGTGAAGTTACCGAAATTTTTTGTTTGACATAACATTAGTGTGGCATTTGGTGGTTTAGATGATTTTCTTTGAGTTACATTAAACAAGTTTCCAGGACTATGTTGTACTAATTTTATACCTGTATAATAAAAAAAATGGCTGAATTGTAAAGTCTTTTAATTTTCTTTTATCCATATAATTATAGAAGATTTACACTTATCTTATTTTATTTTCAAATGACGCGTCTGGAAATTATACTCAATGACTGAAGAACCTGTGATTAGCACTGATAAGTACAAGTTGGTGAACGCAATTCATCACTATACAGTTTTGAGACCTAACGATCGTTTCGCTAACTAAACAGGGTGATTCATTAATATTGGGAAACCAGAAAGTTGAAGATACTACATGTCGTTAAAAGTTGATAGTTTCAGAAATACAGGGTGTTGAAAGTTAAAATTTTAATTAGTTTTTTTGTCGTTATTTTGAAAATGTCTAAGTTAGGAAGGAAGTTGAAAATTTGTGAAGCTATGTTTTTTTAGGCGACGAATGAGATGCATATTATAAATATCGCATTGCTCATAGAGGGCGCCACTTAAGTTTATTCACCGACATTTACAGTAATAACTTTTCATTCTGTATGTCTAACATGAAATTTATTTCAAACGTGAACGAGCAGCCATTTTTCAATTAATTCTGTATTCCTGTTGCGTTTCGATATCTCCATCCGTTTTCGAGAAAAATCGATATAAAAATCATTGTTTTGATAATACGAGAAATTGATTAATACACTTGGTTTCTTTCGCTTTTAGTGAATTTTCGTACAAAGGAAAATCGGACCAGGTTTTCCAGAACATTTTAAAGTTTTCTTTTGAAAAAATTTGTATCTCAAAAAATAAAAAAGCTATGTTAATCAAAGTGGGTACGTAGGTTTATCATCTAAAAATCAAACTACACACCAAAATTTGGATTTATATGCTACAAGAAAAAAAGTTATAAAAATATTTGGTGCCAGATCATTTCTATGAAAATTCATTACCATAACGCACTTTCTGCGTCCAGACCTTTTAGTTTCTCATATTATCAAAGCCTAATCTTCGGTAAATCGATTTTTTCGAAAACGGATCGAAATACCGAAATGAAACAAGAATATATAATTAATTGAAAACTGTTTGCTTTTTCAGGTTTGTAAACAAATCTGATGTTAAACATACAGGGTGAAAAGTTATTAAGTGTATCAAAGCAAATAAAATTTTAACTTACAACACCCTGTATTTCCGAAACTATCAACTTTTGAATAAGGCATGTTTGCGCCAATGGCCACAGTTTGACGTGTATTATCTTCAGCTTTCGGATTTCCCATTCTTAATGAATCACCATATATATATATATATATATATATATATATATATATATATATATATATATATATATATATATATATATATATATATATATATTGTTATTTGTTTTTGAGCTACAGGTAACAACGTTTGTTTTTATCATGGCAGCCATATTGGATTTTTTGCTCATGTGATAGCCTCTGAAAAGAGCTTTCGAATTATGTACAACATGCTTGAGCAATCTTGTAATTGAACTGACAATTTTGAGAAAACCCGTTTTGAGGATAGTAGGCTATGAAATCCAATATCAGAAAACAAATGACAAAAAAAAAATGTTCAAAATGCAGTAGGCCATGGAGTCTAACAATAAACTTCTACTTTTAACATAATTTTCCATAATGAATCACGATAAAAAAAGGAACTTTGAGCACACCAATGAATCGGCCCATTATTACAAATGATATTTTACATTACAACATTATCCAAAAAATTTGTTATAATTAGGTAAACCCAGTAAATAACTCAATGGTCTGCAGAGGCGCCTTTGAAAATTGTTTGATTTTTAAACGTAATTCAACTGAAAAACAACAGAAGAAAGATTGCTATCGATATAACACTATAGCGACAATTAAGAATACAGTCATTCTTAATTATCTGAACAATTATAGGTGTATTTAACACGTTGCTTAAAATTTTGTACTAAATAGTTTGTTTCCTGTTTATTTTAAATATTATTGAACAATATGTTCAGTAATGAAGAATATTTTGACATGTCGGAATGTTATATTCGTTCTAACCGAAATACTGAGGCAGCTGAAAATTTATATCAAAACAACTACCCAGAAAGACGACAACCAAACACCAAAATATTTCGCAGTATAGTGACCAATCTATTGAACGACGGTAGCTTCCATGCAAAGAAACTACCAATGCCTAGGAATGAAGAAAGAAATAATGCAGTCTTACAGGTTTTAAACGAAAACCCTCCGCAATCTGTTCGGTTTTATGGTGAACAAATTGACGTTCCAAAAAGTACGGGACACCGTGTATTAAAACAAGGTCATTACGATCCATACAAACCTACAATCGTACAAGGCTTAAATGGTGACAATTAGCCTAAGCGACTTCAATTCTGCAGATGGTATCAAGGACAATGTCAGCAAGATGAAAATTTTCTTTTGAAAATAATATGGACTGATGAGTCCAGATTTACACATTGTGATGTGTATAATCGCCATAATAGGCATTATTGGGCTAATGAAAATCCCCATCTAAAGAAAGACGATTGCAAAACAGATTTGGTATTAATGTTTGGTGCGGCTTATTAGGTAAAAAACTGTTATTTTTATTTGTAGATTAGAGAGTTAATTTTAAAAAAAATTTAGGTAACTTCATTGTTAGTCCGTCCTTTTTTGAACAATAATTTAACTGGGGAAAGGTATCCTAATCTATTGAGAAATTATATCTTACCTATAATTAGAAGAGTTCATGATAATTTAGACGATATTTGGTAACAACAAGACGGTTGTCCAGCTCACAATGCTAGCATCGACAAAGAATTTTTGTACCAAAATTTTAATCGTGTCATTTGTAACAATGCGCCGGTTCATTCGTGTGCTCGAAGTCCTGATATAACACCCATGGATTTTTATTTTTGGGGTACTCTGAAGAATGATGTGTATAAATTCGATCCACCACAAAATATCAATGAATGATGAAACACAATCACGGAAAATATAAATCATATTAACCAAAACCCCCTCACCAGAGTTTGCAGGCATGTTTCAAAAAGGTGTATAAAGTGCATTGAACAAAACGGTGGCCATATTGAACAGTTTTCTATTTAGTGTATTTTTAAGTCTCTCTTTTATTAAGTTTAAGTTTCTATTTGTTATTGCCGGGTTTGGTTATTAAACTGTTTCACATAATATTACCTAGCATTATTACCTAATTAAGTATTGTAAATTAAATCACAATATTTTTTTATCGTGAATCATTACGGAAAATTATGTTAAAAGTAGAAGTCTATTGTTAGACTCCATGGCCTACTGCCTTTTAAACACTTTTTTTGTCATTTGTTTTCTGGTATTGGGTTTCATAGCCTACGACCCTCAAAACGGTTTTTCTCAAAATTGTCAGTGCAATTACAAGATTTCTCAAGCATGTTGTACGTCATTGGAAAGCTCTTTTCACAGGCTATCACATGAGAAAAAAATCCAATATGGCTGCCATAATAAAAACAAACGTTTATACCTGTAGCTCAAAAACAAATGACAATATAAAGTTGAGAATAGCACAAAAAGATTACTCTGTAAAAAGTGTCCTGATAATGTGCAAGTCTTAGAGATGTCAGGTCAACGCCTACTTAGATATTGAAAAAAAATAAATCGACAAATTTTGGTTTCTCAAAATAACTCGAAAACGAAAAGAGGCAGGGCAAAATACAAGTCATATTTGGACCGAGCATTATATTCTACAAAACATTGCTAATGTAACCGTCTCCTATCTCTAATAATAACAGAGATAGCAATACATTTCCATCCAGTTTGGGACTCACTGTATATAGAGTGATATATATATATATATATATATATATATATATATATATATATATATATATATATATATATATATATATATATATATATATATATTGCCGATGGAAAATGCAAAAATGTAATAACATAAGGTGTGTTTGATTTAAAAAAAAAAAAAAGGAAAATTTGTATCACCAACGACTTATGGGCCAGCCTGTGATTGTAGAACTAATTTTTTAGGATATAGCTCAAGACACCCTATAATTAATTAATGTATACAAATTTTTTTCGTATCTTGTATAATAACGGATATATTGAGCTTTATTAATTTTTTACGAAAATTCGAGAAAAATTATATACCATTAAACGATAAACTCTATAGCTAAGACTACTGCCAAACCATCAGAAAAAGGGTCTATTTGTAATGAATTTTTGAAAACATTTTAGTAAAATAAAGGACAATGACGGTTGGAGCTAAGACTTCAGGGTTTGTAAAACATTCTTCTTGATACATTTTCTTTCCATAGCCCGTATTAGTTTCAGGTTCTTTGCCTGAATGTTGCCAATTTTGACGTTTTAAATCGCGACTTTGACGTTTTGAGGAAACCCCCAATTTATTTTTCTCTAAATGCCTTTTTGCCTTTTAACTTACAGAGCTAAATTTTGGTAAGTGATTTTCCTATAATGACATACCTGCGTACCAAATTTGGTTGCCCTCACTTTGTTATTCACAGAGATATGCATTTTTTTCTACAGAAAACACAAAAATTTCCGGGAAACCCTGTGCCGATTTTCTTGGCTAACGAAACTGTCCAAACCACCTGCAAAATGAAGGTATTCACCAAATTTAATCAAAATCGGCCTATTATTTTTTGAGTTATCGGTGTGATATATATATATATATATATATATATATATATATATATATATATATATATATATATATATATATATATATATTATTATATATTATATTATATATACTTTATTTGTTTGCTGTACGTTTGTGATTTCTTATTGGTTTGCGTGGACTGCAGTTTCGAACCGTCCCGGTTCATCATCAGCACGCTACTGGCTGCTATGGCTCCTGTCTGGTCTACGTCGGAGATTGTAGGTGGCGCATGCGCCGTGAGCTTCTAGTGGTCGGTTTCCTGTTCTCTGATTGGTTGTGCCTTCGGACTGTGTCGTGTGTATCGGTATCCTGTCTTGATCACTGTGGTTTAATAATTTGTCTATTTGTATGGCCTTTATTAAGTTTTGTTTAAATGTTTGTACTTGGATTTGTTCTGGCATTAATTGTTTTCTATTGTTTGTTTGTTGAATGTAGTATTGTTCCCAGATTTCCATTTTTTTGTGGTCTTTAACATGTTTCATTAGTTTTAATTGGGTGATGTCTGGTTTTTGGTGTTTTGTGTCGTGAATGTGTGTAGCTACGTTTGATTTGTAGCTAGGTATGTGGATTTTATCCAATGCTGTTATATGTTCTTTGAATCTTGTTTCTATTGATTTCTTTGTCATTCCTATATATTTTTTATTGCATGTGTTACATTCTATTTGATATATTCCGTTTAATTCATGTGGGTTGTGTTCTTGTTTTTTATTTATTTTGTTTATTATTTTGTTATTGGTTTTGTAGCTCATTTTTAAGTCATATTGTTTGAGTGTTTGTGTTATTTTTTTGATGTGGTGGTTATAAGTGAATGTTGTGTATTTTGTGTTTGTTTCCGGTGTTTTGTTTTCGGTTTTGTTGATTTGTTTGTTTTTGATTTGTTTTACTAGCTTTTCTATTGTTTTTTTGTTGTATCCATTTCTTTCTGCTATTTGTATTATGATGTTGTACTCCTTTTCTCGTTCGTCGTTATGAAGTGGTATATTTAGCATTCTGTTTATTAAGTATCTGTATGCGGCCATTTTGTGTGTATGTGGGTGTAGTGAGTGTTTAGGTATAGTGATGTCTGTTTGTGTGGGTTTTCTGTATATTTTGTATTCAATCTGGTTTTCTTTTCTGATAAGTGTTAAGTCTAGGAAGTTTATGGTGTTGTTTGATTCTTTTTCTATTGTAAATTTTATGTTTCTGTTAATTTGGTTTATTTTTTCGAGGATATTGTCTATGTTGGTTTTTTGATTGTCGTATATTATTAATATATCATCGACGTATCTTATCCATTTGATGTTTGGGTCTGTCTCTTTTATGATGGTGTTGATTTTATCTTCTAACTGTTGTATGTATATTTCTGCCATAATGCTTGATAGTGGAGATCCCATTGGTAGTCCATCTTCTTGGATGTAATATTCTCCGTTGAACTCAAAGTAATTTTGTTTTAATATAATGTTTGTGTAGTGCAATATTTCTAAATATATTATATATATATATATATATATATATATATATATATATATATATATATATATATATATATAAATTGAAACTGACCCTGGATATGTGTTCTAGAGGGCTTAATTAGCACTCATTTGAAGAAATGTTTTCAAAATTCAAAATTCGGGATCTCCTCATTAGTGAATTTTTTACAGAAAATTCACTAAACGTGTTAAAAACTGCTCACTTATGATGCAATAATCAGACAAAAATTAAAAATAAAACAAAATTCAATTTACAAAAAGTACGACAGTTAAAAATTATACATGTCAACAGCATTACAGTCCAAAATTACACCCATTTCTTAAAATGCTGCAAACATTTGCAGAGTACTTTATGACAGTAATTACATGTCGCCGGCAATAACACATAAAACAGCTAATTCCATCTTATACTGGGGTCTATAATGGACCATTAGTGTTTTCCGCTTTTACAAGTACCTGTTAAAATCACTGGCAATTTCCTAGTTCATTAGCAATTAGAGACTATTCAGAAATCGTAGGAAGTTGGAGAAAAGGACGCGTCCTTTCACACACACCATAGGTAATTATTTACATCCTGGACCTATTCAGGGGCGGGTAGTTATAAGGGTAATGTTTTAGTTTAAATGTTTTACCATCGAAAAAATTATATATGTACCTATATATTCATATATCGTAAAAAACATAATATCGGAACCTTGTATCACAAAAAGAAATAACTACTTTTCTTAATATAACTGTTTCATTTAATAAAAAGTAAAAAAATATTCCGAAAAAGCTCGACGTATAAAACAAATAAATCAATTCTTTGTTGCATTTTCCATCATCATCCGTAGTATATACAATATTCTAAGCCTGGCTCTTTAGCCCAATTAGATGAGGATCGCAGACTCATATAGTGTTGTCTCTGTGGATCTCCAAAAAATATTAAACTGGGGAAGTAGAAATCATGTACAATTCAACCCCACCAAATCTCAGTCTTGCTTTCTTTCTCGTAAGATATACATCAGTCCTAGACCCATCACAACGAACAACCAAGTTCTCCAAGTAATGAGTCCTTTTCACTTGTTGGCATTTCTGTGGATCTAAATCTCAATTAACACCAACATGTCACATGCTGCTAAGAAATTAGGTTTCCTCTTCCGGGCTTGTAAATACTTTTCACCAGCTATACCTTATATACTTTACAAATAAGGCCACACCTCGAAGACTGCTCCCACGTCTGGGGTGCCGCTATCGCTTCTACACTTTCCAGCCTGGACTCCATTCAGAAGAGAGCTATACGTCTCATCGGTGACCTTACCCTTACCCAAAGACTGCCATCCCTTGCCCACCGACGTGCCGTTGGTGACCCCTCTCTCTCTCTTTTATAGATATCTACACGGGCACTGCTCAGAGGAGCTTTCTTCCATACTTTCTCCAACTGCTGCCCCCAACAGATCTACCAGGGGAACAGAGCGAATGCACCCTTTTACTTTCCAGGTTACCAGACATGGAACATTTTGTTATGCCCGCTCTTTTGTCGCAAGGACTTCCAAGTTGTGGAATTCCTTGCCGGCACATGTTTTTCCTTCCCCTCCCAACCTTCAAGTCCGGAATTAACAAGTTGCCTCTTTCCTCCTTGTGGACACCCACGGTACGATAGTATGTACGCTGTAATCCCTCGTGGTGTGTTGTTCAAATATAAAAAAAGACGCATTCAGAGACTTTCGTTTATATTATTTCATGAAAAAATCGAGATGCCCTATATAAGCGCTCTCAAATATTGACTGAATTAAAAAAATCAAACTGTCGTAACTCAATTGTTTCAAATAGAACAATCTGTATTTTGTGCTTCAAAAGTGAAGGGCATAATAATAAATGTTTAATAAAAATATTTTCTGATTTTCGTAAAACAATTATCTATAAATTTATCATGTAAAAAACTTTCTTGGGAGTTCTGTCAAAAAGCTTATTTGATGAATGAACAGTTATTTATTTCTACTATATAGGTTATACTGGTAACCAAATTTGATGCCTGATTTCATTATAAAAGATATATTTGCCATTAAAAACATTTTTATGAAAATTCACTCCCATAACGCACTTGCTGCGTCCAGACTTTTTAACTAAGAGGGGATTACATTAATTATTAAACGATTTTGACTGAGTGAAGTTTGGAACCTGTGATGAGCACTAATAAGTACACTTGGAGAACCCAAATCACCACAACATATTAAAAAACCTGACGATCGTTTCACTAACCAAGTTAGCGTCATCAGAGGATGAATAATTCTGATTCTTAGAATTATTTACCATCTGATGAAGCTAACTTGATTAGTCAAACGATCTTCAGGTTTTATAACAGAGAGGTATCGATGGTGAGACTTTGCAAAAAATTTTCCAAATGAGCGCAAACTAGGACCCCTAGAATCCATATCCGGGGTCAGTTTCAATTTTTATATGTTTATATATATTAATATATATATATATATATATATATATATATATATATATATATATATATATATATATATATATATATATATATATATATATATATATATATATATATATATATATATGTATGTATGTATCCGTCTGATAACTCAAAAAATAATTAACCGATTTCGATGAAACTCGGCAAGTGCGTTTCTTTTATTAATGGCTTGAATGAGTTCGTTGGTCAGGGAAATCGGACAGGGTTTTCCGGGAAAATTTTGAGTTTTCTTTCGAAAGAAAATTTTTTCTCCGAAAATTACAAAGCTGTTTTAAAGAAATTTACTATATATGTTGCCTTGGGAGAGACCTTAATAAGTCCCAAAATTCAACTTTCTAAGTTTATAGAAAATTGAGTTATACAAATTTTAAATTTTCTTTCGAAAATTTTTTTTTCTCAAAAAGTTACAAAGTTCTTTTAATGAAATTTGATGGATATCTTGCACTCGGAAAGACCTTACTACGTTCCAAAATTAAGCTTCCTAAGTTTATATAAAACTGAGTTATTCAAATTTGAAGCATTTAATAAAAATTCACTACCATAACGCACTTTCTGCGTCCCGAGTTTTTATAATGCGTTGCGATGATTTGGGTTCGCAGAGGGTACCTAAAATCTATTTTGAGTTACGAATCTTGATGGCTATTAGACTAAGACTAACTTTAAACATATCGTATTTTCATACCCTCTATTAAATTTATAATTTAGCCGTCCCTGGTTCGAGTATATTCTAAAATGCATTCTGCCCACCTAAGGTAGATTTAAAGCTAGTTATTGTCTTTTTCTAGATGTTACACCCCGGTGACCGTGCACGTGAATCGCCCGAGGGCCCACTTGAATGACCTGAGATTCATCTTGTTGATGGACGAAGGGCTTCTAGGTAGCCGAGCCAGGAGATGAGATACCAGTTCCGCCACGTTTCATACACAAGATAAGTCAAACAACCTGCAGCTCCGTGGCTCTCTCAGATAAATAACGACGATTACACCGTGATGACTAATTATATCACTTCTGGTTACACTGCATAGTTTTACTACGTTATGTATCGAAAGAGATTGTATCTAACGTTGGTTATATGATTCATTTGGTATCGTGAATACCGATCAAAATAACTGGAAAGTAGCGAGAAAAATATATCGCATAGCAGTCAACTAAGAATAATTATATTCTACGAGGTTTGTCCAAAAATACGTACAACGTGACTACAAAAACTTCACTTAGTAGTGGCAAATACTATATAATGACAATACGGGACACTCCTATGCTTTAGCATTGGTGATATTTGTGACAAGTACACTAGCGCCACCTCGCGTGTAGTACTGACAACTGAGCGGGTAATTTGAATTGTATATTTACCTGCATATTCTTAATTTAGACAATTGGTTTATTATAGATGAATATAAAAACTTGTACATGACAAAACAGTTAAAATTTTCTGATTATATAGTTATAAATAGAATTGGTATCAACAATCAGCTTGAAACCTAAATGAATTCAGCATGAATAATTCTGCAAATTTCTCTTACCCATAATCTTATTTCATCATAATTTAAAGTACTACCTTGAAACCGTCGTTAAACTATTATTTCAGGGGTAGATATAGGAATATACTGAAAGCTGTTTCTGAGGATATTACGTTACAATCTGTACTTACCTATAAATAATTGTTCTAGGTATAAATGGTAGCACAGTGCTCAATTTGCTATATCCCTACATGAAAACTGTCTTATTAATCTAATATTTTAAAATATGTAACTGATATACTTAGTACATAATTAAGAAATTGTGCAGATGAAAGGTCAGACTAACTCTTACTTCCGTGAATAAATCTATTATATGGCTGAATCTGCTATTTCTACTTGTCTCTTTAAAAACTTGCCTTCGGAAGATAATTAAAAGCCTTTACCAAGTAAAGTAATTTTAAATTTGAAAAAAATGTGACAATTTATGCCATACTGAAATAAAAAAGGACACAGAAGAAGATAGAAAAACAGTTTTCTTATATCATTTAATATTAATGCAAAACTTTTTTTGCCTTCATACTCCTTTTTTTTGATGCATTGGAAGACAAGTTATGATTGAAGCCTATCAACCATCCGTTTATGAAGTTTATCTATAAATAGGTACTTGATGGTAAATATTACACAATAAGTTATCTTCTGCGAACTGTACACATTGGCATAAAAGTGATTCTGAATTTGTCTTCTGCTTCAACAAATTAATTCTTTTGGAAGTGACATTGAAATGTAAAATGCACCTTGTGTCTTCAATACTACATCCAAATCAGTTCTTTTTGATGACAGTACCCTTTTCTTGCATCTATAATACAAAATTATAGTCAATCCATGTTATAGTTATTGTTTAATATTAATTATTAGGCGAATTTGTAAAAAATTCGCTGGCAACAAAAGAAAACACAAAAAATCATATTAACGTTTCGCCATCCTTTGGAAACCTATGAAATGTCTGATAGATTTAGCACGTTATAATTCGAACAATTATAGATTGCACACACCCAACCACTAACAGTTATTGAAAAAACACAGCTCAAACTTAATTATACACAGTTAAACACCAGCAATTGCTAGTGTTACACGTTCTCGAACGACGTAACATCAGTACTATCCGCTAGGGGCGCTGATATTCTTGAAACACGAAATCAGCCGGAGTGTCCTGTATTGCCATTATAAAGTATTTGGTAGTGGTTATATATTTTTATAACATTTTGCAACGTAAACATTGTGAGATGTACGACAGGGTCGCCATCTCGGTGCGGAACCAGGTAGTATATTGTCACGACAGCTTCAAATAACACAAAATGTTATAAAATAGAGACTGTGTACAACCAACTAACAATTTTGTAAATTGTCAGCGCGCACCTATTTCTTCCCTAATATAGGGACAATGTACGTAAGGATAGATGTATTCTCACCATAATTAGAACCGCAGACCGGTTTCGTTCTAATTAGAGCTCATCGGTACGGAATACTAATTACAGCCAGGACACATGTAAAGTAATATGGCTATGGTAGCCAGCCTTCTAGAACATTGTGGATGTCTGTCTGGTTCTCTCATCCTGACCCCTCTGATGTCTCACGAAACGTCAACGAAATTATCCATGCTGGTATGGAATTATTTATTCCACGTAGACAGAAAACCTCTTCAGCCACTCAAAAGCCCTGGTTCTCTATTCTGTGACAAGGCCAGACTTGAAAAGGTCAAAGCTCACAAAACGCTTCTACACAATCCTAGTCAAGAAAACCGTCAAGCATTTAACGACGCAAGAACCCGCATTCTTTCTGAGGCAAAAAACTCGTTTAATAACCACATCAAAAACAAAGTCCTCTCAAGCTCCAAGGGCAGGAAACCCTTCTGGCCTCTTGCTAAATCAATTGGGAATAATTTCCGCAAGAGCACGGTCCCACCTCTTGTTTCAGGGGATAAAATTGTTTCTACCGCACTGGGCAAGGCTGAACTTTTGCCGCGTTGTTCGCCGGAAATTCTACTCTCAACCCACCTCCAAATGTTCAACCACCAACAGTCCCCAATATCGCGCATAAAATGACGGTTATCAATTTCAAAACTAAAAAGGTACGAAATATGCTCTCTTCTCTTAATATCAGGAAAGCATCTGGCCTTGACGAGATCCCAGCAATTGTTCTTAAAAAAACGCGCACCAGAACTTGCTCTTGTCCTGACTGGTCTGTTTCAGACATCTTACAATAGACGCATATTCCCTAGTAACTGGAAAACTGCTCGAGCACAACCCGTTCCCAAGAAAGGATCCAAAGTGCTTCCTAGTAACTACATGCCTATTTCTATCCTTTCAGTTGTCTCTAAAGTGATGGAAAACACCGAATTACTAAAATTTATTGAAAAACACAGTCTAATCCACGACAGGAACTATGGATTCCGTCAGCGTAGATCAACTGCCGGCCTCCTTTTCTTTGTCACCCATCCTTGGAACAAGTCTATGGAACTTTACGGTGAATCCCAGATTGTCGCTCTAAACATATCCAAAGTATTCGACCAGGTCTGGCACGCAGTGCTGCTTAATAAACTTCATGCCTATGGACTACCACCAAAACTCTGTACCTGAACAGCAACTTTCCTTTCCAGTCGGAGCATTTCTGTTGTCGTGGATGGCCATTCCTCTCAACTGTATCCAATTAATGCAGGAGTCCCTCAAAGTTCAGCTTTAGCCCCTACTTTGTTTCTTCTCCACATCAATGACCTCCTATCTAGCACATCCAATCCAGTTCACAGTTACGCGGACGACAGCGCCCTCCACTCAAATATACAATATTCTAAGCCTGTCTCTTTAGCCCAATTAGATGAGGATCGCAGACTAATGGAGGGTTTTGTCTCTGTGGATCTCCAAAAAATATTAGACTGGGGAACTAGAAGTCTTGTACAATTCAACTTTACCAAATCTCAGTCTTGATTTCTATCTCATAAGAGGTACACCAGCCCTAGACCCATCACAATGAACAACCAAGTTATTCAAAGTAATTCTCACTTGTTGGCATTTCTGTGGATCGAAATCTCAAATGGCACCAACATGCCACACCAATTGCAGATGCAGCTGCTAAGAAATTAGGTTTCCTCTTCCGGGCTCGTAAATACTTTTCACCAGCTAATCTCTATACCTTTTACACTCGCTATCCTGGACTCCATTCAGAAGAGAGCTATACGTCTCATCGTTGACCCTGCCCTCACCCAAAGGCTGCCATCCCCTGCCCACTGACGTGCCGTTGGTGATCCCTCTCTCTTTTATAGATATCTGCACGGGCACTGCTCAGAGGAGCTTTCTTCCATAGCTCCTCCACCTGCTGCCCCCAACAGATCTACCAGAGAAACAGAGCGAATATACCCTTTTACTGTCCAGGTCACCAGACATTGAACATCTTGTTATGCCCGTTTTTTTTTTGTCCCGGGGACTTCCAAGTTGTGGAATTCCTTGCCGGCACATATTTTTCCTTCTCCTCCAAACCTCCAAACCTTCAAGTCCAGAATTAACAAGTTGCCTCTTTCCTTGTTGTCGACACCCACGGTTCGATAGTATTTAGGCTGTAAGTCCTCGTGGTGTGTTGTAGAAATATAAAAAAAATGTACGACAGGGTTGCCATCTCGGTGCGGAACCAAGTAGTGTGTCGTCACGACAGCTCCAAATAACGCAAAATGTTATAAAATAGAAACTGTGTACAACCAACTAGCAGTTTTGTAAATTGTCAGCCCTGGCCGTTTCTTCCCTAATATAAGGACAATATATGTAAGGCTAAATTATAGGGAAGAAATGAGCCAGTGCTGACAATTTACAAAATTGTTAGTTGGTTATACACAGTCTCTATTTTATAACGCCCTAGAAATTTTGTCAGACATTTTTGAAACCCCTTATATATATATATATATATATATATATATATATATATATATATATATATATATATATATATATATATATATATATATTATGACTCCAGGCTGGCGTAGGTTCTCTGCAATTCATGAGCCGACTTCTTCTTCTTGTTGAGCTGTACATCTCACAATGTTCTCTGAGATCGGCTACTTTTAGTCGAATTACTTTGGATGTGTTTTGATTGTCATTAATATAGCACACTGACGAGCTCTAATGATAATGTTTTTCTAATGACGACCAAATGCATCTATCCTGACACCAATTGGAAATTAGCGAACATTTTACACTCACCTTTGCCTCAGTGTTTGTGAAATCACTTGAAACCATATTACATAATCTATCTAAAATGTATAGTTGGAAACTGACACCAAAAATTTCCATAATCTTTACAACCCACTACATATCTCAGACTCTTCTCTCTGTGGGTCGCTTCCCTAGGGTTATTTTTTATTGCTGTTGTCTTTCTGGGAGACAGGTCTTATTGTTACGGACTAAAGCACAGGTAGGGAGTGCCTTTATTTAGTGATATCAGAAAGGGACCTGCGAATACAACCTGTTATAATGACTGCATATTCCCACAAGTTGTAAAGCAGTTTAAAGTGCTTTTTCTACACTCTCTTCATGGGTCAATAAATCCTAGTTTTACAAATGTATTGTTGGTAGTGCAGGTGTTTGAGGGTGATATTGTTTATCGGAATATACGGATATTTTATAGTTATTGCAAAGGGACCGTTTTGTTCTTTATGGAACGTTGATTTTAATTTATATGTGGGAAAGACGGAGCTTGAAAGACCGTGAAAAGGGGGACGTGATAATTATGGGTTTTGTGATTTAGACAAGAGTTTGAAAGACTCATTTATGTATTTTTTAACAGGAACGTAAAAAATGCTTCCCTAGTTGTCGCATATTTCTATAAATACCTATGCTATTATCACGTAAACTGGATATAACCAGGTTATATTAATTAATTAGGGTAACAGATTGGGATAAAACATAGCATAATATTAAACTAATATACCAATACTTTTTAAGAATAAACTGTAAATTTTATTAACAATAAAAAAATGGACGGGACAAATACTTTTCACCAGCTAATCTCTATATCTTATACAATTCACAAATAAGGCCAAACCTCGAATACTGCTCCCACATCTGGGGTGCCGCTGCCGCTTCTACACTCGCTATCCTGGACTTTATTTAGAAGAGAGCTATACGTCTCATCGGTGACCCTACTCTCATACACAGGCTGTCATCCCTTGCCCACCGACGTACCGTTGGTGACACCTCTCTCTCTCTCCCTCTCTCTCTCTCTTATAGATATCTGCACGGGCACTGCTCAGAGGAGCTTTCGTCCATAGTTCCTCCACCTGCTGCCCCCAACAGATCTACCAAGGGAACAGAGCGAATGCACCCTTTTACTGTCCAGGTCACCAGACATAGAACATCTTGTTATGCCCGCTCTTTTATCCCGAGGACTTACAAGTTGTGCAATTCCTTGCCGGCACATGTTTTTCCTTCTCCTCCGAACCACCAAACCTTCAAGTCCAGAATTAACAAGTTGCCTCTTTCCTCCTTGTCGACACCCACGGCACGATAGTATTTAGCCCTCGTGGTGTGTTGTTGAAATATATATTTAAAAAATGCGTCACCCTGTATATTAATGAACAGATAAAAATTGAAACTAAACCCGGATATGGATTCTAGGTGTCCTAGTTTGCACTCATTTTAAAAATCTTTTTAAAATACAAAAGTCGCGGTCTCCTCATTAACGAATATTTTCCACGAAAACTAGCTAAAAATTATAGATCGTTAAACCATAAGCTTAAAACTACTGACAAAGCATCAGAGAAAGGTTCTATTTTAAATAACTTTTCTTGAAACATTTTAGTAAAATGAAGGACAGTGACGATTGAGCTGAAACTTAAGGGTTTGCAGAACACTCTTCTTGCGACATTTTCTTTACACAACCCGTTTTTGTTTCAGGTTATTTGACAAATGTTGCCAATTTTGACGTTTCAAATCGCGACTTTGACATTTTGAGGGAAATTCCAAACTTTTTTCTTTAAATGTCTATAACTTCTTGGTCTTTAAACTTACAGACCTAATACATAGTACCAAATTTAGTTGCCCTTACTTTATTATTTCCGGAGATATAATTTTTTCCCGAAAGATAACACAAAATTTTGCGGGAAAACCTAGACCGATTTTCCGGGCTAATGAACTTATCCAAGCCACTTAGAAAAGGAAGGTACTTTGTAAATTTGATTAAAATCGGGTCATTATTTTTTGAGTCATCGGCGTGATACATATAAAAATTGAAAATGACCCTGGATATGGGTTCTAGAAAGCCTAGTTCGCGCTCATTTGAAGAAAATTTTCTAAAGTCGGGATCTCTTCATTAGTGAATTTTGTTTAAGGAAATTCACTAAAATGGAAATTATTTTGTACAGTAAAAATTAAAAACCTATAAATTATGGGTTATTATTTTTAGAGTATGTTTGGGCTCTTTCGGCAATTTAAATTTTTCAATTTTAGTCAAAATTTAAGCCAAAACACAAGTACTCCATTTTACTACGTCACCCTATCTAGTTAAAAGTCATTATATGCTCATTAAAAACGTTATTTGAAACTTAGAAACACAACTAAAAATAACCGGCTATATTTGGCTGCAAGTGAAATCACTCCTTCCTCAATTCCCATGAAGCCACTCGAAAAACAAACACAAGGAAAAAAAGCATAATCTAAGTGGAATACCTAAAAGCCATATGTTGTTTTTCTCACACATACACCCTCTTTTTAAACTCAAAATTTACTCAACAGTAACGCAAACATGTGTCATATTGCATATATATGCATGTTTCAGTAGGCCATAGTCGCGATACAGTGTTGCCAATCAGCGCTTTTCGAACAAAATTTGGTAATTTTTGCAATTTTCTTAGTAACTGACTGCAAACAAATAAATATTTAAAAAAATGTAATACCTACCCGCTGAAAAATAAGAAAGAAAAATAAATGTATTATTAGTTTTATTTTTGGGTGCAATTAAGATGTACGTTTGAGTCTTTACAAATAAAAGTGACTTGACATGTTATATTAATATGTGTATAATATCTGTGATTCGTGAAAGAAAGAGGTCATTTTGCACATTAGCTCACTGTGAGCTTTTTTTTCCTTAGGGCTCGTCCGCGTCTTTGCCGTCCCGTTAGCACCGCAGCCTTTGGGTTATTGTGCATTCACTGTCAGCTTCCTGAAAATAATTTTATTTCAGAGACATGTTTATAACCAATTGTGTATGCATGAGCTACGAGAGAAATGTTGTGCTTTAAAAATTCAAGAAAGTTGAGGGTTCTGAGCGAATACAGGTTCTGGACGAACAAGAAAATTTAATTAAAATGAAAACGAAAAATAAGAAAATTTGCTTATAGAAGCTCAAGTGAAGAAATCGACCTCGATCAACCGCCTCCAACGATCCCCGTTTATTTGATAAAGACCTCCGTTCTCTAAATTAAATGCCAGGGGAAGGGAAAACCACACAATGCACCCCCGCAGAAGTCATGTAGAAAATTTAATGGGAATCACGAGTGTTAGGCTTGGGGGTTAGTCATACTTGGTCATGGGTGAGTACAATTGACAGGTAGTTTCTCCTTCCCCCGAACTTCTACGTTGGTGCATTATGATGTGATTTTCTTTCTCATAGCTTTTTAATTGAGAGACTCTGGGTCGTTTTGGGAGAAACAGGGAATAAGTTAGAGAGGTGGTTGAAGGGTGGGGGTGGTTGGTAGTTGTTTTTTTTTTCATTTTACATTTATGATATCGTTTAATTTTCTTCTTGGTCAGCTCCTCTATTCCTCAAGGCTCAGCTTTAGTCCCTACTTTGTTTCTTCTACACATCAATCACCTCCTCTCTAGCACATCCAACCCAGTTCACAGTTACGCGGACGAGAGCACCCTCCACTCAAATATACAATATTCTAAGCCTGTCTCTTTAGCCCAATTAGATGAGGATCGCAGACTCATGGAGGGTTCTGTCTCCGTGGACCTCCAAAAAATATTAGACTGGGGAAGTAGAAATCTTGTACAATTCAACCCCACCAAATCACAGTCTTGCTTTCCTTCTCATAAGAGATACACCAGCCGTAGACCCATTACAATAAACAACCAAGTTATTTAAAGTAATGAGACCTTTTTACTTGTTGGCATTTCTGTGGATCGAAATCTCAATTGGCACCAACATGTCACATCAATTGCAGAATCGGCTGCTAAGAAATTAGGTTTCCTCTTCCGGGCTCGCAAATACTTTTCACCAGCTAATCTCTATACCTTATATATTTCACAAATAAGACCAAACCTCGAATACTGCTCCCACATCTGGGGTGCGGCAGCCGCTTCTACACTCGCTATCCTGGACTCCATTCAGAAGAGAGCTATACGTCTCATCGGTGACCCAACCCTCACTCAGAGGCTGCCATCCCTTGCCCACTGACGTGCCGTTGGTGACCTATCTCTATTTTATAGATATCTGCACGGGCATTGCTCAGAGGAGTTTTCTTCCATAGTTCCTCCACCTGCTGCCCCCAACAGATCTACCAGGGGAACAGAGCTAAGGCACCCTTTTACTGTCCAGGTCACCAGACATAGAAGATCTTGTTATGCCCGGTCTTTTGTCCCGAGGACTTCCAAGTTGTGGAATTCCTTGCCGGCACATGTTCTTCCTTCTCCCCGGACCTCCCAACCTTCAAATCCAGAATTAACAATTTGTCTCTTTCCTCCTTGTCGACACCCACAGTACGATAGTATTTAGGCTGTACGCCCTCGTGGTGTGTTGTTGAAATTTAAAAAAATATTCGCTCTAGGTTCCGTAACTTTCTTGGGGGTTAAAACGATAACACTTTTCTTATGGTTTATGAACATAGGGGTAGTTTGCAGCATGCTTCAGAAAGCTAGCCGTGAGTTAATCTACAAAATTATTTAAAAAAATAAAAATAAACAAAGTTACAGATAATGATAGAAATATGAAACATCAATACAAACCGCAGCTATTTCCTAAAAAAGTATATTCTGAGCTGTATAATGTAATCAAAGACATATTAGATTGCTTTATGCATAAAAACATATTCCTGCTGTATAACCTTTCCTTCTGAGACATTTGGCAACATCGTCAGCACTAATTGACATTCCTGCTAGTCAGTGAGCGGGTGCGCTCCCACGATCCTAACCTTACTGAACCGTTTCAGCAGACAGGCGAGCAGAACACGTGGTTATCGTAAGGTTGATGGGGTCTGGAGGTCCTGATTTCAGCCCCTATGATATTCAGTTCAGGCATTCACACATACACAAGCATATGCCAATCCACTATACAATGCATAACCTTACTCTCGTGTGAAACACACGTTATAACTTGTTGGCTACAGCCTGAAAAACGAACAGTTCCCGCCACAAACTTCTGATGTTGCCAAGAAATCAACCACCATTGACTTAACTGAAAATAGAAAAATGGAACTTTCAGGTGAAGTTCTATATACAGTAACGATCTAGTAAATTGTTGGAACCAGTTTATAGTTTTTAGTTTCGTTTATCCAGTAGAAACAGTGTTTACCCTGAGATTAAGGTATTTGGGATTTTCTTTTTTTTTTAATAGTGTACCTTTTCACAGTTTAAAATTTTAGTGAGTTTCATAGAAAAAATTCACTAATGAGGTGATCGCGACTGTATATACATATAGATACCTTCCTCCTTAGACAAGAAAATCGGACCAGTTCTTCCTTTGTATCTCCGAAAATAACACATATCTAGCAACCAAATTTGCTACGCAGGTTTTCACTATAAAACCTATACCGAAATTCGGATTTCTAAACTGAAATAGAAAAAGTTATAAGCATTTAAAGAAACAATTTAGGTGCCACTAGTAATCAGAAAAACCTACAAGATCGAAATATTTTATGTGCTGGTTAACAAAACTATTTGATATTACAAAGATTAAGTTTACTTCGCAAAAAAAGTCAAGAAGTTTCACAAAAATTACTTTGATAATGGCAAAGTCGCGATTTGAAACTACAGAAGTGTAGATTTTTAAACAAAGATAAAACAGCGCATCCTAATTATGTAGAAAAAATGTGGTAGGAACTGTGTTTTACAAAGCCTTTCTGCTTCACTCGGCACAGCCCTTCATTTCACTAAAATATTTGCAGAAAATTCAAAAACCTTCATCAAAATCAACCCATTATTTTTGTAATTATCGATGAAAAATGAAACTGACTCCGAATGTGGGTTCTAGTTCGCGCTCATTTGTGTGTGTGTTTTTGTTTCTTTAACGTCGGCCTATTTCCGCGACTATGGCCAATCACCGACGCCATGGAGCAGTTTCACCTCACTATCCTGGAAATTTTGCCGAACCCCTGCCGTTCTATAAGGCGGGTAGGGATCTTTAACGTGCCCAACATCGCATGGACCTACGGGCTTAGGCCCACTCCCAAGGGCGGAACGTACAGACATTCAACTTGCTCAAATACAGTGCCAGAACCTCGGTTGATGTTAATTTTACAGTTTGTACTGAAAAAGTGAAAGGAGTAGCCTGCGATCGAACCCAGTACCCTTTGGTTCAGAGGCACACGTTCTTACCCCTGAACCACCGATGGTCTAAGTCGCGCTCATTTGGAAAACTTTATTCAAAATGCTAAAATGGCCATCTCCTCAAGAGACAATTTTTTCTACAAAACTACACTAAAATTTATAAAGATTGTAAACCTACGGGAAAAAACCGTTGAAAGAGTTGAAAGTACTGTTCATATTTTTGCTTTGTTTTTAGTACTTGATTATATATGACCAAGACCGTCTGTTCATTATCCTTTGCACTTATCGCCTCATACGTTTTATCAATATGTTTTATACCAATCTTATCGAAAATTATAGAATCTGTCATGTCATAACAGACCATCCTACTTTAAAAATGTTCTGTTTTCTATTGATTACAAATCAGTTTCTAAATGGCTAAGATGCCGGCTTTTAAGCTTTTAAGCTTTGCTCATTATATTTAGTATCTTATTAAGTATATTTGTCTCGTAAGAGTCATATAATATGTCATTACAAATAAACTGCAACTTATGCATGTAAACGAATACATTAATATATATATATATATATATATATATATATATATATATATATATATATATATATATATATATATATATTGATAATGCGTGATTTCAAGGTTTCCTCTTCCGGGCTCGCAAATACTTTTCACCAGCTAATCTCTATACCTTATATGCTTCACAAATAAGGCCAAATCTCGAATAATGCTCCAACATCTGAGGTGCCGCTGCCGCTTCTACACTCGCTATCCTGAACTCCATTCAGAAGAGAGCTATACGTATACGTCTCATCGGTGACTCTACCCTCACCCAAAGGCTGCCATCCCCTGCCCACCGACGTGCCGTTGGTGACCCCTCTCTCTCTCTCTCTCTCTTTTATAGATATCTGCACGGGCACTGCTCGGAGGAGCTTTCTTTCATAGTTCTTCCACCTGCTGCACCCAACAGATATACCAAGGGAACAGAGCGAATGCACCCCTTTACTGTCCATGTCACCAGACATAGAACATCTTGTTATGCCCGCTCTTTTGCCCCGAGGACTTCCAAGTTGTGGAATTCCTTGCCGGCACATATTTTTCCCTTTCCTCCGAACCTCCAAATCTTCAAGTCCAGAATTAACAAGTTGCCTCTTTCTTTGTTGTCGACACCCACGGTCTGATAGTATTTAGGCTGTAAGCCCTCGTGGTGTGTTGTTGAAATATAAAAAAACCTGCTGCCCCCAACAGATCTACCAGGGGAAGAGAGCGAATGCACCCTTTTAGTGTCCAGGGCACCAGACATCTTGTTATGCCCGCTTTTTTGTCCCTAGGACTTTCAAGTTGTGGAATTCCTTGCCGGCACATGTTTTTCCTTCTCCTTCGAACCCCCAAACCTTCAGGTCCAGAATTAACAAGTTGCCTCTTTCCTCCTTGTCGAAACCCACGGTACGGTAGAATTTAGGTTGTGAGCCCTCGTGGTGTGTAGTTGAAAAAAAAAAACTGTACTAATATATGATAAATCTGAAATTTATATACTAAACATCAAAATGTCCTAACGCAGCAAGTGCGTTATGTTAGTGAATTTTCATAGAAAGGGTCAATTTTTCTTAAATAAATGCCTAAAACTTTTTTTTGTACGATAGATATTTGAATTTTGGTGTGTGCTTTAGCTTTTATAAGGTAAACCTACGTAGCAAATTTGGTTACCATTGCTTTATTATTTTCGAAGATACAATTTTTTTCCGAAAGAAAACCTGAAATTTTCCCGGAAAACCTGGTTTGATTTTCCTGGCTAACAAACTTATTCAAGCCACTTACAAAAGGAAGATCTTTGCCAAATTTTATCAAAATCGGCCCATTATTTTTTGAGTTATCGGTGTGATATATATATATATATATATATATATATATATATATATATATATATATATATATATATATATATATATATAAACATATAGAAATTTCTATATTGAAACTGACCCCGGATATGGGTTCTAGTTGGTGCTCATTTGAGGAAAATTTTTCAAAATTCAAAGGTCGGGATCTCCCGATTAGTGATTTCTTTCTTCGAAAATTCACTAATAAATTATCGATAAAAAGGGAGTGGAGACTATATGTGTTTCATGCACATACAATTGCTGTTTATTTTGCAGTCGCTTCCTATACTTGACGAGCTGTACTATTACGGTAATGGTAAATGTAACAAAGAACTGAGAAAGTGGGTTTTAATTAAAACGCAAGCATTCCAAAGAAAAGTATCCTCCCTACAAAAAAAAAAACGGATTTCGGCTCGGGCTCAGGAAAAGATTTAGCAGGATATGAGGAGGACATGAAGCTTTTGAAATGCGCACATAACAGAAATGACGTAAACAAGATACACTGATAGAGAGCCGAATAAAGGTCTGGTAAATAGATTGAAAGAAGAAACATTCAACATTTGTTGAACCATTTCTGAGAAACGATTTTTGTCAACAATATTTGAAGACCTCTATCTAGTTATACCAAGGAAAGCCTATGAAAAATGCGACCAAATTAAAGAAATGCAGGAACTATAAGGAATTAAAAAACTACATTAGACAGCCAGTAGTGGTGGCCACAACAAGGCTACATCGCCTCAGGATGTGATTATGATACAGGTTTAGAACCTCTTGCTTTGAAGCTGTCTCAAGACATAAAAGTACATTACTGAAGAACGACTTCAGGCCAGTTCTGTCTCTCTATATACCTACTACGTCAATGGTTGCTGTAGCAGGCTGTCAGCCACGAGCATCGCTTGCTTCGGTCCTTGGTTAAACACGTGTTCTCTCAAATCGTGGGAATAAAGGCAGATGTGCGTATCGAGTCGCCTTTAAAACTTAACATGTATTATGTATTATGTATATGTGAATATGGATGTGTGTGTGCGTGCGTGTCTATGGTTTGAATCACGCTCGGATTCTTTATGTCGTGCATCACTCACACCTACAGCAGGCAATCGGGCTATCGTTCCCTGCTCTATCTCCTGCAAGGTCTATATAATTAGTCAGCTATGTGTTTATATATTCACAATATTAGTTATTATATAAAGAAATTGTTGTATAATTATGTTGTTCTCCTTTAATCTCTATACCTTATATACTTCACAAATAAGGCCAAACGTCGAATATTCCTCCCACATCTGGGGTGCTGCTGCCGCTTCTACACTCGCTATCCTGGACTCCATTCAGAAGAGAGCTATACGTCTGATCGGTGATCCTACCATCACATATAGGCTGCCATCCCTTGTCCCCCGACGTGCCGTTGGTGGCCTCTCTCTCTCTCTCTCTCTTTTATAGATATCTGCACGGGCACTGCTCAGAGGAGCTTTCTTCCATAATTCCTCCACCTGCTGCCCCTAACAGATCTTCCAGGGGAACAGAGCGAATGCACCCTTTTACTGTTCAGGTCACCAGACATAGAACATCTTGTTATGCCCGCTCTTTTGTCCCGAGGACTTCCAAGTTGTGGAATTCCTTGCCGGCACATGTTTTTCCTTCTCCTCCGAACCTCCAAACCTTCAAGTCCAGAATTTACAAGTTGCCTCTTTCCTCCTTGTCGACACCCACGGTACGATAGTATTTAGGCTGTAATCCCTCGTGGTGTGTTGTTGAAATATTGAAATCTTATTTTAATCCTGTAGGAGAATAATGAGGAATGTGATAATAATTATCATTATAGTCTACATGAGACGTCGCGTTGTCGTCGCAACCATGACTCGCTGTTTCCAGCAGCTTTTAGTGAATTTGCGATCAAAAAAGAGAGAGACCTCGACTCTTAGATTTGGCAGGTACCTTCCATTTGTAACTGGCTTGGAGTAGTTCGTTAGGCAGAAAATCGCACCAGTTTCTCTGAAAAAATTTTGGGCTTTCTATCGGAAATTTTTTGTATCTCCGTAAATAACAAAGCAATGGCAACCAAATTGGGTAAGCAGTTTATGCAATAGAAAGCAATATGTGTACCAATTTAGATCGTAGTTAAAAGAAAAGTTATAGGCTTTTAATAACAGAGAATTTTGGTGCCCCAGAGGGCACAAGAGAAGAAGATATATTATTATTTTTGGTGCATATATAATATTTGTCAAAAAAGTCGTGTAGATCATTTCTATGAAAATTCGCTCCCGTAACGCACTTGCTGCGTCCAGAGTTTTTCAATTCATTTTAGCTTTCGTACTTCATCGGTAGCACCAGGCTTCCAGACGTTTCCCCAGCTTACCTTTTCATTTCTTCCAAGTATGTGTCCTTCATAAGCGCACTGGGTAGTTCTCCCGGTTCATGATGTTTATCCCATGTTGCAGCTATACCTCCTTTAAATCCTGTTTACCGCGCGCAGATCCTCTATATTCACCGCAGGTCCCATGACTTTCTTAGGTGTTGCTCCAAAGGAATTTTTCTTGTTTACATTTTTCTCGTTTATGCATTGAGGGTGATTGTAGGCACGCAGAAGGGAAAGGAGAACCCCGCGACGTAGCAGAAAACCAAGATTTTCATATTATGTTTAAATTGTTATCTCATTTCTTTAAATATTTTTCCAAAAATGATATTGAGGTTGACTTGTTTGTCAGTCTTACATAGTAAGCTGCAATATTTTATCATTTTCAAAAAGTATGGGTACAGCAAGCGTAAATAAGTGTTGGAAAGGGTCTGGGTGCAGCAAGTATGTTATGGTAAAAAAAAATTCGTAAAAAATATTTCAAATATGATCTTGAACCATAGTAACACATATGTAAACGAACCGTGTACCCAAACCGAAGATACATTTGGTTTCAGCAGGACGGTGCTCCTGTACATTTTGGTTTAAAAGTTCGTTAACTAAATTTAAGAAAAATAACATAATGAGCTTCGCGGATAACTAAAAATTTGTGTTAAAAACATTTTTTGTTGTTTATTGTTTGCAAAAACTGGATGGGTTGACTAAAACAAAACCATCCAAGCAATTAATAAGAAAAAATACATGCCATATTTATAATTTGACAGGCATATTCGCTTTGTAAATAATTAACTTTTTTTGTGCAAAAGTTTTGCAAGTTTAATGAAATTTGTAACACAATTTTTTTAAAGACAGTCGCAGTACTTACATATTATATCTAACACCAAATTTTAATTTTTTAGCTCCATATAAAATATAAATTTTTTCAAATAATTGCTAACTGGGACTCACCGATCTCCAAGGTCCATTTAAATTTGAAGAATTAGTTTTAATAATATATCTTACTAATAGTGTACAATTTTAATGAAAATTCATTACTATAACCCACTTGCTGCGTCCCGAACTTTTTCCTATAAGAGAAGTCATGCTTCATTTTGGGCACGCTTTAAATAACAAAAGCTTTCAAAGTATATAAAATATAGCTTCTAGCTACTGAAGAAAGCCAATCAAGAATGATGTTTTATTGTTAAAAGGAAACCTATTATTAGTGTGTTCCGATTAGATATCAGCCCTCTAGCTCATCTTAGACTGGTGAATGTGCAGTTTTGATAACAATTACTGTAGATATAGTGTGGGTTTTAGGAAGACAAGAAGATAATAGTTTTAGAAACGGTAGACAATCACTGTAATCATTTTAGCAATACACAATGGAGCTATCATTAGTCTACAGTTTTCAACTCATATACCTACCTGTTTACTTTCTTCAATTTATTTACTTTTACTCCAGGTTATCGCTCTTAAAGCTTAAGGAGTTAAAGACAGTAAAATATTATAACTATGATTATCTACTGGAAGATAAATTTTGCCTCTAAAGTACATAAATTAACTAGTACAATTTCAAAGGACCTCTCTCTTCATGTTATATAAAATAATGCGGTAAAATAATGAACATCATTATCAATCAAATTAAGCTTTACCTACTGTCTCTACTTTCTATAATAGATGATATTGTCAGTTTGCAGAATAGGAACATTGCTGTTTAATAGCCTAGCTCCTAGGTCAGTGATTCTCAAGATGTGGGGCGCGCTCCCCCAAGGGGGCGTGATAAAAGTAAATCTTGGGCGCGAACCTATTGAGAAAAAATGAAAAAACTCATCATCCAACCCTGCCCAAAATTCAAAGAGTGATTTACTACTAAATTGTCTTTTAATTTCGCCACTTGCTGTGAAGTCTATAAAAATTTCTTCTTCGGCAGTTAAGCAACATTCGGGAGTATTTTGAAATTGGTCCCTAATCTAGCAAGAAAATATTTCTTTGCCAGCATGACTAAATGATCTTAAATTATTACAAAAACAACTTCCACATGCTGTTCTTTAGCCTTGTAAGTTTTAACACATTCATTCACATTTGCAAACATTTCTAGGTTTTTTTGCTTTACATTTTTGCTCCATAATTCCAGTTTTCTACAAAATGCATTAACTTTATCACTCTTATCCAACATATGTGTGTTTGTTCCTTGGAGTTGAAAATTTGAGGTATTTAATTTTTCGAATATGCCGAAAAGTATATAAACACCGAATTACTCAAATTTCTTGAAAAACACAGTCTAATCCACGACAGGCAGTATGGATTCCGTCAGCGCAGATCAACTGCCGACCTCCTTTCCTTTGTCACCCATTCTTGGAACAAGTCTATGGAACTACACGGTGAATCCCAGATTGTCGCTCTAGACATATCCAAAGCATTTGACCAGATCTGTCACGCAGCGCTGCTTAATAAACTTCAGGTCTATGGCCTACCACCAAAACTGTGTACCTGGACAGCCAATTTCCTCTCCAACCGGAGTATTTCTGTTGTCGTGGATGGCTATTCCTCTAAACTGTATCCAATTAATGCAGGAGTTCCTCAAGATTCAGCTTTAGCCCCTACTTTTTTCCTCTATATATCAATGACCTCCCCTCTAGCACATCCAACCCAGTTCACAGTTACGTGGACGACAGCATCCTCCACTCAAATATACAATATTCTAAGCCTGTCTCTGTAGCCCAATTAGATGAGGATCGCAGACTCGTGGAGGGTTCTATCTCCGTGGATCTCCAAAAAATATTAGACTGGGGAAGTAGAAATCTTGTACAATTTAACACCACCAAATCACAGTCTTGCTTTCTTTCTCATAAGAGATACACAAGCCCTAGACCCATCACAATAAACAACCAAGTTATTCAAAGTAATAAGTCCTTTTCACTTGTTGGCATCTCTGTGGATCGAAATCCCCAATTGGCACCAACATGTCACATCAATTGCAGAAGCGGCTGCTAAGAAATTAGGTTTCCTCTTCCGGGCTCGCAATTACTTTTCACCAGCTAATCTCTATACCTTATATACTTCACAAATAAGACCAAACTTCGAATACTGCTCCCACATCTGGGGTGCTGCTGCCGCTTCTACACTCGCTATCCTGGACTCCATTCAGAAAAAAGATATACGTCTCATCAATGACCCTACCCTCACCCAAAGGCTTCCATCCCTTGCCCACCGACGTGCCGTTGGTGATCTCTCTCTTTCTTTTATAGATATCTGCACGGGCAGTGCTCAGAGGAGCTTTCTTCCATAGTTCCTCCACCTGCTGCCCCCAACAGATCTACCAGGGGAACAGAGCTAATGCATCCTTTTACTGTCCAGGTCACCAGGCATAGAACATCTTGTTATGCCCGCTCTTTTGTCCCGAGGGCTTCAAAGTTTTGGAATTCCTTGCCGGCACATGTTTTTTCTTCTCCCCCGAACCTCCAAACCTTCAAGTCCAGAATTAACAAGTTGCCTCTTTCCTCCTTGTCGACACCCACGATACGATAATATTTAGGCTGTAAGCCCTCGTGGTATATTGTTGAAATATAAAAAAAAGAACAAGTTGCTCAGTTTCATCACAAACAAATCATCCTGAAACTTCTCGGCTGCCGGTCTTGATTCCTCTTCTAAAAAATGGCGAGTTCGTCTCTTGATTCATAAACACGCTGCAAAAATGTCCCACGTGATAACCATCTTTCCTCGCCACATTTTTATGTAATTTGCTACGGCCACAGTCGTTAGCACAATATTCAGACCAGGACTCAATTCTTTGGAAACCAGAGCTTCTCGTTGGATCATGCGGGTCCAGATACAGTCTGGAGATTTTTCTTTCAGAAGTGTTTGTATACTTTGGAATATTCCAGACATTGTGCGAGCATCATCCGTGCAAATTTTGACGCAATTTAATTGAATTTTTTTCTGCCTATGTTTGCCTCGTTTAGTAAAGCAAATAATGCAACTGCTGATGCTCTGAGTTCTATTAGTTTCCAGAACAGTAGTTTTTCTACTGCTGACATACCATCACAAAATCGAACATAGGCAGTCAAATGAGCATTTTAATTTGTTGCCAGCTGAATTTAAAAATAATTTTAGCAAATATTATATCTTGTTGCCATAGTTTATGTTTTCTAAAAAAGTCATAGTCTTCTGGATGTTTTATAAATTGAATACCACAGCTTCTGGTTGGATCAGATTGGTACCGCTCAAAAGATCAAAATGTGTGGATCAAATTAATCTGATTCCAACGACAAACTAGGTTGGATCAGATAAACACGGCTTGAAGCATCAAAATGTTTGGATTAGATTACGCCGGTTCGAAGGATCAAAATGCTTGGATCAGATTGATACGGCTCGACGGTTCAAAACATTTGGATCAGATTAATCCGGTTCAGAGGATCAAAACGGTTGGATCAGATTGATACGGCTCGATGGATTAAAATGTTTGGATCAAATTAATCTGGTTCAAAGGACAAAATAGGTTGGATCAGATAGATATGGCTTGAAGGATCAAAATGTTTGGATTAGATTACGCCGGTTCGAAGGATCAAAATGCTTGGATCAGATTGATACGGCTCGACGGTTCAAAATATTTGGATCAGATTAATCCGGTTCAGAGGATCAAAACGGTTGGATCAGATTGATACGGCTCGATGGATTAAAATGTTTGGATCAAATTGATCTGGTTCAAAGGACACAATAGGTTGGATCAGATAGATTCAGCTTGAAGGATCAAACTTTTTCGATCAGGTTACGCCGGTGCGAATGATCAAAAGTTGGATCAGATTGATACGGCTCGACGGATAAAAACGTTTGGATCAGATTAATCCGGTTCAAAGGATCAAAACGGTTGGATCAAATTGATACGGCTTGACGGATCAAAATGTTTGTATCACATTAATCTGGTTCAAGGAACCAAAATGGTTGGATCAAATAAATAAGGTTGGAAAGACCACAACGGTTGTGACTTACGAAAGACCAGATAAATTGTTTCTTAATGTAGATGTATCAAGAATACCCGTGGCCTTAAAACAGTAATAAATTTAACGTGATAATTTTATACATACGTGGGCTGGATTGTGATCAGATAATAGACTGAAAGAGATGTACATGCAAAGAATGTTTAGTTGCCGTAACACGTGGACGTGTCGCTTGTAACTGGGATGTCGCCTAAGGGGACCAGAGTATGGACGCGTCCAAGTGACATACGTGGATTTGTATATCTTGATGTCGTTTGCACTCTGTCGAAGCCATAGGCATAGGCAGGAGTAAATTAATCTGGACTTATCGTCACGAGTCAAGGGATTTTACTATGATGCTTACTAGTCGCTGGATGACGAAGAAGTGATAATGTTAACTACAGTTTACGAACAAGTCGTCCTTACTAAAATACCTCCTTGCCGCTGGATGAACACGAAGTGATATGGTGTGTGACTACTGGTCACGAGCCAGTGCATCTTGCCAAAACGAATAAGTGGAAGAGTCTTGGCTGTAGCTCTAGATGATTCTGTATTGTTGAGCGTTGAAACTCACTTATCCCATGGCGCCACTGTCGGTTATCTGGGCCTCCTGGCGGCTGGTGGTTGCGTTAAGGGGGGTTTGCGGGAGAATAGTAGACAAGCCTCGAATATATTAGAAGTAAGGATTAAAAATGATTGAAACACAACAGAATCTCCTAAACTAATGACAATACGATAATTATATCGGCTCCATGCGCGTAGGGGACAGGTCGATGGGTCTTCAATGTCTGATTAAATGTTACATACATCACAAAGTGGTACTGGCTCTTATTTTAGAACGTATAAGTGAGTTAGTTTGGAGTGGACAAGACGACCGGAAGTTTTCAATGATTTTTAGGTTTTGTCTTTGTTCCTTTTTGCCAGATACCTAGCATTTTATTTTTTATTTCGCTCCTAATATTGTCAGATGTTCTGAAATTTATTATGTCGATGTCTACAGTTTATCTTGTTAAATGGTAAGCAGCCTTATCGCTTCTATACAAACTTGAGGGGCAACATAATGACCTTCAATAACAACGTTACTATCGCTTTAATAGCGTAGAAGGTATTTTATTTATATTACCAAAACATTTTTAGATACATAATTCAGGTTGGTTGATGGGAACTCAAAGGATCTGAACTTATAGTTAATGTAGTTTGTGTAATTTAGACATGTAAATAAGTACTTCTTTGATTGCGAATAGTTCGGTAGAGTACACTGAAGAAAATTTAGACCAAGCAGTTCGTGCCAGCTGTTAGAAAAGCCAAACAAACAAGTTTGGATTTAATTTTGGAAGCATGAGCAGAGATAAATTGAATATCCTGAGTATCAGGAAGCAAAAATGTTGAAGTTATTTTTTATAATATGGGGATGTATACTTGCTTGTGAGAGAAGAGACAGTTCTTTATTGATTTTGGATGAAGAAGCTATCCAGGGAGGTAATTGTAAAGGGTTAGGAGTAGTGGAAATAATATTTAGCCTGTACATATTTAAGTATCTTGTAACTATTTCATGAATAGAAGGGGAAAATGTGGTTTGTTTTGCTAAAGTATTTTAAATCTAGCGGATTTTTTAAGAAGATTGAGACAGGATTACCTAAAATTTCAGTGGCGTATGTTAGTGTAAGTTGCTGTCTTCCTATAGCGAAAGAAAGTCTTTGGATAGTCTTAGGTTCTCGACTGTTTTTATTTTAGAGCTGTTCACCTTTGTCTTCAAATAACACGACAAGTAATAAACGAGACGGTTGAAATCGGGCAATCTCGGAGGCCAGTTGTGCGAACCACCACGTCCTATCAATCTTTTAGGATAAGCTTTATCTGGAGTAATGCAACCTGTCGAAAGTAATGTGGTGCGGTTTCGTCATGTTGAAAATCATCAACATCGATCATATATCGACATTTTCCAACTAAAGTAGGTAAAACACTTATTCAAAGATTCAAAATCTTCAGAATCTAGTTGAAACCACATGGGGGCCTATATGTGATATAAATCCTTAAACTTAGCTCAAAAGTTATTTTAATATTCACAACGTTTCACTAAATGAATTCTTCGTTTATCAGTATTTTAACTTCATAATCATGTTCATTTTTCAATAGTGGCAACACTGTCAGACATATGTAAGTGGTATTCCTGCTGGTTGTTGATACTGGAAAGCCGGTCGTGGTCTCAGACAACACGCGTGACGAATCCTGACCTCTGACTTTGACCCCTGCAGTTCTTGCTGCCACGTTCAGAGCCCCAAGCATGGCACGGGTCAAATCACTTGGATTTCTCATGGATGCCTTATTGGATTGGTCGTGAATAACACAACCTCTGGTATAAAGAAGATACTGGATTCCAGCGGAATACCAATATGGTTCCCACTTATATTTAAAATCATTGGAGATATTACCAATGTAAAACAGAAATAAGAGTAGTGAAAAATCTTCTTCATTTTATTTGTTTATTGCTGTAGAATCTTTGTGATCCAGTTTATGATCTAGTTCGGGTCTGAAGTTTGTAGAAAATCTTTTTAAATCAATTCTCGTAGAAAACATTTTTCATAGAACCTAGGTGGTTCAGGGACAAGAACGTGTGCCTCTGAACCGAAGGGTACTGGGTTCGATCCCAGCCTACTCCTTTCACTTTTTCAGTACAAACTGTAACTTCAACATCAACCGAGGTTCCGGCATTGTATTTGAGCAAGTTGAATGTCTGCACGTTTCGCCCTTCGGAGGGGGCGTAAAGCCGTCGGTCCCGTGTCCATGCGATGTTGGGCACGTTAAAGATCCCAACCATCCTTACAGATAGGCAGGGGTTCGGCAAAATTTCCAGGATAGTGGGGTGAAACTGCTCCCTGGAGTCGGTGATTGGCCATAGTCGCTGAAATAGGCCGACGTTAAAGAAAAGAAAAAAAAATTCATGCGAATTTTCGTAGAAAAATTTTAGTGGGTTCTTGTGAAAATATTTTTTAACGAATTTTCGTAAAACAAAATTTCGAATTTTTCATAAACAAATATTTTCTAATGACTTTTTCGTGAAAATATTGTCATAAAATTTTCGAGTCAAGGCTACTCTTTAGCAAATTTCAATCAACACTTTAGTTAATTGTTTAGCCATATTTTGTATACATTTCTTTTACAGGTTTTCGTGAATTTTTGAAGAAGAAAACATTTTCAGCAAATGTTTGTAAAAACATCCAATTTTCCTATATATTTCTTCCTGGTCAGTGAAATTGAATTAATTATTTTTTTTCATATAAAAACATTTAACCTTCTGTTCTCTTCTGGTCTCCTAAAGGAGAAAAAAAAGTGTCTATACCTCAATTGGCTATAAAGTTTGTTTCTGTTTCTTTAACGTCGGTCTATTTCCGCGACTATGGTCAATCATCGACGCTAGGTAGCAGTTTCACCTCACAATCCCGAACATTTTGCCGAACCCCTGCTTTTATGTAAGGAGGGTAGGGATCTTTAACGTGCCCAACATCGCATGGACACGGGACTAACGGCTTTACTCCCCCTCCGAAGGGAGGAAGCTGCAGACATTCAACTTGCTCAGATACAATGCCTCAACCTCCGTTGATGTTAATTTTACAGTATGTACTGAAAAAGTGAAAAGGGAGCGCTGGGAATCGAACCCAGTGCCCTTCGGTTCAGAGGCACACGTTCTTACCACTAACCTACCGAGGCATTTGTTATAAAGTTAGAAACTTAAAATTTTATACGTACTAGTCTATGAAGACAATTGTTATTCACAATTGTACTAACATAATTTTGTTTCAAAGCTCCAAGAATTTTCCCAGAAAAACTGGTTCGATCTGAGTTATTTACAACAGGAGAGTATCTGCCAAATATATAATTTTACTTGTGTCTATATTTAGTATGGAACGATTTCACGGAGTAAAGGCAACAAAAATTAATTAATTTTTCACAAGTTATATTATTTTTAAAGAAATTTCTCGCCTTAACGCACTTGGTGAGTCCTGCACTGTTTTATTAGAGAATTTTTATTTAAACAAAAATTCGCTAATAGAGAGGTATCGATGGTGAGACTTTGCAAAAAAATTCTAAAATCAGCGCGAATCCCCTAGAACCCGAAACCGTGGTCCGTTTGAATTTTTATCTGTTTATCTGTTCTGGATATTACCCACCCCTCTTTGAAACATGGGGCTTTAGGTCGTTTTGCAGATATGATGGTAAAAAATGGCTATGAAAGCTACATGATGAAGCTACTTTTCAACGCTCCATCCGAAAGTGCACCTCACCGAGCAGCTACTAGGCCTTCCCCGGCTTTACAGGATGTGACAGACACCTCTGACCCAGGTTTAAATGCCAAATATGCGGTTTTGCCTTACATCAGTGGACTAACACACAGACTATTGAACCTCTTTAAAGTTTTTACAGACATTAAAGTGGCTAAATACAATGTTCTGACCAACAAGAACTTTTTCACTAACAATAAGGACAAAGTTTCGGTGCATAAGCAACGTGATGTGGTTTATAAGTTGGACTGTAAAAATTGTTCTCTTTCTTATATAGGTCAGACCTCACAGTCTGTTGGTAGGAGGATCAGCCAGCATAGGAGCGACTCTAGACTTAGCCCTGACAGATGTGCATTGGCACATCATGTGTCTACTTTAGGCCATAATATGGATTTTGAAAATGTAAAAATATTAGATAGGGAAAAATTTAAAAAAAAAAGTTCTCTTCTTGAAATGTGTCATATTCTTGAGAATGACACTATGAACTCAAAAGCAGATATTCAAAATCTAAGTAACATATATAGCTATGTAATACTTTTTGATAGGTCTGATGGTGCCTCTGTGTTGGCCGGTTCTATAACTTAGAATAATAAAACATGTCACATTATTCATCAATAGAGTAACAATAGTCTATGATCAGTGAGTTCTTGCAGCTGTCATTTGTATCTATGGTCGACATTATAACGTGAAAAAATGGGGTTAGATGTCCATTTTGTTACACGCAAATTTTTCAAAGCTTTTTTAGTTTTTTAACATTACTGACACTTTTTTATACTTTTTCATGACTAGCTTTGAATATTTTGAAAGTAGAAATGTTTGCGTGAAGTTACATGTAATGTAAAAATGTTTTTTGCATTGTTGTTTTTTGCATGTCTTTGTGGCAGATTATTCCTGTTTTTGATGCTTTGGCCTTGCTTTTGCAATTAGTTACAGTGCTGTAAGTGTTTTTTAATGCATAGTCTAGATTTTGTGCTGATTTTTATTCATTTTTAGTACTCCTGAAGATGCTCGGGACCCCGAGTGAAATATATCGAGTTTTAGTACAGAGTGACTTTCTTTAAAATATAGCCCTCGTTTTTGGTCGTAATTGCCCTTAAAAGTATACAAATTTTAGCACGCTAACGAGTAACGACTGTTACTCCAATCATTTATATATATATATATATATATATATATATATATATATATATATATATATATATATATAATACATATATATATACGTATATATATATATATATATATATATATATATATACGTATATATATATATATATATATATATATATATATATATATATATATATATATATATATATATGTATCCACACGATAACTCAAAAAGTTATTAACCGATTTTGATAAAACTCAGCAAGAATCTTTCTCTTATTAATGGCTTGGATGAGTTCGTTAGCCTGCCCTATCAGACCAATTTTTCTATAAAAAAAAACAAACTTATTTTGATGCAACTTGGTTGGTATGTTACACTCGTAAATACCTTACTACATGCCAAAACTCAACTTTCTAGGTTTATAGAAAATTGAGTTATGCAAATTTGAAGCATTTAATGAAAATTCGCTACCATAACCCACATGCTGCGTCCCGATTTTTTTTTAAATTTAAAATTAACAAGTTTTTCCTCCAAGCAACCTGGATGAAGTTATAAAAGACCCAAATAAACCAAACGAATTTGTGAACGTGGACAAGAAACAAATAGTCGATGGGAAGATGTACTTGAAAGTCGGTTTTATATTGTTTTGTTGCTTTTACGGTTATTCTGGTCGGTAAATGCTTTTCTTTGTAAAACCACGGAACTGTTGGAAAGTATTGTGTTTTGCACTTCCTTTCCCAGCTTATTACATAAATCGCACTTAAGCAAGTTCTTTTTGCCGACAGTAATTGTTAGTTGTAAACATCATCTGTAGATTGGTGATTCATCGAGAAATACCAAGTATAAATTCCGTCTTTTAACTCACCATTATTAGATACAATGCGCTAAAACAAGGTAGGAACCGATTAATTGTAAATTAGGGAATAGCAATATGTTTTACCGATGTTTGTTTTGTAACGGCTTGATTTAAGTTGGTAAAGGTTTACTTTTGGGGCGAATGTACGATTTTTATGAAATTTTGTATATAGACGTGTTTTAGGGTGTAGATGACAAAAATCACAATAAAAATGAGGGCAGAAGCAAACTTTTGGAGTTATTTGGAAATTTTTATAGGAAAAAAGTAAGTTGTACTCACTTTTGCAACATGTTTTACACATGTTCGGGTGTCGTTCGTTTTCTATCAAGCTAAAGAAGGCTGTATTCCACTATTCTTATTCATTTTCACATAGTTAGTTACTGAAACTATATATGGATTCTAGCGGGCCTAGTTTGCACACATTTGAAGAATTCTTTTCTAAATTCAAAAGACGCGGTCTCCTCATTAACGAACTTTTTCCACGAAAATTAGCTAAAAATTATAGCCCATTAAACCCTAAACACAACTTAAATTACTGCCAAAGCATCAGAGAAAGGGTCTATTTGAAATAAGTTTTCAGGTAGTATTTTAGAAAAATTAAGGACAATGACGGTTGAAGCGAAACTTAAGGGTTTGTAAAAAACTCTTTTTGCGAAATTTCCTCTACATAAGCCGTATTCGCTTTAAGTTATTTGCCTAAATGTAGCCAATTTTTACGTTTAAAATCGTCCCACTTTGACGTTGTGAGGAAAACCCCAATTTTTTTTCTTTGAATACCTATAATTTTTCATCTTTCAACTTACAGTCGTACATTTTTGGCATATACTTTACTTTTTTATTCAAACACGCGTACCAAATTTTCCGGGAAAACCTGGGCCGATTTTCCTGGCTAACGAACTTATCCGAGCCACACCACAAATTAATGTACTCACCAAATTTGATCGAAATAAATATATATATATATATATATATATATATATATATATATATATATATATATATATATATATATAAAGATATAAAAATTGAAACTGACCCCGGATATGTGTCCTAGGGGGCCTAGTTCGCGCTCATTTAAAAGACATGTTTTCAAAATTTAAAACTCCTGATTAGTGAATTTTTTTAAAGAAAATTCCCTAAAAAGTATAATACAATTTTGCTCTAGAATAACCAGGAAGCCAATATTTGAGCATTTCAAATCCCTCTGTTGCGTCGTTAATCGAAAAACCCTCTAAGTAAACATATAACTATATATATATATATATATATATATATATATATATATATATATATATATATATATATATATATATATATATATATATATATATATATACATATATATATATATATATATATATATATATATATATATATATATATATATATATATATATATATATATCTTATGGAATATAGCACTACACTGTGATTACTTTTAAATATACACTTTATTTATTAGTGCAAATTTCGAACATTTATTGTGAAGTGATAACACACAAATCCCTTTGTTCCCTAATAATGCTTTACTCTTATGAAATTTTGGACGAAACACTTCATTCTTTGAAATTTTTTAGTAGTATTCTGATCATGTAACGAGTTGGTCTGTGTTTATGTGGAAATCTCTTTGCAACCACACGACATCTTCTGTTAATAATTCGATTATACTCCTCGTAAAAAAAGTTATATTCAAAAGTCGTCGCATATTTTACTTATGTCGGAAGGTGACGTTTAAAATTTTCATCTCATAGGCAACCTGATAAACTGACTAATAATTATTTCTTGTCGCAAATAATGTTTAAATGTCTTCAAATCGGTGAGACCTAGGTATAGGGAATGCTGATACCAATCGAAAGAACAATAAAAAGTACATGAACTAACGTTATAAAATATAGGATGTTCTATTTAAAATAAGAAAGTTGTTAGGTTTTACAGTTGTCACGATTGACCGGTCTATTTCGGACACCCTGTCTAACTTGTACTAGCTTTAGTAAATTCCAAATATTTTGTGGCATTTTAGAATTTGTACTTTAAAATTTCAATCTTCAACTTGAAAAATAAGAGAGATACAGGTGTGTAAATGTGACAATGATTTTTAAGATATTTTTGAAAAAGTTAACTATCTCGAAAATGGTTGTGAAAAATGACATAATATGTTAGTAAAACTTACCATAGAATTTGACGATCAATCCAGATCCGTAAAAACACCATCTTCCATTTGAAATAAGAAAGTTGACGTCTACTTCCGGTATAACCGGAAGTCCCATACTAGCGTCAATATTTTCAGTGAACTGGAAATTGTGAGAAACCCACGTGCGTGAATTTTTAGAATTCAATTGTGTGCCGTACTCCAGAAACGGCTAATGGAAGATTTACGTGGGACAGCCCGTATATAAACATGTATAGTCTAAAGCTGCCCTTGGATATGGGTTTTAGAGGCTCTAATTGGCACTCAAAAAATTTGTCGAAAATTCAAAAGTCGTGACCTCTTTTTAACCGGAATTTTCTTAATGAAGGCAACCAAAAAATTATTAGCTAGTGCTGAAAGCATGAAAAATATGTATTTGAGGCCAGGAAACCTAGATTTACAAAATACTCTTTTTTTCTTACAAATACTTTCCTTTTTCTCTCTCATACAAAAACAAGTTACGTTACTCTCCACAAAAAAATAACTCAACTATTATATGTAGTAGAATACATCAAAGCATAAACTCCCTGTATATTAGCCCCGTTATATCAATCCACTTTGGCATCGAGGCCGTTTCAGAAGTGTGTCAGTGAAGTCCAGAGAACAAAGTCGGAGAGGTCATAGCCTTCTGCTCGTATCCAGAATCCGGAGGGCGTGGATGACGTCAGTGGAAAGAGTATCGGTCGAACCACCGGATGCGACAGGTTCACCCAAACCCGGGCCAGTGGAGGCCAATGCGGGGTCACGACCTTACAGCGTGGCCTTCCAGACACACTCGCCTCCCATCTGACCTCTATATGTACGTTCTGTGCCCTCTACAACCTTTCTACCCCACAATTCATACTCTCTCTCTGGTTCACCCCCTTCTTATACGAGGTTAGGGATTTCTACCTCAAGGCAGGCCTGGATCTTTAACTCATGAAAATATGATAATGTGTTTGGTGCATGACCGTTACTGAAATTATTATTGTTATTATTATTGTATCAAATGTAGCAGCAAGTCCGTTATGAAAGCGAATTTTCATAAAAATATTTTTATGTTAATTTGTGTTTTTTTTAAGGTAGGCCTTAAACTTGAGCAACAGTATGGCCTATACAGTAGAAACAATGTAAGATTATATTTCATCAAAATTACGTTATCGATTGAAAAAAAGTCTGGACGCAGCAAGTGCGTTATGATAGTGAATTTTCATTTAAATGTTTTAAAAAGCAAATATGTGTTTTTTTAAGAAAGCAGGCATCAAATGTGGTTACCAGTATAACATATATAGTAGAAAAAATGTACCATATTTCATGAAAATAACTTTACTGTTTGAAAAGGTAAAAAAATTTTTCGAAAAGAAAATGTTCCCGAAAAAACTACTTTTCTGGCCAACGAACCTTATAGGTTGATCGCAAATTGAGCTATTCAAATTTGAGACATTCAATAAAAATTCGCTACCCTAACGCACTTGCTGAGTCCCGAATTTACTTTCTTACAAATATGCATTATAATTTTGTGGTCGAAATTCCATACATTTAGGGTAAGCCCAGAACTGATACCGACCGGGGAATTCGTCTGTGACTAAATAAATAAATATATATAAATATATATATATATATATATATATATATATATATATATATATATATATATATATATATATATATATACATATAAAAATTGAAACTGACCCCGGATATGGGTTCTAGGGGCCCTAATTAGTGCTTATTTGAAGAAATTTTTTCAAAATTCAAAAGTTGGGATCACCTCATTAGTGAATTTTTTTAAAGAAAATTCATAAAAATAGCATAATTTTCCGAAAATAAACTTAAAATGTTCGGGGAAAAACTGGTCCGACTGTCCTAGCGGAACTCTTCAAGTTATTTACACAACTGCCAAGGTATATATATATATATATATATATATATATATATATATATATATATATATATATATATATATATATATATATATATATATATATATATATTCACAAAAAGCTTTTTGACAAAAATAAAAAAATATATATTTGCATGAAAATAGAAAAAAAATTCTTTCAGGAAATTTGGAAACAATTTTTTTTACAATAACTTACTAAAAGATATCAATTTTTTTCCTTACAAACATGCATTACAGTTCGATGGAAAGTGCAAAAAATGCAATGAAAATTTGTATCACCAACGGCTGCAATGTCACCCTGTCAGTGGTGTTAAAATAATTTTATACGATGCAGCTCCAGACACCCTATAATTAACGTGGACAATTTTTTGCGTATCTTATATAATAACGGATATATTGAGCTTTATCGTAGAAATGCGTCACCCTATATTTAGGTACACGCATGAAAACGTAAACTAATTCTGGATATGAGTTCTAGGTGGCGTAGTTGGCGCTGATTTGAAAAAGCTTTTCAAAATTCAGAAGTCGCGGTCTCCATTAGCGATTTTTTTCGATAAAAATTCGCTAAAAATTACAGACTATGAAACCATTAACTCTATAAATGAAACTATTGCCAAAGCATTAGAGAAAAGATCTATCTGAAATAAATTTTCTGCAAATATTTGAGTAAAAAGAAAGTCAATGACAGTTGAATCTGAAACTTAATACTTCTTACGACAATTCTGCTACATAACCCGTATTCGGTTCAGGTTCTTTGTCTAAGAACTGTCACTTTTGACGTTTAAATCCCCACTTTGACGTTTAAGAAGAAAAATTATAAAATTTTCAAAGACATTTTTCTGGTGTTTCTATCTACATTTGCATATAGAGGCAGAAATAGAGAGGCGGTACATATGTAAATAATAAATAAACATATGACAGCTGACCGTGCTGACAGATTTTTACTCCAGCGCCATTCTAATGTCAGCGGAACTGTTGAGTAGCCATCTCAGCGGCATGAAAATTGATTTTTTTTAAATTTCAACAACACACAACGAGGGCTTACAGCCTAGATACTATCGTACCGTGGGTGTCGACAAGGAGGAAAGAGGCAACTTGTTAATTCTGGACTTGAAGGTTTGGAGGTTCGGGGGAGAAGGAAAAACATGTGCCGGCACGGAATTCCACAACTTTGAAGTCCTCGGGACAAAAGAGCGGGCATAACAAGATGTTCTATGTCTGGTGACCTGGACAGTAAAAGGGTGCGATAGCTCTGTTCCCCTGGTAGATCTGTTGGGGGCAGCAGGTGGAGGAACTATGGAAGAAAGCTCCTCTGAGCACTGCCCGTGCAGATATCTATAAAAGAGAGAGATGTCACCAACGGCACGTCAGTGGGCAAGGGGTGGCAGCCTTTGGGTGATGGTAGGGTCACCGATGAGACGTATAGCTCTCTTCTGAATGGAGTCCAGGATAGCGAGTGTAGAATCGGCAGCATCACCCCAGATGTGGGAGCAATATTCGAGGTTTGGTCTTCTTTGTGAAGTATATGATGTATAGAGATTAGCTGATGAAAAGTATTTGCGAGCCCCGGAGAGGAAACCTAATTTCTTAACAGCCGCTTCTGCAATTGATGTGACATGTTGATGCCAATTCAAATTCCGATCCACAGAAATGCCAACAAGTGAAAAGGACTCATTACTTTGAATAACTTGGTTGTTCATTGTGATGGGTCTAGGGCTTGGGTATCTCTTATGAGAAAGAGAACAAGACTGTGATTTGGTGGAGTTGAATTGTACAAGATTTCTACTTCCCCAGTCTAATATTTTTTTGGAGATCCACGGAGATAGAACCCTCCATGAGTCTGCGCTTCTCATCTAATTGGGCTAAAGAGACAGGTTTAGAATATTGTATATTTGAGTGGAGGGTGCTGTCGTCCGAGTAACTGTGAACTGGGTTGGATGTGCTAGAGAGGAGGTCATTGATGTAGAGAAGAAACAAAGTAGGGGCTAAAGCTGAATCTTGAGGAACTCCTGCATTAATTGGATACAGTTTAGAGGAATGGCCATCCACGACAACAGAAATGCTCCGGTTGACGAGGAAATTTGCTGTCCAGGTACAGAGTTTTGGTGGTAGGCCATAGGCCGGAAGTTTATTAAGCAGCGCTGCGTGCCAGACCCGGTCGAATGCTTTGAATATGTCTAGAGCGACAATCTGGGATTCACCGTGTAGTTCCATAGACTTGCTCCAAGAATGGGTGACAAAGGAAATGATGTCGGCAGTTGATCTGCGCTGGCGGAATCCATACTGCCTATCGTGGATTAGACTGTGTTTTTCAAGAAATTTTAGTAATTCGGTGTTTATGTACATTTCCATCACTTTAGAGACTACTGAAAGGAGAGAAATAGGCCTGTAGTTGCTAGGAAGCGCTTTGGATCCTTTCTTGGGGACGGGTTGTACTCGAGCAGTTTTCCAGTTACTAGGGAATATGCCTCTATTGTAAGATGTCTGAAACAGACGAGTCAGGACAGGTGCAAGTTCTGGTGTGCACTTTTTGAGAACAATTGCTGGGATCTCGTCAAGGCCAGACGCTTTCCTGGTATTAAGAGAAGAGATCATCTTTCGTACCTTTTTAGTTTTGAAAATGATATCCGTCATTTTATGCGCGACATTGTGGACTGTTGGTGGTTGAACATTTGGAGGTGGGTTAAGAGTAGAGTTGATGTATTATATTGACGAAGCAAACGTGCTAATTTGAAATCAGCGTGAAAACTAAATTCAGCATTATTTCCATAGTACTAACAGATGAAGTTGTCATACGTTAATGATTTATACACAGAATATTATTGAAATAATAGCATGCTTGTTATTCACTTCTTCACTATTTACGGGAGTACTAAACAAGATGACAGAACCTCGGTGGTTCAGGGGTAAGAACGTGTGGCTCTGAACCGAAGGGTACTGGGTTCAATCCCAGGGTACTCCTTTCACTTTTTCAGTACAAACTGTAGCATTAACATTAGCCGAGGTTCTGGTATTGTATTTGAGCAAGTTGAATGTCTGCACGTTCCGCCATACGGAGGGGGCGTAAAGCCGTCGGTCCCGTGTCCTTGCGATGTTGAACACGTTAAAGATCCCCACCCTCCTTACAGAAAGGCAGGGGTTCGGCAAAATTTCCAGGATAGTGAGGTGAAACTGCTCCCTGGCGTCGGTGATTGGCCATAGTCGCGGAAATAGGCCGACGTTAAAGAAACAAAACACACACACAAACAAGATGAGCTGGGGCTTCATGTTGTAACGGTCCTTAAAAATTTTAAGAGTTGGAAGGTCCTTAAAAAGGGATGACTGTTTAAAAATCGATCCTGTAAATTTATTAAAAAAATATCATAATTTGTGTATCACTTAAAATGAAAGAAAAACAATACTTCTTATTTTATACGATTTTTAAATGAAAGTCAAACCTCTCTTGTGCATTATAAAAGATAGATAAAAGCGATTTCGTATTTTCTCTATTGTGCACATAATCTTGCTTGCTATCTCGTTATACCTGCGAAAGGAACAAGCTTTTTGATAGCCGCAGAAATAACTGAATATTTAAAGACCTCTTAGCTCATCTCTTCGTTCTTCTCGTTTATCTTTAACGAAAGAAGAAAGTAGTGTGCCTTTTATATATGAATTGCATAAAAAGTAATTCAGAAACAAAAAGCTCTGTTTCTTTCTTGTTTTTGAATGCAGTTATGGAACAAATGTATCTTCGTTTCGTTCGCTAGTATATCAGGGACCCAGAAACGTAAAGATACACTGGACTTATATTGTGTAACCAAGCCAATGGCTATGATATGAACATAAAACACAGTACAGTACCACCTATGTAGGAAAAGTCGCAGTCTTGCAGTAAGACACTTCCTATTTATTTCTGCTCTCCTAGTACAAAAGTGTTAAGATTTTGCGAAACACCGCGTTCACTGCAAATGGTGGAATGAATTGAATGAAAGGGTAAAAAGTTCGGGTCGAGCAAGTGCATTATGGTAGTGAATTTTCATAAGAACTGTCCACTAGTAGTAACGTATATTATTAAAACTAATTCTTTAAATTTAAACGAACCTTGGAGATCCATTTTAGGTCCCAGTAAGCAAAATTACTTGAGGACATTTCAGTTTTCTATGGAGGTAGAAAATTAAATTTTGATACATATATGTAAATACTGCAAGTATCTTTAAAAAAGTTGTGTTAAAAATTTCATCAAAGTAACAAAAGTTTTTTAGAAAAACTTTTTATTATTTTAAAGGGGAATGTGCCTGTCAAATTATAAATATAGCAGGTATTAGTATTAAAAAAATCACTAATAGAGGGGTATCGATGGTGAGACTCAAAAAATAATCAACCGATTTCAATGAAACTCGGCAAGTGCCTTTCTTTTATTAATAGCTTGGATGAGTTCGTTATCTAGGAAAATCGGACAGCGTTTTCCGGGGAAATTTTGAGTTTTCTTTCGAAAAAAAACTTTTTCTCCGAAAACTACAAATCTGTTTGAATGAAATTTAACGAATATGTTGCCTTGGGAGAGGCCTTACTACGTACTAAAATTCAACTTTCTAAGTTTATAGAAAATTGAGTTATTTAAATTTTGAATTTTCTTATGAAAATTTTTTTTAAATGAAATTTGGTTGATATATTGCCTTAGGAAAGACCTTACTACTTACCAAAACTAAACTTTCTAAGTTTATGGAAAATTTAGTTATTCAAATTTTAAGCATTTAATAAAAATTCACTACCATAACGCTCTTGCTGCGTCTCGAACTTTTTTTCCTTATTAATTGCTTAGACAATTTTTTTTGGTCAACCCAATCAATCTAGTTTTTCCAAAACAAATTATTAGTTATTGGCGAAGCTCATCATGTTATTTTTCTTTAATTTAGTACCCATGCTGCGTTTTATATATTGAAGATTAAAGATTCTAGCTTAATGGGAAATTGAGTTATCAAATTTGAAATATTTTTACGAAAATTCTCCAGCAAATAACGAACTTGCTGCACCCAGACCCTTTTCAACGCTTATTTACTGTTGCTGTATCCATGCTTTTTTTATGATAATATATATATATATATATATATATATATATATATATATATATATATATATATATATATATATATATATATATATATATATATATATTTGAGCTCTTTATGTGGAGGCTGACAAACAAGGCACCCGCAAATTGATTTTTGGAAAAATATTTTAAACAAATGAAAAGAGGTAACAATTTAAATTAATTTGAAAATCTTGGTTCTCTGCTTGATCACGGGGGTTCTCCTCCTTTTGCATGCCTAAAACCACCCTCAACCACCCTCAATAAAACAGAATAATATAAACAAGAAGAATTTCTTGAGCCCAACCCCCAAGAAAGTTGTGGGACCTGCGGTGAATAGGGGTTCTGCGCGGTGTAAACAGGGTTTTAAGGAAGTATAGCTGCAAAATGGGATAAAGGCAGCTTATAGAGGTCCAACTAAGCTGTTTTTCGCACTTTCCGATCGCATTTCCTTTTTATCTTCTTCCCCGCCCAGCACCCCTATTAATTCCTGGTCCCGTAACTTTCTTGGGGACTGTTTGCTTGTGGTATGTGCATTCAAAAAGGGTTCTAAGCATGCTTCTGAAATTTTTTTCAAAAGAAGTCGCCCGTGTGTTGAACTGCAAATTTACCGAAAATTTAATTTTTATTTACGAAAAGAATGCACCTGCCAAACTATAAACGGGGCAGGTATTTTTCCTTATTAATCGCTTGCATAATCCGTTTTAGTCAACGCAATCGAACCAGTTTCTGCAAACAAAATAACAAAAAAAAATGTTTAAACAAATCTGTAGTTATTTTTTAAAATTTAGTACCCACGCTGCCTTTATAGGGGTTTTACTATGTATCAAAACCGCAGATTCTAGTTTGCTGGGAAATTGAGTTATCACCATTTGAAATATTTTTACGAAAATTCGCTAACATAACGCACTTGCTGCACCTAAACTTTTTTCAACACTTATTTACTATTACTGTTTAGTAATACAATACCTGTACGCACTGTTTAACAACCTGAATGGATGTTAAAGTCATAATATTATACTACAGTCGACAACCCAAGGCATTTGTTAGAGTTAGGTACAAATTTAAAGTTGGATTATTATTTACCTACTTCTGTTTATATTAACCTTAGAATATAGGTCGTTATTTTATATTGTAAGATTCTAAGGTATTAGCGGAGTCGATTTCGAGGTTGCCTTCTTCTTCTTCTTCTTTTACTTCTTCTTTGTTAATGACGTCTGTTAGCCTCGAGGTTATCCTTAGAACGCTCACGTTGCTCTCATGACTCCTGTCGGTTAACAAATGACCAATAGCTGTGTTGTCAGATTAAACTAAGGGAGGGAGATGGCTTTTAAGTACCGTGGAAATAGAAAGCTTAATATTTATACATAATAGAACGTAGTAGATTGCTTTTAAACAAATTGAATCACTTTCATTGAAATAACATTTTTCTATCTTCATATTTAGATGAGAGTTGTCGCAAATGGCAACCCCGCTGATTGTTTATTGTGACACACTTTCGTAGATTGTCCGTTTAAAACTTAATTTGGATATTTTGTTTGCAATGGAAGCTGAACCCTGATTTATCTGTCTGACCTTGTCCAGCATTATAGGCATCGATTCAGAGGGAATTTCAGTCAGGTCATATCGTAGATTATTTATTTTTTACTTAGTTATAACTCAAGAATTACAGAACAGATTAAGTTCAAATTTTGTAGATAGAACCACTTATATGATATCTATGTGATTGTAAAATTTTAGCTTAATACTTATAGTAATTTAAAAGATATTGCGTTTTAAAACAGTTTTTTTATTTTTTTCTAAAAGTAAATGAGTGTCAAAACTGTCGAACGAACTCATTCAAGCTATTAACAAGACGAAGGGGATATCCAAATTTTGATTTGATTGGTCAAGTATTTTTTGAGTTATCGGTTGGATACACACACGTGACCTGATCTGACCTTGGATTTTGGTTCTAGAGGCCCAGTTCGCGCTCATTTGAAGAAATTTTCCAAAGGTCTTACCATCGACACCTCTCTATTAGTGAATTTTCTTGATGAAAATTCACTAAAATTATTCATTATATATATATATATATATATATATATATATATATATATATATATATATATATATATATATATATATATATATATATATATAATAATTTTATGTAGAAATTTAAAAAATCTATCGTTTTCTTGTTTTTCATATAAATAATTACTCGGAAATATATTTCAGTAATTTATCAATTCCTGTTGCCTTTAAATTGTGGAAACCATTAACACAGACGTGGCGATGTGGCTTTGCAAGTGAAGAAAATAAGCACTTGCAAAAACAGACTACATGTGTCTACTTTTTAGATATTCACTTGAAAATAAAAAAACGAAAGTTAAAAATTTCCGTTTTCTCAAATAATCAAAAAACTAAAAATGGCACCTCAAATTTTCTTCCAGATAATTGATCACCATAGAAACGAGAAGTTTTCTCTAATTTAATCATCCTCGTATCTCTTACGGTTTACAAGATCCCAATGGTGAGGCTCGAATCTAAACATTTTAACTCTACTGTATGTGTACGCATATATATATATATATATATATATATATATATATATATATATATATATATATATATATATATATATATATATATATATATATATATATATATATACGAAAATCCCCACAAAAGCCAGCGCAAAGTCAGTCAGGAAACGTCGTTGAGCAGGCAGAGAATCGGCAGAATAATTATAAAACACAAATTTCATCCCTACCATATCCAATTAAATCAAGAACTTTCAGATGCTGACTTCAATCGACGACTTAATCTCTTTATGTGGGCATTAGAGATTTTGGGTGAGGATGAACACTTTTTGGATTATGTGCTGTTTACAGACGAATCGACTTTCCATAGTAACGGCTTCGTAAACAGACATAATTTTCATTACTACGCTGATAAAAATCCTCACTTTTGCCGCAGTATTAACCGTCAGAATCGTTGGTCTATTAATGTGTGGGGTGGAATATTAGGTTCAAGAGTAATAGGTCCTCACTTTTTCAATGGACACCTAATTCGAGATATGTTTCACAGGTTTCTTCGTCAAAGTTTGTCTGAACTTTTGGAAGACGTCCCACTATCTATTATAAGGTGGATGTGGCTACAAATGGATGGAGCTCCGGCACATTTTCAAATCAGAATGCGACAAGAACTTAGTAGACATTTCCCCAACAACTGATTAGGACGAGGAGGTCCACAAAACTGGCCAGCCCGATCGCCAGATTTAACATATCTTGATCTTTCCTTGTGGGGACATGTTAAGAATATCGTATACGAAATGCCTCCGACCACACAAGATGACATGAAGCAACGTATACGTAATGCTTTCAATACAATATCACCGCAAATGTTACTCAATGTCAAGCGGTCCTTTGAACAAAGGCTACAATTATGCATTGAACAGGATGGATGTCAGTTTGAACATTTGTAGAACTATGTTTATTTAAATTACTCTTAGTTTTTCTGTTCCTATTTTTATCATTTGTTTACCTTGGATTAGTTTCCAGATTGAATTCAATCCAAGCAAGTTTAATTAGTTATTAAAAATGAAAAATTCTTATTTATGCAAAAACACTAATAAAAGTCTGAATAGCATTATAACCGCTGCACTTGGGTATAGGGAATCCTAGCATCATATAAAAGGTAATTATTTTCTCTTATGAGATGCAGCAAAAAAATATAGGGTGTTCCATTTGAAATAAATGAAATAATCTGCATTCAATGTGACGATAATAAAATTGGAATTTTTGAACGTCCTGGAAAGTATTGAGAAATATTGAGTACAGTAATTGATGAAGTACCAAATCTACCATCAAAAGCTGGTGAGTTTTTTTACGATGTTATCTGACAATGGAGATAAGATTTTTTTCGAAAACCTCGCAATCGGTGAAAAATCAAGATATCTGGGAAACCGTAACAGCTAGGTATGGGGATCCTTGGAGTACGTTAACCTTATTTCCCCATAAAAATCAAAAACATTGTCAAATACTGGGTGTTCCATAAGAAAAAACATAACTTGGAGGTGTCACACTTATTGGATCAATCTCTATATTTTGTCACCCATTCTTGGAATAAGTCTATGGAACTATACAGTGAATTCCAGATTGTCGCTCTAGACATATCCAAAGCATTCGACCAGGTCTGATACACAGCTCTGCTTAACAAACTTCTGGCCTATGGCCTACCACCAACACTGTACCTGGACAGCAAATTTTCTCTGCAACCGGAGCATTTCTGTTGTCGTGGATCGCCTTTCTTCTAAACTATATCCAGTTAATGCAGGAGTTCCTCAAGGTTCAGCTTTAGCCCCTACTTCCTTTCTTCTCCATATCAATTATCTCCTCTCTAGCACATCCAACCCAGTTCACAGTTACACGGACGACAGCACCCTCCACTCAAATATACAATATTCTAAGCCTGTCTCTTTGGCCCAATTAGATGAGGATCGCCGACTCATGGAGGGTTCTATCTCCGTGGATCTCCAAAAAATATTAGAATGGGTAAGTAGAAATCTTGTACAATTCAACCTCACCAAATCTCAGTCTTGCTTACTTTCTCATAAGTGATACACCAGCCCTAGACTCATCACAATGAACAACCAAGTTCTTTAAAGTAATGAGTCCTTTTCACTTGTTGGCATTTCTGTGGATCGAAATCTCAATTGGCACCAACATGTCACATCAATTGCAGAAGCGGCTGCTAAGAAATTGGTATTTCTCTTCGGGGCTCGCAAATACTTTTTACCAGCTAATCTCTATAACATGTATACTTCACAAATAAGGCCAAACATCGAATACTGCTCCCACACCTGGGGTGCTGCTGCCGCTTCTACACTCGTTATCCTGGACTCCATTCAGAATAGAGCTATATTACGTCTCATCGGTCACCATACCCTCACCCAAAGGCTGCCATCCCTTGCTCACCGACGTGCCGTTGGTGACCTCTCTCTCTCTCTCTCTCTCTCTCTTTTATAGATATCTGCACGGGCACTGCTCAGAGGAGCTTTCTTCCATAGTTCTTCCACCTGCTGCCCCCAACAGATCTACCAGGGAAACAGAGCGAATGCACCCTTTTACTGTCCAGGTCACCAGACATAGAACATCTTGTTATGCCCGCTCTTTTGTCCCGAAGACTTCCAAGTTGTGGAATTCCTTGCCGGCGCATGTTTTTCCTTCTCCTCCGAATCTACAAACCTTTAATTCCAGAATTAACAAGTTGCCTCTTTCCTCCTTGTCGACACCCACGGTACGATAGTATTTAGACTGTAAGTCCTCGTGATGTGTTGTTGAAAAAAAAAATTAAAATAATTGTAGGTTGTAGTCCTTTTCAACCTACACAATCTCCATTTGAAATAAATTTGAAATAACGAAAAATAGAGACGTGAGAGCCCGTGGCGGATGTGGTGGGCACTTGTTTATATATATATATATATATATATATATATATATATATATATATATATATATATATATAAACATATAAAAACTGAAACTGGTCCCGAATATGGGTTCTGGGGGTCCTAATCGCGCTCATTAGAAGAAATGTTTGCAAAGTCTCACCATCGATACGACTCTAAAAGCGATTTTTGTAAATACAAATAAAATGAATTATGATTATTTCTGTACAAATCACAATCAAGATCGAAGTTAATTTATTTCTTACCTCACTGCATGAACTAATTACTACATATTACAATAATTGTTAATTGTTTATACAACCAACAAAACGACAATACAAAAACAAAAATAGCAAACTTCCAATTCTATTCGCTGATGACGTTTAAAATCATTTATTTGACGCTATATGTTACAATACATACGTATTATCTAAAATTAAAAAATTGCGCTCATTTGAAAAAATTTTTGCAAAGTCTCACCATTGATACCTCTCTAATAGTGAATTTTTTAAAATAAAAATTCACTAAAATCACAAACAACATAATAGGGATTAGGTTTGCCACACGGTTTATTACAAATCACACAATCTGAAACCTCCGTCCTTTGCTGTGATCCTGTTATTGGAAATCATTAGAATGGGTGCTTGCGGTAGGTCGTATCCCACAATTAGTGAGAGATAAAATTTTCTGGACGCAGAAAGTGCGTTATGGGGGTTAAGGAGTCGCGGGCCAAAGGACTCCAGGGGGCAAGCTGAGGAAGTGGAAATAACAACATAAACTCCCGATGAAGCTTTCCCCAAGACCGTCATGCGCGGTAAAAATCCGCATCCTGCACGAGGTGACCCTGCTAATAACTAAACATGACGGATCTAGACAAGGAGGTCGAACTAAACTCCCCCAATCTACGGTGTCACGTGACCCGTGCCTATGGATGGATGGCACCAGGGTGATGGTGTCGTGAACGGAACCTCTGGAGTACCAGGCAACCCTCCAGAGTAACCCGCCTTGCACCACACAGGGGGTTCTGATGGTGTGGACAGTATTTCCCCCATTCTCGTGGGAACAACATGAAGATTATAAATACATATAAAACCAAAACCAATGAGGCTCGAGGAGTGGCTCCGGCTACAGACTTGAGCCTTGAGTCTATCCCGGAAACGGAGACGAGCCAGGGTGCGGCAGCGGACTCTGGAGGTCCCACGACCGGCGTAGATACGGGGGATCAGGGGGTAGCTTCGGCCAGAGACCTGTCCCCGACACCCAAGCTGGAGGCTGGGTCCCACCGGAGGGCGGCGAGCTCCGCGGACTCCGGGGGCCCCTCCACCAGTGAGGACTCTACTGTTAGAGTAGAGGGACTGCCCCGGCAGTCCAAGCGTCTTTCCGGGGCGCAAAGAAAGAAGCTCCGGAGGGCGCAAAAAATGGCGGCCGGGACCTGGACGGTCGAGAAACCTGTAAAGGCGCAAGAGGGGAGTGCGGGTCAGAAGAGGACGCGCTCGAACTCTAGCACGCCCACTACAGACAGACGTTCCAAAAGGGCCAGGGTGCCTGTAAAGGCGCAAGAGGAGAGTGCGAGTCGGAAGACGCCGCGCTCTGGCTCTAGCACGCCTACTACAGACAGACCTCCCAAAGGAACTAAGGCCGGAACACCGGCGCAGACTGGCTCTTACAGGGAGGCTGCGGAGGGCCTCGGGATGGCGGTGATTGACAGACGCCATCCTGAGGTCACGCTAGACCAGGGGAAGGCGGACCTGATCCAGGCTGCGGTGGTAGCTGCAGTGGACTCTCTTCAGGAAGGGGAGAGCCCGCCTCAGTTCCACCGGACGCGCCTGACGGGGGGCATCCTCTGGATAACCTGTGCCGGCCCGCAGTCGCGGGACTGGCTGCGGAAAACGATCAGGGGCCTCGGTCAGATTTGGGAGGGGGCGGACTTGACAGCCGTCGAGCCCAAGGAACTCCCAAAGAGACGCAAGGTCCTCGTACGGATCCCTGACACCGTCCCGCAGGAGACGGTGATCAGCAGACTTAAGATCCAGAACCCTGAACTGGGGACGCAACACTGGTCGGTTCTAAGCAGGAAGGCAGAGGAGAAAGGACAGACGCTCGCCTTCTCGATCGACCCGACATCTTACAGAGCCCTTGAAGGAACCTCCTTCAAGGCATTCTGGGGCATGGGAAGGGTTAGCTTCCGCCCACTGGGGAAGCAATTAAGGGTTAATGGGACTTAGGTTCCTTCAGGTCAACCTCCAACACAGTAGGGCAGCCACGGCCGGACTACTAATGGCTCTGAGGAACACGGATGTGGCCCTCATCCAGGAACCGTACTCCTACAAAGGAGAGATCAAGGGACTCGGCGGAGCTAATGGAAAGCTCATCTACAGCAGGTCGAGCGAGAATCCGAGGGCCTGCATTTTTGTCAGGGAAGGGATAGAGTTTCTCCCTCTAATGAATTTCTGTTCCAGGGACCTGGCAACGATCAAAATCCGATGTGGAGGAGCGGATGGGCTGAGGGACATTACTGTCGCGTCAGCCTATCTGCCAGGGGACAGCACGGACCCTCCTCCACCCAACGAATTGGAGCAGCTGATGGTGGGTAGCAGAGCAGGTGGATGGCAGACCATCATCGGCATGGATGCGAATGCGCACCATGAGTTGTGGGGTAGCTCGGACACAAACTCTAGGGGTGAGGCACTTTTACAATTCTTTATGAAATTTAATTTAGACATATTGAATAGAGGTAATAAACCGACATTCGTCACAACACGGCGTGAGGAAGTTTTAGACCTAACAGTTTCCACCCAGTTTCTGGGTGACTTTGTTAAAAGCTGGGCTGTGTCTGGGGAAGTGAGTAGCTCAGACCACAGATACATCCGGTTTGAAATCGCCAAAGTCGAAAGAGAAACGGTATGGTACCGGGACCCCCGCAAGGCGGACTGGGAAGCCTACAGGGCAGACCTAGCTGTGGAACTGCGGGGGGTTGAGAGGGCCATAAGGGATTCAATAGACCTCGAGATTGCAGCAGTCCAATTGCGAGACGCAATTACCTCGGCCTATAACGCCAACTGCCCCCTGAAAATGAGGGTGTCCACCAGGAACGTCCCATGGTGGAACGAGGACCTCAGGCAAAGGAGGACGCAGGTTCGTAAGCTGTTTAACGCGGCCAAAAGGTCGGGAGCATGGGATGAATATAGACAGGCCCTATCGACCTATAACAAAAGACTGAGGGACGCCAAGAAGGAGTCGTGGAGGAGGCACTGCGAAGAAGTGGAAAACACGTCCGAGAGTGCTCGACTACACAAGATCCTGTCTAAGGGCCCTCAGACTAACATAGGCTCCCTTAGAACACCCACGGGAGGCTTTACAAGCTCGGGGGAGGAAACTATGGAAATTTTACTCCAGACGCACTTCCCCGGCTGTAACATAATAAACCAATCACCTCCGGACTGGGAACACTCAGAAATAGAGGCGCCTTATAGGCGGGCATCTAGAGTAGACTGGACAGTCGCTAAAGAGGTGGTTACCTGGAGCAAAATCAGATGGGCCATTAACAGCTTTAAGCCATACAAATCGCCGGGATTTGATGGAATAATGCCCATCATGCTCCAACAGGGGATAGATATACTGGCGCCGGTGCTTACCCTCATTATGAGGGCCAGCCTGGCTCTGGGGTACATTCCGAGGGCATGGAGACTGGCCAGGGTTGTATTTATTCCTAAACCTGGGCGTCCAACAGACCAGGCAAAGTCCCTGAGGCCAATAAGTCTCATGTCCTTCTTGCTGAAAACAGTGGAAAAACTGCTCGACCGGCACATTAGGGGCGGTGTACTGGAAGCATATCCTCTACACTGCGGACAATATGCATACAGAGCAGGATTCTCAACAGAAACAGCACTGCACCAACTGGTGCTGAAACTGGAGAATACGCTGGAGAACAAGGAGGTGGCGCTGGGGGCCTTCCTAGACATAGAGGGGGCCTTTAGCAACACCTCGTTCGGATCGGTTCTGGCAGCTGCCCGGGAGCGTGGAATAGAGGAGACCTGCTGCAGGTGGATCGGTTCCATGCTTAGGGACAGGGCGGTGTTCACCTCACTCGCGGGAGGGACTCTGCTGGCGGGGGTCGCGGCGGGGTGTCCGCAGGGGAGCGTTCTGTCTCCCTTGCTCTGGTGTCTAGTCGTGGACGGCCTGCTGGGGAGGCTCTCGGGAGGGGGGTATGAGGTACAGGGCTATGCGGACGACATTGTCATCATAGTCCGAGGAAAGGTCACACAGGCAGTGTGGGAGCGTATGCAGACTGCACTGAAAGTGGTGGAAGGGTGGACGGTTGATCAAGGGCTCGGGGTGAGCCCCGAGAAAGCAACCGTCGTGCCGTTTACGAGGAGGAGGAAGTGTGAAAGCCACAGAACTCTCACTCTATACGGTAGGAGCGTTCCAATGGCCAGGGAGGTAAAATATCTTGGGGTCGTATTGGACTCTAAGCTAACCTGGAATGGTCACATTGGAAAAATACTGCGTAAGGCAGTCATGACCTTAGCCGTCACTAGGCGGCTATATGGAAAAACGTGGGGACTAAGACCTAGTATGGCCCACTGGCTGTACACAAGGGTGGTCAGACCATCGTTAACATATGCGGCACTGGTCTGGTGGCCTAAGGTGACACAATCCAGTGCCAAACAAAAACTAGGCAAGATCCAAAGGATGGCTTGCCTAGGCATCACAGGGGCCATGTCTTCAACCCCAACAGCCGCCATGGAGGTGTTGCTGGATCTACCCCCCCTACACTTCGTTATTATGGGAGAGGCCAGGCTAGGACTATACAGACTAGCCTGCAATGGTAGACTGAAGATCAACCCAGGCTTCAGGGGCCACTGCAAAATTCAGGAGATCGTGAAGGAACCCATGCTTGAAATGAGGTCAGACTTCGCGAGCCCGCGAATGTGCAGGGAAAACAACTTCACAGTGGAAATCCCTGATCGCGGGGCATGGCGGGAGGAGACACCGGGCATACCACGGGACGCGCTCGTCTGGTTCACGGACGGATCTGGCGGGGAGCGTGGGACGGGGGCAGGTGTTTACTCGGAAGGACCGAGGGTAAGTCACAGTATTTCCCTCGGAGCCCATGCAACGGTGTTTCAGGCCGAGATGTACGCCATCCTGCACTGTGTGCGGGAGAACAAGAGGAGGGGCTACACCAACAAGCGGATCCTCATAGCCACAGACAGCCAGGCAGCCCTTAAGGCACTAAGTAGCCCACGGGTAAATTCCTGGCTGGTGAGTGAGTGCCGAGACGAGACGAGCGACCTGGCTGGGCAGAATGAGGTGACCCTCATCTGGGTGCCGGGTCACTCGGGGGTCAAAGGCAATGAAGAAGCTGACAGTCTCGCAAAGAGGGGGTCAGCAGAACCATTTATGGGACCAGAACCGGCTCTGGGCGTGTCAAAGAGCACTGCCAGGGGAGCCATTAAGTCCTGGGTCAGAAACCAACACAAGGTGTACTGGGCGGACTGTCCAGGGCTCAGACATGGGAAGTCAATAATTGACGGACCCAGTTCAAAGAGAGCTGTGGAGCTGCTAAACCTTAGCAGAGGACAGCTCAGAAACACAACAGGTCTCTTGACGGGACACATGGCCGTCAAGAAACACCTACATAAAATGGGGCGGTTCGAAGGGGACCTCGCATGCAGACTCTGCGGCGAGGGGGAGGAATCAGCCCAGCACATCTTGTGCGAGTGTATAGCTCTGGACCGGAAAAGACAACTGATCTACGGTCACTCTAGACCGGAGACAGAGCAATATAAAACTTCACCCTACCAATCGCTGTGCAGACTAGTTCATGGCACAGTGATTTTGGAATGGGTGGAGTAAGACTAGGGGTATGCACAATCAACCAAGGGTTGCGGTGCTATCGGGGCGGCAAGGCCGCGGACGAGCCCTGAGGGAACAAAAAAAAAAAAAAAAGTGCGTTATGGTAGTGAATTTTCATAAAAATGTTTTTAATAGCAAATATGTTTTTTTTTTCAGAAAGCAGGCATCAAATTTGATTACCAGTATAACCTATATAGTAAAAACAATGTGCCATGTTTCATCAAAATAACTTTATTGTTTGAAAACGTACAAAAATTTTCGAAAGTAAACTTAAAGTGTAACCGAAAAAATCCGTTTCTTTGCCAACCTTATAAGTTAATAGCAATAATCAAAATTCGCTACCATAACGCACTTGCTGCGTCCAGAATTTCTTTACTTACAAACATGCATTATATTTCGATGGAAAATGCAAAAATTCAATAACATAAGGCGTGTTTGATAAAAAAAACAAAGAAAATTTGTATCACCAACGACTTATGGGCCAGCCTGTGATTGTAGAAATATTTTTTTAAGATGTAGCTCAAGACACCCTATAATTAATGTATATATTTTTTTTCATATCTTATAGAATAACGGATATATTGGGCCTTATTAATTTTTTACGAAAATTCGACAAAAATTATATACCATTAAACGATAAACTCTATAGATAAGACTACTTACTGCCAAGTATCAGAGGAGGGGTCTATTTGAAATATATTTTCTGAAAAGATTTTAGTAAAATGAAGGACAATGACGGTTGAAACTAGGACTTCAGGGTTTGTAAAACATCCTTCTTGACACATTTTCTTTCCATAGCCCGTATTAGATTCAAGTTCTTTGCCTAAATGTTGCGAATTTTGACGTTTTAAATTGTCACTTTGACGTTTTGAGGAAAACCCCAATTTATTTTTCTTTAAATGCCCATAACTTTTTTGCCTTTTGACCTACAGCGCTAAATTTTGATAGGTGATTTACCTATAGCGATATATAACGACGTACCCTGCCCTTACTTTGTTATTTCCGGAGATATGATTTTTTTCTAAAGAAAACACAAAATTTTTCGGGAAAACCTCGGCCGATTTTCCTGGATAACGAACTTGTCCAAGCCACTTACAAATGGAAGGTATTCACAAAGTTTTGTCAAAATCAGCCTATTATTTTTTGAGTTATCGGTGTGATACATACATATATATATATATATATATATATATATATATATATATATATATATATATATATATATATATATATATATATATATATATATATATATATATATAATAGATTATTAGCCTGAAAGATCTTGTCCTGAGATGGTCTCATTTTCACCAAGTCAGGATCTGATGATGGGATCTCGGGGAAATCGAGGAAATCCTCAAAAATTATTAATTTTTACTGTAATACGACGTTTTGATTATATCATAGCAATTTTCTAATACCATGCTCACTACGTACGTACACTTACACAAAAAATGGTAAAATAAAGAAACCTAAAAAAAATTAAACCGACTTAAATAGGCACTAAAAAGCGAAAAATAACTGGATTACAGGTTTAATGCAAAAGACAAAAATTAATATTTAAATGCAATATTATTTCATGCACTACTTACTTATCTGTTTGAAGTCGGTGCCAGGCCCGAAACACAATAATACGTTATACACTAATTACTAGCGTAGTACTGAATTTTCGTAAAAAAAAATTCAGTAATGGGGAGATCCCGACTTTTGAATTGTGAATTTTGAAAAAATATCTTCAAATTAGCACGAATTAGGACCATAGAACCCATATCCGGAGTTAGTTTCATTTTTTTATGTATATATATAAATAAATCAATAAATAAATAAATATATATATATATATATATATATATATATATATATATATATATATATATATATATATATATATATATATATATATATGTATCACATCGATAACTCAAAAAACAATGGTCCGCAGTAAGTGCGTTATGGTGGTAAATTTTCATTAACGCTTCAAATTTGAATAACTCGATTTTCTATAAACTTAGAAAGTTGAATTTTGGCATGTAGTAATCTCTTTCCCAGAGCAACATCTCCACCCAATTTCATCAAAATAGCCTTGTAATTTTTTTTGAAAGAAAACTCAAGATTTTCCCGGAAAACCTTGTCCGATTTTTAATGCTAACGAAGTCACCCAAGCCATTAATAAAAGAGTCCCAGTTTCATCCAAATCGGTTAATTATTTTTTGAGTTAACGGTAGTATATATATATATATATATATATATATATATATATATATATATATATATATATATATATATATACATATATATATATATATATATATATATATATATATATATATATATATATATATATATATATATATATATATATATCAACATATGAAATTGAAGCAGACTCCGTATATGGGTTCGGTTCTAGAGATCCTTGTTCGCGCTCATTTGAAATTTTTTTTGCGAAGTCTCACCATCAATACCTCTCTAATAGTGAATTTTTTTTAAATAAAAATTCACTAAAAAAGTTATAAGCAGTTAATAAAAACAAATTTTGGTGTTTGGTGTCAGATCATTTCTATGGAAATTCACTACCATAATGCACTAGCTGCGTCCAGACTTTTATAACTCTAATGAAATACCTAAATATGTTGTTAATGATCAAAGATCAACCCCGGCTCACGCATTCCGTCGCGTGCGCGGAGAAACTTGCGATGTGGCGGATATGGACCTGGCTACCCACTACCTAATTGGCTTGGCAACGACTTCAAACAGATAAGTAGGTAGCGCATATAATAGAATTTCATTTAAATTAATTTTTGTCTTGGGTGAAACCTGTAATATTTCGCTTTTTAGTGCCTATTTTGAAGTCGGTTTAATTTGTTTTTAAGTTTGTTTATTACTTTAAAAAGTCACGAACTTGTGACAGCCATATTAGATGCTTACAACCTAGTGAAGCGAAATAATATCTCATAAATTTTATCTCATAATTATAAGTTACGTTAAACTGTCATAATCACTGACGCTCCATCTATACACTAGACTATTACAGTCTAACAATGAGAGAAAACGTTGATTGGAAATAATATAATTTTATTGCCATAATAATATAGCCGCTTTATTAACGGTCATGGAAAACCGTGGCAGCTACAGCAGCAATGAATACCTCTGCGAGAGTACCTGACGTGCCCGTGCTTAGCACGCGTGCAGAGCCAGTTTCTTGGTGATTACTTGGATGGAGCACGTCGACCAACCAACGGCGCATACCAGCGGTGTCATGGAGCGTGGCTGCCGTCTATACAACCTCCACGTTCCCACGGTCACCTAGTGCCTCTTATCTTCACTCCTACCTCTCAATGCTCAGTGCTGTAGCCTTAGCTCAACACGCTTTCTTCACTGAAGAAATCAAGGTACAAGAAGTTAGCCATGTATAGCAAGCAACATGAATTGTGGAGAAAGACTATTTAACCAATAATAATAATAATAATTATTATTATTATTATAATAATAATAATGTTCAGGAGCGGAAGATAATTCGGGACAACTTGTTTATTATTTAGATAAATATGTAATAGTTTTTCAATGCCAATGTTATTTATACATCTCTACTACACATGAAAATTTACATTAATTGTCGTAGCAAATTTTCTTATAACTGAATTTTAATTATAAATTATATGATCTTAGCAAATATATTTCCACGCCTAGGACTGCCCTTCTGCATAGCTTATTGTTCTCTGAACAAATAATAATAAATAATAATAATAAAAAATAATAATAATATTATTATTGATAATAATAATACAAAAAGTTTAACTCAACACATTTGAGTAGGTGTTTTAACATGTTACTGGAAAATCCTCAAGTTACAACTAAGTTTATGACACTGGGAATAAACCAACTTGCTACCCAAAAATATCCAACATACAGCAGACCCAACTAAATATCGTCCAATTACGTGCCTGCCTATAATTTACAAGATACTTACCTCTATTATATCGGCAAAAATATACAGCCACTTAGAAAAACAACCAACACACCACGAGGGCTCACAGCCTAAATACTATCGTACCGTGGGTGTCGACAAGAAGAAAAGAGGCAACTTGTTAATTCTGGACTTGGAGGTTCAAAGGAGCAGGAAAAACATGTGCTGGCAAGGAATTCCACAACTTGGAAGTCCTCGGGACAAAAGAGTTGGCATAACAAGATGTTCTATGTCTGGTGACCTGGACAGTAAAAGGGTGCATTCGCTCTGTTCCCCTGGTAGATCTGTTGAGGGCAGCAGGTAGAGGAACTATAGAAGAAAGATCATCTGAGCAGTGCTTGTGCAGATCTTCGTAAAAGAGAGAGAGAGAGAGAGAGAGAGATCACCAACAGAACCTCGGTGGGCAAGGGATGGCAGCCTTTGGGTGAGGGTAGGGTCACCGATGAGACATATAGCTCTTTTCTGAATGGAGTCCAGGTTAGCGAGCGTAGAAGCGGCAGCGGCATCCCAGATGTGGGAGCAGTATTCGAGGTTTGGCCTTATTTGTGAAGTATGTGAGGTATAGAGATTAGCTGGTGAAAAGTATTTACGAGCCCGAAAGAGGAAACCTAATTTCTTAGCAGCCGCTTCTGCAATTCATGTGACATGTTGGTGCCAATTGAGATTTCGATTCACAGAAATGCCAACAAGTGAAAAGGACTTATTACTTTGAATAACTTGGTTGTTCATTGTGTTGGGTCTAGAACTGGTGTATGTCTTATGAGATAGAAGGCAAGACTGAGATTTGGTGGAGTGTAATTGTACAAGATTTCTATTTCCCCATTCCAATATTTTTTGGAGATCCACAGAGACAGAACCCTCCACGAGTCTGCGATCCTCATCTAATTGGGCTTAAGAGACAAGCTTAAAATGTTGTATATTTGAGTGGAGGGTGCTGTCGTCCGCGTAACTGTGAATTGGGTTGTATGTGCTAGAGGGGAGGTCATTGATGTAGAGAAGAAATGAAGTAGGGGCTAAAGCTGAACCTTGCATTAATTGGATACAGTTTAGAAAAATGGCCATCCACGACAACAGATATGTTCCGGTTGAAGAGGAAATTTGCTGCATATGTACAGAGTTTTGGTGGTAGGCCATACGCCGGAAGTTTATTAAGCAGCGCTGAGTGCCAGACCTGGTCGAATGCTTTGGATATGTCTAAAGCGACAATCTGTGACTCACCTTGTCGTTCCATAGACCTGTGTCAAGAATGGGTGACAAAGGAAAGGAGGTCGGCAGTTGATCTGCGCTGATGGAATCCATACTGCCTATCGTAGATTAGACTGTGTTTTTCAAGAAATTTTAGAAATTCGGTGTTTATATACTATTTTGTTGCTTTAGAGACGACTGAAAGGAGAGAAATAGGCCTGTAGTTGCTTGGAAGCGCTTTGGATCCTTTCTTGGGGATGGGTTGTACTCGAGCAGTTTTCCAGTTACTAGCAATATGCCTTTATTGTAAGATGTCTGAAACAGACGTGCCAGGACAGGAGCAAGTTCTGGTGCGCATTTTTTGAGAACAATTGCTGGGATCGCGTCAAGGCCAGAGGCTTTCCTGGTATTAAGAGAAGAGAGCATATTTCGTACCTTTTTAATTTTGATTATGATATCCGTCATTTTATGCGCGATGTTGGGAATTGTTGGTGGTTGAACATTTGGAGGTGGGTTGAGGGTAGAATTGGCGGCGAACAATGAGGCAAAAAGTTCAGCCTTGCTCAGGGCGGTGGAAACAATTTCTTCCCCCGAAACAAGAGTTGGGATCATGCTCTTACAGAAATTATTCCCAATAGATTTAGCAAGAGTTCAGAAGGTTTTGCTGCTATGGGAGCTTGAGAGGACTTTGTTTTTGATGTGGTTATTAAACGAGTTTTTTGCTTCAGAAAGAATGCGGACATAGTGGTTTCTTGGGTCATTAAATGCTTGACGGTTTTCTTGGCTGAGATTGTCTAGAAGCGTTTTGTGAGCTTTGACCTTTTCATGTCTGGCCTTGTCACAAGATTTAGAGAACCAGGGCTTTTGATTGTCGGAAGAGGTTTTCTGTGTACGTAATAAATAATTCCATGCCAGCTTTGATAATTTCGGTGACGTTTTGTGAGATATCAGAGGGGTCAGGATGAAAGAAGCAGCCCATGGAAATGAGGAAAAGTAATCCCGCATTTCTTCCCAGTTCGCGGAGTTGTAGTGCCAAAGGATACGTGGGTGTGATGATTGTGTGGCCTCGAGTTGCATTGCGCAGGAAGCAGTGACCACGCTGTGGTCTGAGCGACCAAGCGGTGACTGATGTCTTAGCATTCAGGTTTTGTAGTAAGAAGGAGATCCAAGGGATTTGGGCTATGTGTTGAGATGCGAGGAAAGTAAGACGGTTGTTGAACCATATTGGCTAAAGAATTGCTGACTGCAAAAGCCTCCGCTGCTCTCCCTTGTGGATCGGTTTTTGAAGATTCTAGTCATTCCTTATTATGGACATTGAAGTCACCAAGAATACTGACCTCGGAGGAAGGATATTCAGAAATCGGATGGTCGGTTGTTTGAGAAAGGTAATCGAAGAGCAGGACAAAGTTGTTGTCAGAAGGTGACCGGTAAATGCAACAGATTAATTTAGTTGCAGTCCTGAGAGAGAGTTTCAACCAAAGTGTGTCTTTTCTTCCAGCTTCTAAATTGGGCAGTCTGGGGCAGGGTAAATTGCTACGGACTTATGCGCACACTCTCCTCCATGCAATCTAAAGGAAGTAAGGAGCTCATACCCCGGGAAATTAAGGTGATTAGTGGCTGTTTTGGCACTGATTTGGGTTTCGGTGAGAAAGAGGTGTCGGGGCCTATTAGCCTGGAGGATATGGTGGACGGAGTTCAGGTTAGAATTTAGACCACATATAATCGATAAGGATATGTTAAATCTTGATGCCGGCGCCCCCTGTACACCCCTCTCCCGGAGATCCGAATGGAGGAGTATTTTATCTCCCGAATCTTTTTTACAAGAGGGAGCCATCTCAATTTTTGTTTGTAAGGGAAACCGACTTATACAACAGAACCGGAAACGCCCGTTGGGACTTCACTTGCCCCTTGATGTAAGGGGTGGTACCTCGGGCGTGAAAAAATCCTTTACTATCACGTAAGGGAGTCCACTACCACCTGCCCCCTATTAGTCGCTTTTGACGACAGGCAGGAGTTACCTTGGGCCTATTCTTTTAGTTAGTCCCCAGACCCACAGGGGACAAAAAAAAATATTAGACGAAGAGCAAAAAGGCTGTAGAAAGAAATCAAGGGTATGCAAAGAACAATTGATAGTGGTTATATATATATATATATATATATATATATATATATATATATATATATATATATATATATATATATATATATATATATATATATATATATATATATATATATGGTTGCACACAAAGTAGGTAATGGTTTGGTACTGTTGCCACAGACCTGACGATATCTTCAGTACATCTTCAAATCTCTCAGTTGTCCGTTCTTTCTCTGCTAATTTTCGCTTCTGGCTAGGCACGCGAAACCTCTTTGTTGAGTGTTTGAAGCCATGACAATAGCATTATAATTGTAACCCAGTTAATACCTATAACACTCCAGAGAGGTAGATAGGAATACAGGTACATAATTGGGTATAATAAGACCCCATCATAAAATCCCGCTGAAAATAAAGACAGGCTTCTTTAGTTGCTTCATTATTTACAGTGATAATAGTGTTGTTGTGGGTTTAATGATGAGTTTGTTGCGAAAACTTGGTTCATCGACCTTTCATTCTATAATATTGGGAGTGTTGTTTGGTAACCAATTAACAATTAAGAGGTTCTTGCTTTGTGATATAACTAAAAATTACACCACTATATAATAGAACTAGTCTTGTGGTGCTACTTAAATCTGAAGAACAATATGCAATGAAACTCGGCAAGTGTCTTTCTTTTATTAATGGCTTGGATGAGTTCGTTAGCCAGGAAAATCGGACTAGGTGTTCCCAGAAAATTTTGAATTTTCTTTTTAAAGAATTTTTTTCTCCAAAAATTACAAAGCTATTCTAATGAAATTTTGTGTGTATATTGTCTTTCGCAAGGCCTTGCTATTTTCCAAAATTTAACTTTCTAGGTTTATAGAAAAATATATATACATATATATAAATTCAAACGGACCTTGGTTTCGGGTTCTAGGGGCCCAATCGCGCTCATTTGAAAAAAATTTTGCAAAGTCTCACACCGTCGATGTCTCTCTATTGGCGAATTTTTTTAATAAAAATTCGCAATAAGGACAATTTAATAATTGTTGTTGCCCTTACTTTGTGATACCGCTCCATAATAAATACAGATGTGAAGACTTCTTTGGCTTGTTTTCTTCTCTCTAACTCGCCTTCTACCTAAATCGGCCTTAAGGTCGACACTGTCATATAATTCAGTCTAGCATATACTGACGTGTATCAAGTCACTGTGGTCGGTAATTGCGTAAAACGCCATCTCTTATTTTGTGAAGGTTCTAGGCTTCCACAGCACCTTTCACGCACACAGAGTACAACAAGATAGAAGCTGTGAGATAAAAACTAGCAAACGAAAACAGCTACTCCCATGGCTAATACCATGACGGATATTGAAGTAATGCAATCCAATACCCGTCATGGTATTAGCTCCTGTTACTCATATTCAAATGCATATATAGACCGTGGCCATAATATGGTACTGACTAAGTGCAAAAAACGTATTAAGAAACAATAGAGCAAAGGAACTGAAATATGCAGATGAACTGTAAAAATATGCAAGTTTGTTGTTTCTTTACTACTGTGCATATATATGTAACATGTTATTGGCCAGAGGTATTGTTCCATTGAAAGTGAAAGAAACACATATAAACCGATATGTTTAGACCCACAATTTATTCAAGCTACAAGCAAATCAGCCTAATATCCACGGACTGTCCAGGGCTCAGACATGGGAAGTCAATAATTGACGGACCCAGTTTAAAGAGAGCTGTGGAGCTGCTAAACCTTAGCAGAGGACAGCTCAGAAACACAACAGGTCTCTTGACGGGACACATGGCCGTCAAGAAACACCTACATAAAATGGGGCGGTTCGAAGGGGACCTCGCATGCAGACTCTGCGGCGAGGGGGAGGAATCAGCCCAGCACATCTTGTGCGAGTGTATAGCTCTGGACCGGAAAAGACAACTGATCTACGGTCACTCTAGACCGGAGACAGAGCAATATAAAACTTCACCCTACCAATCGCTGTGCAGACTAGTTCAAGGCACAGTGATTTTGGAATGGGTGGAGTAAGACTAGGGGTATGCACAATCAACCAAGGGTTGCGGTGCTATCGGGGCGGCAAGGCCGCGGACGAGCCCTGAGGGAACAAAAAAAAAATCCACTTTTGCAAAAACCTTCGAGAAAATAGTCAGTAACAAGCTGACAACTTACCCTGCCGATAATAAATTTATTTCGCCATATCAAGATGGGTTTCTGCCAACACGAAGCACTGAAACCGCAATTGTTGAATTTGTGGAGCAAATTGTCGAACACTGACAAAAAAGAGGTAACTTTGGGAGTTTTTGTGGCCTTCTTCAAAGCCTTTGACTGTGTAAATCATGAACTCCCTATAGGGACACTGTTAATGTATGGAGTTACAGGCACTGCATTGGTTTAGAAGCTTTCTTACAAACAGAACAAAAAGAGTTGTTATATCTCTAACAGTATCTACTCATCTAGGACTTTCTGTGTGACTGTTAGGGTGCCACAAGGAATATGTCTTGGGCCTACGCTGTAAATTATTGATGCCAACAGCCTACTTCAGTATATAGCGCATCAATCTGGAAGCATCGGTTCGGTAAATAAAAGAACGGTCACATCCTATGCTGATGTCAATTTTTTGACGGGTGAACATAATGTTCAGGACATTATGGCAGATGCCGTCAAAACTTTGAAAAAGCTTACCAACTGGACTTATGAAAACAAGCTTGCAGTTAATAAAGATATGACAGGATGCGTGCTTTTTGAGTCCTCAAAATCAAAAAAAGATATTGGACAAAATGTAGGATTTGATGGCCAAACCGTAACTCTGCAAACTTCTACGAAATTACTAGGACTTCATATCCTTAGTGAGTTAAAATGGATTGTCCACATCGATGAACTCTGCTCGCGAAACTCATCCATTTCGTAAGCAATAAGAACACTAACCTAAAGATTTAGTACCTCTACTGTATTGTCACTGCATTATGCGTATTTCTGCTCACAGCTAACGTTTAGTATTATACACTGAGGATTATCAAGTGGAACAAATCGAGCCTCTAAACAACAAAAACAAGTAACGAGAATTATATTCAATATCCCGCGTAGACACTGTTCCGTCGTTATTTTCGACACATTTATTGCCACACGCACGTGCCGACTATGGATACCAAAACACAGTTGGTCACCCTGGGAGCATCGATCAATGATGGTCAACCCAAAGATGTCACTTTGGAGATCTACGTTTTCGAACGGCGTTTGATTGGCTAAAAAGACCGCCTACCCCTTCTCGACCCCGAAGCACATCGAGATTTCGGAATCAAGAACGCTGCAATTTTCCCTTTTGATCGATGATCGTTCTATAGTGCAGTTCACACTCTCACTTCGAGTCCTTCGTTGTCCTCTAGGCATAACCTTCTGAAAGGTGTTGGAAACCAACGTGGACCATAGGTGCTACAAACTGCAGGTACCAGAGCAGAAGGCTACTCCTTAGCCTCATCTGGGCAACAAGTCATTTACTCTGTGAAGAAGGAAGGTTCCCGGAACACATCGAGCTGCCCATCAACGACGTCCCTGGCAAGAAAAGGTATTTTGTTTATATTACACCGCTTCTGTTTATTATTGTCTGTGCAACTTTGCCCATTGTGCAATAAATTCATTTAATTAACCCGCGTTAATGTTTTCTTTACAATCTAACCCCTGATGGACGTGCAACCGTTCAATTACACGTAATCAACTAAAGCTATCGAAGAACGTAACGAATCAACCGCTACAGACACTTTTGGAGAAACACTTTTAAGGAACAGGGTATCCTTACACTCCTCAGCATCTACATGCTGGAAGTGCTAACTCAGAGGTAAAAAATAACCTGCAAACCGACAGACATCTCACAGCTCTGTACCAAAAGTCACTGTCCTACAATGGCTGTAAGTTGTTTAAAGCATTGCCAGAAGATGTACGGAATGTAGACACTTTACCAGCTTACAAGCAGAGAGTGAAAGCAATTCTCCTAAACAAGACGTGCTACGTGGCCGATTTTTACATATAAACTACTACTAAACTATCTTTTATTTTCAATTTTTGTATTAGTAATATGCACTTTTTATTAGTAATATATGTACCATGATATAAATCTTGTTCACCTGGTGTTTCTAAAAACAATATTGGCTTTAGCTCTGTATTCTGCAACTTTTCTTTTCAACGTTCTTCTGTGTTTTATCATTATTTTTGTTTTGCTTTTATGTGTTATTTAAGGAAAAAGTTTCTTAATTGTTATATGATTGTATGTTATGTTGTTTTTATTGTTAACCTGTAAACGTACCTACATGAAAATCCCTGTGTTATTTAGGTACATTGCCTTGTTTCGTTGTTAATATATACGTTCTATATTATAAAAAATAAACCCATAAGGTCAATTTCGACAAAGGAATAACCCCGTAAAGGAACATAAACAACGGTTTGGAGGAAGCTGCGGAATAAATACTGGCCAAGACGAATCTGGAACCAAAGAAACCCTGAAGAATGGTTCAAAAATTTCAACCTCTCGATAGGAGCAACGTGAAACCATTTAAAAATGCTTACAATAAAGCTATAAGCTCTTTGGATGAGGGGGAATCATTTCTCACGGATCACTGAATATGATGTTGCTGGGTTGGGTTTCAGTAAAATTTGTCGCATGGAGTTGGCTAGTAGTAGTAGTAGTAGCAGTGGTGGGGAGGCCAACGCCAAGCAAGTAGGCCACAATGGGCCCTTTTTACCAACCCCAGCAACCCAAAAACCATGCTCTACTCTTCCTCGGTTCCGTCGCCAAACCGCCTCGACCTCGAGATGAAAGCCATGACGGTCTTCAATTGGACGGTGGTTAAGAACGGATCTCAATGTGCAGAATTACATCTCTTTAATCGGGACATATTCACCATTTAAGACTTTGAGATCCCAGAGTCGGGATATCGCTGACTTACAATATGACGAAACTGTTAAACAAGTAGTTCTCAATCGACAGAACAAAAAACGCCTCTCTAAAACCCACCATCACCTCAACCATCAACATAAGGTGCTCAAACTTTTAGACAGGCAGCAGATCCTCCCAAGATTCTACCACTAAATACGTCATCAAATTCAGATTCCACCAACTCTCAGTTGGTGGCACCAACAATACCTCTCCAAACGCCACCATCGACTTCAGATTTTGAAATTTCTAAAAAGGAAGCAGAACACAAATCACCTAGGATGCCACCGTCCCCAACTTCAAGTGTATCTAGATTTCAGCAATTTTTGAAGCAAATATCCCCCACATCAGCAGACAGTGAATGTAGACTGTAGAAGTGCAAGAGAATACCGAAAAGGAGATGAAAGAGGCAAGACAGTAGTGAAAAATATTTGGATTTGGAGAAAAGGCAATACAAAAAAATAATAACAAAGGCAAGGAACACCGATATAATGACAAATAAAAGTGTACCAATGGAAGTACTGAAAGACATGGAGATAGATATTGCATAATTAATCGGCGATAATAAAATACCCTTCTAAAAACAATACTCTCAGAAGAATTACTTCTAAAAGGGGGAAAAGGCAGCCCGAAGGGAAAATGGTTGCAAAACGTGGCCCAATTAATAAAGGGCAAAACCTCAAACGAACTAAAGAAACTGCTGAAGATAGAGAGACTCGAATATATTTAACAGACTAAATCACCCTTACACTGTGACGATGACGAGGATACGTTAAAATACATTTAAAATGAAGCCACTTTAATAAACAGAACAGTTTTCTCTTTGATTACAAGCTGTTAATCTACATCCACCCGTTGTGATAGCTCTGATTACGCTGAACGCTAATCTAAATGCAAGAATAAGTATTTAGTGGTTTTATCGTGCGTTGCAGATCTCGACCAGGTCACACACCGTGTTATTACAATCCAATAAAAGCAAGTTAATGATAATGAGAGTACATGATGGTAAAGCATATCCACGTCCAACCTGCAGCAGACGGAAGCAGCAAGAAGCTGGAGGTGGACTGTGATCGTGGGAACCCCGTGACCGGAGCCAGAGCGGAAGCCGCTAATAGATATAATGACAGTGAAAGTCAGATAATCTGTATAATTACACACGTACACGCACGCACACACATGCAAGGATGACCCGTGGAGCCTCAACTTAGTTCGTGTTGTTATAACGTGCTGGATTGTTAGTGTCTTCGATTATTTGAAGTCATGATTAAGGAGAGATCAAGAGCTGAAATCGCGGAGCTGTATAATTATTGCGCAGTATGAGACCTGGCTGTTCTAGCGTGCGATCTATGATAAAATGAGTCGCTTAAAAATGACAGAAATAGAGGCGGTAAATTTGAAAACCTGAGTGGCAAATTTAGGAATTCTGAAATAAGTTTTCACTCTACCAACTCTAAAAATACTTTACCACTATTATTATGAGCAATTATAATGAAAAGTTAAACGCAAAATGGTGACGTTGAGTTATTTATTATTATTATTATTATTATTATTATTATTATTATTATTATTATTATTATTATTATTATTATTATTATTATTATTATTATTATTATTATTATTATTATTATTATTATTATTATTATTATTATTTTCTCCCTAAGGGCTCGTCCGCGTCTTTGCCGCCCCGATAGTATCGCAGCCTTTGGTTTACTGTTCATGCCCTTTGTCTTTTCTACTCCACCCATTCCAAAATCACTGTGCCTTGAACTAGTCTGCACAGCACTTGGTAGGGTGAAGTTTTATATTGCTCTGTCTCCGGTCTAGACTGACAGTAGATCAGTTGTCTTTTGCGATCCAGGGCTTTACACTCGGACAAGATGTGCTGGGCTGATTCCTCCCCCTCGCCGCAGAGTCTGCATGCCAGATCCCCCTCGAACCATCCCATTTTGTGCAGGTGTATGTGTACCGTCAAGAGTCCTGTTATGTTTCTGAGCTGTCCTCTGCTAAGATGTAGCAGCTCCACAGCTCTATTTGAACTGGGTCCGTCAATTATTGATTTCCCATGTCTGAGCCCTGGACAGTCCGCTCAGTGCTCCTTGTGTTGGTTTCTGACCCAGGACTTAGTGGCTCCCCTCGCAGTGCTCTTTGTCACGCCCAGAGCCGGTTCTGGTCCCATAAATTGTTCTGCTGACCCACTCTTCGCGAGACTGACAGCTTCTTCATTGCCTTTGACCCCCGAGTGACCCGGCACCCAGATGAGGGTGACCTCATTCTGCCCAGCCAGGTCGCTTGTCTCGTCTCGGCATTCGCTTACTAGCCTGAAATTTACCCGTGGACTACTTAGGACTTTAAGGGCTGCCTGGTTGTCTGTGGCTATGAGGATCAGCTTGTTGGCGTAGTCCCTCCTCTTGTTCACTTGTACGCAATGCAAGATAGCGTACATTTCGGCCTAAAAGACCGTTGCATGAGCTTCGCGGGAAATACTGTGACTTACCCTCGATCCTTCCGAATAAACGCCTGTCCCCGTCCCACGCTCCCCGACGGACCATCCAAGCTTCATTTATACCTTAAAGTCTCGTACTCGAGGAACATCCTTCAATGCAGCTATCTTAACAGAGTTTCTGTCAAACATTTTCGCAGTTCTATGACGAGAAACTTGTATTTCAGCTGTAACATTGGACTCGTACCTCCTCCTCTCTTTCCGCATGGCTTTGGACCACACATTTAATCTCTTTTGCAGGACAGGGTCTCCAAGACATTTATACTGCATTGTATAAAGATTTCGGATCCAAACTCCTGTAAAAAACAATTAGAAATAATTACAAATAGTCAGAATAAAACAACTCACCTCAACATCAAAGACAGTAATTCCACTGGTAAATTCTGGAAGTCAATTGTCTGCAACGACGGCAACACTGGAAGTATCTGATACATCTTGGCAGATAAAGCTCCACGGTTGCTTTAGAATACATTGATGATATTCTGGGTTCTCAGCTATTTATACCTATAAACGTTCATCCCCAGCCACGCTCTGATGGTCGCCACAGCCATGTTATTTTCTGAGATATAAAAATTTTCCTAAAGGCAACCCAAAATTTTCCCAGAAAAACCAGTCTGCTTTTCCGGGCTAACGAACTCATTCAAGCCACTAATAGAATGAAGGTACCTATCAAATTATATCAAAATTATTTGTGAGTTATAATTTTTCATCCGCTGATGACGCTAGCTTTGTTAGTGAAACGATGGTCAGGTCTTTAAAAAGATGTGTTGTGGTGATTTGGGTTCTCCAAGCGTACTTATCAGTGCTCATCGCAGGTTTCAATCTTGAGTTAGTTACTTTCAGAAATAATGGAGTGGTGTCTTCGCGAAATTTAAGATGCTGGTCCGATCAAAGTCCAATTGGGGAATACATTGCAAAAGGATATGTTTCCGTATTTATTATGAACACTCTATATAAGATAAGAGGATGATATTGTGTAAATTGATACACTAGGTGACTCTCCATCCATTGGAATTCTAATATTTGCAAGACATTCAGTAGAGCTTACACAGGGCACTTCAAAAAGTTGATTTTTTTCATTTTTTGTACTCAAGTTGTGAACACCCTGTATAAGTTACGATATTGAAACTTGGGATTTGTCGCTTACTGATGTACCTACATCTTTAGAGATATTTGTTTTTTTCGTAAAAAATGCTTAATATGCTTTAGTCATTTTTGGGGTCTTATTTGTTAGCGTAGTAGGCTATGGAAAAAGCGAATCGTAAAATATTTAATCGCAGGATGTGGAGCTTTAGAAGTACTTTATTTAACAAAAATAGAAAATAATCGTCCGACCCGTTATGAAATAATGAATTGTCGCCACTTAAAGTGAAACACACTATATATATATATATATATATATATATATATATATATATATATATATATATATATATATATATATAATATATATATATATATATATATATATATATATATATATATATATATATATATATATATATATATATATATATATATATATATATATATATATAGGGCTTTCATTAATTTCCGAGTCCCACGTGACCGGATTCTGTCTCTGTCTTAGTGGAATGTGATTTTATGAGTTGGCAGTCAAAAAGTAACAAAAAAAACCACTAGACTAGGGACCCCAAAGTTACTAAATCAATTGACAATTGACAGTTCAGTCCATTGGCGCTCATTTCCCTTTTGACCGGTTATTTTGTATGTATATTGTGCATTTTCCAAGTTCGACCAGTGTTTACCTTCTTCAAATAATTTTCTGTTGGACAATAAAAATAAACAGTTTTTGATCAAAACTTAGCATTTTCATTGCGTTTTTACGTAAGTTAAAAATGTATGTATGTTATGGTTATGTTCATTTATTTGTTCCATTTTTTTTAGACTTGATTGTAAAGATGCCTTTCACACCGGAGCAGGATGCCTTTATTTTAATGGCCCATTTTCGCAGCGGTACACGTAATCCAAATGGAAGTCGGTCCTATTCGATAAAATCATGCAATATTCTGAAGCTTTTCCCGAGGATAACATTTCATACGATATTTTTAAAAACAACAGATTGGTCCTTATTAAACGATATGAGGAAAAGCACTGTATTTGCAAAGGCAAATCTACAGGCAGGCCAGCTATTCTAACCGAGAATGTGGTTGACGATATTCGACATCGCATGGAACGAAGCCCTACCAAATCTGTTCGTTGGTTATCTGCCCAAACAGGTACATATTTGTTACATGTTACACAATACACATTCCTAAAACCGTAAATTAGAAGTTTATATAATTGGGCCTCAGTTTGTTTACGTACATTATAAAATTTCAAGTTTAATAAAAATGTATGTAAAATTTTATAATCTAATTCGTTTTAGCTTCTGTACTTAACTACGTTTCACAAAAGTATTCCATCAATTAAGAGTGTTATTAAGTTATTTTATGCTATAATTGTTTTTCTAATTATTGTAATTTTTGTTAAAGGTCTGTCGATTGGCTCTTGTCACAAAGCACTAACCAAGGTCTTGCATATGCATCCCTATAAAGTTTCCAAATGAATTGGAAAATGTTTTTGAGTGCATGAAACGCAGGGTAAATTTATGTTTACAAAACGTGGGTGGTCAGTTTGAATCCTTTTTATAAGATATGCCAAATTTCTTAAAAACTTATTTTATTTACTGAACACTAGGTAAAATGTTTTTTGTAATGCTAGTTTTGTTGGTTTTATTTTGATATCTATACAAAATAAAAGTAATATTTTATAATGTTTTTAATTTTTTTTTTTTTAACAATCAATAACAGTAAACCATACATGAACAGACTTGCTGTTAAAAATACTAAATAATAAATACATTTAACACATTTACTGTTTCACCTTATTATAATTTTTATATTTTTTATAAAACCCCAAAGGAAATATGAGACGACACTGGCAACTTAGGGATTTCATTTATTCAGGTTGTACAACCGTGTATGCCAGGTTGCCTAACTTAAGCGGCCACGTGGGACTCGGGAATTAATGAAAGCCCTGTATATATATATATATATATATATATATATATATATATATATATATATATATATATATATATATATATATATATATATATATATATAAAGACAGATCTCCTCATTAGTGAATTTTTTGTTCTGTGAAAAATTCCCTAATACTATTGACATAAACAATTTTCTCAACTGATAACATTATTTAGTGTTGACCTCATTCACTGATTAATTTAAATAGGTCAACAGAGTAATCAATTCATTATCGGCATGATTATAAGGTAGACACGTGTTTCGTACAATACGTAACAAAGCAACAATTATTGCAATGTTGCTATTGTTCTATTTCTAGTAAAGCAATAAATCAGCATGCATTTTATCAATGCCACCGTTCATCGCATGATGACATGACGATTCTCTACACGTGCAAAATTGTTGTGTGTTATTACACCCACAACCGCACATGGCACAACCAGTGACTAACAGACACGCAACTATCAGTTACAAGAAGGTGGTTCATTACCTAAGCAAGAATGGCTATTATTTTGTGTCACTCACTCAGAATTTATTTTTCTGGTCTGTCTATTTTATTAATTTGATTGATTTTTTATCTTATATAAATTAAATGGTTAGAGGAATTTGGAATTAAAAGGTTTTTCTACCAGCTTCTACACAATCCCAGTCAAGAAAACCGTCAAGCATTTAACGACGCAAGAAACCGCTATGTCCGCATTTTTTCTGAGGCAAAAAACTTGTTTAATAACCACATCAAAAACAAAGTCCTCTCAAGCTCCAACGGCGGCAAATCCTTCTGGACTCTTGCTACATCTATTGGGAATAATTTCTGCAAGAGCGCGTTCCCACCTCTTGTCTCAGGGGATGAAATTGTTTTTACCGCCCTGGGCAAGGCTGAACTTTTTGCTTCGTTGTTCGCCGGCAATTCTACTCTCAACCCACATCCAAATGTTCAACCACCAACAGTCCCCAATGTCACGCATAAACTGACCGATATCATTTTCAAAACTAAAAAGGTACGAAAGATGCTCTCTTCTCTTAATCCCAGGAAAGCCTCTGGCCTTGACGAGATCCCAGCAATTGTCTTAAAAAATGCGCACCAGAACTTGCTCCTGTCCTGACTCGTCTGTTTCAGATATCTTACAATAAAGGCTAATTCCCTAGTAACTGGAAAACTGCTCGAGTACAAACCATCCCCAGGAAAGGATCCAAAGCGCTTCCTAGCAACTACAGGCCTATTTCTCTACTTTTAGTCGTCTCTAAAGTGATGGGAAAGTATATAAACACCGAATTATTAAATTTCTTGAAAAACACAGTCCACGACAGGCAGTATGGATTCCGTCAGCGCAGATCGACTGTCGACCTCCTTTCCTTTGTCACCCATTTTTGGAACAAGTCTATGGAACTACACGGTGAATCCCAAATTGTCGCTCTAGACATATCCAAAGCATTCTACCAGGTCTGGCACGCAGCGCTGAATAATAAACTTCCGCCCTAAGGCCTACCACCAAAACTCTGCACCTGGACAGCAAATTTCCTCTCCAACCGGAGCATTTCTGTTGTCGTGGATGGCCATTCCTCTAAACTGTATCCAATTAATGTAGGAATTCCTCAAGGTTCAGCTTTACCCCCTACTTTGTTCCTTCTCCACATCAATGACCTCCTCTCTAGCACATCCAACCCACGTCACAGTTACGCGGACGACAGCACCCTCCACTCAAATATACAATATTCTAAGCCTGTGTCTTTAGCCCAATTAGATGAGGATTGCAGACTCATGGAAGATTCTGTCTCCGTGGACCTCCAAAAATATTAGACTGGGGAAGTAGAAATCTTGTACAATTTAACCCCACCAAATCTCAGTCTTGCTTTCTTTCTCATAAGAGATACACCAGCCCTAGACCCATCACAATGAACACCAAGTTATTCAAAGTAATGAGTCCTTTTCTCTTGTTGGCATTTATGGGAATCTCAATTGGCACCAACATGTCACATCAATTGCAGAAGCGGCTGCTAAGAAATTAGCTTTCGTCTTCTGGGCTCGCTAATACTTTACACCAGCTAATCTCTATACCTTATATACTTCACTAATAAGGCCAAACCTCGAATACTGCTCCCACATCTGGGGTGCAGCTGCCGCCTCTACACTTGCTATCCTGGACTCCATTCAAAACAGAGCTATACGTCTCTTCGGTTACGCTAGCCTGAGCCAAAGGCTGCAATCCCTTGCCCACCAACGTGCCGTTGGTGAGCTCTCTCTCTCTCTCTCTCTCTCTTTTATAGATATCTGCACGGGCACTGCTTAGAGGAGCTTTCTTCCACAGTTCCTCCACCTGCTGCCCCCAACAGATCTACCAGGAGAACAGAGCGAATGCATCCTTTTACTGTCCAGGTCACCAGACATAGAACATCTTGTTATGCCCGCTCTTTTGTCCCGCGGACTTCCAAATTGTGGAATTTCTTGCCGGCACAGGTTTTTCCTTCTCGTCCGAAACTCCGAACCTTCAAGTCCAGAATTAACAAGTTGCCTCTTTCCTCCTTGTCAACACTCACGGTACGATAGTATTTAGACTGTAAGCCCTCGTGGTGTGTTGTTGAAATAGAAATAAAAAAAGCCAATGTATGTAATTTATAACCCTACGCGTTTCGGCCCTTATCGCGAGTCATCTCTCTATCGAGCCTAAAATGTAAAAAGTTGGTTGACAAAATGTTTTTGATAGGTATATCTAAGAAAAGCTAACGTCAAACGTCAAACGTCAAAAACGGAACTGACGGTCTTTGTGGGACTTCAGTCGCGTTATATATATATATATATATATATATATATATATATATATATATATATATATATATATATATATGTATATATATATATATATATATATATATATATATATATATATTTGTCAAAGCGTTGTTTAACCCTGACACTCTGTCAGTTTAACTTTGTATGGCCGTTAGGGCTCGTTTTTATGTTTGACGTTATCTTTTGTTAGACCTTATGCTTTCTGTGGTTACAGTGTAGTTGCTCGCATGTTAGACCTACCAGAAACATAGTTTCTGACAACCAACTTTTTACATTCTAGGTCTTAGCCCCTGAAGATGGCTCGATAGGGGCCGAAACGCGTAGGGTTATAAAATAAACATATTGTCTAGTAGAAAATCCTTTTAATTCCAAATTCCTCTAACCATGTCAAACCCAGACGTGCTAACGTTTAGAAACAATATATAAATTATAAATTAACCACAGGTGCAGTTAATTGGGTCGCCATTGATTTCGCGCAAGGAACATACACTTGTAAGCTGGTAACATCGCATCTTCCTTACGACATGGATGTATAAGGTTCAAGCTATTCCAGGTTCTACAGCTACAAGAAATATGTAGGTAATTGTGGCTGGATTTCAGAACCTAGGGAGCACGTTCCTATGACAAGGGCAGTGTAAGGTTAACTTGCTCCAAATTGGTGAGTGTATGAGTATAAAACCGGGTTCAGATTGGCTCTGAACGCCTGGCTAAGGTCGCAGCAGTTCTGGTAAATTGAACCCCGATCTTAGATTTTGCAGCATTCTGGGCGCTGGAGATCCAAGCCTGGACTGACGGCTATCCGAGTCCGCTGCGGTACACGTTAGTTTTAAGTGCGCTAGTGGTTATACAAGCCTGTGTAGTTAAGAGAAGCCTGTGAAAAAACATATCTGAACATGTGTATTTAGAAACATATGAGGTTATATAGGTGGTAATATCTGTAGTAATGACAGTAATTATGAATTCCTATTATTTCTTTATGGTATTTTTATGTTATTTCTATTTTCTGAATATCTACGTCCAGTAATTCACTAAGTGAGGATTGGAACCTGTGATGAGCACTGATAAGTAAACAAATTAATTATAAATGAGCGAGCAAAATAAATTCGCCTAGCCTTCAGGGACTCAAATGAGAATCTCGACAGTAAGCTGGTCTGTGGTGTGCCAGTATTGGGATACACCTATCGTCTCTGTATGCGAGGAACTTAACAAATCTTCGCTGGACAATTTCAAGTGCGTTTTTATGGACGTCATACAGAGGAGACCACACAACACAAGCATACTCCAAATGCGGTCATACATAGGCACCGAATAACAGCTCCAAAGTATCCGATTTTTGGAAAAAATTGGAGTTGCGTATTGATAATCGGAGTATGTTGGGGCCCCTACACTCATAGGTGTTTTCCACGAACGAAAGTTTCGAGTCGATAATAACACCAAAGCTTTGAAGGTTGCAGGTTTCTGAAGTGGTTGTCCATCTACACAGTATGACGGTTGACGTATAAGACATCACCACACTTTTATTGATATCCTGCAGGAGATTGTTATGAGAGAACCAGTGTTGAATCCTACGAAAGTTGTCATCTAGTCTTAAACCGTTTCTGAAACTACCAGTGGCTGAGAACATTGTTACATCATCCGCGTGCAGAAGATGCGGTAAGTCAATGATGTCTGATATACCATTTATTAACATATTGAAAAACAGAGGTCCCAACACAGACCCCTGAAGAACACTAGAGACCACAACAAACCCTCACCCACGATAATTGACAAAGCTAACCTCATCGCGAAGATAGGATCCCACAAAGTTCAGTAAGCTCGATGAGAAACCCATGTTATCAAGTTTCCTCAAGAGAATACCGTGATACCACCTATCAAAGGCACTGGAAAGGTCTAAGTAGATCCAAATACCAAATTTTGAGATTGTTCCTGATGATGGTTTTCCCGTAATCAATCGATGCAGTTCCCGGTGATTCACCCTGTACATTTAGAAGAAGCGAAAATAGCTTGCCAGCGCAGAAGTGCATAAAGAGACGTTGTTAATAAATATCATGGGCTTTGTGGTATTCCTAAGATATAATGAAAATTGCGGTACTGGTAGTAGTTTTTTAGTGGAGCGTTGCCGACGTCTAATCAGAACAAGTGGCCCCCATGAACCTCCCGTATCACCGCGGAACTGTCATCTCTAACATAATATCATGGTGAAGGGCTGTCTTTTGTCTGGTCTTTTGTTTTTGTATTCCTACATCTTCCTTCCCTCATTATTTGAGGATTAGGAGTTCTGCAGATGCTTTCCCTGTTCTTTTCTTCATCCGCCAGGATTTAGCTCGACTTGGCTCCCGATTTGCTGCAATCTTAGGCATTCTTTAGTTTTTTCCTTTGCAGTACTTTCCTGACAAAACAGCAGACACTACCTTATCCGACCTCACTACTTATCATTATCTGGACAATGTTTTCTCTACCAATACCAGAACCCAGTTCTGTTTCCAAATCATGTCTCCACTGGATCTATCTATAGCACTCTAGGACTCGCTGTATCAGTGGTACCATAATACGAGCATAAACCGTCTTCGGTTATTCCCATTCTCTTTGTATACTGCCCGAAGTTGCCTTGGCCCGACAGGAACTGAGTGATAAAAAAGTCTAGCTTTCGATGACCACATCTCACGCAGGCAAGCATGTCCGAAATAAGTGACTTAGTCTATTCTGCAGTACCTACATGTCCTTCCCACATATCTTGCCAATAATTTAGAGTTATTTCTCTTTGCATATTATTTACTGCTGATGTGTTGTCATCGTCAATATAATAGAGTCGCCGTCTCTCCTCGAGAAGAAGCGTAATTCGTGGTACTCCCGTGATAACCTGTATGGCTGCAGTGGATACAGTTCTGTACCCACTGGCAATTCTTAACAGTGCCTTCCTTTATGTACCCAAAAGCATATCCCGGTTTGATACCATACCGGTGCACCATAAAAAAATATGGACTGGACCACTCAACACAGGAGTACGCTCGTAGGACTACTAGGCCCTCCTATCTTCGGTAGTATCCTCGTCAGCAACGTCATTCTCTTTTGGGCTTTATTAACGGAGCAATTTATGTGTTCGCTGAATTTCAATTTATTATCTATGTGTATACCTAAGTATTTAATTTTCCTAGCTGGTTGTATTTCAGATCTTAAACTTAACTTGGTTACATTTGTGGGGTCCTCTCAAAATAACTGCCTAAGTTTTGTGTGGGGCCAGTACTAAATAATTTCTATCTATCCATCTGCTAATCCTCGCTAATAATTCATTAACTCTAAATTCAATTCATTGATTGTTGTTGCCCTAACTTGGTGAAACTGGTCCATACTACATACAGACTTGAAGACTACTTCTCTGACTTTACTGTTGGTTTTCGTTTTTGTTGGTGAAGGACGTAGCCAGCGCGTAATCTAACTGGAGCAAGTGGCCCTTATGGATTCTGGATGTTCTAGGAGGTTCTTCAACGTTTCTGTGACTAGTTTCGCTGCTTGACAGCATTCTCAGACAGATTAAAATTGAATTAGTACGAAATCATGACAACTACAAATAAAGATCTGTTGCTATATTATGATATGATGTTTTGATCAAAAAATTTATCAAATTGAAAATACAATGAAACACAGATGACAGATGAGGCTTTCAAAATGTCTACGTGATGTATGTCAATATTTAACATAAAAATAGAACTAGCAGATAATAACTATGATAACAGTTACAACAATAAAATAACTAAACAATAACAGTATAAAAGCAGTCTATATATAACGAAATTATTGACATACATCAACTCATTATCTTATTACAACTTTTTTGAAAGAATAGGTTTTTTTTACTTATTTTATTAGAAAGAAGAATATGTAAGAAAGGAGAATTCATTAAATCAGTTTGCTCGTTTATAACAAGGTAGCTATTGTCGTGTGTGTGCTTTTTGACTTCCAAAGCTTCAAAAAAGTCTAGTTTACATTTGTCATTATAAAAATGTTGTGGTTGTATGCGGTTATTTACTGTAGGTCTATGTTCGGTATCAATAATATGTTTTGCAAATGTATATTTGTCAGCGTGGTTATTTCTAAATGCAGAAATAGGTTCTTTGTATCGGGTGTTAAAATTTCTAGAAGTTTGACCTATGTAGATTGCGTTACAATGTGTACAAGCTAATTTATAAACTCCAGCTTTTGTCAGGAAACAAGATTTTTCTTTAGCGTTAAATAGTAAATCACGCGTCGTGTTGTAAGATTTAAAAGCTACCTTTGTATTTGTACAGGTATTTAAAATTTTTGAAATGTTTTCTGAAATGGTTCCAAAATAAGTTATCGAAACGTATCTGTTGTCTTCTTTGTCTCTAATATTTGGATAAATTAAATTAATCGCTAATTTGTATTCTTTTCTCTCGATCATTTTATCCATTATTTTAACAGAGTAGCCATTATTAAATGCTGTTTGCTTAATTATTGAAATTTCTTTTTCAAAATTGTTTTGTGACATAGGTATTGAAAATACACGATGTATAATAGAATGGTGGGCTGAAAAATGGTGACATGAAACGTATGGTATGGTTGTGTCAGTGTAACTTGGTTTCCTATATATCGAATGTTTCAACCAAAATTGCCAGATCATCGGCATATGCTATACTGACTGCCCTTTTAGCTAAAGGTAATCTTAACACTTGATCGTATAAGATGTTCTAGATAAGAGGGCCTAACATCGATCCCTGTGGGACACCTGCAGTAACTTCTATTACCTAACGCTTCAACAATCTGATGAGTCGTCGAGAAAATTAACTCTCCACAACGTTTATCAAGTATTGCGAGATACCTCTGTTGTATAGCTCCTTTACTATTTTGCTCCAGGTAGCCGAATTAAAGGCGTTCTTTACTTCCATCGGTTACTGGTGGTAGTAGTTGTAGTGTAGTAGTTCAGGTAAGCATAAAACGAAGATCAAACAATTTCTTTTTCAAAATTGTTTTGTGACATAGGTATTGAAAATGCACGATGTATCATAGAATGGTAGGCTGACAGCTTTTGTGAAAAAGGGTGACATGAAACGTATGGTATGGTTGTGTCAGTGTAACTTGGTTTCCTATATATCGAATGTTTCAACCAAAATTGCCAGATCATCGGCATATGCTATACTGACTGCCCTTTTAGCTAAAGGTAATCTTAACAGTTGATCGTATAAGATGTTCTAGAGAAGAGGCTCTAACATCGATCCCTGCGGGACATCTGCAGTAACTTCTATTACCAAATGCTTCAACAATCTGATAAGTCGTCGAGAAAATTAACTCTCCACAACGTTTATCAAGTATTGCGAGATACCTCTGTTGTATGACTCTTCTACTATTTTGCTCCAGGTAGCCGAATTAAAGGCATTCTTTACGTCCATCAGTTACTGGTGGTAGTAGTTGTAGTGTAGTAATTCAGGTAAGCATAAAACGAAGATCAAACAAAGACTTCTTCCATAAGTGAAGAGCCTGACTCTTATTTCATAGGCATCACTTATAATCCACCTGATTGAGAAACACATCAGTTAAAACCTACACAGGCGTAAATCCTGTATCCATTATACATAATGAGACATATAAGATTTCCCGTATCGAATATCTACAATCATGTATGACAGTAACGGTTTCTTTCTATTTTGATATAAGAATAACTTATCAGGTGTTGAATATCCACACAATAAAGCCGGTTTTCTATAAAATATCATATATGAAATTTTATATCCAGAGTCTTTGTAAAAGGCGAGTAAAAAATATGTGTGCCTTAAAATTCACGTGAGAAATTTAATATGCTGATTTTATTGTCGAGTTGTGTAGGAAGTAAGAAAAGAGAACCAAATTGTTTCATGAGAACCTGGCTATAAACGACTCGACAATTTAGTAGATAAAACTGCCACCGAGAAAAAATGTTCCTATAAACAAGTGTCGTAAGTTGCGTCATTTACGCGATACAGGGTGTTGAAATGATAAAATATACAGTCTTTTCATCATAACTTTTTTGTAGCTGCAGCTATTTTCAACATACTTGGTAGGTACACAGGATACGTGTAATCAGTAGTTTTGTGTTATTAGTGAATTTTATTTTAAAAAATTCACTAATGAGGAGATCCCGACTTTTGAATTTTGAAAAAATTCTTCAAATGAGCGCGAACTAGCCCCCCTAGAACCTATATCCAGGGTCAGTTTCAAATGTTATGTTGTTATGTATATATATATATATATATATATATATATATATATATATATATATATATATATATATATATATATAAGGTGGCGCATTGAAAACGAAACACACCGATTTGCGTCCAGATAATTTTTTTTAAGAAACCCTGAAACACATCACTTTTAATATTGTTTTGACATAAAACTTAACTTTGTCACATCAACCCCATAAGGGTGGTGATAACAACCCTTATAATTTAAATAGGGAACATGGGTCGAGTGTTACATAATTTGAAAGCTCTTTCTTTTCTGAATTCAGCTCATTAATTTTTCTGGATGTTTCATCAACTCGTTTAAAAATTATTCACAGTTGAAAATGCAAAAACACAGTTCACTCATTCCGATAAGAAATGTGCTAATAGTCAATGTTGACTATCAGAACATTTCTTATCGGAATGAGAGAAATGCTGTTTATTATTTTAGTTTATCGGTCGGTTTGATACTTGATAGTACTACCGAAAATTAATTTCACAATGGTGTATTCTGTAGAAGAAAGAGTTGAAATAATTACTATTTTTCTCAAAAACGATGACCATGCCAACCGTACCGCAAATTTGTTTAATGAACGACATCCGAACAGACATGTTAACAGAAAATACATTTTGGAGTTGGTTGCAAAGTTTCGACAAAATGGTTCAGTAGCCAACAAAAAACGGGATCCTGAACATGAATTTCCGGTTAGAAATGAGACTACTGAGATTGAAGTTTTAGGACAAATTGCTGCAGACCCAACTTTGAACACGAGAAAATTGGCCACTGTTTCAAACATCAAAAGAAGAACTATTCAGCGAATATTGAAGCATCATAAATTTCACCCGTGTAAAATTCATCTTGTACAACAACTGAATGAAGATGATTTTGATCGGGGGTTGGAGTTTTGTGAAGTTATGACTGCACGAATAGCTGATAACAGGAACTTTCTGTTCAATATCTGTTTTTTCAGACGAGTATACGTTTTTATTAAACTCTACAGTCAATCGTCATAATTGTTGTTATTGGGCAGATTGTAATCCAAGAAATTTTCACGAACTCCACACTGAAACTCCACAGAAATTAAATGTCTGGACTCGCATTTTTTGGAGACCGTTTAATCGGACCAATTTTTCTTGATGGCAATTTGAGTGGCGAAACGTACTTGGAGTTACTAGAAGATATCGTTCACCCTCTACTAATTGACATTGTTGAAAAGGATGATCGCTATGAAAATCAATTAGTGTTTCAACAAGATCCGCATTTTTCACAACGTGTTAGGGAGTTTTTGAAAAAACAGTTTACAGAGCAATGGATTTGACGTAAAGGTGCTATTGAGTGGCCCCTAGATCACCGGATTTAACTCCTTTAGACTTTTTTCTATGGGGCCATTTAAAGAGTAGAATTTTCGCAACAGAACCGGAGTCTCTGGAAGAATTACGACGACGCATTGTTGAAGAATGCCGTCTAATAACTCCACAAATGCTCCAGAATGTCAGAGCTCGTTTTGAACAAAATATGTACGTTTGTATGGAAGCTGGTGGTCAACAATTTGAACACTTACTTATCTGAATAAACATTTTTGAACGTTTGCTTTTGTTTTTTAGTTTTTTTTTATCGAAAAATTGACTAATTGGTGTATTTCTTATCACAATGAATGAAATACGTTCTTGCAATTCCAGCTGTGAATAATTTTTAAACGAGTTGATAAAACTTCCAAAAAAAATTATGTGTTGAATTCAGAAAAGAAAGAGCTTTCAAATGATGTAACACTCGACCCATGTTCCCTATTTAAAAATATAAGGGTTGCACCACCCTTAAGGGGTTAATGTGACAAAGTTGAGTTTTATGTCAAAACATGTCCCCCTCAATATTAAAATTGACTGTTTTTTCGGAAAAAAATTATATCTTCGGAATTAGTAAAGCTATAGCAAGAAAATTGGGTACACTGATTTGGGTTATATATGTACCACAACTCAGATCTCTAGGTTAAAAGACAAAAAAGTTAGAGAGAGAAGAGCCTCGGCTTAAAAAAAGTTAAAACGTCAAAATTGCTCATTATGGTATTCGTATTAATGTGAGTGAAAAATTCGACACAAAATGACTAACTAACTCCTAGATCTGTGTCTGAGTTGTTATTTTCCTTTATTTTGTTAAAATATGATCAAAAAAGTCCATTGTAAATAATTTTTTTTTGGTATAAATAATAAAGATTTTAGAAAATTCACATACTAGCGTATATACCTGCTGGTACATACACCATGTCGACGCTGGTCGAGTGGTCTAAGCGGTGTGCATCAGCTAATCGAGTTCTAATCTTAGTTACTGACTTCAATCTTTATAAATTTTTTCAGTATTTCATTTCATTTTACCGTTCAGATCAGATTGTTCTTCTGCCGATGATTTTTTTAGAGTTTTTGTATACAAAATAATGCAATAAAGAGGAGATAATAACATATCTGGTTATTTTTCCTTACCCTAACTTAGCAAAACTGTTCCATGGTTAATATAATCGTAGACTTTGCCGTGGCTTAACAAGTGCTTGTTTTTGGTGAATTTAAATAAAGAATTTTCTTAAAAAAATTCGCTAATGAGGAGATCGAGACTTTTGAATTTTGAAAAAATGTCTTCAAATTAGCGCGAAGTAGGCCCCCTAGAACACATATCCATTATATATATATATATATATATATATATATATATATATATATATATATATATATATATATATAGATATATATATATATATATATATATATATATATATATATATATATATATATATATATATATATATATAGATATATATATATATATATATATATATATATATATATATATATATATATATATCACACCGCAAATCAAACAATTTGTTGAGTACCTTCATCTTGTTAGTGGCTTGGATAAGTTGGTTAGCCAGGAAAATCGACCCTGTATTTCCCGGAAAATGTTGCGTTACCCTCCTAAAATAATAAAGTAACGGCAACCAAATTTGATATGCCGAATTGTATCATTTAAAGTAAATTTCGTGCTATAATTTCGATCTGTAAGTTAAAAGACAAAAAAGTTAAAAAGGCATTTAAAGAAAAAAAAGGGGTTTCCCTGAAAGCGTCAAAGCCGCGATTTGAAACGTCAAAGTCGCGATTTGAAACGTCAAAATTGGCAACATTTAGACAAAGAACAGGAAACTAATACGGTTTATGTAGAGACAATGTCACGAGAAGAATGTTTTACAGATCTGAAGTCTCAGCTTCAACCGTCAATGTCCTTCATTTTGCAAAAATGTTTGCAGAAAATTTATTTTGAATAGACGCTTTCTCTGATGCTTTGGTAATAGTTTTAGCTAAAGAGTTTATAGTTGAATGGTATATAATTTTTAGCGCAGCGCTGTTTAATAAACTTCCGGCCTATGGCTACCACCAAAACTTTGTACCTGGACAGCAAATTTCCTCTCCGACAGGAGCATATCTGTTGTTGTGGATGGCTATTCCTCTAAACTGTATCCAATGAATGCAGGAGTTCCTCAAGGTTCAGCTTTAGCCCCTACTTTGTTTCTTCTCCACATCAATGACCTCCTCTCTAGCACATCCAACCCAGTTCACAGCTACGCGGACGACAGCACCCTCCATTCAAATATACAATATTCTAAGCCTGTCTCTTTAGCCCAATTAGATGAGGATCGCAGACTCATGGAGGGTTCTGTCTCCGTAGATCTCCAAAAAATATTAGACTAGGGAAGTAGAAATTCAACCCCACCAAAACTAAGTCTTGCTTTCTTTCTCACAAGAGATACACCAGCCCTAGACCCATCACAATTAACAACCAAGTTATTCAAAGTAATGAGTCCTTTTCTCTTGTTGGCATTTCTGTGGATCGAAATCTTAATTGGCACCAACATGTCACATCAATTGCAGAAGCGGCTGCTAAGAAATTAGGTTTCCTCTTCCGGGCTCGCAAATACTTTTTACCAGCTAATCTCTATACCTTATATACTTCACAAATAAGGCCAAACCTCGAATACTGCTCCCACATCTGGGGTGCCGCTGCCGCTTCTACACTAGCTATCCTTGACTCCATTCAAAAGAGAGCTATACGTCTCATCGGTGACCCTATCCTCACCCAAAGGCTGCCATCCCTTGCCCACCGACGTGCCGTTGGTGACCTCTCTCTCTTTTATAGATATCTTCACGGGCACTGCTCAGAGGAGCTTTCCTCCATAGTTCCCCCACCTGCTGCCCCCAACAGATCTACCAGGGGAACAGAGCGAACGCACCCTTTTACTGTCCAGGTCACCAGACTTAGAACATCTTGTTATGCCCGCTCTTTTGTCCCGAGGACTTCCAAGTTGTGGAATTCCTTGCCGGCACATGTTTTTCCTTCTCCTCCGAACCTCCAAACCTTCAAGTCCAGAATTAACAAGCTGCCTCTTTCCTCCTTGTCAACACCCACGGTACGATATTATTTAGGCTGTAAGCCCTCGTGGTGTGTTGTTGAAATTAAAAAAAAAGAAGCGAATTTTCGTAAAAAATCAATAAAGTTCGATATATCCGTTATTATATAAGGTACGAAAAAAAATTGTATACGTTAGTTATAGGATGTCTTGAGCTTATCTTAATTATTTTTACAATCACAGGCTAGCCCATAAGTCGCTGGTGATAAAAATTATCTTCTTTTTATCGAACACTCCTTATAATATTGCATTTTTGCATTTTCCATCGAAATATAATCCATGTTTGTAATGCTGGACGCAGCAAGTGTATTATGATAGCGAATTTTCACTAAATGCTTCAAGTTTGAATAGCCCAATTTTCTAATAACCTATAAGGTTCGTTGGCCGAGAAACCAGTTTTTTTCGGGAACATTTAAAGTTTATTTTTGGCAACTTTTTGTAAGTTATTTTGATGAAATATGGTACATTCTGTTTCGCCTATACGGGTTATGCTGATTTGATGCCTGCTTTAAAAAAAACATATTTGCTATTAAAAACATTTTAATGAAAATTCGCTACCATAAGGCCCTTTTTAATTTTTTTCTCATTATCAAGTATAAAACGCGATTAGTTATTAATTTTTTAGTGTGTTATAGCAAAGTTCGTTAGCCTATTTTTTACTGTTAATGTATGATCACAGCATAAGAAGACATTATGCTGTGGTATTATCCTACACATGTATTTGCTTTTTTAACTATTTCTGTGGTTTAATTTATGCAAAAGCTTTTAGGAACCCGTGCTCAGCGTAACGACCACTCCTTTGTTAAACATCCATCTTTTCAAATTTAAAGAAAACAGAAAACCATCTTTATCCCATCCAAACTTGTGCAGACCACGTACCAAACACACGACGACCCATCAAAATAGCCCATTCGAAATATACCCATAAAAACTAACAAAAGATTTAGTATGTGTGTTAGTCACCGTCTATGTGCTTGTGTGAGTGTTTGTGTGTGTCTGTATACATATTAAATTACATATACCACATCACCTTTCCTTATCTTCCTAACATTTCCTGAACAAATAAAGAGAGATAAAGCACTCAAACAGTTGCGGAATGCTAAAAAGGAACTGAGACTTCGAGTCTTCGTTCCCACGCTATAAGAACACCTTTCCTCAATTATCACAGTTACCCCAAGTTGTGTGTGTTAGGTCGCCCTTTTAAACTATTATATGTGGCATACGAACGACATATGGCCGACGCGAGCTATGGACTCAGATCGTGGGAACGGATTTTATAGGAACGAAGGGCATATTGCTAAGAAATCTCACCTAAATACCTGTAGATAGGAACCAGGATGCGTATAATAATATTTTGGTTTGAAACAAGGGACACAAGGGGTTATGAATAGTTTGCAGGAATATGTAACATCTGCTTTTAATATTACCAATGAAAGAATGTTAGGATTTGTGTTTATTATAGAGTATTATTTAAAACCAGATCCTTGTAAGTGGATTTCATCACAATATAAGGACAACGTTGCGTACTCTCTTCTCTTAATACCAGGAAAGCCTCTGGCCTTGACGAGATCCCAGCAATTGTTCTCAAAAAATGCGCACGACAACTCCTGTCCTGACTCGTCTGTTTCAGACATCTTACAATAGAGGCATATTCCCTAGTAACTAGAAAATTGCTCGAGTACAACCCGTCCCCAAGAAAGGATCCAAAGCGCTTCCTAGCAACTACAAGCCTATTTCTCTCCTTTCAGTCGTCTCTAAAGTGATGAAAAAGTATATAAACACCGAATTACTAAAATTTCTTGAAAAACACAGTCTAATCCACGACAGGCAGTGTGGATTCCGTCAGCGCAGAACAAATGCCGACCTCCTTTCCTTTGTCACCCATTCTTGGAACAAGTCTATGGAACTACACGGTGAATCTCAGATTGTCACTCTAGACATATCCAAAGCATTTGACCAGGTCTGGCACGCAGCGCTGCTTAATAAACTTCCGGCCTATGGCCTACCACCAAAACCCTGTACCTGGACTGTAAATTTCCTCTCCACCCGGAGCATTTCTGTTGTAGTGGATGGCCATTCCTCTAAACTATATCCAATTATCCAATTAATGCAGGAGTTCCTCAAGGTTCAGCTTTAGCCCCTACTTTGTTTCTTTTCCACATGAATGACCTCCTCTCTAGCACATCCTACCCAGTTCGCAGTTACGCGGACGACAGCACCTTCCACTCAAATATACAATATTCCAAGCCTGTCTCTTTGGCCCAATTAGATGAGGATCGCAGACTCATGGAGGGTTCTGTCTCCGTGGATCTCCAAAAAATATTAGACTGGGGAAGTAAAAATCTTGTTCAATTCAACCCCACCAAAACTCAGTCTTGCTTTCTTTCTCATAAGAAATACACCAGCCTTAGACCAATCACAATGAACGACCAAGTTATTCAATGTAATGAGTCATTTTTACTTGTTGGCATTTCTGTGGATCGAGATCTCAATTGGCACCAACATGTCACATCAATTGCAGAAGCGGCTGCTAAGAAATTAGGTTTCCTCTTCCGGGCTCGCAAATACTTTTCACCAGCTAATCTGTATACCTTATATACTTCACAAATAAGGCCAAACCTCGAATGCTGCTCCCACATCTGGGGTGCTGCTGCCGCTTCTAGACTCGTTATGGACTCCAAGTGAACAAGAAGAATATTCTCAACCAAACGTGTCTTTTACAGAAATGCTGAACAGGTCGGATCTAGTAGTAGCCAAAACACCTAAAACACCCCGAAAACCTGCCATCAATAGCAGAGCACGAAGTGTGAAGATGGATTTGTATAACATACCAGACAAGACACTAAAAGTGCCGAAAATTCCTATCACAGCTATGGACAAGATTCCACTAGGTGGCAAAAAATCTGTTTTGGGTCGCAGTTCAACCGCCAAAAGAGCCCCAAAATTTCCTTCCAAGAAATGTATAGCTCAAGAAAGCTGGATTTGCAAGCTATGCCAAAAAAACGGGGTAGCCGATATGATACTATGCACCGCTTGCATCGTCTACATGCATGAAGACTATCTGGGACCTAATTCTAAAGATAAAATTGAAATTTTCCTTTGTCCTGATTGTGATGAAAACCAGTAAAAGCAGTATCTACCTTTCTGCTCTTACCTTATAATTTGTTAAAAGACTTCTTGCAAGTTTTTTAAGTGGTTTAATCAGAAAGTGTTATGTGGAAATATAAAATTATATACAAATTCAGTATGGCCAATTGCCGACACTCTGTTGTCAATATGGTCAATCGCATTTTAAGTTAATTTTTATTTTAAAAAATGACTAATAGATGGAATATATCGATGGTGAGGCTTTGCAAAATTTTTTTTCAAATGAGCGCGGAATAGGACCCATAGAACCCATATCCGGGGTAAGTTTCAATTTTTATATGTTACCAGGTACCAAAATTTAACTTTCTAAGTTTATAGAAAATTAAGTTTTTCAAATGTTGCGTTTTCTTTCGAATTTTTTTTACTCCGAAAATTACAAAGATATTTTAATGACATTTGGCGGATATGTTGCCTTGGGAAAGGCCTTACTACATACCAAATTTCAACTTTCTAAGTTTATAGAAAAATTGAGTTATCCAAGTTTGAAGCGTTTAATAAAAATTCACTACCATAACGCACTTGCTGTGTCCCGAACTTTTTCTTTTTTTATCTGATAGAATGTTTGGAAATGCTTGTGAGAATTGTCTCCTGCCAAAAATATGTCTTAAGAGTTAGTCTCTTTGGTTTTCAAAAAAACTTATTAGATTGCTTCTGAAAAAAAAACATAATGAGAAAATCCTTAGCATGGCCATATTACCTGCACATACCTTATAGGGGAATGTAAAGTTGCTACCTGGAACACCTCTTAAACCATATAGAGGGTTCTTTATAAGATTACTCATATGGAAAAGGAAATTGAATTGGGGCCTTGTGCATAATTTCTCTTTCTTTATGTAACGGGCCTCAGAAGGGCATATTGATTGTGTACTAGTAAAAGGAACGTTTCCATTTTAATTGGGGTAGAAGGTCCCTTCCAATATATTGACCCCTTTCTTTAAAGAAACTTTTACAGTTACCTGAGGGCTTTAATTACTAGTTTGACTTGTTTTATATCTTATCCTATAGATCGGGGAAGATTAGTTGTATTTTTTATTAGTTTAAAAGTCCGTACGAAATTAAGAAGACAGCTGACCTCATTCTTTTTTATAGACATACATTTAATTTTTTATGGGTTTCATATTGCCGCCATATATTTTTTTATATATAAAAAGCAGCATCATGGCTGTTAGTTATAAATGTACCCGCTACAAAAATTTAAAATGTTAAATTAAATAATATAGCATCTATTTAAAACAGAATACACAACTTAAAAGACGTTGAGCAACCCTTTAATTTGGAACAACTTCTACAACTGGAAAGTAATAAAAACTAATATTTGCTTATATTAATTAAAAAACTCCAACTAAAAATATATTTTAAAAAACTAGGCTTTAAGTTTATATGTTATTTGTGTCTATCCTTTATATGCACCCATGACGTTAGTGGCCCTCCTGTATGTCAAAGATAAAAGTTGCCATGATAGGCCCCATTGACATGAAGGATATGTGTCCCTGTCTAAAACCTTTAAGTAGTATCTAGATCTTAAGTAGACTTAAGTTAGAATTAAAAGCACCACTATTAATATTATTATACAAATAAATAAAATAAAAAATATACAAAACTACATGTTGGGACAAATTTCAATGCACCATGACAGAATGCATATGAACTGTTGAATTCACATATTAGTTGTAACAAAAGGCTTTTAAAATGTGCGAATGGTAACCATACCGCAGCCAGTGCAATCTGACGTCACACACACACAGCATCTATTTACACTGCGGAGGCATATGCCTTCTACGAAGCACTTCAATGGTCAATTGAAAACAAAATTAAACATACTCTAATTTTATCAGATTCCAAATCTGTTCTGCTTTCACTTAAAGTTTACACCAAACATGGCAAAAATCCAGTAATATGTGACATTATCAGGCTGTATCAGTCGATAGAGGATGGTGATAATAGTCATATTTATGTGGATAAAAGGGCACACTGGACTAGCAGGCAACGAAACAGCTGACAAACAAGCTAAAGAATCTATAGAAAGTCCAAACAAAATAATAAACTGGATTACTGCTAACGATGTAAATCAAAAAATTAAATTTGAAATAAGGGAAACGTGGGAAAGTGTTTGGCATGAATTTGTTAACAAAACAACTAATCGATTTACACTTATTCATCCAATGTTGCCTAAAAAAATTCCACATTTTGACGAATTTATTATGCCAAGGTACTATACTACTATAATTACCAGAATGAAGCTGAATCACGGCTGCTTTCCACAACACCTACATAAAATAGGCATCGGTAACAATTCTTATTGTACATGTGACAACAGTTACCTAGGAACTTTAGAACATCTCATGTTTTAGTGCAGTTTGTATAACTCGATTCGTAAACAACTCTGGAAAGAACTTAAAGATGCAGGAGTAGAGTTTCCTGTGAACTTAGCAACACTTATTTGTACAAATAGCCTGAAAATCTATAATATACTTATAAAATTCATTCGGCATACAAAAATCTAAATTTAGGTTTACTGTTTCTCTACATGTGTTTTTTAGTATTAGCCTTAGTTAAGAATAATATTAATATAAACATAGTTTTCCTACTGTCTCACCTATTGTTTTGATCCCATGTCATTAGCTGTCCAGTATTGTTTGTTAAAAAAAAATGCCCTGAAGGACACCTGGGCGAGAAGCGAGTATCCTTTGTTTCTATCCTTAATAATAAGTAAGAACATAAACATTTATATTTTGACAAAATTGATATGTTAGAAGATAAATATGGCTTATGCTCTAGCCATTTAGAAATAGTCATACTCTGTAAGAGCTTACACATAAAGGTACGTCTATCGCTTTAATCCTCCCTATTGCTGTAAATATTGATATCCATGCAGCAAATTATAAATATATTTGAAGGAGAATCGCTTTTTATAACAATGTATAGATATAACAATGGCACAAATTCACTGCAGAGTTTTGTGGCCAATGGACGTAATGTCCGAAGCCAATTCCTTCAACACACACGCACACACCCGCTACAAAAGAATCAACTTTTCTCTATGCAAGTTTGGTAACCGGGTCAAAATAATCTGATGGTGGTGGGTATACGGGTGTTCCTAAATATCATGTACAAATGGAAGGTGGTAGTTCTTTGGCTTATTTCATGACTAAAAGTTTATATAAACATAGGCCCGTAAACGCTTCGTTATTGATCTACAGAGTGTGGAGTTTTTTAGTTTTTTCTTTATAGCTCCTGCAGTTTTTAAGATATAAATTTGTAACGTGGGTTATGCTGGAGGGCTTATATCATTGGACATGCCAAATGAATGTGAGAATGTACAGGGGGCTATTTATTCAGGGGTCGTCCCCCTTTTCTCCACCTGACTTTTATGCGGCGCGCCTCTGGTAGATTATAAAATACTGAATAAGTTTTTAGTTTTGTTTACAAACTTTTTGTCCTCATGTAGTTTTTTCGTAACTGCCGCCGTTATCGAGAAAACAATTAAAAACGGTTTTCTTTAATTCGCTACATGAAATTAATTTTTTTAATGATCTTGTAGGCTCTGGTTTTATTTCTATAGCGCTACGTCTCATCGGTGAACCTACCCTCACCCAAAAGCTGCCATTCCTTGCCCACCGACGTGCCGTTGGTGACCTCTCTCTCTCTCTCTCTCTTTTATAGATATCCGAACGGGCACTGCTCAGAGGAACTTTTTTCCATAGTTCCTCCACCTGCTGCCCCCAACAGATTTACCAAGGGAACAGAGCGAATGCACCCTTTTACGGTCCAGGTCACCAGACATAGAACATATTTTTATGTCCGCTCTTTTGTCCCGAGGACTTCCAAGTTGTGGAATTCCTTGCCGTCACATGTTTTTCCTTCTCCTCCGAACCTCCAAACCTTCCATTCCAGAATTAACAAGTTGCCTCTTTCCTCCTTACTGACACCCACGGTACGATAGTATTTAGACTGTAAGCCCTTGTGGTGTGTTATTGAAATATAAAAAAAATACAGAAAAGACTATTGGACTTACTCGAATTTAAATTGTATGTCGATAGATGCTTGCCCTTGGAGGAACTGCTCAAAGCCTGTTTTTTTTTTTTTTTTTTTTTTGTTCCCTCAGGGCTCGTCCGCGGCCTTGCCGCCCCGATAGCACCGCAACCCTTGGTTGATTGTGTCAAAGCCTGGTTACCAATGATACCAGTGGGGAGAACGTAAGCAGCCTTGCAACAAGATTCAAGGTGATGGAATTACCTCCAAAGATGTTAGAAACACTGAAAACATTTACCCATATGCTCCGTTAATGACAAAAATTCGTACTTGTGATACCGAAATCTGGGTTACACAAAGCTAGCTTCTATTCTACAAAATTCACAGTTTATTTGTGCATTTCGCCAGAACGACAATGTTTTTTGAATTCCATTCTAAGTAAACTCGATTACAATGTACCCAATAAAGTCCCGATGTCCAAAATACTGGACATGTCATATCGACCTGTCAAAATAATATTAAAATTTAATTTAAGAAAATGTGTTATTTTGATCGTTATCATATTTATCAGTAAATTTGGTAAAAAAAATGTTGCAGACAATGACCAGAACCCGAGAGGTTATACATATAGAGACTCCTGCCGTGAAATTTTATGTGTTTTAATAACTGAATTAACATAAACGTCGCTGATTGTTATAAACAATAAAATATACAGCTGCAAATCCTAGTTTATGTTACAAGTTTTTACTATCATTAATTTTTATGTCAGCCAGTATCTGTGAAGTGTAATATTTCCCTGGAATATGCTATATTGCCCTATAAAATTTTTTATTTACGTTGCACTTTTAAGTATCTATATTTATAATGCAGCAAATGAGGCAGAGTTTTAAGACAGGACAATAAAACAATATATGTTTATGAGTGACGTTGACTTTTTTATAAGCTGCAAATTTGAAATAATTGTCAGAGGCAGCTAACCTAAAAAAATATTTTAATTAAGCCGATAAGTTATATGACACAGAAAAACCAAATAAAATAACTGATGATTATTATACGTCTATATTAATATACTAGATGGGCAATAAAAGCACTACCTAATTAATTAGCCCATAAACAAGCAAATCTAAAATATAAAAAGTCTGGACTCAGACTACTTTATTTTAGTGAATTTTCAGAAAAAAAATGTTTTTAATAGCAAATATGTTTTTTAACGTTAATGTCGGTCTATTTCCGCGACTATGGGCAATCACCGACGCTAGGGCGCAGCTTCGTCTCACTACCCTGGCAATTTTGCTGAACACCTGCCTTTATGTAAGGGCGGTAGGGATCTTTAAGGTGCCCAACATCGCATGGACACAAAACCGACGGCTTGCGTCTTATGTATTTTTTTAAAGAAAGCAGCCATCAAATTCGGGTACCGGTATAGTAAAAGTATATAGGAGAAACAATATACCATATTTCATCAAAACAATTTTAATGTTTGAACATGTACAACAATTTTCCGAAAATAAACATAAAATGTTCCCGAAAAAACTGGTTTCTAGGCCAACGAACCTTTAAACAAATTGAGCAATGATGCAATAATATAAGGCATGTTTGATTTAAAAAAAGTAAATTTGTATCGCCCACGATTTATGGACCAGCCTGTGATTGTAAAAATAATTGTGTAAGATGCAACTTAAGGCACCCCATAATTAATGTATACAATTTTTTCTGGTATCTTGTATAATAACGGATATATTGAGATTTACCGTGGAAATGTGTCACCCTGTCTATATGAAAATAGATAAAAACTGAAACCAACCCCGGAGACGAGTTCTACGGGACCTATTCGCGCTCATATGATGAAATCTTTTTTAAATGTAAAAGTGGCGGTCTCCTGAATAGCGAATTTTTTATACGACAATTCGCCAAAAATTATAGACCATTAAGCGATAAACTCTATAACTAAAGCTACTGCCAAGGCATTGAAGAAAGGGTGTATTTGAAATGAATGTTCTGAAAATATTTTAGTAAAGCAAAGGAAAATGACGGTTGAAGCTGAAACTTAAGGGTTTGTAAAACACCCTTCTTGCTACTTTTTCTCTGCATAACCCGTATTTGTTACAGGTTCGTTGCCTAAATGTTGCCAATTTTGACATTTTAAATCGCGACTTTGACGTTTTAAAAGTAAAATACCATTCTTTTTTTGAAAAGCCTATAGCTTTTTTGTCTTTTAACTTACAGCTCTAAATTTTAGTAAGTTTAATTTTTGTGATATAGACACATGTACCAAATTCAGTTGCCCTAACTTTGTTGTTTCCATAGATATAACATAAAATAAATCCCGGACAAACCGTTTTCCTGGTTAACGAGCTTATCCAAGCCACACGCAAAGGGAAACATACTGCGTAAGGCAGTCATGACCTTGGCCGTCACTAGGCGGCTATATGGGAAAACGAGGGGACTAAGATCTAGTATGGTTCACTGGATGTAGACAAGGGTGGTCAGACCATGGTTAACATACGCGGCACTGGTCTGGTGGCCTAAGGCGACACAATCCAGTGCCAAACAAAAACTAGGCAAGATCCAAAGGATGGCTTGCCTAGGCATCACAGGGGCCATATCTTCAACCCCAACAGCCGCCATGGAGGTGTTGCTGGATCTGCCTCCCCTACACTTAGTTATTATGGGGGAGTCCAGGCTAGGACTATACAGACTAGCTTGCAATGGTAGACTTAAGATAAACCCAGGCTTCAGGGGCCACTGTAAAATTCAGGAGATCGTGAAGAAGCCCATGCTTGAAATTAGGTCAGACTTTGCCAGCCCGCGAATCTGCAGGGAAAACAACTTTACAGTGGAAATCCCCGATCGCGAGGCATGGCGGGAGGAGACGCCGGGCACACCACGGGACGCGCTCGTCTGGTTCACGGAAGGATTTGGCGGGGAGCGTGGGATGGGGGCCGGTGTTTACCCGGAAGGACCGAGGGTAAGTCATAATATTTTCCTTGGAGCCCATGCAACGGTGTTTCAGGCCGAAATGTATGCCATCCTGCACTGTGTGCGGGAGAACAAGAGGAGGGGCTCCACCAACAAGCGAACCTCATAGGCACAGACAGCCAGGCAGCCTTTAAGGCCCTAAGTAGCCCAGGGGTAAATTCCAGGCTGAAACGTGAATGCCGAGAGGAGACGAGCGACCCTGCTGGGCAGAATGAGGTCACCCTCATCTAGGTGTCGGGTGACTCGGGGGTCAAAGGCAATGAAGAAGCTGACAGTCTCGCGAAGAGACGGTCAGCAGAACCATTTATGGGACCAGAACCGGTTCTCGGCGTGACAAAGAGCACTGCCAGGGGAGACATTAAGTCCTGGGTCAGAAACCAACACAAGGTGTACTGGGCATACTGTTCAGGGCTCAGATATGGGAAGTCAATAATTGACGAACCCAATTCAAAGTGAGCTGTGGAGCTGCTAAATCTTAGCAGAGGACAGCTCAGAAACACAGAAACACAACAGGTCTTTTGACGGGACACATGGCCGTCAAGAAACACCTGCATAAAATGGGGCGGTTCGAAGGGGACCTCGCATGCAGACTCTGCGGCGAGGGGAAGTAATCAGCCCAGCACATCTTGTGCAAGTGTAAAACTCTGGACCGCAAAAGACAACTGATCTAGGGTCAGTCTAGACAGGAGACAGAGCAATAGAAAACTTCACCCTACCAATCTCTGTGCAGACTAGTTCAAGGCACAGTGATTTTGGAATGGGTGGAGTAAGACTAAGGGTATGCACAATCAACCAAAGGTTGCAGTTCTATCGGGGCGGCAAGGCCGCGGACGAGCCCTGAGGGAAAAAAGGGGGAAGGTACTCACGACATTTGATCACAATCGGCGCATTATTTTTAGAGTTATCGGTATGATATATATATATATATATATATATATATATATATATATATATATATATATATATATATATATATATATATATATAAACGCTTTATTCATTGTCGAGCTTTCGGAATAACTTATTCCATTATCAAGGCTACAGAAAAAAAGGTTACAATTTACATAGGAAAAATACAAATTATTAAAATACCCACATATAACCCACATATAACGCGAGTTTTACTTGAACTAATTATTAAATAACAAACATGAAGAAAATCTTTTTGAAAATTTGACTGAAGTTGATAAGAGTCACACTGTCACATGCAGCTAACTATTGTGTATTTGAACTTGTTTTTGTTTTGTTTTTGTCTAGGAAATATAAATAGGGGTAGTGATTTCTAAAATTATTATATTTCTTTTAGTTTATTAAATTGCTAAAAGTATTTTCAGTATTCTAAACACATTCTTTTATAATTTAATAAAATAATGTATTTAGAAGACTGAAATTGCTAATTAAATTTAAAAAAATGTTCGTCAATCAAATATAATATACAAGTTGTTTGAATTCCAAGAAAAAGCTAGGTACGTGATGTTCGTCAGGAACATAACATGGAATAAGTAGTTGAAAACAAATGAAATCTGCTGATAATAATTCAATTGGAAAAATTTAAAAAACAATTAATTTTACTTTGTTACTTGACAATCAATTGTTTAGATAACTTATACGTTGGTAAATCCCAGTTGGCAAGAAGCACACCGAATTAAAGCAAACTTAGCTATTTCCTCTGGTGGTGTACATTTCGCTTCCATAAGCTAATACTGACTAAACAACTGAAAGTTTATTTTTAATTTAGCAGTAGTAGGCCTCAGTAATGAAACATGGTTTCACCAAGATTCGATTTTAGTTCATCATATTTCATTTTTCTGCGGTTAACAAAAATGCTTAACCAAACATTGAAGCTGTGAACTAGTTTTGATATAGACCATGTAGATGGATGTTTTATAATCTTCTAAAATTATATTTTCATAGATGTGGCGAAGATATCTTATTTGAGATATTGTTTTTTGACATCCTGTTGCGCCAAATTGTAGAAGTTGACACTCCAGACCAAAAAATGAATTAAGTGAAAACTTAGGTTCAAATTTGTGTGGTTCAAGCTTGCTTGGAAGATTTGCTCCGCAATTTGGCACTCCTGATTGACGCTCATGTATGTGCAAAACCCACCATTTATTCTATGTTTATACATTATTTTAAGTTTTCCTATTGGCTCCTTTTCTAGAATTGTATTGTTGGTTTATTAGAATTTAGAACTTTGTTCAGTTTTTAATTGCATTTTTGATTAATGTTCTTGTTAGTGAATTTTCTTAAAAAAAATTCACTAATGAGGAGATCCCGACTTTTGAATTTTGAAAAAATTTCTTCAAATGAGCGCTAATTAGGCCCCCCAGAAAACATATCCGGGGTCAGTTTCAATTTTTATATGTATATATATATATATATATATATATATATATATATATATATATATATATATATATATATATATATATATATATATATATATATATATATATATATATATATGTATCACACCGATAACTCAAAAAATAATAGGCCGATTTTGATCAAATTTGGTGAAAAAATTCGTTTTGCAAATGGCTTGGATGAGTTCGTTAGCCAGGAAAATCAGCCCAGGTTTTCCCGGAAAATTTTGTGTTTTCTTTTGAAAAAAATTTATATCTCCGGAAATAACAAAGTAAGGGCAACCAAATTTGGTACGCAGGTTTACATCCTTATAGGTAAGTTACCTACCAAAATTTAGGTCAAAAGACAAAAAAGTTATAGGCATTTAAAGAAAAATAAATTGAGGTTTTCCTCAAAACGTTAAAGTGGCGATTTAAAATGTCAAAATTGGCAATATTTAGGCAAATAACTTAAATCTAATACGGGCTATAGAAATAAAATGTCTCAAGAAGGATGTTTGACAAACCCTAAAGTCTTAGTTTCAACCGTCATTGTCCTTCATTTTACTAAAATATTTGCAGAAAATTCATTTCAAATAGACCCTTTCTCTGATGCTTGCCAGTAGCCTTAGCTATAGAGTTTATCATTTAATGGTATATAATTTTTGTCGAATTTTCGTAAAAAATCAATAAAGCTGAATATATCTGTTATTATATAAGATATGAAGAAAATTTGTATATATTAATTATAGGGTGTCTTGAGCTACATCTTAAAATAATATTTCTACAATCACAGGGTGGCCCATAAGTCGTTGGTGATACAAATTTCCTTTTTTTTTACATCAAACACGCCTTATGTTATTGCATTTTTGCATTTTCCATCGAAATATAATGCATGTTTGTACGAAAAGAAATTCTGGACGCAGCAAGTGCGTTATGGTAGCGAATTTTGATCAAATGTTTCATATTTGAACAGCTCAATTTGCTATTAACCTATAAGGTTGACCAAGAAACGTGTTTTTTCGGGAACATTTTAAGTTAACTTTTGGAATTTTTTGGACATTTTCACACAATAAAGTTATTTTAATGGAACATGGCACATTGTTTTTACTATATAGGTTATACTGGTAACCAAATTTGATGCCTGCTTTCTTAAAAAAAACACACATATTTGTTATTAAAAAGATTTTTATGAAAATTCACTACCATAACGCACTTGCTGCGTCCAGAATTTTTAATTTGTTAGCTCACTTCAAAATTGCATTGTTAATTTAGGCTACTCTAGGTATTATTATTCTTTGGGTGTATACCTGTTTATATTATATGTTAGCACCGGATAATGATACGCTGACTTCATATGTCGACAAGGAGGAAAGAGGCAACTTGTTAATTCTGGACTTGAAGGTTTGAAGGTTCGGAGAAGGAAAAACATGTGCCTGCAAGGAATTCCACAACTTGGATGTCCTAGGGACAAGATAGCGGGCATAACAAAATGTTCTATGTCAGGTGACCTGGAAAGTCAAAGAGTGCATTCGCTCTGTTCCCCTGGTAGATCTGTTGGGGGCAACAGGTGGAGGAACTATGGAAGAAAGCTCCTCTGAGCAGTGCCCGTGCAGATATCTATAAAAGAGAGAGAGGGGGCACCAACGGCACGTCGGTCAGCAAGGGATGGCAGCCTTTGGGTAAGGGTAGGGTCACCGATGAGACGTATAGCTCTCTTCTGAATGGAGTCCAGGATAGCAAGTGTAGAAACGGCCGCGGCACCCCAGATGTGGGAGCACTATTCAAGGTTTGGCCTTATTTGTGAAGTATATAAGGTATAGAGATTAACTGGTGAAAAGTATTTGCGAGCCCGGAAGAGCAGCCGTTTCTGCAATTGATGTGACATGTTGGTGCCAACTGAGATTTCAATCCACAGAAATGCCAACAAGTGAAAAGGACTCATGGATTTGAATAACTTGGTTGTTTATTGTGATGGGTCTAGGGCTGGTGTATCTCTTATGAGATAGAAAGCAAGACTGAGATTTGGTGGAGTTGAATTGTACAAGATTTTTACCCCAGTCTAATATTTTTTGGAGATCCACAGAGACAGAACCCTCCATGAGTCTGCGACCCTCATCTAATTGGGCTAAAGAGACAGAATATTGTATATTTGAGTGAAGGGTGCTGTCATCCGCGTAACTGTGAACTGGGTTGGATGTGCTAGAGAGGAGGTCATTGATATGGAGAAGAAACAAAGTAGGGGCTAAAGCTGAACCTTGAGGCACTCCTGCATTAATTGGATACAGTTTAGAGGAACGGCCATCAGCGACAACAGAAATGCTCCGGTTGGAGCGGAAATTTGTTGTCCAGGTACGGAGTTTTTGTGGTAGGCCATAGCACGGAAGTTACTTAAGCAGCGCTGCATGCCAGACCTGATCGAATGCTTTCAATATGACTAGAGCGACAATCTGGGATTCACCGTGTAGTTCCATAGACTTGCTCCAAGAATGGGTGTCAAAGGAAAGGAGGTCGGCAGTTGATCTGCGCTGACGGAATCCATGGGAAATGGGTAAAACTGAGGTCAGTAGGACCAGTTTCTTTGGGAACATTTTAAGTTTATTTTCGGAAAATGTTTGTATCTTTTGGAACAATATTTTTGATGAAATAAGGTATACCATAAGGTATACCAAATTACATGCCTTTCATTTAAAAAAGACATTTTCCATTAAAAACATTTTTATGTAAATTCACTACCATAACGCATTTGCTTTTTTATTTAATTTATAGTGACGTATACTTACATAATTATAATTTTAAAATTAAAACTTCTCATTATGTTTGCCGAAAATCATGGAATCAAAATAGGCGACAATTTATTGTGACAGTATACAAAGTGCCCCATTTGTACCGCCCCTGGCCGTCCAAATAAACCTTATTATATTCTGTGTGGGTAGCTGGCTGTATTACATGCAAATAATAGTTATTCATTTGTTATTATGTGCAACATGGCCCGCTCGATTGCTCGACCCAACAGCACAGTACAGTAAGCACACTAAGCAGTTGTATAATCATCTCTCGCGACTCACGTTCGTTTCCTGCGGCTCTGTGGGGCAAGGGGGGCATTGAAACTAGCGTGGGAACGTTCGCCGAGCACGTGCTATCATCTGACTTCATGCTGTGTTCGAAAAAAAAAGAGAAGGGTGTGCGGTTATAAGCATGACGACGGTGAGAGCATGCCTTTAGATACAGTCGAGTGGATTACCAAATTCTTAAAAATAACAGTTTATAGATATTACTGGAGATGTAGGACTATTAGAATTAAGCAGGAAGTTCGCAGAGTGGTCACAGGACATCTGCCAATTCGATAAGAAGTATACACGCAGCAACGTCATCTAAGATCGAAAGAGTCGAATGTGGAATTCAGCGACTTGTGAATTATCAAATGACAATTCAATTAATTCTGTAATTACCTGTGTACTTATATTCAGCTTTACCATATAATATAAAATTTCCGGGGGCAGCAAGTTCCCGTCTCTATAAGTACTGTGTAAACAAAAATTTATTGGGTAGCTTATATAGCGGTAGAATAATAGATTGCTCGATAAGTACACTTGGAGAATCTAATTCACCACAACACATCTTTTTAAAGACCTAACGATCGTTTCGCCAACAAAGTTAGCTTCATCACGGGATGAAATACTCTAACTAATTTCTAATACAACCTGTAGTTATATTGACTCTTAGGTAAAAAGGATGAAAACCGTGAGGGAGATTAAATTCGCAGGCCCATTCTTTGTGTATTGTACCATCTTTATTGCCGGTCGAGGTTATTGAACTTCCTTTATTACTCTACCTGACAGCTTTAGGAGTGTTTATCTGATTCAAAGACATGGGCCGATTTGATCAAATTTGGTGAGATCTTTTTTTTTTTAATAAAGTACTCGCTCAAGCGGACAGTTTCAGAGCTACAAGCAAAAAACTGTAAAACGTCAGAAGATTTCGCGGGTTTTTTAAATTTTCCTCCTCGAGCCGTAGTCTAGGGACCGTACGAACCTGAGGTAGTTCTATTTGTCGTCAAATGAAGCAAGCAAAACAACTAGCTAAATTTTCCTGAAGGAAAACATAATTTTTATCAGGAAAAGAGGGTCGGAATTTCCTGGCTAACGAACTTATCTAAACCACTCACAAGAGAAAGGTACGTGCCAAGTTTTTTCAAAATTGATCCATTATTTAATTGCGTGATCGGTGTAATACATATTTGTATATATATATATATATATATATATATATATATATATATATATATATATATATATATATATATATATTGTTACGTTCTACGGGGTTCTGGATTCGTTGACTAACAAAACACACCTTTTCAAACCACTAATTTATTATAAGCAACTATTTTTCAACAACAGTACCAACTAAAAATATTTCTCTCTATTATTAAATGTCCATAGAACTATATTCCACCCTTCGCCTTTTATGATCGCTTCTTAAACACCAACACTTACTGCTGACTCTCTTAATACTCTATGATCACTTATTTTACACCACACCGACTTAATACCGAACTAACTTACTGTCCATAGAGATTCTAGACCTTCTACACTATTCTACACCTGTTACTTCTGGTCCCTTCTAGAAATATCATTCCAGAGTGTTCGCTCTTACCAACACACTTGGTAACAGACATCTGACCATAGAAGCAGCAAAGTCCATAAACTTAATTATCATAGACAAATGTGGGAATATATATATATATATATATATATATATATATATATATATATATATATATATATATATATATATATATAAGAAAGAAGCTGGAATTCACCGTGTAGTTTCATAGACTTGCTTCAAGAATGGGTAACAAAGGAAAGGAGATCGGCAGTTGATCTGCGCTGATGGAATCCATACTGCCTGTCGTGGACTAGACTGTGTTTTTTAAGAAATTTTAGTAATTCGGTGTTTATATACTTTTCCATCACTTTATAGATGCCTGAAAGGAGATAAATAGGCCTGTAGTTGCTAGGGAGCGCTTTAGATCCTTTCTTGGGGACGGGTTGTACTCGAGCAGTTTTCCAGTTACTAAGGAATATGCCTCTATTGTAAGATCTCTGAAACAGACGAGTCAGTTCTGGTGCGCATTTTTTCAGAACGATTGCTGGGATCTCGTCAGGGCCAGAGGCTTTCCTGGTATTAAGAGAATAGAGCATCTTTCGTACCTTTTTAGTTTTGAAAATGATCTCCGTCATTTTATGCGCGATATTGGGGACTGTTGATGTTTGAACATTTGGATGTGGGTTGTGAGTAGAATTACCGGCGAACAACGAGGCAAAAAGTTCAGCCTTGCCCAGGGCGCTAGAAACAATTTCATGCCCTAAAACAAGAGGTGGAAACGTGCTCTTGCAGAAATTGTTCCCAACAGATTTCGCAAGAGTCCAGAAGGGTTTGCTGCCGTCGGAGCTTGAGAGGACTTTGTTTTTGATCTCGTTATTAAACGAGTTTTTTCCTCAGAAAGAATGCGGACATAGCGGTTTCTTGCGTCGTTAAATGATTGACGGTTTTCTTGACTGGGATTGTGTAAAAGCCTTTTGTGAGCTTTGACCTTTTCAAGTCTGGCCTTATCACAGGATTAGAGAACCAGGGTTTTTGAGTGGCTGAAGAGGTTTTCTGTGTACGTGGAATAAATAATTTCATGCCAACTTAGATGATTTAGGTGACGATTTGTGAGATATCAGAGGGGCCAGGATGAGAAAGCAGACAGGCGCCCACGGAAATGAGGAAAAGTAATCCCGTATTTCGTCCAAGTTCGCGGAGCTGTAGTGCCAAACGATACGTGGGTGTAATGACTGTATAACGTCGGGTTGCATTGCGCAGGAAGTAGTGACAATGATTTGAGTTGTGTGTTGGGATGCGAGGAAAGTAAGTAGGTTGCTGAACAATATTGGATAAAGAACTGCTGACTGCGAAGGCCTCCGCTGCTCTCCCTTGTGTATCGGTTTTTGAATATCCTAGCCATTCCTTATTATGGACATTGAAGTCACCAAGAATAGTGACCTCGGAGGAAGGATATTCAGAAATCAGATGGTCGGTTTTTTCAGAAAGGTAGTCGAAGAGCTGGACAAAGTTGTTGTCAGAAGGTGACCGGTAAATGCAACAGATAGACAACTGACAACAATAGATGAAAATACACACTTGTCAGTTTCTCATATAGCATAATTTCTGTAATATAAGCAGAAAAGTAGCAGCCCCATGAAGATGGTTTCTTGAGAGCCGAAACGGGTACGAATTGCCTGGAAGAATAGCCTTTGATTTTTTAACCTTTATTCATGTCACACCTATGCTTCGTGGCGTTTAGAAATGCCTATCTTTAAGGTCTATTTAAATATAAATTATTAATTTTAGTAATATACCGTATTATTAGTGTACGATTCTTATGAAAATTCACTACTATAACGCACTTACTGCGTCCCGAGCATTTCAATACTGTTTCTCACCATCTATTCCTAATTTCTAAATCTCCATTGTATAGAACGGCATGTTTTGGTTAAAAAAAGGGTATTGGCAAACAGAATAGGAGAATATGGTCATTAATTTCGACCATATTCAATCACCTAATCTGGATTTTTTGTATAAAATGAAAGTTCGTCGATGTTTTCTCCAACAAATCGTTATTTCACGGTCGATTACAGCCGACAGTTAATCAAACAATTGAAACAACTATGATCATCTGATTAAATACACGTTACGAAACAAAACAACGATCGCGCTCCAAATTGAAATCTCTGACGGCACCAGCCAATCACCCTTTCAAAAGCGAGTAATCTTATCTCGCACACATTATAATTAATTAATGCTTTAACCATATTTATAGGTGGTATTAATTTGAGACCAGTAAACGTAATGAATCTGATTCCAAAGTTATAATAATGCAATATAAACTGACCGTCCTCGTCTGACAGCTGTCACATTACGGTGTCCGTCTCGCTCGCACGTTTCCTGTGTTCTGTGGGAAAATGAAGCAGGTGTAAGAACTTCATCTCTTTGCATGATGCAGAGGAATTTTTTACATCCTTGACTTTTTACAGTATAAATTTCTTGATTTTACGCTGTAATTATCTTACTACATCATAATTCAAGTTGGATTCGCGATTATTGATCGTAATGCGAGGTAACAAGGACATGTAGAGTTGGCCATGTCGGGTAATTACATTGTCCTTAAAGATGGTGAGATTAACAGTCATGCTTCCAGCAATATAAAAAAACGTAAATACTAACTCGGAATGTGCTAATTCTTGTGCAAGAATCGTATTTTTATTTTAAATGTCATCATAATTTTAATTTGTGAGTTTGTTTTAAGTTTTCCATTTCCATATACGCAGCTTTGGTGGTCCAGTGAGCAAGAACGTGTACCTCATTAGTACATTTTCTTAAAAAAAAATCACTAATGAGGAGATCCCGACGTATGAATTTTCACGAAATTTCTTCAAATGAGCGCCCCCTAGAACACATATCCAGGGTCAGTTTCAGTTTTTCTATGTATATATATATATATATATATATATATATATATATATATATATATATATATATATATATATATATATATATATATATATAGGGTGGCGCATTGAAAACGAAACAGGCCGATTTGCGCCCAGAGAATTTTTTTTTAAGAAACGCTGAAACACCTCAATTTTAATATTGAGGGGGACATGTTTTGACATAAAACACCACTTTTTCACATCAACCCCTTGAGGGTGGTGATAGCAACCTTTATATTTTAAATAGGGAACATGTGTCGAGTGTTACATCATTTGAAAGATCTTTCTTTTCTGAATTCAGCACGCTAATTTTTTTGGAAGTTTTATCAACTCGTTTAAAAATTATTCGCAGTTGAAGATGCAAAAACGCATTTCACTCATTCCGATAAGAAATGTGCTGGTAGTCAATGTTTTGTTGGTTTGTAAACAAAAAATTGACTATCAGAACATTTCTTATCGGAATGAGAGAAATGCGGTTTATTATTTCAGTTTACCAGTCGGTTTGATACTTGATAGTACTACCGAAAATTAATTTCACAATGGTGTATTCTGTAGAAGAAAGAGTTGAAATAATTACTATTTTTTTCAAAAACGATGACTGTGCCAACCGTACAGCAAATTTGTTTAATGAACGACATCCGAACAGACATGTTAACAGAAAATACATTTTGGAGTTAGTTGCAAAGTTTCGACAAAGTGGTTCAGTAGCCAACAAAAAACGGGATCCTGAACGCGATTTTCCGTTAGAAATGAGACTACTGAGATTGAAGGTTTAGGACAAATTGCTGCAGACCCACCTTTGAGCACGAGAAAATTGGCCACTGTTTCAAACATCAAAAGAAGAACTATTCAGCAAATATTGAAGCATCATAAATTTCACCCGTATAAAATTCATCTTGTATAACAACTGAATGAAGATGATTTTGATCGGCGGCTGGAGTTTTGTGAAGTTGTGACTGCACGAACGGGTACTTTCAATTCAATATCTGTCTTTCAGACGAGTGTACGTTTTTATTAAACTCTACAGTCAATCGTCATTTGTTGTTATTGGGCAAATAATAATCCAAGAAGTTTTCACGAAGTCCACACTCAAACTCCACAAAAATTGAATGTCTTTTATTAGCGAGACGTATTTGGGGTTATTAGAAGATATCATTTACCCTCTACCAATTGACATTGTTGAAAATGATTATCGCTATCAAGAAAATCAATTAGTGTTTCAACAAGATGGAGCTCCTCCACATTTTTCACAACGTGTTAGGAAGTCTTTGATCAAAGAGTTTCCAGAGCAATAGATTGGGCGTAGAGGTGCTATTGAGTGGCCCCCTCGATCACCGGATTTAACTCTTTTAGACTTCTTTCCATGGGGCCATTTAAAGGGTAGAATTTACGCAACAGAACCGGAGTCTCTGGAAGAATTACGATGACGCATTGTTGAAGAATGCCGTTTAGTAACTCCACAAATGCTCCAGAATGTCAGAGCTCGTTTTGCACAAAATTTGTACTTTTGTATGGAAGCTGGTGGTCAACAATTTGAACACTTACTTAACTGAATACACATTTTTGAACGTTTGGTTTTGTTTTTTAGTTTTATTTCACAAAAAATTGACTAATTATTTCTTATCACAACGAGTGAAATACGTTCTTGCAACTCCAACAGTGAATAATTTTTTAACGAGTTGATAAAACTTCCAAAAAAATTAGTGTGCTGAATTCAGAAAAGAAGGAGCTTTCAAATGATGTAACACTCGACCCATGTTCCCTATTTAAAATATATGGGTTGTTATCACCACCCTTAAGGGGTTGATGTGACAAAGTTGAGTTTTATGTCAAAACATGTCCGCCTCAATATTAAAATTAACGTGTTTCAGCGTTTCTTAAAACAAATTCTCTAGACACAAATCGGTCTGTTTCGTTTTCAATGCGCTATCCTGTATATATGTATCATACCGATAACTCAAAAACTAACAAGCCGATCATGATCAAAATTTTCTGACTGTCATCTTTTTGCAAGTGGCTTGGATAAGTTTGTTAGACAGGAAAATCAGAGCAGGTTTTCCCAGAAAATGTTGTATGTTGTTTCGGAAAAAAATTATACCTCCCGAAATAACAAAGTAAGGGCAACCAAATTTGGTACGCATGTTTGTTTATAAAGAGTGAACCGCCTATCAATTTGGGTCTGTAAGTTTAGAGACAAAAAAGTTATGAGCATTTAAAGAAAAAAAAAGGGGTTTTCCTCAAAATGTCAAAGTCGCGAATTGAAACGTCAAAATTGGCAATATTTTGGCAATGAACCAGAAAAATACGGATTATGTAAAGAAAATGTTACAAGAAGAGTGATCTGCAAACCCTTAAGTTTCAGCTTCAACCGTCATTGTCCTTCGTTTCACTAAAAGATTTCCAGAAGATTCATTTCAAATAAATCCTTTCTCTGATGCTTTGGCAGTAGTTTTAGTCAGGTTTGTGGTTTAACGGTCTATACTTTTTAGCTAATTTTCGTTAATGATGAGACAGAGACTTTTGAATTTTAAAAAGATTTCTTTAAATGAGTGCAAACTAGGCACCCTAGAATCGATATCCGGGTTGGGTTTCAGTTTTTATTTGTTTACATATATACATACGTGACACATTTCTACGGTACCTATTACAACGGTTATTATATAAGATACACATTTCAACGGTTATTATACAAGATACGAGAAAAAATTGTATACGTTAATTATAGAGTGTCTTGAGCTACATCCTATAAAATTATTTTGACAATCACAGGCTGGCCCATAAGTCGTTGGTGATACCTACAAATTTTTTTTCGAACATCTCTTATATTATTGCATTTTTGCAGATTTCATCGAAATATGTTGCATGTTCGTAGGAAAAAAAATCGAGACGCAGTAAGTGCGCTTTTGTAGCGAATTTTCATTGAATGCTTCAAATTCAAATATTTCAATTTGCTATTACCTAAGGTTCGTTGGCTAGGAAGCCGGTTTTCGCGGAAACATTTTAAGTTTGTTTTCGGAAAATTGTTGTACATTTTCAAACAATAAGTTATTTTGATAAAATATGGTACATTGTTTTTACTATAAAGGTTATACCGGTAACCAAATTGATGCCTACTCGCATTAAAAAGACATATTTGCTATTAAAAACATTTTTATGAAAATTCACTTCCATAACGCATATGCTGCGTCCAGACTTTTTTCAGATTGTAAATCGTAAATAAAAAATTGACTGAAAATCTAACCGAGGTAAGACACAACAGTCATTTTAGGATCAAACATAGATTAATTTACCAACATCTGCAACTTTTAAATGACACAAAACAAAACTAATATTAAAAATAAAATTAATGATAGCGATTACAAAAACACTCATACAAATAAAACAACTAAACTAAGCGACTGCATATGAATTTGAAAATCACTGGTCTGAATCAGGTTTTTCAGTAGCTACATTTTCCTGAGAAATCGAAAGAAAAGTTATAATTCACAACCCTAGCAGTACTACCTTGTTGAATAATTAGTTTAATTTGTTGGGACACCCTCGGGATTCTCAGAAACCAGTGGCACAAAATTTAAAAGCAAAGATGATTGCATAGAGAATGAAAGCAGCTTCAAAATGATGTGTCACTCGACCCGCCTTGCCATTTGGTAAAGGAAATATGTAAGGACACTCTAAGGCCTCAATCTGCCTACTCCTTAGAGCGGCAACCAAATAAACATAAGGTGAAAATATATTGTAATTATAAGAGTTTTACATTATTAGTGAATTTTATTTAAAAAAATTCACTAATGAGGAGATCTGTGTTTATAATATATATATATATATATATATATATATATATATATATATATATATATATATATATATATATATATATATATATCACACCGATAACTCAAAAAATAATGTATCAATTTTGATAAAATTTGGTAGGTGCCTTCATTTTGCAAGTGGCTTGGATAAGTGCGTTAGCCAGGAAAATCGGACCAGTTGCTCCTGGAAAATTTTTGGTTTCCTTTCTGAAAATTTTTGTATCTCCGGAAATAAGACAGCTATGGCAACCAAATTTGGTACTTATGTTTACGCCATTAAACTAGCCCTACATGCCAAAATTCCGATCACTAAGTTGAAAGGAAAAAAGTTATAGACATAAAGAAAAAAATTGGGTGCCACTGATCACCAGAGAAATGCACAAAGCCAAAATATTTTGTGTGGATAACAGGATCTATTGTATATTACAAAGATTAGGTTTTTTTGACGCAAAAATGTCAAGAAATAACAGACAAATTACTTTGAAAATTTTATAGCTTTTCTTCTTAAAATGTCAAAATGTCAAAGTCGCGATTTGAAACGTCAAAATTTGAAATTTTTAAACGGATAACTTGAAACAAATACGGGCTATATAAAGCAAATGTCATAATAAATGTGTTTTACAAAGCTTTAAGTTGTAGCTTCAACCATCATTGTCCTTCATTTTACTAAAATATTTGCAGAAAATCCATTTCAAATAGACCCCTTCTCTGATGATTTGGCAGTAGTTTCAGTTCTAGAGTTTGTGGTTTAATGGTCTATACTTTTTCGCCAATTTTCGTAGAAAAAATCTTTATTGAGAAGACCGCGACTTTAAAATTTTTCATTGATTGTTGTTGCCCTTACTTGGTGAAACTTGTCCATACTGCATACAGACTTGGAGAATACTTCTCTGGCTTCACTGTTGGTTTTTAGTGGTGAAGGACGTAGCCAGCGCGTGAGCTAACTGGTGCAAGTGGCCCTTCGAAGAACATCCTAGAACTTCCAGAATTGGAAGGGCCACTTGCTCCAGTTAGCTCACGCGCTGGCTACGTCCTTCACCACTAAAAACCAACAGTGAAGCCAGAGAAGTATTCTCCAAGTCTGTATGCAGTTTAAAATTTTTAACAATATTTCTTCAAATGAGTGCGAACTAAGTGCCTCTGTGGTCAATTTAAAATTTTACATGTTTAGATATATACAGTGTAGTGCATTTTTACTGTAAACACCAATATATGGGTTATTATACAAGATACAGGAGAAAGGTATAAAGGTTATTTGTAGTGTGTTTTGAGCTGCATCTTACAAAATTATGTTGACAATCACAGGGGGGTCCATAATTTGTTGGTGATTTTTTTTTGTAATGGAACAGCCTATTTATTGTATCATTATTGCATTTTCCATCCACCTTTAATGCATGCTTGTAAGGATAAGCCATTTATATTGCTAATCGTTTTCGAGTTATTTCAATTATTTTTCAACTTTTTACATTTTGCAACATATCAAAACTTGTGATACGGCATTTTTACCAATGGAAATCGGAGTCCCATGAAAATGACGCATTTGGGGAGGTTTTCAATTATATTTACCAATAGATAAGAGAGTGTCATGAAAGTGACGCATTCAGAGAGGTTTTCGTTTGATACCATTTGTCAAAAAAATTGAGATGCCGTATACAGAGCGCTCTCAAATAGTGACTGAAGTTGGAAAAATGCGAACTGTCGAACAACTCACTATACCTAAAGACTCTAGTTTAGGAATTATTTTGTAGCATTATCCTATTTTTTAAAGTTAGTTATCGATTAGGTATATAATTTGATTTCTATGTACTGTTTAGGCAAATTTTTTGTAAAAAAAAAGTGTCAATTTTGGCAGATAGTTTTTTGTTTTTCCGTAGAAATCATTGTTTGTACGATTTTTGTGACATTTTGGCAATAAATGTTTAATAAGTTATTGTAAAAAAAAAAATGTTCTGATTTTCGTGAAAAAATTGTCTGCAAATTTTCATGTAAATTTTTTTTGGAGTTCCGTCGGAAAGCTTTTTGTGAATAATTATATGTTACTAGGTGGGTGAATAGCTTGAAGATGTTCACTCACCAGAAAAATCAGACCAGTTGTTCGGGAAACATCTTAAGTTTATTTTCGGAGAAATTTTCTACTTTTTCAAACAATAAAGTTATTTTGATAAAATATGGTACATTGTTTTTACTATATAGGTTATACTGGTAACCAAATTTGATGCCTGCCTTCATTAAAAAAGTTTGTGGCGCAGCGAGTGCGTTATGGTAGCGAATTTTCATACAATGCTTCATATTTAAATAACTCAATTTTTTTAAACCTAGAAAGTTTAATTTTGGTAGGTAGGAAGGTCATTCCCAAGGCAATATCTATCAAATTTAATCAAAATCACTTTGTAAGTTTCGGAGATAAGAATTTTTTTCGAAAGAAAACTCACAATTTTTTGGAAGACCTCGTCCGATTTTCCTGGCTAACGAACTCATCCAAGATATTAACCAAATAAAGATAATTGCCGAGGTTCATCAAAATCAGTTCATAACTTTTTGAGTTATCATTTGGATACCTCTCTCTCTCTCTCTCTATATATATATATATATATATATATATATATATATATATATATATATATATATAGATACATAATATATAAAAACATATAAATATTATATTGAAACTGAACTGAATATGTGTTCTATATATATATATATATATATATATATATATATATATATATATATATATATATATATATATATATATATATATATATATATATATATATAGATAGATAGATAATATATAAAAACATATAAATATTATATTGAAACTGAACTGAATATGTGTTCTAGTGGTCCTACTTCGCGCTCATCTGAAACAATTTTGGCAAAGTCTCACCATCGATACCTCTCTACTAGTGATTTTTTAAAATAAAAATTCACTAAAAATAGGTATTTGCTATTAAAAACATTTTTATGAAAATTCACGTCCTTAATGCACTTGCTGCGTCCAGACTTTTTTTTTACTTATATTGTAGCAAGAATATGTATATGTATAGATTTTTGTAAATATGTTAAAAAGTAATATATGTAGGTGTTAGATCAGATGTTTAAGCAAGACATCTCTTGCCTATTAATTGGAGGCAATGCCATAAGGGACAATAAAAAAATTTTATTTGATTTTAAAATAACACCATTTTTTTTCTACTGATCTAATCTTTTTATAATGTTCTGAAATTCCTAAAATAATACATCATCCAACTTACAATTCTAATATTTTACTTTCCTAAAAACGCCAGTTTTTAAATGTAACTAATAAATAAATGCCTCATATATAAAATATATATTTTTCTTTCAGTTGAGCTTATTCAAAAAGCTCCTGACGTAACATTTCGAAATATACACAGAAAGCTTTTAGTGACTAACGATATGTATCTGTATAATCTCTAGTTTTAACAACGGAGACAATAGCCATAGGCATTCTGTATTCACAAGTAATTTAAAAGCTCTGGGACTCCAGCAGTGCTTGAAGAGGCTGTAAAGTCTTGAAGAGGCTGAGGCTGAACACAAGACAAACGTGTGCTAGGAGCGTGCCCGACCGACGGTCGCCTGTCTGCCTATAAACTCCTGGCGCTTTCCCACGACCCGACTCCGAATAGCTTTAGACCTTTGAAAGGAAACAGACGCTTCCAGGGTGTCTCTATGTCATTAGTGCTATTAAACATATTACCATGGTTCATGAATTTATTTACAGTTTGCAGTGAAACGGAAGTTAGATGGACACACTTGTGCGAGTGACATGATGGAGAATGTATTAGTTAATAATAGGTCAAATGCACATGTGAACGCTTAACTTTTTAAATTAGCAAAAAAGAGGGGTGAGCTGCGTCAAAATTAAACGTGACAGTCACAAGAATTTTTGGTATTTGGTTCGATCATTATGTATTATAAATTGTGATTCTCATTTTCAGTGAATTTTCATTAAGAAAATTCACTATTAGGGAGGTATCGATGCTAAGATTTATAGAAAATTTCTTCAATTGAGCTCGAATTAGGGCCCTTAGAACCCAAATCCAAGGTCAGTGGAAAGGTTTATATATATATATATATATATATATATATATATATATATATATATATATATATATATATATATATATATATATATATTGTATATATATATATATATATATATATATATATATATATATATATATATATATATATATATATATATATATATATTGTACCGCTGTTTGGAAAGATATTTGAGGTAATAATTCACAAACGACTCAGCCAGTATTTTGAAAGTGGGGAATTGTTGAGTGACTGTCAGTTCGGTTTCAGAAGGCGGCGCTCCACTGTGCAGGCAGTCAGCAAGGTTGTTGGGGATATAGTTGCGGGTCTTGAGGTGGGTAATCATGTTGGCCTTACTCTTTGTGACCTAAGCAAGGCCTTTGACTGTGTCTCCCATGACCTGCTGATTGAGAAATTGTTCAGATATGGTGTTAGGGGCCCGCCGTTAAAGTTAATAAGTTCATACTTACATATGAGAAAGCAGCGCGTATTTTTTAACGAGGAAATATCGAATCTTGGGGCTGTGGGAAGTGGGGTGCCGCAGGGTTCTGTCTTGGGGCCGCTACTTTTCATAGTCTACATAAACGATTTATTCGGTTTTATATCACGGAGTCGTTGCGTCTGTTACGCTGATGACACGTCGCTTATTTGCCAAAGCTGCGACCCAGAAAAGCTGAACGTTGAAATGATCTCTACTGGGAAGTTGGCAGAACTGTGGTTTACACAGAACAACTTAAAATTAAACACAGAAAAAACTGTTACGGTAATATTTTCCACAACTCCGGAGGTGTCGGCGAAAAATAATGCTAATCTTCTTGGCATTACTATAGATGGAGCCCTTAAGTGGGATGCTCATATTTCTCAGTTGAAGAGTAAGTTGTCAGTCCCAATTTTTGTGATCAGGAGATTGAGGAATTCGGTTGATAGAAGTTCACTTCTGTCAGCCTATTTCTCCCTGTTTCACGGTCACCTATCGTATGGCACTCATTTGTGGGGAAATTCCACAAATTCTATAGAAATCTTCAGGCTACAAAAAAAAGTGGTTAGGTTGATTGCTGGAGTTGGCTGCCATGAACACTGTAAGCCGTACTTTATTAGTCTGGGAATCATGACTCTTCCCACGATATACATCTTTAGTCAGTTATTAAATATACACAGGGATAAATTTGATTATCAGCTAAATTCTGCATACCATAACTATAGTACAAGATCGGCTGGTTTGATACGACCGCAGAGATTTAGACTGCAAAAATCTGTAAATAATTCTTTGCATATCGCCTTATATAATAAGCTACCAGTTCACATAAAGTGCTTAGATTATGGGAAATTTAAAAATGCTATAAAGTATTACTTTAAGCAAAACGCTTATTATTCAGTCCGTGAGTACATGGATGCCTCCATAGTGATATAGTCTTTGTATCTCGCACAGGTAGTAATTTGTATTTTACAAGGTTCACTTATTGTATAGTTAATTTTAACTAATTTATATGTGTGTGTATTTTGCTTTGTACTTTTAAAACTTTGATTTTTTGTTAGTGTATTTCGACTTGCCACAATTATTGAATTTTTAAGTGTAAAAAGTGGTCAAATAAATGTGTCTATGTCTATGTCTATGTCTATGTCTATATATATATATATATATATATATATATATATATATATATATATATACATACATATATATATATATATATATATATATATATATATATATATATATATATATATATATATATATATATATATACATACATATATATATATATATGTATATATATATATATATATATATATATATATATATATATATATATATATATATATATATATATATATATATATATATATGTATGTATGTATCCAACCGATAACTCAAAAATACGTCACCAATCGAAACCAAATTTGACAATTCCCTTCATTTTGTTAATAGCTTGGATGAGTTCCTTGGACAGTTTTCACACTCACATACTTTCGGAAAAAAATGTGAAAAACTCTTTAAAGACGCAATACCTTTCAAATTACTAGAAGTATGAAACTAAAACTTTATACGCACGGAGATATCGCATCAGTGGTACTCTCTACTAAATTTGAACGTAATCAGTTCAGTTAGTTCTGAATTATAATCAAATAAAAAATAAATAATTGACGATATAACGAAATGTTAGACAAGTTCGGACAGGTAAATCAGGATTACGCTGCTATTGCAAACAAATTCTCCTAATTAAACATCAAACGAACAGGTTACAAAAATGTCACAATAAAAAATCAGCGGGGTTGCCATTTGCCAAAGCTGTCCTCTGAATTTGAAGATATCAGGAAAATATATAGTAATAAATAAAAAATGTAATGTAAGTTATTCAATTTGTTTAAAGGCAATCTAGAACTATGTTTTATTATGTATAAATATTAAGCTTCCCTTTCTTTAAGGTATTTAAAACCCATCGCCCTCTCCTAGTGAAATCTGACAACGCCAGTTAGCTATTTGTCACTGTCATTTGTTATTTTGCAAACTGTCAGTAGGGGGGGGGGGAGTCGAATTAGAGGTTATCTTCTTCTTCTCCTTCTTCTTCTTTGTTTACAGACGTCATAAACAAATAATAAAACTCAGCTAATACCGTAGAATCTTGAAATAAGGAACTTATTGTTTACTTTTAGTTTTTAGTGAATTTTCATTATTATTTACTCTTCATGTCGTATATGGAAAATTTGAAGCAAATGAAACTACAAAATATCATGCAGTAATTTAAATTATGCCAATAAACAGATGTTGTGTAAATTATTAAAATTTTTATTTCAAAATTTTCTATTGTTTATATTTCTTTATTTCGTTTTAAAAAAATATGGACACAGCGATAGAAAATAAATGTTGAAAAGGGTTTAGGTGCAGCAAGTGAGCTTTGGTAGCGAATTTTCGTAAAAACATTCCAATTCAATTCCCATTAAACTAGAATCTTCAGTTTTGATACATACTAAAACTTATATAACAACAGCGTGGGTACTAAATCCAAAAAATAACACAATTAACTTCACAGACAACGATAAATTTGTTTTAGAAAACCATTTTTTTAAATTTTGATTGCGTAAATTGTTTCGATTGAGTGGACTAAAACGGATCATCCAAGCGACTACATTTGTTTTGTAAATAAAAATTAAATTTTCGATAAATTTGCAGATTAGCACACGGGGGATTTTTAGAAAAAAATTCAGAAACATGCTTAAGTCTCGTTCTGGGTGCACAAACCAGATACCTCGGAACTTACTTATTTAGCTTCGATGGCTGATAGATTTTGGTTTGCAATGTGTACTTACGTCACCATTTCTTCAGCAGTTATTGTTTTTGACGTTACTGCGAAATTGTTACCTTTGGCTAGAGCCTCAGCATCCTCAGAGATCGGTTGGCTTGACATATTTACAACTACTTTCTTTTATGCGGTCGTGTTGTTTTGGGTCTTTGTAGACAGCTTCTTAACCTTTTTTGTCTATCGGTTACAGCTTCAGAATTGCTAAGTTGGCTGTTATTCTTTCCACAATCTCGGAGGGCTCCAGCCTTAATATTTTTGACTACTCTAAGTATAATGGTAAAAATCTCTTGGAGTCAGGTCTATACCATTTCCTGTGAAATGGATCCCTTCCCACCGCAAGTCTCTGCTTATTCTTTTGTTAATTTGGGAAACTACTGGTAGCTTGATGTTCCCCGTTCTTGTAAGTATTTCGGTGTCATTTTTTTGAATTTGCAGCGACACAGGAATGTAAGGTTACCAAATTCCTGATTCCGTCGCCATGGAGGTCTATCCCTAGTTGCAGCTTTAACTGAAGATACAGCAAATGAAAATCATATTCCAGAAAGAGGCAAGCAACAAGATGAAGGAATACAAGAAGCCTTAGAACAAATTCAGGCGTTACTAGGAGGAACTAACTTGCAAACGTAGATTTTAGGCAGGTTCTACATCCACATTAAAACAAAAAGTCTGGATGCAGCAAGTGCGTTATGGTAGTGAGTTTTCATTAAAATGTTTTAATAGCAAATATGTTTTTTTTAAGAAAACAGGCATCAAATTTGCTTACTAGTATAATGTGTATAGGCGAAACATAATGTACCATATTTCATCGAAATAACTTTGTTGTATGAAAATGTACAAAAATGTTGCGTAATGTTAAAACGTTTCCGAATAAACTGGTTTCCCGGCCAACGAACCTTATAATAGGTTAATAGAAAATATTCAAATTTGAAGCATATAATTATAATTCGCTACTATAATGCAGTTACTGCGTCCAGAATTTATTTTCTTACAAACATGCATAATATTTCGATGGAAAATGCAAAAATGCGATAATTTAAGGCGTGGTCGATTAGAAAAAAAAGAAAATTTGTATCGCCAACGACTTACGGGCCACCTGTGTTTCTAGAAATTATTTTTTATAATTATAATTAAGTTCAAGACACCCTTTAACCAGCGTATACAATTTCTTCCGTATATTGTGTAATAACGGATATATTGAGCTTTATTAATTTTTTATGTAAATTCGCTAAAAATTATATACAATTAAACGATAAATTCTATAGCTAAAACTACTGCCAAAGTATCAGAGAAAGGGTGTATTTGAAATTCATTTTCTGGATATATTTTTGTAAAATGAAATACAATGACGGTTGAAGCTGAGACTTGCGGGTTTGTAAAACATTCTTCTCGTGACGTTATCTCTACATAACCCGTGTTAGTTTAAGATTCTTCACCTGAATGTTTCCAATTTTTGTTGCCAACGTTTCAAATCGTGACTTTGAGGAAAACCCCCTTTTTTAAATGCCTATAATTGTCTTTTACCCTACAGATCTAAATTTTGGTACGTAATTGACTCTTAATGCTGTAAATCCGCTTAGTAAATTTGGTTGCCCTTACTTTATTACTTCCCGAGATATAAAAATGTTCCGAAAGAAACCGCAAAAGAAGAAAGGTTAAGGGCAAGACAACCGCATACACATGTTTCAAGTTTATTAGCTATCATCAGTACGGTATAGCCAGGTGAAGATGGGAACACTCTGGATGAAGATGCAAAAATACACGGAGTCACAACAGGCAACCAGTGCACATTTGCAGCAACATTCGGAAGACCCTCAATTCGAGGGCAACAACCAAAATCGCCACGGAGGCAAATAAATCACCTGCGTGAGCCTCCGGAGCCCAGGAGTCATACTATTTATAACCGGATTTTTAACACGGCATTTCTGTATACTATACAAGGAGAAAGGTTAAGGGCAAGGCCGCAAGGAGACAACCGCATACACGTGTTTCAAGCTTATTAGCTATCATCAGTATATATATATATATATATATATATATATATATATATATATATATATATATATATATATATATATATATATATATATATATATATATATATATCATCTGGGTATACCGTACTTTGCAGCATTGCCCTTAACCTTTCTCCTTGTATAGTATACAAAAATGCGGTGTTAAAAATCCTGTTATATATATATATATATATATATATATATATATATATATATATATATATATATATATATATTGAAACTAACCCCGGATATTTGTTCTAGGGGGCCTAGTTCGCGCTCATTTGAAGAATCTTTTTTTAATTCAAAAGTCGCGATCTTCTCATTAGTGATTTTTTTAAAGAAAATTCGCTAAAAGCAGACAACATTTTCTAATAAGTAATATTGCAGTGATGTTGCAACAGATAAATAATATACAGGTTTGAGCTTGTGCACAAGTTACTCCATCTGCAGATCTGGAAAACATGTCTATACGAGTTGTCAGGTGCAAATAGCTACTTAACACATGACACTAATAAATTAACATATCCATTTTTAATGCAACATGTGCACGCTCCTTCATTATACACGTGTAAACATGTATTTAATGTGTGCATCTAACCAGTGCAATGTTTTATTGTTTTGTTGCATTAAATATATCCCACGGTTTGTACCTGCTCACAATTAGCAAGTTTTCCATATAAATATGCTTCTATTTCCTTCTCATAATTGTGGAGGCAATTATGAGAGATAGCCAACAGTTTTCTGGCACTCTCCATTTACAATAATTTACATATTCTACACTTTTCTCACATACATTAAGCGTACGGCTTCAGATCGAGATGATTATGCAAATTGTAAACTATGTTCTTGCTTATATAAAAAAATGTGTATAAAAACATGCTGAATTTGTGTCTCCAGTTCCTGTTTCGTAAACACACACAAACTTGTCCAATTCTGCACAAAACCACTTTCTTGTTTTTGTTGCTAAAACGTCTGGTTATCATACTGCATAGCTGATTAATTTTATTGCATACTATTTTAATTGGCTATAATAAAAATACGTTACGTTTTCGTTAGGTTTTTCTAACAGTTCTGGCGATAATAAATTAGCGGTTTATAGTAATTAGTTTTATGGTCCAGTTTTTCTAGACAGTTATATCTATTTGCAGTTGTCTAATCTAAAAAAAAATGCGCAGATATTCGTTTCAGACCGTCCTGATTCCAAAATGGCAAAATAAAAAAGTCGATAATGCACGTATGCAAGTGTTTAGATTATGTGTGTTTTGTTTCTTTAACGTCCAAATCGTACTTATAAAAATGACAGATGACGTCTTGACAACGTCTAAGTGATTTTACATTAAAATGTGTGTGTTTTTTTGTTTCTTTAACGTCGGCCTATTTCCGCGGCTATAGCCAATCACCGACGCCAGGGAGCAGTTTCACCTCACTATCCTGGAAATTTTGCCGAACCCCTGCCTTTCTGTAAGGAGGGTAGAAATCTTTAACGTGTCCAACATCGCATGGACACAGGATCGACGGCTTAACGCCCGCTCCGAATGGCGGAACGTGCAGACATTCAACTTGCTCAAATACAATGCCAGAACCTCGGTTGATGTAAAGGTTACAGTTTGTACTGAAAAAGTGAAAGGGAACCCTGGGATCAAACACAGTACCCTTCGGTTTAGAGGCACACGTTCTTGCCCCTGAACCACCGAGGCTCTTACATAAAGATAAAATCCTGAATTCATTATTGGTGAATTTTGTTGAAAAAAATTCACTAATGAAGAGATCCCGACTTTTGAATTTTGACAAAATTTCTTGAAATGAGCGCTAACTAGCCCCCCTAGAACACATATCCGGTGTCAGTTTCAGTTTTTAGTTGTTTATATATATATATATATATATATATATATATATATATATATATATATATATATATATATATATATATATATATATATATATATATATATGATACATACTTGGTTCTCGGGTTGAACCGCGTCCAGAATTTATGAAAACTCGACGTTTCGGCTCCTGTTTTGGAGCCATTTTCAAGAAGTAAAGGAAATATATAAGGACACTCTAAGGCCTCAATCTGTCTACTCCTTAGAGCGGTGGACAAAGGTGGATTGGGTTGTTGTAGCTCGATTACGGGGCCTCAATCTGCCTACTCCCCAAATCTCGCAGGGATCGTCTGTGAGGTCTCAGTGTGTTCAACTCTAGGCCTCAGAGAGACCTGAAACCAACCCAGCCCACCTTTGTCCACCGCTCTAAGGACTAGGCAGATTGGGGCCTTAGAGTGTCCTTACATATTTCCTTTACCTCTTGCAACCAACCCAACCCACATTTGTCCACCGCTCTAAGGAGTAGGCAGATTGAGGCCTTAGAGTGTCCTTACATATTTTCTTTACCTCTTGAAACCAATCCAACCCACATTTGTCCACGCTCTAAGGAGTAGGCAGATTGAGGCCTTAGAGTGTCCTTATATATTTCCTTGACCTCTTGAAAATGGTACCTTTTTAGTTTTGGAAATGATATCCGTCATTTTATGCGCGACATTGGGGATTGTTGGTAGTTACTGGGATCTCGTCAAGGCCAGAGGCTTTCCTGGTATTAAGAGAAGAGAGCATCTTTCGTACCTTTTTAGTTTTGAAAATGATATCCATCATTTTATGCGCGACATTGGGGACTGTTGGTGGTTGAACATTTGGAGGTGGGTTGAGAGTAGAGTTGCCGGCGAACAACGAGGCAAAAAGCTCAGCCTTGCCCAGAGCGGTAGGAACAATTTCAATTCTTGCGTCGTTAAATGCTTGACGGTTTTCTTGACTGGGATTGTGTAGAAGCTTTTTGTGAGCTTTGACCTTTTCAAGTCTGGCCCTGTCACAGGATTTAGGGAACCAGGGCTTTTGAGTGGCTGCAGAGGTTTTCTGTGTACGTGGAATAAATAATTCCATGCCAGCTTGGATAATTTCGGTGACGTTTTGTGAGATATCAGAGGGGTCAGGATGAGAGAAGCAGACAGACGCCCATGGAAATGAGGATAAGTAATCTCGCATTTCGTTGTAGTGCCAAACGATACGTGGGTGTGATGACTGTGTGACCTCGGGTTGCATTGCGCAGGAAGCAGTGACCATGCCGTGGTCTGAGTGACCCAGGGGGCGGTGACTAATATCTTATAGCAGTCAGGATTTGTAGTAAGAAGGAGATCCAAGGGATTTGAGCTGTGTATTGGGATGCGAGGAAAGTAAGTAGGTTGCTGAACCATATTGGCTAAAGAATTGCTGACTACAAAGGCCTCCGCTGCTCTTCCTTGTGGATCTGTTTTTGAAGATCCTAGCCATTCCTTATTATGGACATTGAAGTCACCTAGAATGGTGATCTCGGAGGAAGGATATTCAGAAATCAGATGGTCGGTTTTTTCAGAAAGGTAATCAAAGAGCTGGACAAAGTTGTTGTGAGAAGGTGACCGGTAAATGCAAAAGTGCAGTTAAGTGGTAGCAAATACTTTAAATGACGAAGCATTTGTTATAGAGGAAATGCAAATTATTATTCATTAGAAATGAAGCAAATGCCTTTGCTACCATAAATTGCTTCGTAGATTTTGTTTCTGCTTTTACTATTTACTTTAAGCAAATCCTTCAGTTTCATTTATGGACTCAATACCTACCAAAGCCATCCCTAGTTCTAGTTGTATTTTCCATTTTTGTAACAACAAATTTTAGTTAATTTACGTTTAATGTCACGTTCAGAGCTTATCGTTATCCAAAGTGAGTTCGCGCTTGATTTTAATATAAGATTCTAATCACTTTAAGTATCAGAAGCACTTAAAATTTGAATATAATTCCTGCGGTATTACAAAAATGCATGTATTGTCTGTATTTTTTTAGATAATCTGGTATTTCCACAGGACTTTACCCTTTTTAATTGTTCGAGCGTAAAACTAAACGCCACTGTACAAACATAGTATTTTTGTCTCTCTTTCTATCGCATGATGTTCCATCTTTCTCTATTTCGCTCGTGCTTGGTGCGTGGACAAACACATATCTAAACCACACCATCTCTCTCTAACGAACAAGTATTATATTTGCTTATCTCTTTCACAATCTACAGCCTTCTCTACACCTTATTATTTCGAGGTATTATGTTAAGGAATCAGTAACCAATTAGGTTTTTATCTATCGGTCAAGTTATTGTCCATAACACAGCCAAGGTAATGGTTATTAATCTTGTTTTATTGTCCAGTCTTTGATTTCTGTTGTAAAGGTATGTCAGACAACAACACATGTGTTCAATTATGTGTTTGAAATATTTGTTTTATATGTCGTTAGATAGATTAGCACACGCCTGTTCTGTTCTCTAGCGCCTGCTTTTATTAGAAACGTTTAAGCTGGAGAAATTCCTGCGGATTGTTAATTTATTTGTACTGTAATTGGTCTTTATGTCTGTCTGGTAGCTGCGGATAACTTTTTTATGGTCTAACTATACCTATATGTATACATAATATCACTTGTAGCAATAACAGCTCTTCTAAAAAAAAAGGTATACCGCAGAGATTGTCATTGACAAAAACGATCTTACGAACCCTTTTCCGGTTGGCTACGAACCCTCAAACGTTTTTAAACGTATAAGATAAATAAAAGTGCTAAGGCGAAAGCATCGCAAAAAATGCGAGTCAAGAAATATGGCGTGTGGTCAATTCGCCCTGGAATGGTAATAATAAGGTAACGAGTCCTAAAACATTGCAAATCGACGGCTAGCGAAAAGGTAGAGGTCGCTAAAAAGTGTCGTGAGTATCTTTTGTTTGTAGCATACCAGGAGAAAATACATGCAAATGCAACAGATAGGACTCTGAAGACATGATGCATATAGGAAACAAATACACAAAGAACAACAGAAACAAAATTAGAATATAAATGGGACACACGTCCTGGACATAAAACTACAGATAGACCGACAATTTGACAAGAATGAAGTGCAAAAGGAAGTAAATAGGGTAGCGAAAGACTATGGCTCTGCAAATGGATCAGACAGTAACTCCGACCTGAGCTCACCATAACTCCTCGCACCGAAAAAGACAGGTATGTGAGCCAGTGACGAATTTATAAAACAGGGTAGGCTAAGAATTTGTAGGATATATTTATTGTGTTAACGTTACGGCTTATATCTTCTGATTTTTAATTAATCCGGCTCGAAGGACCCAATGTATATATCTTCAATAAAAATGTATTATAAATGATTGAGTTACCACAGTGTGACGGTTTTAACAATTATATTCACTACTATTTATAAATATTTACAGAACTGGTGTTCACAATTCAACTAATTTCAGAGAAACAAAAGGAGACATAAGACGGACGCGTTCCCAAAGAGGGCAGCACTATCCCGAGATATAATGAATTTAAATTTTAACAGTTACAAAAGTGAAGATAGAGACAGTGAAAACATAGTAAACAGTGTACCTTAAGAAGAGCAACTACATTATGGACAAGACTTCAAATAAACTAATTAATAATTAATAAAGAATAAACAATAGGACAAAGAAAAATAGATATAGAAACTAGAGAATAATAAATGTAACAAAAATATAGTAAGTAGTGTTATATTTTAAATATGTAACTGTGTATGTTTGTTTGTTTCTTTAACGCCGGTATATTTCCGCGACTATGGCTAATCATCGACGCATGGGCGCAGTTTAACATCACTGTCCTGGAAAATTTGCTGAATCCTGCCTTTTTGTAAGGAAGGTAGGGATTTTCTACGTGCCCAACATCGCATGGACACGGGACCAACAAATTTACGCCCCCTTCGAAAGGCGGAAGGTACAGACATTAAACTTCCTCAAATACAATGCCACAACCTCGGTTGATATTAATGTTACAGTATGTACTGAAAAAGTGAAAGGAGAACTCGCGATCGAGTTCTTACCACTGAACCAACGTGGCTCTGTAAATATCTGTCTAATATGAAAATAAATAAAAAGGGTCTTGTGGAATGCAAAATCATCATCATAAAAAAAAACTTCTATCTTTATAAATTTCGGATTTGTCAGAGACTTAAATCAGAACACGAAGAAAAGCACACGCCATTTTGCAGGTGGTTTACAAGGAAATCCTAAGGTGGTTCCCTCTCAAACTAATCTGTCAAGCGAAAAGTATGGTCGCCACAATGGAATTTTCAATCGGTAACTACTCACTACTGGTCACGGAAGAATAAGTATTTAATCAAAACGGAAAGCCATCATCAGTGTTTTGATTTCAATATATGGCTTAAAATTCATGCAACACAAATTATTGATTGTTTTATTGATTGTTTTATTAAGTTACATAAACATGCTTGAAAAAAAATCTTGTAGAAGTTCTTGACTATCTACTCTAGCACAGATTACTAACTGTTGGTTCTAACGGGTCGGTGCCCCAGCACACAATTCTAGGTCTGTTGAGGTAAACAATATTTGACAGTCTGCATGATTAAATACGTTTTTGAGAAGTACAAAGTCCCTAAAGGTATCTTATCTCAAACCTTCTTTCTCCGATTGCCCTAGCAGCCAGTACCTCTTTTTTTACTCCGCCGTGTCAAAATCCGAACAGATCTTCATCCAGGTTATTCTCAATTTTGACTAGGGTTAACAATTGCCGAAACTCACTCCTAGAAACATATTAGCAGGTGTGCTAGTGGCTTTTTGTAAAAATAATTTATTAAAATACTGAAACGATCGTCTGATTAAAAAAAAGTTCGGGACGCAGCAAGTGCGTTATGGTAGCAATTTTTTTTATTAAATGCTTCAAATGTGAATAACTTAATTTTCTATAAAGGTAGAAAGTTTAATTTTGGTACGTAGGTCTTTCCAAAGGCAACAAATTTCATCAAAATAGCTTTGTAATTTTCGGAGATAAACATTTTTTTCGAAAGTAAACTCAAAATTATCCCAGAATACCTTGCCCGATTTTCCTCGCTAATAAACTCGTCCAAGTTATTAATAAAAGAAAGATTCTTGCCGAGTTTCATACAAAAATCGGTTAGTAACTTTTTGAGTTATCGTGTGGATACATATATACATACATACATATATATATATATATATATATATATATATATATATATATATATATATATATATATATATATATATTTGTGTGTGTGTTGTATATGTTTATATATAAACATATAAAAATTGAAACTGTGAAATTTACCCCGGATATGGGTTCCAGCGGTCCTAGTTCGCGCTTATTTGAAAAAATTTTCACCATCGATACCTATTTATTGGCGATTTTTTTTAAATAAAAATTTACTAAAAGACGGTTATTGTGAAGTAGGTTTCACATAAGCGTAGTTTTTATTATTGATTATTTGTCACTCTGCTAGATTTTGTTTAACGGATAGATAGATCCACTTTTAAGATTTTCCACAGGTACTTATGTTTTCGTTTCTATTACGAACGTTTTTCAAGTAATCGTAGCAGAATTTTTTCGTTAAATATATTTATAAATGTGGATATCATTTTTATCCTGACCTGTCATAATAAGATTTCATGTAAGATTTTTGTCAACTCACTAATGTTCTTGGAAATGTACCAGAGACTCGATCACGAAAATAAAGTGGATCATCAAAATTATTCAAATAATAAAAAATACTTGAACCTTGCATGTGATCAGATGGTGCAATCACGAGATTAGGTACACAAAAATTAATCAAAGTTTTGTAAACAATTTGTTTTTTGATGTTATTTGATTAAACAACAATTAATATTCTTGTGAGATAAAAACCAACCGAAATGTTTCCGTTTTAATCTCAGATTAACGTGTTTCTGGATTTTTATAAATATTCATAATAATTGCGATTCTGAATTTATTGCATTTGGCTGTGCCACAGTATATATATATATATATATATATATATATATATATATATATATATATATATATATATATATATATATATATATATATATATATATATATATATATATATATATATATATATATATATATATATATATATATATATATATATATATATATATATATATATATATATATAGAGAGAGAGAGAGAGAGACTTCATTGCTCTTACTGTTAATTAGCTATTTTATTACTACAATTGTTGTTGTTATGGTTATTATTTTTATAAATTGATTCTATTTTTGTTAAATGTTGACATACATCACAGATATTTTAAAGAGGTCATCTCTCAGTTGTATTATATGTGTTTTCTTCTAAAGAATTTTCTGATTATAAGGTAGCGACGAGTTCTCGTTTATAGCTGTCATGAATGAGTAAGACAAGAGATTACAGAGAAGAAAACAAACATATGAAACCAGAGAAGCAGTCTCTTTATTTATTGGCGATAATCATCCAACATGTCAATACAAATAGGTCTTCCACTTGTGAAGTATTTTGACGTTGTTTCGCTAAACGTCGTTCTAAAAAATGTTTGACAGCTTCTTACCGAATTACATATTTCAAATTGTGGCATACCAAAATTTTCAAATTTAGACCCTTACATTTGCTTTCTTAAATTTCACCCAAAACATTTATTGCTTGGTATTCCTCATCACAATACTTACTTCATAAGAAAGCAACTTTCTGTTTCACATTTTTTGCCAAAATAATACATTTTGTGAAGAGCCAAGTTACGTTGACTTTTGAAATGGCATTATGTATACAGGGTGTCTTATTTTCGTTGTAAATGTGGAGTATCTCAGTTATTATTGAAGATGGAGACACATGGTTTTCACAATAATGTGCTTGATTTTTATGAAACGAAAAATGGCAATGACAGAAAAGTCACCGCCTTCTTATTTTCGTAGATGCAGTGCGCTTTTGAAAAGTTAACAATTTGGGACCCCACTTTTATATTATATTTTATTTGTTCAGCAAGATATCGAAAAGGTGAAAACGGGTTCTGGTAGAACTTTTGCCGTTGAATAAAGTGGTATAGTCAGATATTTTCAACAAATTTTAATTTTTGAGAAAAATTTCAAAGTTGTGTTTTTTTAATGAAACACCCTATATATTGCTAGCTACGTTAATATCTCTAATTAAGGCGATTCCAACGATATGAGTAGTTATCTTTTTACCTTTTGAGGAAAATGTCATTTTTGTTTTTTTAAATGGTACACCCTAAATATTGTTAGCTATTTTAATGGCGATTCTAAGGATATGACGTTTGACATATTTATCTTTACTACTCTCCGAAAAATGAATTAAAAACTGTTATTTTCATAACGTGCAATGTTATAAATATAACAAACTAACGGATAATGCAATTGCTCCTTATGGAAAGAAACGGGTTACTTATTGTTTTAATAGCCATTTTGATAGCCATTTTCTTGCGCTTTTCTAAATTAGTTCATTTTCATAACAAAGCAACAATTTGAATACGGATATTTCTATAATAGTATGCGTCGAGTTACCATGGAAACAAGGAAAAAAGTTATTAGCACTTGTCAAAACCTCGATAAAGAAATTTCGATTGTTCCTACGCACCTCTTTATTGTTTGTAATGGCCGCAAATCAAATATTTGAAAATGTTGAATATTATGATCTACTTGTATGTTTTATCAAGTGTCACGAAAATACCAAATGAAGCATTACAACTTTATTTTAACAGGTATTAAGTATTTTTAATTACATTTGCATTTCCTCTATTAAGTAAATTCTTTGTTGTCGCGAATATTCTGAGAGGAGACAGCCAAATAAAGCAATATTCCAAAGGCTTAAATCAAATTTAACAAACCTCGGCTCTTTTAATAAACCTAGACCGAAAGTATATAATAAAGAGAATCGGAAAGTTAGCGTAATTAACGTGTTGAGTATTGTAACTGTTGCACCTGAAACCTCTTGCAGAAGAATTGAGTCCTATGTTGCCGTCAGCAGATCACGCGTTTCTTCTATTTTTAAACGTCACAAATCTAAACCATATAAGTTCAGAGTAGTGCACAATTTACATCCTGGAGATGCTGAACGACGTGTTAATTTCTGTCAGTTGTATCTGCAAAAAGTTGATCACGACCCAAATTTTGCAAGTAAAGTTATCTGGTCAAATGAAACATATATAAGTAGTGCTGGATTATTTAGTCGTAATAATACAAGACATTGGGCAAGTGGAAACCAGCATGTCACTGTTTCCCGTGAGCAACAAGGGAGATTTAGTTTTAGTTTAGCCTGCTTCATATTGGGAACTAAAATTCAATATCACACTTATCAGGATAACCTTAACTCAGACCGGTATCTAAACAATCTACAAAATATATTACCTGATTTATTAGATGTCCCTTTAGCCCAGCGGAACCAGAGTTTCTTTCAACACGATGGTGCTCCGGCACATAATTCCCAAATAGTGGGGCGCTACTTAGATGACCACTTTCCCGAACGCTGCATTATATATATATATATATATATATATATATATATATATATATATATATATATATATATATATATATCCGACCGATAACTCAAAAACTAATGGACCAATCTTGGCCAAATTTGGTAAGTACCTTCCTTTTGCAAGTAACTTAGAAAATGTTGTGTTTCCTTTATAAAAAAATTAATATCTCCGGAAATAACAATGCAAGGGCAACCAAATTTGGTACCCGTTTTTGTATTATAAAGTTTGAACTCTGTACCAAAATGTAGGTCTCTATCTTTAAAGACAAAGAAGTTATGGGCAGTTAAAGAAACAAATTTTGGAGTTTTCCTCAAAACGTCAAACTAGCAATTTTAAACGTCAACATTGGCAATGTTTAGGCAAAGAAAGTGAAAAAAATACGGATTGTGAAAAGAAAATGTTGCAAGAAGAGTGTCCTGCAAACCTTTAAGTTTCAGATTCAACCGTCATTGCCCTTCATTTTACTAAAATGTTTCCAGAAAATTAATTTCAAATAGAACCTTTCTCTGATCCTTTGGCTGTCGGTTTAGTTAAGTTGATGCTTTCGCTGTGGGTTTAGTGAAGTTTATGGTTTAATGGTCTATATATATTTTTAGCTAATTTTCGTATAACAAATTCATTAAAGCATTTTTGCATTTTTTATCGAAATATGATGCGTTTGTAAGAAAAAAAGCTGTACGCAGTAAGTGCGTTTTGGTAGCGAATTTTCGGTAAATTTGCAGTTTAGGTCCCGAACGCTTTTCAAAAAACTGTTTTCAGAAACCTGCCTAGGGCCCCCCTGGATCCACAACCCACAAGAAAAATATCTTGTTGACACCCCCCAAGGAAGTTACGGGACCAGGAGTGAGTAGGGGTGTATAAATTTTTTTAACTCATATTCGTAGAATAAATTCGTTAATGCGTTTTTGCAATTTTTATCGAAATATGATGCGTTTGTAAAAAAAAAATCTGAACGCAGTAAGTGCGTTTTGGTAGCGAATTTTCGGTAAATTTGCATTTTAGCTCCCGAACGCTTTTCAAAAAACTGTTATCAGAAACCTGTCTAGCGCACCCCCCCCCCCTCTCAAGAAAATTTTCTTGTTCACACCCCCAAGGAAGTTACGGGACCAGGAGTGAGTAGGGGTGCTGGGCGGGGTAGGTAGTAAAAAGGAAATACGAGCAGAAAATTCGAATAAAATGTGCTTGAAAGCTGTCTTTTTCACATCTTGAAGCCATATCCCCCTTGAAGCCTGCCTACCCTGCACATCACCTCCACCCCCCACCCCCCAGGTGCCGTAACTTCCTTGGTGGGTAGAAACAAGACATTTTTCTTGTGGTTTATGCAGCGAGGGTGGTTGTATGCACGCGACGGGGAAGGAAAATACCCACGACGAAGCAGCACACCACACCCCCTCCCCCGCCCCGCCCCTGTCGCAAGTCGAACCGGGGGGGTCTGCTTCGTCGTAGGCATTTTCCTTCCCCCATCGTGTGCATACACCCACCCTCGTTGCATAAACCACAAGAAGAACTTCGTGTTCATACCCCCCAAGGAAGTTACGTGACCTGGGGCAAATAGGGGTGCTGTGTGGGATAGGCAGGGTTTAATCGGGATATGACTTTAAATAGACAGCTTTCAAGCAGTTTTCTTCGCATTTTCTGCTCATATTTCCTTTTTACACTCTACCCCGCCCAGCACCCCTATTCACTCCCAGTCCCATAACTTCCTTGGGGGGTGTGAACAAGAAATTTTTCTTGTGGTTTGTGCATCTGGGTGTGGTCCTAGTAATGTTTCTGAAAACAATTTTCTTATGAAAAGTGTTCGGGAGCTAATATGCAAATTTACCGAATTTGCATTAAATCCTTCAAATTTCAATAACTCAATTTGCTATTAACGTAAGTTTTGTTGGTTACTCAACCAATATTTAAGTTTATTTTCGTTTTTTTTTTTATATTTTCAAACCATAAGTAATTTTGATAAAATATAGTACATTGTTTCTACTACATAGGCTATACCGGTAATCAGATTGATACCTGCTCGCATTTGCTATTAAAAACATTTTTATGGAAATCCACTTCCATAACACACTTGCTGAATTCAGACTTTTGAAAAATGTTTATATATTTTCAAACAATAAAGTTATTTCGATGAAATATTGTACATTGTTTCTACTATATAGGCAATCAAGTTTGCTTCCATCAAAGAAAAACATTTGCTATTAAAAATATTTTAAAGAAAATTCGCTATCATAACGGACTTGCTGCGTCCAGATTTTTTTGAACTGGTATATTCATATTTTACCTTTTTGAATTAGGCTTTCCTTGGGTTTTTGAATATTACATGAAAACTACGTTATTAAAAAGCCCAATAAAAGCCAGTTCAAAGTACATATAAAACTACGGTACTTGATTTAAATTAATAATTATAAAAACCCGCTTCTTTCCATAAAGAGCAGTGTTGTATTGCATTATCCGTTAGTTTGTCTCTTTGTAACATTAAACGTTATGGAAAATAACAAGAAGGCGTCGACTTCTCTGTCACTGCCGTTTTTCGTTTCATAAAAATCGAGCGCAGTATTGAGAAACCCGTTTGTCTCTACCTTCAATAATAACTGAGATACTCCACATTTGCAACGAAAATAAGGCACCCTGTATTTTACATAACCATTTATCTCCATCTGTATTAAGTAGGGTAGGTAAATCTTGGCTGCACCATTGCTGTTAGATTGTGAAAATTCCATGCTCTCGTTGCTCGATTAATTATCAAGTCCCGAATCTTACAAAAACAATGCTGACGTCACAGGCTACAACCGTTACTCAGCACTTCATTTATCAAAAAACATATTGACAACTCGACAAAAGTACTAGGTACTTGTAGGTACTATTGTTCTGGTGGAATTTTTAAATCGCAATGCTATTCATACGGCTTGATCCCAGAGATAACAGTTAAGTACCTTCATCCTTCAGTCGCAGAAACCTAGAAGAAAAGTGGATTAAACTTTACATTGTCCATAATTTGCATTATCTTGTTTTCACCTTTGAAACCAAATGAACAGTCCTTCTACACAAACTTTTATAATCCTAATCTATTTATTTGTAACAACTAGTAGAATTTCATTGACAAATATTTGCACTTTTAATCTTGTTTGTCAGTCGATAAAATTTGATAAGAGAGCGTATCGATATCGATACATTAATAAGGCGATCTATTGCGTTTATTTGCTCAAAGGCAAGAAGTGGAGGATTATTAGAATAGAAAAGATACCTACACGTATTCCTCACCTGAAAAACATCATCATCGGAGTCAACACTTTATTTATACAGCGTGGCCTGGGGTTTAGGAAAGATAATCGCCGTGCCGTCACTGGCGTGGCGTGTGCAAGGAGGACGGTTCAGAGAGAGACAGATTCAATAGCAGCTGCACGCGCTTAGCTGCCACAGGTGGCTTAACTGTGGGAACGAGCGAGCTTCTGAGTTTCCCACGATCAGAGATCCATGAGTATACACCTGGGGCATCTATATAAATGATGCCCTACCACTTCCACTCTTCATTAACAGCCTTGTGCTCGCCTCGTGCAGACTACAGCTAAAGCTTGTTCAGTGTGTTTATAAAGTGTGCTTACGTATTTTACGAACTTTAATTTTTTTTTATCTCGATTGTTTACAAAGTGATGTCTTACGAAATGTTGTCCGTTGAAGAACCTCAACCAATTTCCCGTACTTATCAGTACAGGAAAGTGATGAAACCAATGTTGGAAAGAAAAAGAAGAGCGCGGATTAATCGGTGCCTTGATGAGCTTAAAGAGTTAATGGTAGCAGCCCTTCAAACTGAAGGAGAAAATGTTTCAAAGTTGGAAAAAGCTGATATTTTGGAACTTACAGTGCGTCACCTACATAAACTGAGAAGACAGCAAAGATTGACGGCGAATCCTGTAGTGGATGCTGACCGTTTCAGAGCAGGTTATACTCATTGTGCTAATGAAGTTTCAAGATGTTTAGCTTCTATTCCAAAGGTCGATGTGCAATTAGGCACTAGCTTGATGACGCATCTTGGTCATCGACTCAATGAAATGGACAAAGTGTCTCCGCTAGTGATCCAAGTGTCTAACCCGTATACACCCCCAGGTTCTCCGGTACCAGACGTGACGACTCTTCCACCCTACACGATGCCTTTAACCCCAGCCTCTTCGACTTCTTCGAGGCAAACTATGAGTCCGCCAGCTAATCAACCAATGGATTGTTCGACTGCAGGTCTTCTGAAAGTTGCACAAAAAGCAGAAGAGGTATGGAGACCCTGGTGAAGATTTTGTTCTAATTTAAGCGTTAAGTTAATTTTTTATTGTACATATTCACAGAAAAATTCTCACTTACGTCTTTCATTAACAATAATTTGCTCAATTGCTTTAATGTAGTTTTTAGTGGAATGTAAAAGATATTATGATCTCTTTAACATGTTTTGAAAGCTTTAATTATTCTTGTATAAATTGTTATTAGGGAATTTCTTCTTTTTTAGTTTTTTTGTGATAAATAATCAATGGGTACCTGTGATCGCGAGGGCAATTTTTGTATTATTAAGGTTTTTATAAATCAAATGAAATAAGTGCCTTCTAGGTTGTAATATTTTATAATTCTTGGATTGTAATGTATTGCACATTTTAACTGTGATACATGTTTGTATTTTTTAAATGAAAAATACTTTGAAAATAAATATTATTGTTACTTACTTCCCTGTTTTATTTCGATCTTTTTCAGGTTTAAGTGCATTATTATCGAGTGATTTTCAGTTGTTACTTTTTATAAAATATAACATCCCAGAGTTATATTTGTTTAACATAAAGAAATTACACATTTACAATTACAAATTATACACAAAAATCACGAAAAATATAGGTTTGGTAGAAATTTGTTGACATTGTTAAATCATGCTTAGAAAATGAATGTTCTAAATTTAAAGTTTATCTCATGTGGTATTTAACTCTTTAAAGTGATTAAATCTGGGTTAATTTTTATGTGTGATAAAATCAATGAAAGGGTAGTTAAACTCAAAGCGTAATTAAATTTTTGTTATTTTCATTAAGCCTGATAAACTTCAAATTAGAATCAAGTTCATACCACACTAAAAAACTATTCACCAACTTATTTAGTGTTGCAAAAATTAATTAGCAGTTTATTGTGAATCAATGTTTTTGGTTAGGTGCTGACACCATCTAAAATTCGCTGAAATCTCGACAACAGGTAAGTATATTTTGTAATTAACTATTTATCTGGAACTATCAGATAGCTAATTTTAATTGAATTGATCGTTGACACTTTAAAAGTGAAGTTAGAAAAAACTTGGGCACGAGGTCAAACAAGTGAATTGTCCCATTAAAAGCCTTACTTGATTAAAACATTATTAAATAACTAGTAATGGAGTGCATGACAAATAAAAGAAAAAACGGGATGTCATTGTTCGTAACACGTGAACTCAATTGTCATTGATTACTGACGTCAATGACACTATTACGTGGTACAATGTCATCTGCATACTGGCGTTTTAAACAATAAATTACGCCTTCAATCATGCAATTTACAGAGCTGTGCTTAAATCGTTTACTACTATTATTTTTTACGAATTTTCAAAAGCGAAAATTTGTTAAAACCATGTTGCGATGGTAAGACCTCTAAAATGTTTGCTTTTGTTATTTTTTTAAGCAACTGTTGATACAATTAAGTTAATACACAACGATGTTCTTGATTTTGACAGCAAAATTTTTTGTAGATATAAACTACAATGTTTTTCGATAAATTTTATTTTTAGATTGCATATTATTTACTTAAAATAAACTGTATTAGAAAACAAGTCCTAAGTTTGACAAAATTAAATTAGAGGTTAGCAAAAATTATTTACCAAAAATGTACGATACTTCTTCAAGAAAAAACTTAAAAGTCTGGACGCAGCAAGTGCGTTATGGTAGTGAATTTTCATTAAAATGTTTTTAATAGCAAATATGTGTTTTTTTAGGAAAGCAGACATCAAATTTGGTTACCAGTATAACCTATATAGTAAAAACAATGTGCCACGTTTTATCAAAATAACTTTATTGTTGGAAAACGTACAAAAAAGTAAACTTAAAGTGTTCCCGAAAAAACCGTTTTTTGGGCAACCTTATAGGTTAATAGCAAATTGAGCTTTTCAAATATAAAGGATTTAATAAAATTTCGCTACCATAACGCACTTGGGCGCCCAGAATTTCTTTTCTTACAAACATGCATTATATTTTGATGGAAAATGCAATAACATAACGCGTATTCGACTAAAAAAAAAAAAGAAAAATTGTATCACCAACGACTTATGGGCCACCCTGTTATTATAGAAATAATTTTAACGATGCAGCTCAAGACACCCTATAATTAATGTATACATTTTTTTTCATATCTTGTATAATAACGGATATATTCGGCTTTATTGATTTTTTACGAAAAATCGACAGAAATGATATACCATTAAACGATAAACTCTATAGCTAAGACTACTGCCAAGCATCAGAGAAAGGGTCTATTTGAAATGAATTTTCTGGGAACATTTTAGTAAAATGAAGGACAATGACTGTTGAAATTAAGACTTCAGGGTTTGTAAAACATCCTTCTTTAGACATTTTCTTTCCATAGCCCGTATTAGATTAAAGTTCTTTGACTAAATGTTGCCAATTTTGACGCTTTAAATCGCGACGTTTTGAGGAAAACTACAATTTATTTTCCTTTAAATGCCTTTAACCGTTTTGTATTTTGACCTACAGAGCTAAATTTTGGCATGTGATTTACCTATGTACCAAATTTGGTTGCCCTTACTTTGTTATTTCCGGAGATATACATTTTTTTCGAAAGAAAACACAAAATTTTTCGGGAAAACCTCGGCCGATTTTCCTGGCTAACGAACTTATCCACGCCACTTGCAAAAGGAAGGTATTCATCAAATTTTTTTTGTTGAATAAAATTCAGTAAAATTAAGAAATTGCGATTTATCCTTGTTTTTCAAATATGCCATGGAAACAAAAGACAATTGCAATAATTTAATCAAAAATTACAGGAGCCTCGGTGGTCTAGGGGTAAGAACGTGTGCCTCTGAGCGGAAGGGTACTGGGTTCGATTCCCAGGGTGCCCCTTTTACTTTTTCAATACAAACTGCGATAAATTAACATCAACCGAGCATCGGTCATTGTATTTGAGCAAGTTGAATGTCTGCACGTTACGCCCTTCGGAGGGGGCGTAAAGACGTCGGTCTCGTGTCCATGCGATGTTGAATACGTAAAAAATCTCTACCCTTACAGAAACGCGGGGGTTTGGCAAACTTTCCAGGATAGTGAGGAGAAACTGCTCCTTGGCGTCGGTGATTGACCATAGTCGCGGTAATAGGCCGACGTTAAAAGCAAAAGAGATAAAAGAGAGCTATTTAATTACAAACGACAAATTTTTAACGAACAGGGACAATGCTGACAGACCTCTAACGTAAATGTTCAATGTTGTTCAACTCTTTTTGTTCGAATATTCTATTATTAGTGAATTTTTACTAAAAAAAAATTCACTAATAGAGAGGTATCGATGGTGTTCTACTTTCAAGAGATTGCGTAGCACTTCTGCTTTTGTTGAGATCAAGACTGTCAAAAGTCTTATAAATGAAAAAGGATGTAGCTTATGACGGTGTAAAATTGTTGTATTGCAGAGTATGAAAATCATTTTACAACTACATTTTTTCTGAGTTTGGCGCCACTTTGTTAGTTTTGTAGGTAAGTCTATATTATACAGGAGTTTTTTTTATTAAACTTGATTAAAATGGACGACTGTCGATTGTGCTAAATTGTTCTAAATAAGTTATCAAAAGTACATTTCTTATAAGAAGTACATATGACCAGCATATGCGCGTGTGAGAGCGATCAAAATTGTTTTTTAATAAGTGCGTAATATTTTACAGTATGATTATTTAAGTAATAAGTAAATCTACAGGTATTTTAGTGAACTTTCTTTAAAAAAAAATCACTAATGAGAAGATCCCGACTTTTGAATTTTGTTGAAAAAATTTCTTCAAATGAACGCTAATTAGGCCCCCCAGAACACATATGCGAGATCAGTTTCAGTTTTTATATGTATATATATATATATATATATATATATATATATATATATATATATATATATATATATATATATATATATATATATATATATATATATATATCACACCCGATAACTCAACAAATAATGGGCAGATTTTGATGAAATGTGATGAATACCTTCCTTTTGCCAACAGCTTTGGTAAATTCGTTAGCCAGGAAAATCTCCCCAGGTTTTCCCCGAAAATTTTGTGTTTTCTTTCGAAAAAACTTCAGATCTCCGCATATAACAAAGTAAGGACAACCAGATTTGGTACGCGGTTTACATCAATTTAAAGAAAAATAAATTGGGGTTTTCCTCAAAACGTCAAAGTTGCGATTTAAAACGTCAAAATGGGCAACATTTAGGCAAAGAACCTGAAACTAATACGAGATATGGAAAGATAATGTGTCAAGAAGAATGTTTTATAAAGCCTGAAGTCCTAGCTTCAACCGTCCTTCATTTTACTAAACTATTTCCAGAAAATTCATTTCAAATAGGCCCTTTCTCTGATGCTTCGGCAGTAGTCCTAGCTATAGAGTTTATCATTTAATGGTATATAATTTTTGTCGAATTTTCGTAAACAATTTTAATAAAGTTCAGTATATCCGTTATTATACAAGATACGAAAAAAATATATACATTAACTATATAGGGTGTATAGGGTGTCTTGAGGTACATCTTCAAAAAATATTTCTACAATCACAGGCTGTCCCATAAGTCGTTGGTGATACAAATTTTCTTTTTTTTTTAAATCGAAACGCGCCAAATGTTACTGCATTTTTTCATCTTCTATCGAAATATAATGCAAATTACATTAATTTTGTTTTGTAAATTTTTTTAAAAAGGCATATTTGTCAAGTGTATAAATCTCGATATTTTCTGATTTGAGCCATTCAGACAATAAATGTAGTATTTTTGTCAAGTTTGTGTTCTTTTTTATAAGTTGTAAGTATATATATGATTCTTTTGCAGAAAAACAACAAAATTAAAGAAAAATCATTTTTTTATCATTTCAAAGTTAGGGCCCACTGGGTGATGACGTAAAATTTTTTAACCTCGGTGATGCCGAGTTAATTAGTTTATGTGACCGTTAGTCGTTTGTCATTATTATAATAGGTTACGTCTGTTGTTTATTATGAGGGTTGTAACCTTATGTCATCGAAGGGTTGCGTTCAATATATTTGAAAAAAAAAACGAACCCCTTGCATATTTTAAATTCTGATGTGGATTGTTTCAATACATTTCTTTACTAAATTTCTTTTTTTGTTTTAGAGTTTTGAAAGGATATTAAAAAAACTAATTGGTAGTTGTTAACTTCAGGCTTTGAATGGATAAACAAAAGAGCTTTCGAAAAAGGTGCCACTCGACCCAATTTCCCTAATGTAAGGCTAGATGCATTCTCGCAACAATTAGAACCGTAGACCGGTTTCGCTCTCATTAGAGCTCTTCAATACGGCATACTAATTGCAGCGAAAATACACCTATAAAGTAATACGGCTATGGTAGCCAGCCTTTCAACACTAAGTGAGTGGTGGACGTGCCGCCACCTAGTTTGGGAACCAAGTAGTATGTTGTCACGCCAGCTCCAAATAACACAAAGTGTTAAAAAACTGACACTGTATACAACCAACTAACAATTTACTAAATTATCAGCCCTGGCCCATTTACTTATTATATTATATTTATTTAAATGGGCCAGGGCTGACAATTTACTTAATTGTTGGTTAGTGGTGTTGCGAGAATGCATCTAGCCTTACACACTGTGTCCCTATATTAGGGTAGAAATGGGACAGGGCTGACAATTTACTAAATTGTTAATTGGTCGTATACAGTCTCTATTTTTTAACACTTTGTGTTATTTGAAGCTGGCGTGACAACATACTACTGGGTTCCGCAACTAGGTGGCGGTACGTTCACCACTCACTTGGTGTTGAAAGGCTGGCTACTATATCCGTATTATTTTATAGGTATATTTTCACTGCAATTAGTATGCCGTACTGAAGAGCTCTAATGAGAGCGAAACCGGTCTACGGTTCTAATTGTTGCGAGAATGCATCTAGCCTTACATACTCTGTCCCTATATTAGGGTAGCAATGGGTCAGGGCTGACAATTTACCTAATTGTTAGTTGGTTTTATACAGTCTCTATTTTTAAACAGCTTCAGTTATTTATCTGTTATTTTGAACTGGATAGTCGCTCGATAGTATCGTACATTCCCAAAGATGTGAGCGAGAGCGAGCATACTAGTATAAATAACGTGTTAAGTGTTAAGTAATATGTTATGAAGTAAGGTCCGCTCTATACTGTATACCGATACCCATACATATTTAGTATTCCCAGTCTCTTGTCCATTCATCCCGTTAAATAGTTAAATTTAACAGTTGCGGATGAAAACCGATGTTTATTCTTCGCACCTAGTTGCAGTGGAACTGAAACAGATATGTGTCCGAATTATAGAGTAGTGTAAAAAACGTAATTTTGTAACTGTTGTGTTTATAAATACATAACTGGTGGTTAGCGTTGCAGCTCGACAACCGTTTAAAAATAACAGATAGTCAAATAACGACCCATCACTAGTTTTTGGGAAAACCCTGGTGCAAACTTTTATAATGGGCACGTGTATATGTAAGTCAACAATTAAAAAACAAAGGTCTCTTTTATTTACAACCTTGGTAAAATGTAGCTAAAATGATTTATAGAAACCAATTTTTTTGACGAACCCATTGCCTTGTTTTAATCACTTTTTATTTGAATACCCCATAAAATCAAATAAATCGGCAGCATCAAAGAGTTGACGATTTGAAAGGTTATTCTGGTAACAGCTGATAAAACCTTAAATATTTTACCGCAAGGGACCCTGAATCAATTTGAATTATTTAAAGACAACAACCAACTCATTCACAAAAGAACTCATAAATTTTTATAGGAATGGTAATTCATTATACCGGCTCAGTTTAAAATTCCATGGATATTACACAAACGCACCTAAAAAACAAAAATAAATTATTCATCAACACACGCAGGCTTCAGTTACAAATTAAATCAATTAATTCAGTGTTTTCTTGAATTTCAAAAAGGAATTAATGAATGAAAAATTTATATTACTATTCCGTGTTCCTTGATGAAATGTGTAAATCATTTTCTCTTTAAGAACATCTGCCGCAATGCGTAGATGTTACAGTGAAAAATGTTTTCATGGAGTGCCCAGTGTTGACAACCCAAAAATCTCGGGACGCAGCAGGTGCGTTATGGTAGTGAATTTTTATTAAATGCTTCAAATTTAAATAACTCAATTTTCTATAAACTTAGAACGTTTAATTTTGGTGTGTAGTAAGGTATCTCCTAACGCAAGATATCCACCAATTTTCATTAAAATACCTTTGTAATTTTCGGAGAAAAAAAATTTTTCGACAGAAAATTTAAAATTTGAATAACTCAATTTTTTATAAACTTAGAAAGTTGAATTTTAGTAGGTAGTAAGATATCTCCCAAGGCAACATCTATAGTAAATTTCATTAAAAGAGCTTTGTTACTTTCGGAGAAAAAAATTTTTTTCGAAAGAAAACTCAAAATTTTCCTGGAAAACCCCGTCCGATTTTTCTGGCTAACGAAATTATCCAAGCCAATAATAAAAGTTTCATCGAAATCGGTTAATTATTTTTTGAGTTATCAGACGGATACTTATATATATATATATATATATATATATATATATATATATATATATATATATATATATATATATATATATATATATATATATATATATATATATATATAAATTTCAGTAATGTTTCTATTTTACACTGTAAAACCTTAAGTAATAAAAGAATGTGTTTAGAAGAATTTTTAATTACCTTTAACGACAATTTAATAAACTTAAAGAAAGATAATAATTTTAGAAATCACTACCGCGATTTATATTTTCTAGACAAAAACAAAAAACAAATTCAATTAGACAGTAGTTAGCTTTTTATGTCAGTTTGGCACTTTTCGACTTCACTCAAATTTATAAAAAGGTTTTTTCATGTTTGTTATAGAATAATTAGTTTAGTAAAACTCACGTTATATGTAAGTTTTTTAAACTTTTATACTTTTCCTATGTAAATTGTAAACTTTTTTCTTTCCATGTTGTAGCCTTGAGAATGGAATAAATTTTTCCGAAAGCTCGGCTTTTACTAAAGAGTTTTATTTTGCAACTGACGGCTTTCCCACAATTTGTTGATAAATAACACTATTACCGTCACAAAAACTTAATACTATATATATATATATATATATATATATATATATATATATATATATATATATATATATATATATATATATATATATATATATATATATATATATATATATATATATGTATCCATCCGATAACTCAAAAAATAATTAACCGATGTAGATGAAACTCGGTAAGTGCCTTTGTTTTATTAATGGCTTGGATGAGCTTGTTAGCCAGGAAAATCGGATGGGGTTTTCCGGGAAAATTTTGAGTTTTCTTTTGAAAAAAAAGTTTTCCGACAAAAATTACAAAGCTGTTTTAACTAAATTTAACGGATATAGTGCCTTAGGAGAGACCTTCCTACATACCAAAATTCAAATTTCTTAGTTTATAGAAAATAGAGTTATTCAAATTTTGAATTTTCTTTCGAAAAAAGTTTTTTCTCCGAAAATTACAAAGTTACTTTAATGAAATTTGGTGCACATCTTGCCTCAGGAAAGACATTACTACATCCCAAAATTAAACTTTCTAAGTTTATACAAGATTGAGTTATTTAAATTTGAAGCATTTAATAAAAATTCACTACCATAACGCACTTGCTGCGTCCCGAACTTTTTATTTCTAATTCAGCTACTTCCCGCTACATGGTGCAATTATTTTTCAATAGGTTTTTTTTGTTTAAAATTTCAAAAAGTTTGACACCCAAAAAAAAATTTTTTTCTTCTCACAAAAAGGTACGTTAAAGTCAAATGACAGTTCCATAATTCACTAATAATTGTATAAAATAAATAAGAACTTTGCTGAGGAAAATAAAAGGCAGTACGTTCAAGTCAAATAACAGTATAACAAAGTAAAGGCAGCAAAATTTGGTGTGCTTATTTGTATTATAAAGAGTGAACCATGTACCAAGATTGAGGTCTGTAAATTTAAAGATAAAAAAGTTACGGGCAGTTAAAAAAAATGGAGTTTTCCTCAAAACGTCAAAGTCGCGATTTGAATCGTCAAAATTTGCAACATTTAGGCAAAGAACCTGAACCAAATACGGATTATGTAAAGAAAATGTCGCAAGAAGAGTATTCTGCAAACTCTTAAGTTCCAGCTTCCACCGTCTTTGTCCTCCATTTTACTAAAATGTTTACAGATAATTCATTTCAAATAGGGTCTATTTAAATTTCTCTGATGCTTTGGGTGTAGGCTTGGTTAAGCTGATGCTTAGGCTATAGGTTTAGTTAAGTTTATGGCTCAACGGTCTATAATTTTTAGCTAATTTTCGTAGACAAATTTCGTTAATGAGCAGACCGCGAGTTTTGAATTTTAAAAAGATTTCTTCAAATGAGCGCAAACTAGCCCCCCTAGAATCTATATCCGGGTTTACTTTCAGTTTCTGTCTGTTTACATACATACAGGATGACGCATTTCTACGGTAAAGCTCAATGTAATTGTTATTATACAAGATACGAGAAAAAATTTTATACGTTAATTATAAGGTGTCTTATAAAAATATTTGACAATCACAGGTTGGTCCATAAGTCGTTGGTGATCTCTACAATTGTTTTTTCGAACACTTCTGATACTATATTTTTGCAATTTTTATCGAAATATTATGCATGTTTGTAAGAAAAAAATCGAGACGCAGTAAGTCTTGGTAGCGAATTTTCATTAAATCCTACAAATTTCAATAGCCCAGTTTGCTATTAACCTAAGATTTGTTGGCTAGGAAACCAACATTTTAAGTTTATTTACGAAATTTTTTGTACATTTTGGAAAATAAGTAAGAGCCTCGGTGGTTCATTGGTAAGAACGTGTGCCTCTGAACCGAAGGGTACTGGGTTCAATCCCAGTGTTCTCCTTTCACCTTTTCAGTACACACTGTACAATTAACATCAGCTGGGGTTGTGGCATTGTATTTGAGCAATTTGAATGTCTGCACGTTTCTCCCTTCGGAGGCGGTGTAAAGCCGTCGGTCCCGGGTACATGCGATGTTGGGCACGTTAAATATCCCTACACTCCTTACAGAAAGGTAGGGGTTCAGCAAAATTTCCAGGATAGTGGGGTGAAACTGGTCCCTGGCGTCGGTGATTGGCCATAGTATCGGAAATAGACCGACGTTAAATTTTAAAAAACTCACACACACACACACACAAACAACAAGTAATTTTGATAAAATATAGTACATTCTTTCTACTATAAAGGTTATACCGGTACTCAGATTGATGACTGCTTGCATTAGAGAGACATATTTGCTATTGTATGTGTGTTTTGTTTCTTTAACGTCGGCCTATTTCCGCGACTATGGCCAACCACCGACGCCAGGGAGCAGTTTCACCTCACTATCCTGGAAATTTTGCCGAACCCCTTCCTTTCTGTAAGGAGGGTGGGGATCTTTAACGTGCCCAACATTGTATGGACACGGGACCGACGGCTTCACGCCCTCTCCGAAGGGCGGAACGTGCAGACATTCAACTTGTTCAAATACAATGCCAGAACCTCGGCTGATGTTGTAACAGTTTTTACTGAAAACGTGAAAGGAGTACCCTGGGATCGAACCCAGTACCCTTTGGTTCAGAGGCACACGTTCTTACCCCTGAACCACCGAGGTTCTATTTTTGCTATTAAAAACATTTTTATGAAAATTTACTTCCATAACGCACTTGCTGCGTCCAGACATTTTTGCTTAGCCGAGTTTTCTAGGTTTTGCAGCTTTTGTTGTTCTGCTTATTTCTGTTATAGCTATTATTGAGAAAAATGTTGATTAATTCTATGTTATAATCTCGCGAAATTCTTTACAATGAATATAAAAATTATTTACACGTGTGCTCTGGTATTTTGTATTCAAAAAGATATCAACATTTTCGCGTTGCGTCGTAGTTTAGATGCAAACTATTTTTCTGTGATAACTTAGATAAGTTGAAACGGTTTATCATGACGTAATAATATTTACCTGCGCGTTAATCAAAATTCTTGTAAATAAACAACTGAAAGTGCAACGCATTTGTTTGTCACAATAACAAAAATACTTTAACGATTTTGTTGACCTCCGTTGCTTATTAGTGAATTTTCGTAGTAACTATATTCGTTAGAAAATATATGACGATTATCTATAACTTGTTGGAAATCAAGACAAATAATACAAAATGCCTTCTCTAATGAAAGCAACACAATTAAATGTTGGATTTCCAACAAGTTATAGATAATCATAATATATTTTCTAACGAATATAGTTGGGTGATGATGTGATGCGTACAGCTCTCAACATAAATGTAGAATGTACTGTTTTAGTGAATTTAAAAAAATTTATTGTATATGTCAAATTTATCGACATATCCCATATATCGATTGTATTCTTTCACGAGCAGAGGGCAGTTTATTTCCTCTACCAAACCATTCTTCCTTTTTCTTGAGGCTGTTTCTACTATGGAAGGATTTTGGTAATTGCTCAACAACAGAACACTTCAATCCATCCACTTCAAAGCGGCTACACCGTTCCTGGAAACATGCCAATCTGACTCTCCTCGTTTCAGAATTTTGTCTGCTTTGAAATCAGGTAGATTTGTTCTACCACGACGAACTGTCCCACGAGAGTAAATTCTATCTTGAAGCAGATCTTGCTGAATCTGCACAGAGTTGAAAAAATTGTCGAAATAAGCTCTATGGTATTTACCAAGTAGGTCTCTTGTCAGGTCTTTTACAACACGACTTCCTAAGTTTTTTTCAACAGCATCACTACTACCCGTATATATTTGAAATTGGCACATATAACCGGTAGAATCGGCTCGTACCCAAACTTTATATCCACGTTTGGTCGGTTTCATCGGCACGTACTGCCGGATGTTACTTCGTCCTTTGAATTTGATCATCGATTCATCGATTGATTGGTATTCACTTGGATGTAATGCTGCTCTGATAATTTTGTCAGTAGTGGCCTTACTTTGTACAACTTATCAAACCCCACTTTGTCTTTCTTGGGTTGCAAAGCATTATTATTCAGATGTAAGTTGGTAAGTAGCCATGAAAATCTGTTCATTGAAATTGCAGAACTTATATAGAAGTCTCTCATTTCTTCTCTGGATGACCAGTAATCATGATAGCTAGGCATCTTCTTCAAAGTCATGATCATATTTACTCCGAGGAATCTCTTGATTTCGTCGTTATTAGTAGGTACATATGGTTTTTGGCAATTTTGCTGGACAGCATACAAGTTAGTTTGAAACATAATATGATTTATAAGCTCTTCTGGGAACAGATGAAGAAACATATCTTTTGGGCTCTCCACACTTTCTGGCACGTTGGGACCAGTTTGCTTCGAAAATGTTTGTACTATAGTAGTGAACTGAGGATCGTTTGTATATGAAATTGAACCTGCACATAGTTTAGTACGTAGTGCGGACAATGGGATGTCATCGTCAGGGTCATAGTCACTATCTTGTACATGTTCGTCTGATTCGTACCAGATTTCCATTAATTCCATATCAAACAGTTCTTGGCTGGGGTCTGGCAGCTCTGCTTGATTTGAAAGTTCTGCTTCTTCGTCATCTACATCAGATGCGATAGATTTAATATCGCTGGGAATATCATCTAAAATTGACCAAATTCCTCTTTGAGACATTGCCTCTAAGTCTTCAAACGTCCACTTATCTTTACAACCTACAAAATAATAGCACGTTAGCCCGGTGGTTATCAGCAGTGACCACACATATTACATGTCATGTGAAGAAATTATAATCAGACACTGAAGCAATTACACTAATAATGTGTTTGTATGATAATATTTCATAACTTACCAGATATTTTTCAGAATATTTTTCAATGAAAATCACAAAAACTGGTATAACACAAACCTAACCTGCACACATGAAAAACGCGCGGGAGATAATGATTAATTCCAGACGAATTGAGATTGAACAATTGAATAAATGCCACTAACAGTTACTAGTGGACATAGGACATAGGCAACCCATTTTACATCATGGCAGTCATTGGAAACCAGTTGGCATTGCTACCACCGATTTCATAGAAGGTGGTTTCTGTCACTAACCAGTTGTCGTCAAAGGGTTAAGAGACCTACGGAATTTATTCGATGTGGTTGTTTCACATTGTATAAACCAGTAGGTACCGAGTAAAACTCCACAAAAATTTTTGTACACATTTTAAAAACTTCGTTTTAGATAAACCTGGAAAACGCAATTTTGCTATGAAAAAACATTTTATAAAGAAAAAACTCTAGACGCAGAAAGTGCGTTATGGAAGTGAATTTTCATAAAAAATGTTTTTAATTACAAATATATCGCTCTAATGCGAGCAGGCATCAATTTGGTTACCGGTATAACCTATATAGTAGGAACAATGTACCATACTTTATTAAAATAATTATATGAAAATGTACAAAAATGTTCCGAAAATAAACTTTAAATGTTTCTGACAAAACTGGTAATTAATAGCAAATTGAGTTATTGAAATTTGAAACATTTAATGAAAATTCGCTACCAAAACGCCCTTGGCGCGTTTATACAAAAAATTTCCGAAAATAAAAAGTTAAATCTTGGTTTCCTAAACAACGAAACTTACGTTAATAGCAAATTGAGTTATTGAAATTTAAAGGATTTAATGAACATTCGCTACCAAAACGCACTTACTGCGTCCAGATTTATTTCTTACAAACATGCATCATATCTCGATAAAAAATGCTAAAATGCAGTAACGAATTTGTTCTACAAAGTTAGCTAAAAATTATAGACCGTTAAACCATAAACTTCACTAAACCTACAGCAAAAGCATCAACCTAACTAAACCAACAGCCAAAGCATCAGAGAAATGGTCTATTTGAAATGAATTTTCTGGAAATATTTTAGTAAAATGACGGGCAATGACGGTTGAATCTGAAACTTAAGGGTTCGCAGAACACTCTTCTTGCAACATTTTCTTTTCACGATCCGTATTTGTTTCGCGTTCTTTGCCTAAACATTGCCAATTTTGACGTTTTAAACTGCGAGTTTGCCGTTTTGAGGAAAACTCCAAAATTTGTTCCTTTAGCTGCACGTAACTTTTTGTCCTTAAACTTAGAGACCTAAATTTTGGTATATGGTTTATTCTTTATAATACAAATACGCGTACCAAATTTGGTTACCCTCACTTTGTTATTTCCGGAGATATAATTTTTTTTAGAAAGGAAACACAAAATTTTCCACGAAAACCTAGTCCGATTTTCGTGGCCAAATAACTTATCCAAGCCACTTGCAAAAGGAAGGTACTCACCAAATTTGATCAAGATCGGTCCATTATTTTTTGAGTTATCGGTACGATATATATATATATATATATATATATATATATATATATATATATATATATATATATATATATATATATATAACACGGATCTCTCCATTAGTGAGTTTTTTTAAGTAAATTCACTAAAAAAGAAAACTTGAATCACCAACGACTTAATTGTTGAAATATTTTTTAAAGATGTAGCTCAAGACACCTATAAATAATGTATACAATTTTTTTTCGTATCGTGCATAATAACGGATATATTGAACTTTAAAGATTTTTTACAAAAATTCTACAAAAATGATATACCATTAACCGATAAACTCTATAGCCAACACTACTGCCAAATCATCAGAGAAAGGGTCTATTTGAAATGAATTTTCTGGGAATATTTTAGTAAAATGAAGGACAATGACGATTGGAACTAAGACTTCGGGCTTTGTAGAATATTCTTCTTGAGACATTTTCCTTCCATAGCTCATATTAGTTTCAGGTTCATTGCCTAAATATTACCAATTTTGACGTTTTGAGGAAACCCCAAATTTATTTTTTTAAAATGCCTGTAACTTTTTTGTCCTTTAACCTACAGAGCTAGATTTGGGTACGTAACTTACCTATAATGATATAAACGCGCGTATGCAATTTGGTTGCCCTTGCTTTGTTAAATCGGAAGATATATATTTTTTCGAAAGAAAACACAAAATGTTTCGGGAAAACCTCGGCGGATTTTCCTGCCTAACGAACTTATCCAAGCTACTTGCGAAAGGAAGGTACTCACCAAGTTTTTTTATAGGTGTGACACACACACACACACACACACACACACACACACACACACACATATATATATATATATATATATATATATATATATATATATATATATATATATATATATATATATATATATATATATATATATATATATATATATATATATAACATATAAAGTCTGAAACCGACCTCGGATTTGGGTTCCAAGGGTCCTAAATAACGCTCATTTGAAGAAATTTTTTCAAAATTCAAAAGTCGGGATCTCCTCATTAGTGAATTTTTTAAAAGAAAATTCACTAAAATGTGTACCAGATATTATCAAACCAACGTTATTATCTATTTTATCAAGATAAACATTATTTTTGAACGATTTTTATAAAAATTCGCTACCATAACGCACTTGCTGCATCCGGACTTTTTATTCTACACTTGTGTTTAACCCATTGTTACATAAGCTGCCACTGTATTCTGATTTGCCTGAGAGTTGCCAATCACGTTCGATATTTACTCATTACATTCTATAGGTTACACCTACATTTATTATGATGGTACCGTACAAAAAATATACATCTATACGGGTTGCAGCGCCATCTTTTGTGCAATAGTCGAATATGTGTAAAACATATAATGTATACTTCCCATTTATAATTCTTCAATCTATAATATGGATGGCTTTATTAAGTTGTAGATAGAACAAATATATTTCTACTTTTTTTCCTGCAAAAAGAAACTACACTTGTAGAAAATATAAAATTATACTATGATTGTAATTTGATAATTATTAGGTTATCAAAAAGGTTTCTGTAACGATATATGATATAGAAACCATTAAAGTTACTCCTGCCATCTCTTAGTCAATAGCTTAACTTTAGTGTATCTATAAGAACCGTGCTCACGGACGGAATCAGAGGCATCTAGCGGGTTGTCTGCAGATGTTTTGGGGAGTTTAGTCCTTTCTTTGATAACTACTATGGTAAACATGGCGATTTATATTGAAATTCTAAGTAGAATGGATCAAATATCTCACAACTGGGGGCGCTAGCTGTCAATGCACCTTTTCCAGAAGCGGACAATTTGAAATGCTTCTGGCGAATGTTTCGTCAAACGAAAAATTCATCTAAGAGGAGATCTGTGTTTATATATAGGTATATATTTCTTAAAAATTGTGAGATAGCCGTCAGTTGCAATAAAAACTCTTTGTTAATTTCCGAGCTTTCGAAATAATTTATTCCGTTATCAAGGCTGGAATATGGAAAGAAAAAATTGACAATTTACATAAGAAAAATACAAAGGTCTAAAATACTTAGATATAACGCGAGTTTTAATCGAACAAATTATTAAATAAAATAGATGACAAAAAACTTTTTCAAAATTTGACTGAAGTCGATAAGAGTCGCACTGACATATGCAGCCATTGTGTGCTTAAATTTGTTTTTTTGTTTTGTTTTTGTCTAGGAAATATAAATAGGTAATGATTGCTAAAATTATTATCTTTCTTTAAGTTTATTAATTTGTCGTTAAAAGTAATTTCAAAGTCTTCTAAACAGATTCTTTTATTAATTAAGGTGTCACAATGTAAAATAGAAACATTACTAACATTTATTATTTTGACCGGCATCGAGAATATGTTCAGACAAGGCCGAAGTTTTTTGTTTTGCTTGTTAACGTATACCACTTTTATGCTGTGTTAATCTGCGAAATGCGGGATCACTTTTCCTCATTTCCATGGGCGTCTGTCTGCTTCTCTCATCCTGACCCCTCTGATATCTCACAACACGTCACCTAAATTATCCAAGCTGTCATGGAATTATTTATTTCACGTACACAGAAAATCTCTTTAGCCACTCAAAAGCCCTGGTTCTCTAAATCCTGTGACAAGGCCAGACTTGAAAAGGTCAAAGCTCACAAAACACTTCTACACAATCCCAGTCAAGAAAACCGTCAAGCATTTAACGACGCAAGAAACCGCTATGTCCGCATTCCTTCTGAGGCAAAAAACTCGTTTAATAACCATATCAAAAACAAAGTCCTCTCAAGCTCCAACGGCAGCAAACCCTTCTGGATTGTTGATAAATCTATTGGGAATAATTTCTGCAAGAGCACGTTCCCACCTCTGGTTTCAGCGGATGAAATTGTTTCTACCGCCCTTGGCAAGGTAGAACTTTTTGCCTCGTCGTTCGCCGGCAATTCTACTCTCAACCCACCTCCAAATGTTTAACCATCAACAGTCCCCAATGTCGCGCATAAGATGACGGATATCATTTTCACAACTAAAAAGATACGAAAGATGTTCTCTTCTCTTAATACCAGGAAAGCCTCTGGCCTTGACGAGATCCCAGCAATTGTTCTCAAAAAATGCGCACCAGAACTTGCTCCTGTCCTGACACGTCTGTTTCAGACACCTTACAATAGGGGCATATTTCCTAGTAATTGGAAAACTGCTCGAGTACAACCCGTCCCCAAGAAAGAATCCAAAGCGCTTCCTAGCAACCACAGGCACATTTATCTCCTTTTATTCGTCTCTGAAGTGATAGAAAAGTATATAAACACCGAATTACTAAAATTTCTTGAAAAACACAGTCTAATCCATGAGAGGCAGTATAAATTCGGTTAGCGCAGATCAACTGCCGACCTCCTTTCCTTTGTCACCCATTCTTGGAACACGTCTATGGAACTACACGGTGAATCCCAGATTGTCGCTCTAGATATATTCAAAGCATTCGAGCAGGTCTGGTACACAGCGCTGCTTAATAAATTTCAGGCCTATGGCCTACCACCAAAACTCTGTACGTGGACAGCAAATTTCCTCTCCAACCGAAGCATTTCTGTTGTCGTGGATGGCCATTCCTCTAAACTGTATCCAATTAATGCAGGAGTATCTCAAGGTTCAGCTTTAGCCCCTACTTTGTTTCTCCTCCATATCAATGACCTCCTATCGAGCACATCCAACCCAGTTCACAGTTACGTGGACGACATCACCCTCCACTCAAGTATACATTATTCTAAGCCTGTTTCTTTAGGCCAATTAGATGAGGATCGCAGATTCATGGTGGTTCTGTCTCTGTGAATCTCCAAAAAATATTAGACTGGGGAAGTAGAAATCTTGAACAATTCAACCCCACCAAATCTCAGGCTTGCTTTCTATCTTATAACAGATGCACCAGCCCTAGACCCATCACAATGAACAACCAAGTTATTCAAAGTAGTGAGTCCTTTGCACTTGTTGGCATTTATGTGGATCTAAATCTCAGTTGGCACCAACATGTCACATCAATTGCAGAAGCGACGGCTAAGAAATTAGGTTTCCTCTTACGGACTCGCAAATACTTTTCACCAGCAAATCTCTATACCTTATGTACTTCACAAATAAGGCCAAACCTCGAATACTGCTCCCACGTTTGGGGTACCGCTGCCGCTTCTACACTCGCTATCCTGGACTCCATCCAGAGGAGAGCTATACGTATCATCGGTGACCATACCCTGACCCAAAGGCTGCCATCCCCTGTCCACCAACGTGCCTTTAGTGACATATTTTTCTCTTTTATAAATATCTGCACGGGCATTGCTCAGAGGAGCTTCATACTGCCCCCAACAGATCTACCAGGGGAACAGAGCGAATGCACCCTTTTACTGTTCAATTCACCAGACATAGAACATCTTGATATGCCCGCTCTTTTTTCCGAGCACTTCCAAGTTGTGGAATTCCTTGCCGGCACATGTTTTTCCATCTCCTCCGAATCTCCAAATCTTCAAGTCCAGAATTAACAAGTTGCCTCTTTCCTCCTTGTCGACACCTACGGTACGATAGTATTTGGGCTGTAAGCCCTCGTGGTGTGTTGTAGAAATATATTTAAAAAAAAAGGACTCTGCTTGTTTGGCCACAATATAAATTTTAGTAATATTTCTATTTTACATTGTGAGACGTTAAATAATAAAAGAATGTGTTTAGAAGACTTTGAAATTACTATAATTGTTATTATGCAGGATACGAGAAAAAATTGTATAAGTTACTTATAGGTGTCTTGAGCTGCATCTTATAAAATTATTTTAACAATCACAGGTTGGCCCATAAGTCGTTGGTGATACCTACAATTTTTTTAACATTCCTTATTGCATTTTTGCATTTTTTATCGAAATGTGATGAATGTTTGTAAAAAAAAATCGAGACGCAGTAAGTGCGTTTTGGTAGCGAATTTTCATTAAATGCATCAAATTTCAATAACTCAATTTGCTATTAACCTAGCTTCGTCGGTTAGGAAACGAGTTTTCTCGGAAACATTTTAAGTTTATTTTCGGAAAATTTTTGTACATTTTCAAACAAGTTATTTTGATAAAGTAAGGTACATTGTGTCTACTGTATAGGTTATACCGGTGACCAACTTGATGCTTGCCTTAAAGATACATATTTGCTAGTAAACACATTTTTATGAAAATTCACTTCCATAACGCTGCGTCTAGACTTTTTTTTTAAATCGAACATTTTTTTTCATCGAAATATAATACATCTTTGTGAGAAAATAAATTAGGGACGCAGCAAGTGTGTTTTGGTAGCGAATTTTCATTAAATGATTTAAATTTCAATAACTCAATTTGCATGTAACTTAAAATCGTTGGCTAAAAAACAAGTTTTTTCGGGACCATTTTGAGTTTATTTTAGAAAAATTTTTGTACATTTTCAAACAACAAACTTATTTTGAAGAAATATGGCACATTCTTTCTACATTAACCAAATTTGATACCTGATCTCATTAAAAAAACGACATAGTTGCTATTAAAAAGATTTTTATGAAAATTCACTACCATAACGTACTTGCTGCGTCCAGACTTTTTAATCTTAAAGTGAGTTCGGAACCTAATTTCAATATATCTGATTAGATAATATAATTTGAAATAAAGATTGGGTCAAAGAACAGATACACTAAAGCAAAAAAAAACATAATTAATTGAAAATGCTAGGTATGATCGAGGTTACTATGACAGTAATGCGTATTTTATATAAGATGTTTAATACAATCAGAATCATTATTTAATTGAGTGAGATAGTGGTAGACGAATATAAACATTTTTATCGTAAGTATCTTTTTAATGTAAAATATTTTTAACTTAAAAATTAGGAACAACTTCGTTTCTGTTTTTAATTAGAATTCAATAGCATAATAATAATAATAATCCGCAATAGTATATTTCCTGCTATGACGATGTTAATAGATTCGCAAGAGTTAATTTTCCTTTTTGTAGCAATCTGCCTACTATAATCTTTACCATACCTATTCGACGAATTTTTTTTATAAAGATTTGCGGGAACACAGTGATTCTGTATAAGATTAGATGACTTCAAAATCCATAACGTGACTTTATTCTCCGGCCTGAGAAATGCCGAATAGACGCTCCATTCATTCGACTTTCGATCGCTTAGAAATCTTACATCTTACATCTTACATCTTACATCTTACATCTTACTGTCCCAAGTTCGTCTAAAGGCATAGGTAACAATAGAATTCGTATCTTCCCCACCCTCCGCTCTTCCACCTCCCGCGCCATAAGCTTGTTATGTAAACAAAAGAGTAGACAACTGACAACGTCGCTTTTCTAATTATTACAAGCTCTCTGCAAAACTAAAGCCGAATGTGATGCCACCTGCTGAGAAGTTGTTCAATTTAGTAAAAAGTTCGATAGAATAATACAGTTTTCAAAGAAATCGCTAGTTCAAGATCTTCACTAATCTTCAGCAATACCTCTCAGAATAATATTTTCTATCTCCGTTGGAGGTACTTTTTAGTCTAGAATATCGCAGCCTTAAGAAGATACAATGTAATACAGCCATTTTTCAAGTAATTGTATCAATAAGCCAATTGCTACATCAAATAAATTTTAAATAGAAACGTAGAGACTCCTTCTTTTGTCTCAAATTTCTGCTGCAACTTTTCTTGCAATGGTGAATCGTCATCTTCCAAGATAAGGTATTTACAGACAAGTGTGTCTTCGTTCTCACTCTACTGGAAAGTGCCTTCAAGATGTTTGTCCCAAACTGGATGGGAATATATGGCTATCTCCGTTATTATTAGAGATAAGAAAACGGTGAAATTAGCAATGTTTTGTAGAATTTCATACTCATTCCAGACATTACTGCATTTTGCCCTGCCTTTTTTCGTTTTCGAGTTATTTTGAAAATACCAAAATTTGTCGATTTATTTTTTCTTCAATATCTAAGTAGGTGTTGATCTGATATGTCTAAAACTTGCACATTATCAGGACACTTTTTACAGAGTAATATTTTTGTGTAATTCTCATATTTGGATTGTCAATTGTTTTTGAGCTACATGTATCAACGTTTGTTTTCATGTAAAAAGAGCTTTCCAATGATGTACAACATGCTTTAGAAATCTTGTAATTGCACTGACAATTTTGAGAAAAACCGTTTTGAGGATAGTAGGCTATGAAATCCAATACCAGAAAACAAATGACAAAAAAGTGCTTAAAAAGCAGTAGGCCATGGAGTCTAACAATAGACTTCTACATTTAACATAATTTTCCGTAATGATTCACGATAAAAAATAGGAACTTTGAGCACACCAATGAATCAGCCCATTATTACAAATGATATTTTATATTACAACATTATCTTAAAAAATTATTATAATTTAATTAAAGAGGTAAACCTAGTAAATAACTAAATTTGCTAACAGAACTCAATAAAAATCAGATTAATGAATTACGAAGACGCCTTTGAAAATTGTTTAATTTTTAAACGTGTCAACTGAAAAACAACAGAAGATAGGTTGCTGTGGATATAACACTATCGCGACAATTAAGAATACCGTCATTCTTAATTATCTGAACAAATTGAGGTGTATTTAACACGTTGTTTAAAATTTTGTACTAAAGAGTTTGTGTCCTGTTTATTGTAAATATTATTCAACAATATGTTCAATAATGAAAAATATCTTGACATGTTGGAATGTTATATTCCTTCTAACCGAAATACTGAGGCAGCTGCAATCCTATTAAAACAACTACCCAGAAAGACGACAACCAAACACCAAAATATTTCGCAGGATAGTGACCAATCTATTCTTCCACGCAAAGAACCTACCAATGCCAAGAAATGAAGAAAGAAATAATGGCGTCTTACAGGTTTCAAGCGAAAACCTTCCGCAATCTGTTCGGTTTTATGGTGAACAAGTTGACGTCCCAAAAAGTACGGTACAACGGATCCGCAGGCTATGGTGTTACACACCTTACCCTTCTTTGGATTTCTGGACATTTTGGAAAAGCTCATGCAATATCAATGGATATATAAGCACACTTGGAGAACGCAAATCATCACAACTTTAAAAGACCTTACGATCGTTTCACTACCAAGATTAGCGTCATCACAGAATGAAAAAATCTAAACTACTTCCTACTAAACATCACCTTTTATATCGAGTCTTAGGTAAAGACCGATACCAAGAGGAAAGCTCCTCCCCACCCAGCATGCCTATTCATTCTTGGTCCCTTAACTTTCTTGTGGGCTATTTGCAACAAATTTGTTTTGTGCGTGCAAGGGGGTTCTAAGCATAATTCTAAAAAGTCTAGAAACTCTCCGTGCAATAAACTGCAAATTTACCGAAATTACATTCCACTTCGTCGCCTATAATGTCTTTTTTAGATAATATAGAATACAGCACTAAATTAGATTGGTTGTGGAAATTTAAGCCTAAAAACTGAAGTGCATTCATTTGATGTTTGTCTGCAATTGATATCTCGTGACAGATTTCAATTGGATCTAAATCCGGTCAATAGTCAGGCCATAATCACCTTCAAAACCCTAACCTATTTGCACTTATCTCTTAGATTTATTATTTTGTAAGATAAAGAATACGCTGTTTAGTTTGAAGATGAAAAGATAATCAAATACTTACTAAGCTTTTGTCTTGCTTGGTCCAAAGTCTTAGATTTATGAGATCTTCAAGTCAAAACACCGGCACTACGTTAGTTAGTTTAAAGATATCTAGATAATAAATATAAGGAATTTCCAGCTATAGCGCCACCAGAATTAAGAAAGGTTCAATGAGGAATTTGTTATTCAATCAAAACAGATATAAAAAACACAAATATTTAAATTTATTGACATAAATTAATAATAGGAGTTATTTAAATCAAGACTCCTCGCAAATCAAATATAAGTTGTACATTACAAAGAAACAAAATAAATATCAAATGCAAAGTTAAAGGTTTTTCTATTAATTTTACCAATGCTCTCAATTTTAATTTGTTAGGTAAATTTCTAGTTAATTGTTCTGGCCAGAGTATGTTTTGTTTTCTTAAAAGATTGTGTGAGAAGCTCAGATATTGTAAAATTAAGTAATTGTTTAATATTGTTTAAATAAAAGGTTACAAGCTACTTTCTTGTACTCTAAAACATTTGAAGGTTTGAAAAGTTCATGGGCAAAATGTCAATTAATTAATATCAAACTAATGTTCCTAATTTACATATTTTGACATTATACAGAAGGAAAATACAAATTACATTTATATAACGATCAATCTCACTGACTAAAATTTTGATTCTGACTAATTTAAAATTTATGTTGCAATTTAATGATAAATTTAATGGGAAATTTAAATGATGTAGGAATATTATGTCTGTCTAGTCTTAAAGATCACTCAACAAGTTGAAAATGACTCACATGTAGTGCGCCCGCACGTCCAAAGATTCACCAGCTGGTCTAGACCTACACCTGAGGTCCCACAGATGTTGACTTGCCTGCTGACGGAATGTAGAAACTTTACAGGGTAACATCGGTATTCAGCGCTTACCATAGGCGCTTAATTTCCCCAAGAGAGGAGTCAGGAATTGGTAGAAAACGCTTGTAGAAGTGGAGACAGGAAGATAGTGTACGTGCAATGTACAATCAAGAGGGTAGGTAGACACTGGGGTTGAAACATGACGTACTTGAATCGGAACAGCAAAACTGTATTTTAACGATAATTTCTGAGACAAAGGTATGTTTGAACGTATACGGAAAGATCGGATCTAAAGTAAAACTTGAAACTGAGACTAAAATTGAAAACTTGAACTTGGAAACTCGAAATCGTTTACTTAAAAGTGTTCAACTCTGCCAACAACTTGCCACTGCACTAAGACGTTTACTAAAGACTCACTGTTCAATCCATTTTTTTCCAAGCGGGATGTAATAATTGAGGACTCCAGTTCAAAGAGAGCTGTGGAGCTCATAATCTTAGCAGAGGACAGCTCAGAAACATAACAGGTCTCTTGACGGGACACATGGCCGTCAACAAACACCTGCATAAAATTGGGCGGTTCCAGGAGGACCTCGCATGCAGACTTTGCAGCGAGCGGGAGGAATCAGCCCAGCACATCTTGTGCGAATGTAAAACTTGTGACGATTGCGTTTCGTTACTACTTTAAATATTCAAAATGAGCTCGTAAGATACTTAATTAATAGCAGACAATCCAATATATGTAAGGCAATTTATGTTTTAATTTCAAAATTTTTCATTGAAAATTCGCTAAGAAATTATATATCGTTACACCTGTACTGAATTCCCTATAATATACGTCGAAATCCAAATATTGAAAGACGTTGCATTTTTGTTGGGGAAAAATGAATATCTCTATCGTCCTGGAATACTAGGTAAATAACACAAGCTGACGTAATTATGATGAAATCTAGAAAAACGGTTAAGGAACGGTGGACCAAGTCCATTATTGTTTTAAGGTGTGTATAGAAGACGTCGTGATTTCGCCACCGATTAGATGTCTCGTTTTATCTCATTCGAAGTGAGGAAGCTAGAAAGAGCTCGCGCACAGCCACTAACAGGCCACGGTAAGAATTTTTCGTGCAGCAGTCGGCAGAGTTCTTGACTAGACATGCTTGAATCCTTGAATCGGGTGTAAACTGCAGAGCAATCAACATGTTTTAATTATCGAGGCATTTTTAATTACACTAAAAATGTCTAATATCTTATTTCTGGCTTCAAATATCGTTTGATTATGATCTTAGTAGTTGTTAAAAGTATCCCTAATCTGAAATTAATTATGCTTCTTAGTAAAAACCGCGAAATAACAGTGACGCTTTTGTTTCTGAAATTGTAACGTCTCTTAAGGTTATCACAAATGCTGATCTCAACTTTCCGGGTCCTGAACCACATGTTTGGAATTCGATACCGTCTTTTCCATTTTAAAACTGCAAAGAAAATCTCGATTAATTTGTCTGAGGAGTGACGTCATCCCCAGAGCTGTCTATCTACAATACGATTTTACCGATCATCTAGCGAGGCATTGGTATATGCAATTGGTCTGCCTTTAATCTATGGAAATGCACTGCATTCTTCCCGATTTTCTTTCTTCTGTGAGATATTGAACCTGAGCACTGATAGTTGGTATATGCCTTGGAATGTCATTGAGCAATCAACAGGTAACTCTGGAGTACCGAATTTCTTCATGCAGCTCAGTCTTGGTGAGTGTCTTTCTTTTTAAATTTCATCTGTGTGATGAACATCAAATTTTGATTTGGCATTTAACTTCCGAATCTTTGTAGTATGAACTTTCAAGTTAACCTAACTAAATTAGGACTTTCAACATATCAGTGGGATGTCTGTTTAAATTTATTGTAATTTAATATCCATGTCTTAACATTATGTCAGTAATGCAAATTCAGATGTGTTACTTTGCAAATTCATATTAATTAATGTAGTTTATCAGTTATCTATTCAGCAAAATATTTTGGATATTTCACTTGTAACTTGTAGTTTAGAAATTTAGTCTTACATTCCTTTTTTTTGAGCTTAACTTACATTTACCTGTTTTAATTAAGTAATTAAGTAAACTGGCCAATTAAGCATCTGGGTATGTAAAATTTGGAAAATACCAAGGGTAATGAATGAAAAACAAAACTTACACCATTGAATGTTTATTTTCATATTTATAAAACTTTATGTTTTTATTTAGTTTCATTCAATATGAAATATTTATGTTTATGTAAATTTATATTAACTTTTTAATCTTGACGTTAGCAATAGCTAATTTCTTTTCTCAGACATGAAATAATTGCTTTACTTCATTTTCGTTACGGTAAAATTTATTTCAACTTTACCAAACGTATGACAAAATTTCTTTTAATTGCAATGCTTGTTTATAAATTTAAATATTTATTTTTCTACATATACCAAATCTGTCATGCAATCGTTTTTCTTCCTTTAGATGGGGATTTTCATTTGCCCAATAATGTCTATTATGGCGGTTATACACACCACAATTTGTAAATCTGGATTCATCAGAGCATATTATCATCAAATGAAAACTTTCAATTTGCTGACATTATCGTTGATACCATCTGCAGAATTGAAGTCGCTTAGGGTAATCGTCAACATCTAAGCCTTGTACGATTGTAGGTTTGTATGGATGGTAATGACTTGGTTTTAATACACGGCGTACAGTACTTTTTGGAACATCAATTTGTTCACCATAAAACCGAACAGATTGCGGAGGGTTTTCGTTTGAAACCCATAAGACGGCATTATTTCTTTCTTCATTTCTAGGCATTGGTAGTTTCTTTGCGTGGAAGCTACCGTCGTTCAATAGATTGGTCACTATCCTACAAAATATTTTGGTGTTTGGTTGTCGTCTTTCTGGGTACTTGTTTTGATATGAATTTGCAGCTGCCTCAGTATTTCGGTTAGAACGAATTCCATGTCAAAATATTCTTCATTTCTGAACATATTGTTGAATAATATTTAAAATAAACAGGAAACAAACTATTTAGTACAAAATTTTAACCAACTTGTTAAATACACCTCAAATTGTTCAGATAATTGAGAATGACAGTATTCGCGATAGTGTTATATCTATAGTAACCTTTATTCTGTTGTTTTTCACCTGACTTACGTTTAAAAATCAAACAATTTTCAAAGGCGTCTTCGTAAATCATAAACTGCTTTTTATTGAGTTCTGTTAGTAAATTTAGTTATTTACTAGGTTTATCTATTTAATTAACCTATAAAATTTTTTTAGGATAATGTTGTAATGTAAAATATTATTTGTAATAATGGGCCGATTCATTGGTGTGCAAAGTTCCTATTTTTTATCGTAAATAATTACGGAAAATTATGTTAAAAGTAGAAGTCTGTTGTTAGACTCCATGACCTACTGCTTTTTAAACACTTTTTTGTCATTTGTTTTCTGGTATTGGATTCCATAGTCTACTATCGTCAAAACGGATGGATACACACACACACCGATATATATATATATATATATATATATATATATATATATATATATATATATATATATATATATATATATATAGGTATCCATCCGATAACTAAAAAACTCGGGACGCAGCAAGTGCGTTATGGTAGTGAATTTTTATTAAATGCTTCAAATTTAAATAACTCAATTTTCTATAAACTTAGAGAGTTTAATTTCAATACGTAGTAAGGCTTTTCCTAAGGCAAGATATCCACAAAATTTCATTAAAATAACTTTGTAATTTTCGGAGAAAAAAATTTTTTTCGAAAGAAAATTTAAAATTTGAATAACTCAATTTTCTCTAATTTAGAAAGTTGAATTTTGGTACGTAGTAAGGTTTAGGCAACATATATAGTAAATTTCATTGAAACAGCTTTGTTACTTTCGGAGAAAAAAAAAATTTTTCGAAAGAAAACTCAAAATTTTTCGGGAAAACCCCGTCTGATTTTTCTGGATAACGAACTCATCCAAGCCATTAATAAAAGACAGGCACTTGCCAAGTTTCATCGAAATCGGTTAATTATTTTTTTAGTTATTATATATATATATATATATATATATATATATATATATATATATATATATATATATATATATATATATATATATATATATATATATAAACATATAAAAATTAAACCTATTTACAAATGAACTTTAATAAGATATTATGCTGTGACAATACCTCTCTCAAGCACCCTAAAATATAATCAAAATGTGCACAGTTATATATGTTTTATTTCTTTTTCCCTTGTCTTAATACACTACATATTTTATGACAATCGATTTAATTTACTTATTTGATTTCATAAATAGTCGGTTAATAGTGACTTGGAATGAAGTAGACACCACATCTTCAAACATATTAAGAGAATATGAGTAAATCAACAGCAACTGGGAATGAATTCGGTCAGTCGCCCAGCCACGTGATTAAAAAACACTGTTTGTATGAGTGGTTACAACTCTACCTCTAAATAAAAGGACTGTAACAACGGCAGAAGCAGAAGTCAATGGAAGGTGTGTGTATTCGGAAAGAAACTATTGACTATTAATAACAACAATTGACTAAAAACGCTGCGAGTTGTAAGGCAAAAATAATTATACTACAGAGGTGATAAATGATAATAAATTACAATAGGGTTATATATAATCGTAAATGCTTCCAATGATTAACAATCAGTGAATTCAGTATTATTGACATTTCTCGGAAACTTACAAATGAATTTCATGAGTCAATAAGAAAAGCATTGACTAACCAACAGCAACCACATACTTATGATTTAAACATAAATATTTCAAATTTGAATAGCTCAATTTTCTGTAACCCTAGAAATCTGAATTTTGGCACATAGTTAGGTATTTCCCAAAGCAATATGTAGACCAAATTTTATCGAAATTTTCGGAAAAAAGAATTTTTTTTGAAAGAAAACTCAAAATTTTCCCGGAAAACCCCGTCCGATTTTCCTGGCCAACGAACTCATCCAAGCCATTAATAAAAGAAAGGCACTTGCCGAGTTTCATCTAAATCGGTTAATTATTTTTTGAGTTCTCAGACGGATACATACATATATATATATATATATATATATATATATATATATATATATATATATATATATATATATATATATATATATATATATATATATATATATATATATAAACATATAAAAATTCAAACTGACCCCGGATATGGGTTCTAGGGGTCCTAATTCGCGCTCATTTGAAAGAATTATTGCAAAGTCTCACCATCGATACCTCTCTATTAGTGAATTTTTTAATAAAAATTCACTAAAAATTAATTAACCGATTTCGATGAAACTCGGCAAGTACCTCTCCTTTATTAACGGCTTGGACGAGTTCGTTAGCCAGGAAAATCAGACAGGGTTTTCCGGGAAAACTTTGAGTTTTCTTTCGAAAAAAATTTTTTTCTCCGAAAATTACAAAGCGGTTTTAATGAAGTTCACTAGATATCTTGCCTTGAGATAGGCCTTACTAAATACCAAAATTCAACTTTCTAAGTTGATAGAAAATTTAGTTATTCTGGTTTTGAATTTTCTTTCGAAAAAAAAAATTTTTCTCCGAATATTACAAAGTTATTTAAATGAGACTTAGCAGGTATCTTTACTTAGAAAAGGCCTTACTATGTACCAAAATTAAACTTTTTAAGTTTATGGAATATTGAGTTATTCAAGTTTGAAGCATTTAATAAAAATTCACTACCATAACGCACTTGCTGCGTCCCGAACTTTTTTTCTTCTTTTATTGGTTACAGGCGGAATATATACTTTACAGTGGGTGGATTCTGCAAAAATTTAACGCTGGGCGTGTTGATTTCTATTATATTGTGGATAAGATCGATTCTATTAGGTGCACCTGTCTCCTAAACTTACAATATGTGTCGATGCTTTTTTAGTGGCAAAGCACAGCGATACTGTTTTTTACCTAAACAAGACGCTTTAATAAAGGAAATATAAAATTACCTTTTTTTCTGTTAAAACACTGACTATACGAAGTCGTAACAAGTAATTAAATGTAACTATTTTTTTTCTAGATGACTTACTGGTTAACAGGATTAATCACAACAGTGTTTACGATATTGGCAACATCTGCTGGTATATTTTACTGGTACTGGTACAATCTCTTCAATCACTGGAAACGCAGAGGAGTAACTTACGTAAAACCAGATATTTTGTTTGGTAACTTTACAGATGTCGTATTGCGAAGAAAACAACTCAACGAACAAGTCATATATTTATATAATTACTTTAAAACCGAGCCTTATATTGGAATTTTCATATTCAACAGACCGTACCTTATGATAAAAGACCCCGATATAATTAAGCTTGTTCTCATAAAAGAATTTAACACCTTTTGTGACAGAGGAATGGTTATAGACGAAAATGTGGATCCTTTAGCCTTTAATACTTTATTTACTGCAAGGGGAAATACCTGGAGAGCATCTAGACAGAAACTTGCACCTGCTTTTAGTTCGGGAAAGATTAGGCTAATGATGCCACTGATAGACGCTTGTTGCCAAAATCTAGTGGATGTTTTGCGAAAAGATGTGGGGAAAATTGTGGACCTTAAGGAGCTTCTTAATAGGTGAGTTGAATTTTATTTATCTTGGTGATAGTAAATAATAGACTTTATGGCATGATCAAAGCACGTGGATTTGTGAAAGCTATTCGAGATGTGAATATATGTCATTTTTGTGTGATGGTTCAGGTAAAATTGTGACGAAAATTGACAATCAGAGCAAGCAAACTAAACATAGAACAATTAAAAATAAGAGCTGAACTACGGCTAACTCCCTCAGAAAGAGGACTGTAGGGTAATCTGATCGACCAGATACGTCAAAACGGAAACTGAATGGTTGATTTTGAAAGAAAAGATAATTTAAGAGGATAATGTGCAGATGTAACAATTGTGTTTGCAGGAGAAGCCATGGGAAAAATGAAAAGTAAAGAGAATAAAACTCATAGAAAGATGTTTGTCACCCAAGATGTTAGTGAGAGATAAAAGTTTCTGGTGGAATACCAGAAATTCACAAATGAATGCAAAAGAGTGCTTATTGACGGCAAGCCGGACCTGAAAGAACTGTGCAAAAATCTAACAAAGCGCATTTACCATCACATTATATTGTCTACCAGAAAGGTAGTCATTTAACACTACTGTTTTTCTTAATCACCGTTAAATGGTTACTTATGAAAAATTGGCAAGAACGTAAGCCTCTTACTACATTTTTTGGTACATTAACTTCGGTCTAATTCCGCGACTATGGCCAATCACCGACTCCAGGGAGCAGTTTCACCTCACTATCCTGGAAATTTTGCCGAACCCCAGCTTTTCTGTAAAGAGGGTAGTGATCTTGAACGTGCCCAGCATCGCCTGGAGACGAGACCGATGGATTTACGTCTCCTGCGAAGGCCGGAACGCTCAGACGTTCAACTTACTCAAATACAATGCCACAACCTTCTTCTTCTTCTTAAGACGCCGTCTCCCTACGAAGGTTGGCGATCCAACTGGCTATAATGGTGCGTGATACCGCACCTCTGAAAATCTCCACAGATGTCCGTCCGAACCATCGACGCAGATCTTTCAGCCATGAGTTCTGCCGTCTGCCCACAGATCGTTTGCCCTCGATCTTTCCTTCGATGAGGACTCGGAGGAGCTCGTACCGCTCCCCCCTCATAATGTGCCCGGTGTATTGGAGCTTTCGTTCTTTGATGGTTGTCAGCAGTTCTTTGCCTTTACCTATTCTCCTTAGCACTTCCTCGTTGGTTATCCTGTCTACGCAGTATACGGCGATACAAATACATCCCAAAGGCGTCAATGCGGCTCTCCATTGATTGGCAGAATGTCCAGCTCTCGGAGCCATAGAGTAGCACTGGGAAGATATAACAGCGCAATATACGTATGCGAAGCTGTAGATTTAGGTCTCTACTGGTGAAGAGTTTCTTCATGGAGATGAATGTCCTTCTGGCCTGGGTTGATGCTAATAATACAGTATGTACTGAAATCGTGAAAGGGGAACCCTGTGAATCGAACCCAGTACCGCTCGGTTCAGAGGAACACGTTCTCACCCCTGGACCACCGATGCTCTGCCTTCTACCACTATGTTAGACAAGTCGTAATAAGGCCCGGATTAGCAAAAGCCGTAGCTCTAGTAGCTTAGAGCGGTAGTGAGAAATTGATAATGGAAGATGGTGAGTATGAAGTACGATATGTCGAAGGTTTACAGTTGAATAGTTAACATAGGGTTTCTAGTTTGCTAATTTTTATTTAGCAATTCAAGTTTATTTCAAAGAAAACTTATTAGTTCAACTGTGACTTGTTTTGTTTGTGTTTCTATCAACTCGTATATTTACGACTACCGAAATGATTTGATGCCGAAACCCGGGTGAACACACAGTGTTGAAACAGATAATGATCACGATATATATATATATATATATATATATATATATATATATATATATATATATATATATATATATATATACAGTGTGTTAAAGTTTGGAAAAAAAACGGTTTCTTCACATTTCTTAAAAACTCTGCATGACAGAGATCCGAAATTTTGAATTTTGTAGAGCATCATTCATGCTCTACACGAGCCATATACTGGTAGTGGCAATACTTACTCATTCGATACAGTGGCAGAGAGATACGGGCTTGTCAATAGGCTTTTACAGGGTTAATTTTACACCAGTGGATGTATTCCCTTTTCATATTAGGCAACTTAATCTGTACAAATAAAACTTCTTGCGATTTTCTGATTTGAGGACTTGTTTCCGAAAGAAATGACGAAATGTGATTTCATCTCCCTATGAGCGTACGTCACTGCAAAACAAAAAGTTCGCTATTTTGATCTACACTTTGCTGAAGACGTGTAAATTATCAAGACAAAGAACAATTATAATGACAATTTTCCTTGAAATGTTTCTTTTTCGAGATACAGGGTGTTGGAAAAAATGATACGCCACTGCTTTTTCCGAAAACAAAAATTATTTTCTAAATCCCTCTATAATTTGAAGCAAATTTTGTCCCTGGACTTACTTTCGTACGACGCCCTTTTATCTCCCGAACTTTTTTGTGACGACACTTATGACCATTCACGACCGTCTTTTTCAGCTTTTGTTTATTGTTGATAAAATTTACTTCCAACATTTTAAAATGTACTACTTTCTAATTGAACTAACAATTTGGTAGAAGAATTTAAGAAACAAACTGGCAGTCAACTACTAGTTAAAAAATTTCTGGACGCAGCAAGTGCGTTATGGTAGTGAATTTTCATAAAAATGTTTTTAATAGCAAATATGTTTTTTTTTTGAAAGAAAGCAGGCATCAAATTTGGTTACCAGTATAACCTATATAGTAGAAACAATGTGCCATGATTCATCAAAATAACTTTATTGTTTGAAAATGTACAAAAATTTCCGCAAGTTAACTTAAAGTGTTCCCAAGAAAAATTGGTTTCTACGACAACCTTATAGGTTAATAGCAAATTGAACTATTAAAATTTAAATCATTTAATGAAAATTCGCTACCATAACGCACTTGCTGCGTCCCAAGTTTCTTTTCTTACAGAGATGTATTATATTTCGATGGAAAATGCAAAAATGCAATAACATAAGGCGTGTTCGATTAAAAAAAAAAGAAAATTTGAATCACCAACGCCTTATGGGCCACCCTGTAAATGTAGAAATATTTTTGTAAGATGTAGCTCAATAATTAATGTATACAATTTTTTTTCGTATCTTGCATAATAACGGATATATTGAGCTTTAAAGATTTTTTACGAAAATTCGACAAAAATGATATACCATTAACCAATAAACTCTATAGCCAACACTACTGCCAAAGCATCAGAGAAATAATCTATTTGAAATGAATTTTTTGGGAATATTTTAGTAAAATGAAGGACAATGACCATTGAAACTAAGACTTCAGGCTTTGTAAAACATTCTTCTTGAGACATTTTCCTTCCATAGCCATATTAGTTTCAGGGTCATTGCCTAAATTATACCAACTTTGACGTTTTAAATCGCGACTTTGACGTTTTGAGGAAAACCCACATATATTTATCTTTAAATGCCAGTAACTTTTTGTCCTTTAACCTACAGAGCTAAATTTTGGTATGTGACTTACATATTATAATGATATAAACCTGCGTACCAAATTTGGTTGCCCTTGCTTTGTTCATTCCGGAGATATAATTTTTTTCGAAAGAAAACACAAAAGTATCCAAGCCACTTGCAAAAGGAAGGTAGTCACCAAGTTTAATCAAAATCGGTCCATATTTTTTTTAGTTATAGATGTGACACATAAATATATATATATATATATATATATATATATATATATATATATATATATATATATGTATATATATATATATATATATATATATATATATATATATATATATATATATATATATATATATATATATATATATATATATATAGAGTCTGAAACCGACCTCGGATTTGGGTTTCAGGGGTCCTAAATAGCGCTCATTCGAAGAAATTTTTTCAAAATTCAAAAGTCGGGATATCCTCATTAGTGATTTTTTTTTTGAAAAAAATTCACTAAAAGCCTAAACTGGCAAGTAATTCATTTGCTTAGCAATAACATGACAGTTGTCAAAACTTTTAGGTAGGGTACACTTGTGTGGTTTTTAAAAGTTTATTTATTTTCCTTTTGCTGAAAATGGTTCAGTTTACAAACAGTGAAATGGCAGATATTCACTTCGTGTATGGAATGGTTCATGGTAACGCTCACGCCGCAAGACGGTTTTATCAAGATATATATATTCCCCGTCGGCTACCTAACAGACAATTTTGAGGAATTTTCTTAAAAAAAATTCGCTAATGAGGAGATCCCGAATTTTGAATAAAATTATTTTTAACTTAATACTATACATTTACTTACTGTCTAAGGATAACATAAAAATCAGTATATTCTGTTAAAACTCTATAAATAAAAACAAGCCTATTGTTCTGAGTTCTATTGTATTCCAACGACTTTTGCTTAGTGAAATTAAAATGTACTACATTTAAAAAAAGAAATCATTGCTCTGTATTATTTTAGCTGTCATGCTATTCCTTATTAAAAACCTAAAATATTTTGCACCGGCATTTAGATATTAGGACATATCAATTTAATGTACATGGCCCGTTTTACCCCACAATAAAATGTTTCTACTTTTCTGACATATTTTCTATCTATAGCAATTTATTTATATATATATATATATATATATATATATATATATATATATATATATAATGAAAATGTCCTAAAAAGAGTGTAGACCATTTCTATGAAAATTCGCTTCGATAACGCACTTGCTGCATTCAAAGTTCTTATTATTTTCCGTTTATTGTTAGGTACACCATTGACGTAATATCACAGTGTGCATTTGGTTTTGACTCCAAAACTATTAAAAACAAAGACGGCCTCATCCACAATATGGCACGTCAGCTACATAACCCAGAATCTAAAATAAGAGGCTTTGCTATGGTGTGTATGTTTTTCCTGCCCTCAGTAGCAAAAGCCTTAAAGTTAACAGTTGGTGATAAAACTGCGATGGCCTTCTTTCAGAACTTATTTAAAAAAGTCATGGATGAAAGGGAACAAAATGGTGTCGTTAAAAATGATTTTGTCGATATGTTACTTTCTATGAAGAACCAGGAAGATAAAAATGATGAATATAAACTTGGTGAGTTATTACATTAGGTTGTTTAAATTTTGAAAACTTTTGTAAAAGATTCACTGTCGGGGAGATCACGATTTTTAAGACTTTGGAAAACTCCAGTGGGAGCCGACACCAAATATGTAAATGTATTCACGATTGAAGTTTTCCAACATTGGTGCAACCGTTTGTAGAAAATGCAGACGTAAAGGCTGTCGCTTTGGTTTTTAGGTTTCCAGCAACCCGTTTTAATATTACTTCATCGTCAGGCGAAACTAATGATGAAAAGATGTTAAGCGATTGGGAAGCCAGATCCGTATTTAATTTAAGGCAGCCAAAAAGTTATCTCTTGTATTGAATACCATTTTTTTGTTTGTTTATTTACAAGGTGATTTTTCAAAATTAAAAAATATCAGAGACTGATTCTTCCCATAAAAACAATAAAAAAGTTCCGATTAGCATGTGCCCAGAGGCGCTTAGTTTCCGAGATACAAACTGTTAATTTTTGAAATCTTGCTTTTGATAATTGGTAATTGAAAGTCTTTTTAAAAGTTTTCTTGTAAACTGACTGGTTTATGGAATAGGAGTTTTTGTATCATTACCTACATGTCTATGGAACTACACGGTGAATCCCAGATTGCCGCTCTAGACATATCCAAAGCATTCGACCAGGTCTGGCACGCAGCGCTGCTTAATAAACTTCCGGCCAAGGCCTACCACCAAAATTCTGTACCTGGGCAGCCAGTTTCTTCTCCAACTGGATCATTTCTGTTGTCGTGAATGGGCATTCCTCTAAGCTGTATCCAATTAATGCAGGAGTCTCTCAAGGGTCAGCTTTAGCCCCTACTTAGTTTCTTCTCCACATCAATGACCTCCTCTCTAGCACATCCAACCCAGTTCACAGTTACGCGGACGACAGCACCCTCAACTCAAATATACAATATTCTAAGCCTGTCTCTTTAGCCCAATTAGATTAGGATCGCAGACTCATGGAGGCTTCTGTCTCTGTGGATCTCCGAAAAATATTAGACTGGAGAAGTAGAAATCTTGTACAATTCAACTACACCAAATATGTCTTGCTTTCTATCTCATAAGAGATACACCAGCCCTAGACCCATCACAATGAACAACCAAGTTATGATTCCATTTCCCTTGTTGGCATTTCTGTGGATCGAAATCTCAATTGGAACCAACATTTCACATCAATTGCAGAAGCGGCTGCTAAGAAATTAGGTTTCCTCTTGCTGGCTCGCAAATACTTTTCACCTTATATGCCGCACAAATAAGGTCAAACTTTGAATACTGCTCCCACATCTGGGGCACCGTTGCCGCTTCTACACTCGCTATCCTGGACTCCATTCAGAAGAGAGTTATATGTCTCATCGGTGACCTTACACTCACCCAAAGGCTGCCATCCATTGCCCACCGACTGCACCCTTTTACTATCCAGGTCACCAGACATAGAACATCTTGTTATGCCCGCTCTTTTGTCCCGATGACTTTCAAGTTGTGGAATTCCTTGCCATCACATGTTTTTCCTTCTCCTTCGAACCTTCAAAACTTCAAGTTCGGAATTAACAAGTTGCCTCTTTTCTCCTTGTCGACACCCTCGGTACGATAGTATTTAGGCTGCAAGCCCTCGTGGTGTGTTGAAATATATAAAAAACATTAATCTTTTGCTTTGTACTTATTTAATTCAGGTTTGAATACACAGTGAGGCCATAATTATTAGAATAAAAAAATTAAATTGATGGCATCAATGAAATCCAGCGAAGATGTAAAGTTATAAACGTTGTTGAAAATGATCACACCCAACTTTTCTTTAACACAAATTTTGATGGAACAGTTATTTTAACTCCCTGCCATAACGCTACATCTAGACTTACTATAATTGATAGAACACTATCTTTTTCTATGTTATACTGACAAAAAATATGTATTTTAAATTCATTTTTTGCAAACATTTTAGCAAACTAATTGAGCTAATAAATTAGACATACATTTTATAACCCATTAAACACATGTCACGCAATATCTTGCTCTCCAGAAGCCCTATTTGTTTTATAATCTTCGTTTGGATACTATTTTGTGTGACATTTACCTTCTTTTATTACAACCAGGTGCGCATCCAGCATTAATCGACCGTCGTATAGATCCAAACTGACCAAATGGGTCTATTTCAAATTAACTATTGAAACGGCCGCTTTAAAAGTCAGGCCCCCACCTTATTTATTAAAAAAACCTACCAATTATTGACTTGAAAATTTAGTACTTATGTCAATATTGTAGACTTTTAAACACAGGTTTTGTAGAGATTTTTTCTGACGTTTCTACGGTTACTTAACTAAGTAAATGTATTACGGTTAATAAAATAAAAGGATTATTTACAGTCAATACTTACTACTTTTTGGGGTAATTTTGACAAAAATCTTATATTCTTCGGCCCCTCAGTGCAAAATTCTGGTGCTTGCTATCGATAGTTATTAATTAGGTATCGATAACACTATAATTATAGAGTCGTCGAGCTTGGGATAACATGGTTAGGATCTTATTACAAAAATGAACAAAAGTAAAATACAACAATAATTTTCATTAATTATATTAGACACAACATGGGTGACAGAGTCAATTAGTCAATCTTAACAATAAATCAGTTATTTCAAAATGGGTCCCAAATGCAACAGTTATTATATTTTAATTTATGTATCTGGCCAGATAGGTTAATTTATTTGTCGCTGCTCTATGCCCTGTTACAAAATAAATTAAATTTGACTCTAATGCTAAATCTAAATTTTACTTTTAATATCTTATTTGAATTTTAAAGAAAAAAGTAATAAAGTAATTTCTCTCAGACAGAAACAAAAAAATGTTTATATTTGCATCACTAAGTGAGATGTAAGACACGAAGCATGTGCTGCCACCTCGTTGCGGAACCAAGTAGTATGTTGTCACGACAGCTCCAAATAACACAGAATGTTAAAAAATAGAGACTGTATACAACCAACTAACAATTTAGTAAATTGTCAGCCCTGGCCAATTTCTTCCCCAATTTAGGGACAAAGTATGTAAGGTTAGATGCATTCTCACCACAATTAGAACCGTAGACCGGTTTCGCTCTAATTATAGCTCGTCAGTACGGCATACTAATTGCTGCGAAAATACACCTATAAAGTAATACGGCTATGGCAGCCAGCCTTCCAACACTAAGTGAGATTCACGCGCTTCGTGTCATAACGTAAAAGAAACCGCCTTTGTTTATCTCAAACTACGTCCTTTTTGAACCTTGAGCGATGGAATTTTTTCATATTTATTCCCAAATGAATAGGCTCATTATATTAAAATACGATGCAAGAAAAAGCAACCATTGAAACCGAAAATTAAGGGCTTGAGAAACACACTTCGCGCAACACTTCTTTACAAACTTCTTGTCTTCCAAAATCGCCTGTTTTGACATCTAACTGTGACAAAATGTACACTTGCTTCTTGCCTTGTGATTGGGCAAAAGCTACAAGCTCGCCAACTATCATGGAAATTTTGGTTTAGCGTCGTTTTGGCCTCGTAAAATATTAGTTTTGAAAAGTCCAAACACAACAAGTAAATAAAAAAAAAATAACGCTCTGTATCTCGGAAACAAAGCGCTTTTGGGACGTGATAATTGTAACTTTCTTTTGTATAGTTTTAGGAGAAAAATCTGCTTTGACCTTTTCGAAATAATACCGTTTCGGCTAACTCAGTTGACCACAATATGTTTTAAAAACCTGCGAATCGTTTGACTAACAAGGTCAGAGTCATCAGAGAACAAAATACTTGGTAGTCAACGATCATCAGGTCTTTAAAAATGTGTTGTGGTTGGAATGAAATACTTTGATGATGTTAGTGAAACGATCGTCAGGTTTTTAAAAATGTTTTCTGGTGAATTCGGTTCTCCAAAAGTTTACTTATCAGTGCTCATTACAGGATACAATCTTCACTCAGTAAATCATCCTGTATACTACAATTTTTATAAGAAAAGCTTGCTTTATTATCTAATTTTTTCTCGCAGATGATATAAGAATGGCTGGTCAAGTTATAAGTTTCTTTTTTGCTGGGAATGACAGTACAAGTACAGCCTTGTCCTTTTTGATTAACGAAATTGCCGTGCAGAAGGATATTCAAGATAAAATAAGAACGGAAATTGAAAAGGTCTCGACTGTATGTAAAGAACTAAATTATGAAGCTTTACAAGAACTGAAATATATGGATATGGTAATTAAAGGTATGTATCTTTATTAAAAACTTCTATTTACTGGACTTTGCATAGCCTACTTCCCAAAAACTCCTAACTGACGAAGTAATAGACGATTTAAAAGATGAGTTAACCAAACTATATATTTGTTTTGTCAAAAATAATAGTGCTGAAATTTAATCATAACTTCCACATAGCTGTGACAATCTAATCTCCTCAAAAAGACATTCTTATGAAATGATTTTAAGGTCCATGACTTGATCGCAAAGAAAATATTTCTATTCCTGTACCCATAAACTTCTGGGACATTATATTACTCCAGTTTTAACAAAAAAATTCAATTTCTACCAAATAGTCTCTCAATTATCCCCTACCCCTTGAAGCAATATTACCCAAAAACAATTTGAAGCGTTCGTTTGTCGGGTGCTAACTGGCTACCAAATTTGAAGATGATATCTCATCTCGTTCGAAAATTATTGCGCCTATTAACAGGCCGACAGACTGATCGACAGACAGAATGAGAGACAAAAAAATGTTTAAGAATCAAGTTTTCTATTGTTTTAAGACTTTTTACGCCGTTTCAGCAAAAAAAAAGACTAGAAGTTTCTGCCACCGATATATCCCCACTCATTCAACCTCTAGTTTAATTTCAGCATATAATACCAGATGTTTGATGAAATTAAAAGTTTTCTAATAAACAAACCCTAACACGTTATGTTACTCGAGTTTTACCTTAAAAATGTCAATTTGCACCAAATCATCCCCCATATATCCTACCCCCTGGAGCGATTCAACCTAAAAACAATTCGAACCTTTCGTTTGTCGATTGCTAACTGTGTACCAAATTTTAAGACGATATCTCAATTCGTCCTAAAGTTATCGTGGCTACAAACAGGCAGATATACAGACCGACAGGCAAAAAAAGTCGCTTTTAATCGCCTATATATTTTAATACTTTTTCCGAGGTTTAAGCGAATTTTTTCTTTCATTTTTGACTCCGATGTCATACTTCCACACGTATTGACGATGTGGAAGAAAAATGACAGGATGCCTTTATTAACATTTATTGGAAAACAATTCTGGTTGACCTGGCTTATTTTGCTTGGAAATAAATATTCATCTAATTTTCCTTGATTTGACCTTACCTTAAACAAACTCACGCCATCTTTGGTTATATTTATACTTTCCAAAGGGATCTTTACGCACTTGGGTTTCATAGTCCTTGCACTATTTACTAACGCTCAAATCGTTTCAGCTTAAATATCTTCGTAACTGATTTTACATATTTTTAATGTTTCAGAGACCTTGAGAAAATACCCAATTAGTCCAATGTTATTTAGGGTAGCGAATGAAGATTATATACTTCAGCAAACTGGGCTGAAGATAGAAGCTGAAACTCATATTGTAATACCTTTATCTGGCATACATAATGATCCTACTTATTATCCTGAACCTGATACGTTTGATCCAGAGAGGTTCCATCCCAGTAGAAACCATAACGCGCCATATACATTTCTTAGTTTCGGCATTGGACCCAGAGTCTGCATTGGTAAGTAATTTAGTAAAACTATTGCTAATGTCGTATATTGTCAACTGATAATATTTCTACAGTTTTCCTTTTTATACCATTTCGCTGTCGGGTAACTATTTGAAGCTGGGACGCATTCGGATTTACACAATGTTATTATCATTCCAGATGTTATGTTGGTGGCAATAGTTCTGCCAGTATTGAAGAGAGGATAGTCAATGGTTGTAGGAAGTATCATCATATCACAATTTTGCCCATTTTTCCAAAGATTTTGGAAACTGTGATAAAGATTCGCATTTGTAGCTACATTATTGAAAATTCCTTTCTTAGAGTCAGCACTGCTAGCAGAAAGATAAATGTACAACTTCAGCTGTGGTAGAAGTAGTTCAGCCAGTTTACGAGGCCTTTGAACAGAATGAAAAGGAAGATGTTACACTTTGTGACTTGAGTAAAGTGCTTTATTCTGTACTTCTCAGTCTGCATGATTTAATGCAATCTTACTTATTAAACAGAAGGGAACATTTTTGGTGGAAAAATTCCTGCTCCCATTAGCAGGCACTTAAGCTGTGGTAGTCCACAGGGGTCTATTCTCGTCCCCTTGTTGTTCCTTAGTTACGAAAATGTGCTTGTTTGCAGGCGACACTACTTTCATTGTCAAAGAAAACACAAAAGAGAAGGTTGATAGCAAAATCACCTGAAACCCCACGGAAAGCAAAATATTGGATTTCCGCGAATGACCTGAATCTAAACAAAAGTAAGACAAAAACAGTGAGCGTTATCTGTAGCTCCCCAAACAAGTGTTCAATTCCTCTGTGTAACATTGTCCCCACGATTAACTTGGCCTTTTCACATAGGACTGTTATGCGAAAAAGCAGCAAGTGTTACATACTATATACAAAGACTGAAGTTCTCAAGTACTTACAAAGCCGCAAGGACTGTCTATTACAGAAGCTTTCATTCACTGATACCCCATGGTATCCTGATTTGGGAATATTTTTCAGACATCAAAAAGCCTGGACGCAGCAAGTGCGTTATGGAAGTGAATTTTCATAGAAATGATCTGGCACAAAATATTTTATAACTTTTTTTTCTTGTAACATAGAAATCTAAATTTTGGCGTATAGTTTACTTTTTATATCGTAAACCTACCTACCAAATTTGGTTATCAGAGATTTTTTATTTTTTTAAATAAAATTTTTTTTCAAATGAAAACTCAAAATTTTCCCGGAAAACCTCGTCCGATTTTTTTGATTAACGAACTTGTTAAAGCCATTTACAAAAGAAAGGTGCGTGCCAAATTTTATCAAAATCGGCCCATTATTTTTTGAGTTATCGGTGTGATACATATATATATATATATATATATATATATATATATATATATATATATATATATATATATATATATATATAAATAAATATATATATATATATATATATATATATATATATATATAAACATATAAAAATTGAAACTGACCCCGGATATGGGTTCTAGGGGTCCTAGATCGCGCTCATTTGAATAATTTTTTTTAAAAGTCGAGATCTCCTCATTAGTGAATTTTTTCTAAGAAAATTCACTAAAAAGCGGTGTTGACGCTAAGTTTTTAATTTTTCCTAATTTAAACCACGAAAACAGGGCCCAGTTGGACATTATGTTGATGTAAACAATATTTGATGTGTGTTATAATCTTCCATTGGTGCGATAAGTGCCTTTATTGGTTAAACACCACTATACGAAGTGAGTGGGATTAGCCGAGTTGATAGTCTACAGTCAACAATGTTCTTTCTTTAGAAGTTGAAATTATGGAAGAGGAAGAGGGATTGACGTTGACAGTTGGCGACTGGATTTGTGGATGAAAGTGTCTAAAATGCGAGCTAATAAAATACATTTCTTATTGTTATTGTTAAATGTTGTAGCATTAATCGAGGTCCGACAATAAAAATGTTAATAGAACGGTAGATAACACTATGGTTAACGGGAAAAAACTAAGGTACCTTGTAATAGCAGTACCAACATTTTTACTTTTACTTTTTGTTTCGGTTCGAAACGCAATACTTATGTTGTTTCCTAAATGTATTACAATACAATGTGCCTCAAAGCTGTTCACAATGTACAAAACCTGGTCGCACAATGAGAACGGCAATCTTAGCTACATCAATAAAGCAGAAGGCAGTCAATTATGATTTCTCAGATTCGATGGTCAATATTTTATTTTTGCTAAACATCTTTAAAGCTTATTTCTCATATTGTATATTTTAAATAGGTAGGTAGAGTCTCCCGCCTAAAAGTAGACATACTTACGTTTATTGACCGTTCAAGCCAAGCCTGTTGAGCGTAATTTACAAGCTGCTTGCATGTTGCATGCGGTCTATATGTATTTCAATGTATCTTTGGACAAAAGCATATTATACCAAACTCATAGAAAATTACTATTTGATTTCTGTATGCCCGCAATTTGACATTTGTGGAAGAAAAATTATAACACCTTCAAATTAATTTTAGGTACTCATACTTCTTGACCTTTTTGCACCAAGCAAAGTTAATTATATATAGCTCAAGACACCCTATAATTATAATGTATACAATTTGTTTATCGTAACTTGCATAATAACAGATATATTGAGCTTCAATGACTGACGTTTTGAGGAAAACCCAAATTTATTATTCTTTAAATGCCTGTAACTTCTTTGTCCTTTAACCTACAGAGCTAAATTTTGGTAGGTAGCTTACCTATGATGATATGAACCCGCGTACCAAATTTCGTTGCCCTTACTTTGTTATTTCCGGAGATATAAATTTTTTTCGAATGAAAAAATTTTTTCCGGAAAACCTAGACCGATTTTCCTGACTAACGAACTTGTCCAAGCCATTTACAAAAGGAAGGTATGTGCCAAATTTTATCAAAATCGGCCCATTATTTTTTGAGTTATCGGTGTGATACATATACATATATATATATATATATATATATATATATATATATATATATATATATATATATATATATATATATATATATATATATATATATATATATATATATATATAAACATATAAAAATTGAAACTGATCCCGGATATGGGTTCTAGGGGTCCTAGTTCGCGCTCATTTGCACAAATTTTTTCAAAATTCAAAAGTCGGGATCTCCCCATTAGTGAATTTTTTCTACGAAAATTCGCTCAAAAGTGCAACATGTGTATTAAGTGGAGTCTCACCTCTCACCAGTTGTAGAGAACTATGAAAAAAAAAACATTAGATATTAAAATAGTGGGTGTATTTATATTTAACTGTGTCATGTATGTCCATAGAAATAGGCAAATATCTAGGAGAAATTGAAACGTTCACAGTTGTATTACTAGACACATAGCTGCCACAGGTATCCTACCACTGATTAAAAAGAACATAATTTGGTATAAGTTATCAGGCAGTAAAAGTGTACGTGTATAATAAGCTTGATGTATTTTTAGCGAATTTTCATTAAGAAAAATTCGTAATAGAGTAGGCCACGATGAAAAGCTTTGTAGAAATTTCTTCAGATGAGAGCGACTTTGGCTCCCTAGAACCCAAAAGCAAGGTCCGCTAAAATTTTCACATGTTTCTTTATGTATATATATATAGTCAATAGTCAATAATTTATTTTACCTTAATTCCATTTACAAATGGTTGAGCACGCCAATGATTAAAATAAAAACAAAACTATGAAAACAAATGTAAAAAACAAACTAGAAAACACTTCAAGCAAACAAACACAATACAATTTTCGTTCGTCTCAGCTCTGTGCCCCACGGGTATCAGACAAATACTCCGCAATGGAGTAATAGCAATTATTAGTTGGGTATGATTTCAGCGATGCTTTAAATTCATTCACATTTTGAATTGTTTTTATAGTTTCCGGCAGCCTGTTATATAGATCCACCCCTGCAAAAAAGGGCGACTGTCTGTACATCATTTTACAGAACTACCTGTTTCTAAACAGATTCCCGTGGCGAGTGGAGCAAGAGTGCATATCAGACGGCCTTGTTAGCCCATCTTTGACACCATGAATATAATTTAAAAGTTTATATAGGTAAACGCATGTTAACGTCTTATTCTTGCATCCCTACAAAGCGCCCTACAAGATCGTGTAAAAATCATTCTTATTATTCTTTTTGCAGTATAAAAACTCTTTCCATCTCAACCGACTGTCCCCAAACAACAATGTTGTAAGATATCAAGGAATAAACTTCCGAGTAGTAGACAGTCATCAGAGCTTTGGTCTCAAGGAACTCTGCTAATCGAAATATTAGGAAATGGGTCTGATTAAGCCTACCGCACACAACCTCAATATGTTCTCTCCATGAAAGATGCTGGTCAATAGTTACCCCTAATATTCTCACGCTTGTGGCCTGAGACACTACAGTGCCCTGAAAATCAAGGTTAATTCCCTACTTTTGCTGGGCTTCAAATTCAAGAAATACGGTTTTCTGGTAATTTATAAGGAGCTGGTTGGCCTCACACCACTTATCTAACCCATCAAGTAACGAGTTAACCTTCCGACTAACCTCATGTTCATCCAACCCCGAAACAACCACTGTCGTATCGTCAGCGTACATGAACAACCTCCCTTCCCCAATATGTTCAGGTTGATCATTCACATACAAGACAAACAACAACGGGCCCAAAACAGTTCCTTGCGGAGTGCCAAGCTGTACATCAAAAGGTCACTCCATCCACCGATACTACCATTTGTCTGCCTGTTAGAAACGAGAGCAGCCAGTCACAAACAGGGCCCCGAACACTCAGGCACTGCAGCTTTTTCCCAAGCACTCGCGGATTTAGCGTATCAAACGCCCTAGAGAGATCAAACACAAAAGCCACCACGCGCTGACCCCTGTCAAGTTCGTCGTATATGCACTGCAATAACAGCCGTTTCCTTTGATATATATATATATATATATATATATATATATATATATATATATATATATATATATATATATATATATATATACAAAATATACAAAAATATTTTTGAAAACGCTATATTTTGTAAGTATCAGAGTAACTGGAATGAGATTTTACATGTGGCTGGAGGTGGTGTAAATAAATAAACCTATGTTGTAAATCTTGAGTAATTTGGTATACAATAGTTAGAGTTTTTCCAAATTAGAAATAAAATCAGTAAGACATGCGTTGAAACGACTTAGTGGTTCAAGTACAATGCCAGACAGAGTAGTTAACTGCCACGCGTAGATTGAGTCATACAACAGGTAAAAACGATACATCAACGCTAACGAAACAGGCATTAAACATATTACCCGAACCAACAATCGTGAATCTCGGCCACAAATATCGAAAATGACAGACGACATTAAATTAACACCTTGCCAAATGATTGTTATTTAACTAGGAGATTCAATCAATTTTTAAAATAAACTATATTTTTTCGGGTGAGTGAATAAAAAGGCTTTTTCTTTTGAAACAAATCTTTTGTCCTCTCCTGACACAAGTTGTAAGGAACCAAATCCTAATAGACAACAAGACTGAAGCCCTTGACCACCTTCTGGAAGAATTCTTGACCCTGGCCAGCCTATCCGAACTAATATTGTTCCTAAACATCAAACTGTTTGGGGTTGACACCTTTGGGTGAGTTCAATAAAAAGAATTTAAAAAGTTGAATAAAAAGGCCTTTTTATTCAACTCACCCAAAGATATCAACCCCAAACATTTTGACGTTTAGGAACAATACACTATATTGGTAGCTTGTTGAACGGCCTTAAATACAGTTTTAGCGCAGCATTGATATATTATGCTGTGGTTTTAGACTAAAAGTTAAGTTATATATATATATATATATATATATATATATATATATATATATATATATATATATATATATATATATATATATATATATATATAGTAGAAATGTAAACAAAATCAAGCCAAGTCTCTATGAAAATGATTCTAAAATAGTTTTGTCATCTTTAACTTAAACATAAGATGGCATGTAAGACCAAAATAGTCGTGGAATGTGTTTCAATGGTAATTTTACTAATTCTGTAATTAATTGTTACGTATACTGTTAATATAATATCCTGAGCATGAAGCCGGTGTCGAGTATCATGTAAATAAAACACGTTTGTTAACGTATCCATAGCTCACTGGCACCGTGCTGGTCTTCTATGCAGAAGGTTACGTCATCAATTCCAGCTCGATGAATGCACAGATTTCATACGTTTTGAACAAGATCTCATTTTTGTTTAAAACGCCGGAATAACTCTGTCACCTTTGACTCTGAAACAGAGATTTTCTCGAATTTATATTAAAAGAAATTCGCTAATAGAGAGGTATCGATGGTGTGATTTTGCAAAAATGTTTTCAAATGAGCGCGAAGTTGAGCCCCCAGGACACCAAACCAAGGTCCTCTTGAATTTTTATTTGTTTATATATATATATATATATATATATATATATATATATATATATATATATATATATATATATATATATATATATATATATACATATATATATATATATATATATATATATATATATATATATATATATATATATATATATATATATATATCCAACCGATAACTCAAAAAGTTAATAACCGATTTTTAGGAAACTCGGCAAGAATCTTCCTTTTATTAATAGCTTGGACGAGTTCGTTGGATAGTCAGACTAGTTTTTCTAAAATAAAAATAAAAAATTTTTTCGAAAAAAAATTCTATCTCAAAAAATAACAAAGTAATTTTGATGAAATTTGGTTGGTATATTACCCCCGTAAATACTTTACTATAAAATGCCCCTTTTAGGTTTATAGAAAATTGAGTTATACAAATTTGAAGCATTTAATGAAAATTCGCCGCCATAACGCACTTGCTGCGTCCCGAATTTTTTTATGTGGACGTAATCAAAGTTCTTTGTGAAAGTAGTAAATAAAAGACCATTATTATTATTATCGTTATTTTGTAAGAATGAACATCTAATTTTTTTTTTAATTATTCCAAACTGTATTACTTATATATTGTTATTATATTTCAGGAGAACGTTTTGCTTGGATTGTAATGAAAATGGTACTTTGCCGAATGTTGACTAATTTTGAATTTATTAAATGTGCAGATACTCAATATCCTATCGAAATAAATAGAGTAAGCGCTTTTCTGCAACCAAAAAAAGTACCGGTGGGAGTTATATCAGCTAAACGAGATTAGAACATTTTGTCAACGTTTATTTACCGTCCCAATGCTATGCTTATTAAAGAAAAAGCACAGTACGTTAAATTCTGGCGGAATGTGAAAACTGGAACCTGTGATGGGCACTGATAAGTACACTTGTAGAACTCAAATCACCACAACACATATTTTTCAAAGACCTTATGATCGTTTCACTGACCACGTCAGCATCATCAGAGGATGAAAAATTCTAAACTAAATTAACAGCTACAATGTATATAGTGCCAAGGAAGACGAACTAAGCCGAGGTAAAAATTGTAGTCGGAGACCCATCGTTTGTCTATTGTTTCAATATGGCACGGACGAGGTCGATGAACTACTTTAATCTTCTGGTCGACAAATTTATGGGCTTTTATCTAATTTAAAGGATAATGGGCTTAAAATGAAAGGTGCTGCGATATTTAAGGAAGCTCACGTTCTTTTTTGATCCATAGATTCACCATGTAAATATTGGAAACCGTGATGAGCGCCGGCAAGTACATCTGGCGAACAGACCAATAACTACCGCAGATATTAAAAAAAAACGACTGTTTCTCACACAATGTTAACTTTAACAGAGGATGAATATTCCAACAAAAATTCTACATAAAAGTATTTACATTGATTTCTTATTCTACATAAAAACAAGTATTTATATTGACTTCTAAAGATAAAAAAAAAAATGAAAGGAGACTTTTCAGTACGAGAACAAAACGTAGCGCCTAGTATCTGTATAGACCGGACGAGTAATTGACAATAATTTATATTCTGCCCGACAGATTAGGAGTGGTTAGCTGGTCAAATGCAAAGTGAGAATAAAGGTCTTAAAATTAAAAATTAAAAAATCAATTGTTGAAATTGAACAATATAAGTGAAGAAGTCTGCAAAGAGTATTTAACTCTAACTAGCCTTTGATTAAAACAAAATATTTTCCAATTTAACAATGAGTTTTTTGAAGAAACTGAACGCCCGGCAATGGGCAATCCATTATCTCCTTTTATTGCAGACCACTTTATGAGTAGATTTGAGATGGACTTAAAAAATAAAAATGGGTACTTCCCTAGGGTTTGGTTTCGTCGTGTTTTTTTAAAAGATGTGCCGTAGTTGTTGGTCTGTTCGCCAGATGTGCTTGTCGGCGCTCATCACGGGCTCCAATATTCACATAGTGTATTTTTGGACCAAGAACGTGAGTTTCCTTAAATGGCACGGCACCTTTCATTTTCAGCCCATTATCCTTTAAATGAGATGAAAGCTCATAAATTTGTCAACCAGAAGGTTAAAGTAGTTCGTCGACCTCGTCCGTGCAATATTGATACAATAGACAAACGATGGGTCTCCGACTACAATTTTTACCTCGGCTCAGTTCGTCTACCTAGGTACGATAAAAATACATTGTAGCTGTTGATTTCGGTTATTATTTTTCATCCTCTGATGATGCTGACGTGGTCAGTGAAACGATCGTAAGGTTTTTAAGAAATATGTGTGAATTGGCTTCTCCAAGTATACTTACCTGGCGTAATCCCAAAGTTGTCACCCATCAAAGAACTAATTGGCGTTGCGTAATTTCTATTAACCCTTATGTGGCTGACGGTGGTACCCGGGTACTTTTAAGGCGTACAAATTGGAATTTTGAATTTTCGAGAAGCCCAATCAAGTCGAGCTTCTAGGACATCTTCAACTCGATCATTTTATATACAACTTGTAAATTTTAGACATTAGGAATATACAGAACTCGATTTTTTTGTCTTGAAAAAAATTTGCACAGTCCTGGCGGACGGTGTTACCAGGGTACCACTGAGTAAGTGATACAAGAAAACAGTAAAAAGGCCTATACTTTCAATATATTTTATTGTATTCATTGCTATATTCACAAACGAATCTCACAAATATCAAATGGGGTTTTATCCTTGCATTCAATGCAATGCACTGTTTGATCCGTGTGCTGGAGGCGTACAGGATTCTTGCAAACAGCGCACATCTTGCGAGTTTTTCTTTTCAGTTTGTCGTCTCCGCGATAGCATATTTTGCATATACCTTTCACCGAAATGCGTCCAGAAGAATCTCGATCGGGCACAGTATTGGAGTTATGTGGCACTTCAAGGGAAACAGCCAGGACGCTTTCAATGGCGTTTTTCGTAAATCGATTTCGCAATACAACTGTATTTACGCTTCTTTGGGTCAGAGCAGGCAAACACAAGTCACGCGCTAGGTCTTGCAGGAAATTTCGCCTTTCATTAGTGCTCTGGTAACAAGTGGGATTGTTTTCCGTGTAAATTACATAGGCAGCCAAAGCTGCTACATCCAGTATGTTGAAAAAAAGCCAACGGCCACCGACTTGTTCGCCTTTTGCAGGTATAAGTTCCCAACATTTTGTCCATAATGTCTACACCTGACTTAGTTTGATTGTAAAAAGAAATAACCTCAGGTTTTTTCTTCAAGGTGTCATCAACTACGTCTGTAGAGTGCATTGTGGATAATAAGATTACGGCTTTGTTCACTTTTGAGACATACGAACATAACATGGCATCTCTATGAAAAGCAAACATTGTCGAAAAGGCGGGCCGTTCCTTATTAGGTAGAAGATCTTTAGGAATATAGGGTTTGTTCTTCCTTAGTGTGCCAACCAGAGTGAGCCCATCTGATTTAAGCATGCGAGCAAGAGGAAGTGATGTAAAGAAGTTGTCGGTAGTGATATTACGTCCTGAACCCTTGTAAGGTTGACATAAGCGCATCACAGTTTTTTCACCAATATTCACTTGCCGCTCATTGCCTGCCAACCTTTCTGTGTAAATTGAGCCTTGACACCGATAAAAAGTTATTGCATCGCATACCCAGAACACCTTTATGCCATACTTGGCAGGTTTTGAAGGAATGTACTGAGTGAACTTAGTTCTTCCGCGGTAGGGGAAGAGTTGTTCGTCAACAGTTAGATGTTCATTGGCCTTATAAAGCTTCAAGAGATTTTGGTTTAAAAGCAACCAAATATCGCTTATTGCAGCAGCTTTGTCATTTTCAAGTCTAGTTGGTCGTGTTGTGGGGTTATCAAATCTAATAAAGGGTAAAATCTGCTTGAAGCGGTCCCTACTCATTGCTGCTTTGTACAGTGGTAAGGCGTCTGACTTCCACAATTCATCAATGTGTTCAGTATTAGATTTATGAACACCAGCCATTAGTAAGATCCCAAAGAAAGCATCAAGTTCCTCATAAGTGATACGTTTCCACTGTTTTGGTGCCGATGGTGAATTCTTATTGAAATCATAATACACTTGATTTGCCTTGTGATTTGACTCTCTTATGATAATCGATTTCATTTCGGGTGTCACCAAAGCATTGAATGTATCGGTACGAGTATACAAAGCTGTTGTACAACTCGGGCCACCTAAAATTTACAAACAGGAAATTAGAATCAAAATTGGGAGAGAACAGAATACTATTACACACCTGACTCTCGAATAATATTATACGATCGGGTTTGGGATGATGGTAATGGTGTCTTATTCCAGATAGTTGAATCCGGACTCCGATATGTATCAGCTGGTGGTGGAGATGTTGTATGTTCTGCCTCTGGGATTAGCTCCTCCTCTACGTCGCTGTCAACCTCCACTTCTCTTTCGATAGGAACCGTCTCGCCTGCGCGAACGTCTTCAATATCTGATTCTTCATCGTTTGCCGGCGGCACATAATCCTTGTCATCATCATCTTCAAATTGTTCACTGAATTCCTCATCAGACATCTCACATACCCTGAACATCTGTTCATCTGTTATTCTGTATCGAAAACAGATTAGATTATAAGGGAAAAAAAGTTTATGAGTATAATTGTGTGCATAATGTGCTGCATGTTAGCTGAGCTGTCACGGGTTATGGCAAGCAAGTGATAAAAGCAACCATAATAGTACATCCAAGATATATGAATTTAAGACTGTAACATCTCATTATTCCAGCACCAAATCCTGCGTTCCCAGGAGTTATTTTCTAAACTTGTGCCAGAGGAGGCCTTACAAATAATTACACAATAGCAAGGTTTCTAAATGATATCTACTATAAAGCTAGACTATGAAATTATAACATACAAAGAATAAAACATACTTATCTAGTTGAAGGTGACCTCTGGAATCGTACGGAAGATCATTAACAGTGGACCGACGGGTGTTGTACTTTTTAGAAGCTCCACTGCACTCGCCGCCATCAAATCCACCTCCTGTGTTGGTTTGCAAGCGAGACATTTCCGTTTCTTCCACTAAAACTGCTCTCTAGTAAATCACAACACACACTAAATGCAAAATTGTTGTGGTTATTACGGTATGCTCGCGCAGTCGCACACATATACGATACATGACACGCCTCATTTATTTAAATGCACAGTGGCACCCGGGTACCACCTCCCGCCATTTACGTTGCATTATTTGTGCCGCCACATAAGGGTTAAATAAGATCGTCATATGTAAGAGCTGTGCTGAAGAAGCAGCAATTTGTGATTATTTCTCGGAAAAATTAAAAAATTGATTACTAGCACAATTATTTTTATACTTCTACCTACGTACCCTGATTTAATTTACATTAATAAGAAGAGAATCCTATAAAAATTTGTACTTTGGAAAACATTATGTTCTCAGTTCTTTCTGCTGGAATATTTGCGAACTCCTCAGCAGAAGTTGCTTTTTATGTTCCCAGCTAACGGAAATTAATTAAAAAACCACATTTAGTCAATAAAAAATCAAAACTCTGGACGCAGCAAGTGCGTTATGGTAGTGAATTTTCATAAAACTATTTTTTAATAGCAATAATGTGTGTTTTTTTAAGAAAGCAGGCATCAAATTTGGTTACCAGTATAACCTATATAGTAAAAACAATGTGCCTTGTTTCATCAAAATAACTTTTTTGTTTGAAAATGTACGAAAATTTCCGAAAGTAAGCTTAAAGTGTTCCCGAAAAAACTCGTTTCTTGGTCAACCTTATGGGTTAATAGCGAATTGAGCTATTCAAATATTAAGCATTTGATCAAAATTCGCTACCATAACGCACTTACTGCGTCCAGAATTTTTTTTCTTACAAACATGCATTATATTTCGATGGAAAATGCAAAAATGCAATAACATAACGCGTGTTTGATTAAACAAAAACCACCCTGTGATTGTAGATATAATTTTTAAGATGTAGCTCAAGACACCCTATAATTAATATATACATTTTTTTTAATATCTTGTATAATAACAGATATATTGAGCTTTATTGATTTTTTTTACGAAAATTCTACAAAAATTATATACCATTAACGATAAACTCTATAGCTAAGACTACTGCCAAGCGTCACAGAAAGGGTCTATTTGAAATGAATTTTCTGGAAACATTTTATTAAAATGAAGGACAATGACGGTTGAAACTAAGACTTCAGGGTTTGTAAAACATTCTTCTTAAGATATTTTATTTCCATAGCTCGTATTAGATTAGGTTCTTTTCCTAAATGTTGCCAATTTTGACCTTTAAAACGCAACTTTGCGTTTTGTGAAAAACCCCAATTTATTTTTGTTTAAATGCCTATAACTTTTTTGTCTTTTGACCTACAGAGCTGAATTTTGGTAGGTAACTTGCCTATAATAATATAAACCTGCGTATAAAATTTGGTTGCCCTTACTTTGTTAATTTTGGAGATATAATTTTTTTTTCGAAAGAAAACACAAAATTTTCCGGGAAAACCTCGGCGGATTTTCCTGGCTAACAAATTTATCCAAGCCACTTGCGAAAGGAAGGTACTCACCAATTTTGACGTTTAAAATCGCGATTTTGACGTTTTGATGAGAACCCAAATTTATTTTTCTTTGAATGCCTGTAACTTTTTTGCCCTTTAACCTACGGAGCTAAATTTTGGTAGTTAACTTGCCTATAATGATATAAACCCGCGTATAAAATTTGGTTGCCCTTAATTTGTTAATTTTGGAGATATAATTTTTTTTCGATTTTTTTCAAAAGGAAACACAAAATTTTTCGGGAAAACCTCGGCCGATTTTCCTGGCTAACGAACTTATCTAAGCCACTTGCGAAAGGAAGGGAACCACCAAGTTTTATCAAAATCGGTCTATTATTTTTTAAGTTATAGGTGTGACACATAAATATATATATATATATATATATATATATATATATATATATATATATATATATATATATATATATATATATATATATATATATATATATAAACATATAAAGTCTGAAACTGACCTCGGATTTGGGTTCCGGGGGTCCTAAATAGCGCTCATTTGAAGAATTTTTTTCAAAATTCAAAAGTCGAGATCTCCTTATTAGTGAATTTTTTTAAAGAAAATTCACTAAAAACACACGTTCTGTATTCAACTGCCCATTTTTGTCGTAAATATTAGTTTCCCCACATTGTTCAACAGAGTAACTTAAAAAAATATATTGGTTTGCTGTGGGTTTTATTGTTACCCGCTTGACATAACTTTTATATTATGCTGCGTTTGTGCAAGAACATCTACTGGTACTAAAAAAAACTCGGGACGCAGCAAGTGCGTTATGGTAGTGAATTTTTATTAAATGCTTCAAATTTAAATAACTCAATTTTCTATAAACTTAGAGAGTTTAATTTCAATACGTAGTAAGGTTTTTCCTAAGGCAAGATATCCACAAAATTTCATCAAAATAACTTTGTAATTTTCGGAGAAAAAAATTTTTTTCGAAAGAAAATTTAAAATTTGAGTAACTCAATTTTCTCTAAACTTAGAAAGTTGAATTTTGGTACGTAGTAAGGTTGAGGCAACATATATAGTAAATTTCATTGAAACAGCTTTGTTACTTTCGGAGAAAAAAATTTTTTCGAAAGAAAACTCAAAATTTTTCCGGAAAACCCCGTCTGATTTTTCTGGATAACGAACTCATCCAAGCCATTAATAAAAGACAGGCAGTTGCCAAGTTTCATCGAAATCGGTTAATTATTTTTTGAGTTATCATATATATATATATATATATATATATATATATATATATATATATATATATATATATATATATATATATATATATATATATATATATATAAACATATAAAAATTAAACCTATTTACAAATGAACTTTTTTGAACTGCAATTCGCTTTTTTACAGTACATACCAACAAAATAACAATCAGATTTTGGACCATATCACATCGTCTTCTATTTTAACACTAAAATAAATTTAATATTGAATGAGACAAACTTTAATTACTTTTAGTAGTACCAATCATAATAAAAATATGTCTAGTCAAAGTAACAAAACCCGATAAAAAAACAATTACGAAAACTAATAAATGCTGTTGAGCCAAAAATAGCCTTGTTAGTATATCATATTCCCTTTCTTTGTCCAATTTTATCATATCTTTTGTTGGTCAGTAACAAAAGCAAACAAATTATATCCCAAATGATACAGAAAACTTTACAACTCTAGATCTAAATAAAAGGACTGTAACAGCGGCAGAAGCAGAAGTCAATGGAAGGTTGATAAATGAATCTCATGAGTCAATAAGAAAAGCATTGACTAACCAACAGCAACCACTTACTTATGATTTAAACATGTTTCAAATTTGAATAGCTCAATTTTCTGTAACCCTAGAAAGCTGAATTTTGGCACATAGTTAGGTATTTCCCAAAGCAATATGTAGACCAAATTTTATCGAAATTTTCGGAAAAAAAAATTTTTTTTGAAAGAAAACTCAAAATTTTCCCGGAAAACCTTGTTCGATTTTCCTGGCCAACGAACTCATCCAAGCCATTAATAAAAGAAAGGCACTTGCCGAGTTTCATCTAAATCGGTTAATTATTTTTTGAGTTATCAGACGGATACATATATATATATATATATATATATATATATATATATATATATATATATATATATATATATATATATATATATATATATATATATAAGCATATAAAAATTCAAACTGACCCCGGATATGGGTTCTAGGGGTCCTAATTCACGCTCATTTGAAAGAATTTTTGCAAAGTCTCACCATCGATACCTCTCTATTAGTGAATTTTTTTAATAAAAATTCACTAAAAATTAGGATATCTAAGAAAACTAGATTAATTGATATTGTGTCTTTATTTACTTAAAAGCTTATAATTATGTCTATGTTCAAAAACGGTGTAAAATTTTTACAAATATTATTTTTATTATTACTCCCTTTATTATTATTTATCAGCCACTATTACTTATTTCATCAGCTAAATATAAACGGTAAATATGACTTGAAATCAGAGGGCAAATGGTTTTCAATTATCGTTCCTCAATCCAGCCCAGTGTCCGAATAAACGAATATTACCATAGATCCTTAATGTCAAATAATAAACGATTTCCATGCAAGACAGCAGAGAAAATCCAGTGAATAGTCCAAGGAGACCTCCGAAGTTAGCAATAAAATCAGTAGGTCCGTAGAGTTCATTTCTTTCTGTTGTCTCTAGTTTATCATCCTTGAAATAAAGTAACATTCCAGTCACCTGATTTCTGAAAACATATAATATTTAAGAAATAAACATTTTAGTTGATAAAAAAATGAAATGAAATGCTGTTAAAAGACAAAAATCAACTATTAGTAGAAAGTTAAGAATATCACCAAACCATTTGATCTGTGGTTGTTTTAAATCGTTGATACTCTTATTTTGCAGTAGCTCCGCTTATGCTTGCTGGGGTTGACATTAGGGATGGGCACATTTCTTAAAACATCGATGTTAACATCAATGTTTAACATCGAAACCTACTATCGATTGTAGGAAAAACATCGGCTGGAAAACATCGATGTTGGGAAACATCGATGTTTTCAAAATAATTTTGAATTTACCAATTCTATGTTCTTTCGAGAAAAAAAATAGTTTGTAGTTTTGTAGGCATTAAAAAAAGGAAACATATTCCGATGCAGATTATGACAGGTGCAAGTAATACAAAAAATAAGTGGTAACAAAAATAAATAAATGTTTATTGTACTGCAATAAAGTAAGAAAGAATGTGTAAAACAAAAATAGAAAAACTTAACTTCTAATGACTTTAATAATAAAAAGTAAACTTCAAATTTAATTCTAAACTGTTAATAACCCTGTATATATATATATATATATATATATATATATATATATATATATATATATATATATATATATATATATATATATATATTATATATAATCCACCAACAATAGTGATAATACTGATAATCTCACCATACAGTTTTATATACTCCAGTAATCTCTGTCAATGGACTGAAGGAATCATATTTTGCCCAAGTATTCTCCAGTTAAACGGTTTCTTTCTTGCGTGGCTGTCTGTCCAGCTTTGAAAAAAATTCTGCCGGTGCAGAAGTCGCCACTATGGACAAGAATTTTTTCGCGACAGGGTATAAATGGGGACATACATTTTTATTATCTGACCACCATTTCAGTGGATTCTCGGTAAGATTAATTAGATGATTCTTTAAATACAAAGACATTTCGCTTAATTGTTCTTTCTCTTGTGAAGCACTCTTTTGAACTAACTGAGAATGATGCGCCCATATATTGCCCTTTGGAGTAACTATAATTATGTTAAAATTTTTACCAAACATCATTGTGACAATCTAGCCTACTTACCCGTGTCCTGTTTATTATTTGTCGTTTCACTTTCTATTATTTCGCGATTGTGGTGATCATCTCCTTCAGTTTCTGCTAACAGTGATAACTGTTGTATTAGATTAACTGCTGCTGCAACATTATGAGGACTCTTAAAATAAATCTTTTTGAACGTCGGATCCAGCAAGATTGCCACGGCTAATTGTTGGACTTGTTCAACAACAGAAAATCGTTTTCTACATTCTTGGAGAAGTGCTTCTTTTAGTGAAATACCTAAGGTGTCGTTTACATCACATTCAATGGGTGAAACTACTTTTTCCAAATTATACGTGAGAGGGATTACAAGACTCGAACTAATATACTTTTGACCACAAATTTCTGTTGTTACTGCTTCTAACGTCTTTAGAAGTTCAATGATTTTATTTAGTTCAAAAACTTCCTTGGCTGTAACCATTGTGGGGGCAGAAGGATGTATGGTATTTATGTATTCCCGCAGTTCAAGAAAACGATTAATCATGTAGTATGTGGAATTCCAGCGGGTGGACACCTCTTGTATAAATTTTGTTTCAGGTTTATGGTCGCTTGTTTGTGCCTTCCGTAATTCATCAGCAGCTACTACTGAATGCCTAAACAACGTTACAATTGTCTTAATTTAGATATAACTGATCACAATTCCGAAATAGATTTCATAGCTCTGTCAGCAACTAAATTTATTTGATGAGAGAAGCAATGAATGTGCCTTTTTTTGGAAAACGTTTCCTCAATAGCTTTTGTCATATTGGCCGCTCCATCCGTAACAACAGTAGTAACTTTAGTTTCTAGGATACCCCATTCCTCACATATAAGTTTTAACACTCCTGAAATGTATTCGGCTGTATGCCGTTCATCTAAAAGATATACACCTAAGTCAACAGAATTTATGAAATTGTTATCTTCAAAGTGCATAGTAACACCAATAAAACTTCTACATTGCATATCTGTCCATATATCTGTCGTCAAACAATAGCAAGACAATTTTTTTTATTTGCAAACGATATGCATTTGCAACAGAATTTGTGGGATACGTGACGATGTTTCGATGATTACAAGTAACATCGATGTTAAAAATATAACATCGAAATTACAACATCGATGTTTTAAACATCGATGTTCAATGGAAAACATCGATATTCCAAAAACATCGATGTTAGGTGCCCATCCCTAGTTGACATACTTTAGATTTTTGTAAAATTCCTAATTACAATTATTTTAACTTTGGAATTACTATTTGGGGCTCTAGAACATAATGGAAAACCTTGGAACGTAACTAGTGGTGACTGACCTAGATGACACCACAATCTATCACTTACTTAGGTACTATAAGTGAGAGGTATCTCCTTATTCTTAAGACACAACCTTGACAGTATTACGGCTATCCGTGAATTCAAGGGTGAAGTGGACAAACTACAGTCCAAAGTCCAATTTTCTATCGAACAGGCAGCGTACCCCACCCCAAGCAATCTGCCCCTTGTCCGTCCGGTATCAAATAAATGATACTAGAAAAGAACTCCTTACGTAGACTAGCTCAACGCACCGGAAACCCTACCGACAAAATAAACGCTAACAAACTCGTCAAAAAAGTACGATTCACCATAGAAGAACTCGGCAGCAACCGTTGGGAGGAACGCCTGCAAACTCTGTCCGCCAAAGACAATTCCATCTGGCAAATCTCAAAAGTCCTTCGCTCCCAAAAACTTCCGATCTCGCCACTTCATGGCCAAAACGTCATCGTGTACACGGATTCGGACAAAGAAACTGCATTCGCGGACCATCTGGAGTTGCATCTCAGCCCGAATTGAAACAACGTTGATCTGTTGCACGTCGCAAAAACGCATCGTTATGTCAGGATTTTTGTAAGCCGGTATCCGTATCTGCCATTAATACGGTGTCGTAGACGTATCTAATAGTGTTTATCCGAACGCCATTTACTTTTATACCTTCATTAACTTTCTCAAGAGCCTTTTTGAACAGAAGCTCGGAATACAGATTAAACGACATGGGTGACAATACGCATCCCTGTCTTACTCCTTTCCCAATATTTATGCTGTTAGAAGTTTCGCCCTCTATTCGAATTTTGGTCACTTGGTACCGGTATAAGTTTTTGATTAATGTTAAGCTCTTGCCATCTAGACCTCTATTTCGTAGGGCGTCTATCAATTTCGGATGCTTCACTCGGTCGAAGGGCTTCTCACAGTCGACAAAACAGAGAAAGATGTCCCTGTATTGATCGTAACACTTCTGGCACAACAGTTGTTGGCTAAACAGCGCTTCTCTTGTCCCCATACCACTCCTAAAACCGAACTGATCATGTCCTATCTCTGCTTCGCATCTTCTAAACAACCTGTTATGTAATATCCTTAATAGTATCTTAAGGGCATGGCTCATAAGACTTATCAACCTAAAGTCCTCGTATCTGTGGGAGTGTGGTTCTTTTGGCAAAGGTACGAAGATCGACTCCATCCATTGATGTTGTAGTCGCCAACCTCCATTAGTGGAGATGGCACCCAAAGAAGATGTCAGGATTGCGCTTCCCGCCACAGAAACATTGGGCCCGCTATTTACGAAGATGTATCCTAGATGCGTGGGTGATGTTCTTGGCTCCTGTAAGGTCTCCAATAGCCTTTGCATAATCTTCTATTTATAATTGTCCACAGTATCTATAATTATGGCTTGTTCTTTTGTTGGGTAAATAATAGCTGGAATTCAGTTTGAGAATTTATATCGGTAGATTGTAGCGAACTTTAATCTGTGATTTGGCCACTGGCCACCCCTATAGATAGAAGTGGTTGCAAGAGAAGAAGACAAGTTTTGTCGATCTTCACCGCATTTACCAGTAAAACACACTGGTGTAATGCTGGCTGCTCACACAGCAAAATTAGAAACGTGAAAGTACCAGTTCTTATCTCTTCTTGATAGTAAACAATAATTAAAAGTTTGTAATTAAAATATTTAAAAAATCCCAATTATTACTGTACCTAGGTACTTGTATCTATTTCAATGATTTGCTACATATTGCACATTGAAACTATACTTTTTCAAAAAATTTGGTGAAGCGTAACTCCTGACAAACTTGAAAAATCTCGATTTCACTATCACATACACCTCGCTTACAATATCTCACTCCAATCTGAAAAGAATTGGGACAATAAAAGCATAATAAGCATCATGTAGAGTAGTTAATTAAAATAGGCAAATGAACAATAAAGAAGGAAGGGTGTAGAAATTTTGAGTTTTGATTTTACCGTTCTAAGTTAAAATGTACTTACGTGTCATTTTCACCTTCTGGCATATGCATTGCTTTTTTAATTTGAAGCATGTGTTCATCACGTATTTGAAGAGGTTCTATACTGGGTTTATAGTTGATATCAGTACACATTGGTAAACAATTACATACGTCCTTCATTTTTTCATCATCGGTCATACCGTATTCCTCATCAAGTTTCTTCTGTATCGTCTCTTGGCTTTTCTTGTCTAAATATAATAAAAAATATAATTTTAATCATAATATTTATTTGTTTTAGTTAATGCCCGCTCTTTTGTCCCGAGGACTTCCAAGTTGTGGAATTCCTTGCCGGCACATGTTTTTCCTTCTGCTCCAAACCTCCAAACCTTCAAGTCCAGAATTAACAAGTTGTCTTTTTCCTCCTTGTCAACACCCACGGTGCGATAGTATTTAGGCTGTAAGCCCTCGTGGTGTGTTGTTAAAATAAATAAAAAATAATAAAAAAATAATGAGTTACGTTAGTTAGAGTTATTCATTATCTGATGACACTTACTTGGTCAGTGAAACGTTCTCCAGGTTTCTTAGCGAATTTTAATTTAAAAACTTATATATATATATATATATATATATATATATATATATATATATATATATATATATATATATATATACAGGATGTTCTACAAGCTCTATGACAAATTTTGCCAGATAATAGCTATCATAATTCTAAACAATTTTTCTTAATGAACATGGGTCCGATTAGCTTTTGTTAAGAATTTACAAGCATTGAACCTTTATTAACAATTAACAATAAAATTTTTACTTAAATGAAAATCACAAAGCTTAAGACTATAAAAATTGTTCGAAATGTCCACCCTTGGCTTGAATGCAAGCCTCACATCGACGAACTAAAGATTCGGTCACTCGAAGGATGAGATTTGGATCATTTCTTATTTGGTTAGCTGCATGTTGAATTCTTTCATGTAACTGCTGATGGGTAGTGATTTCAACATGGTAGACCAGCTGCTTCATGTGTCCCCATAAATAAAAATCTAGAGGATTGAGATCGGGGCTACGAGGTGGCCATGATATTGGACCTCCTTGACCTGTCCATTTATGTGGGAAATGTTCATTTAACCAAGCAGCAACTTGTCTTCCTCTATGTGGTGGTGAGCCGTCGTTTTGATACCACATATTCTGAATAATATTAAGTTGTACGTCATCAATTAACTCTAAAAGGTCGTGTTCTAAGAAATGTCTATACAGATCTGCATTTAAACGATCATTTAGAACATGCACAGGTAATAGATTATTGTTGAAAATGCCACGCCAAACGTTGACACTGAATCGTTGCTGAAATCGTCTTGATCTAATTGCATGTGGATTTTGCAACGCCCATACATGTTCATTATGATTATTATTTATGCCGTCCCTAGTAAAGCACGCATTATCAGACCACATGACGAGCGAAATGAATCTATCATTTTGTGCTTGTTGCTGAAGTAACCAGCGACAAAATTCTAATCGCTGTGGGGCATCTCCAGCATGCGACGCCTGTACATTTTGGCGATGAAACGGATGTAACATTTCTCTGTTCAATACACGGCATGCAAAATTCGGTGATACATGACGTTACTAGATATACGCCGAACACTAATTGAAGGGTTATCAAGGACAGCATCTATTACATTTTCTTCATTTTGTACATTTACTTCAGTAGGACGTATGGCCTTCCTTGGAGCGGGGTTATCTGGTTCTGGAAGTCTACGAAATGATGCACTAAACACCATGTGGGCAGATTGGTGTCTATGTGGATATCTGCGTCGATATTTTCGAGCTGCTTCTCTGGCGTTCCCATTGGAATACCCATATACAAACACAATATCTGCATATTCCTCAGTTTTGTATAACTGCATTGTTTATTTAGACTTTTTACACGAATTATCAAATATTGTACAATTAAAATGACACTAACAATATTTATTGTCATAACAACTGTCATTTTTATTTATCAGCCTACTTTTGATTAAAGTAGGTGTACCTATATTTTATAGGTGTGCATTGTTTCACATTCAAATGATTTTGTGTCACTTCCTGGTTGACTGGAAAAATTATGATTCTTTAAATGCTTGTAACTTTTAAAGAAAAACGAATCGGACCCATATTCATTAACAAAAAATGTTTAGAATTTTGATAGCTATAATCTGGCCAAGTCTTGTAGAGCTTGTAGAACACCCTATATATATATATATATATATATATATATATATATATATATATATATATATATATATATATATATATATATATATATATATATATATATTTGTGTGTGTGTGTTTGTGTGTGTGTGTGTATCCAACCGATAACTCAAAAACTTATTAACCGATTTTGATGAAACGTGGCAAGAATCTTTCTGTTATTAATAACTTGGAAGGGTTCGTTAGCCAGCTCCATCAAGCCAGTTTCTCTAAAAAAAAGTTGTATATTCAAAAAAAAATTGTATCTCAAAAAATAACTTATTTTGCTAAAATTCGGTTGATCTGTTGCACTGGTAAATTACTTACTACACACCAAAACTCAACTTTCTAAGTTTATACAAAATTGGATTATTCAAATTTGAAACATTCAATAAGAATTCGCTACCATAAAGCACTTGCTGCGTCCTGAAATATTTTAAAAATTTGTACTTAACGTAACCTCGTTTGTCGTCGTGAACGAACTAAGGATATGCAAATAAAAAAATTCTATCAAGAGTGGTTCAAGAATTCAATATCTCCTTAAGTAGTCAATAATAAAAAACATTTTGGAACAAGAGTTGCAGGTACTAACGTTGGCTACAAACTAACATTATTTTTGCATATACAGGGTGTTGAATAAGTTAGATATAACCTAAACTTCACTTTTTTAAGTGGTACACCCTGTATATTGTTTCATTTTTGAATTCACCTTGTTTTCTCGATTAATCCAGCGCATAGTTGTTGAGGGTCTATCCAGAGTCGTTCAAAAGTTATGGCCAGTTTTCTAAAACAGCAGAGGCACATTTGACGGTCTGTATCTTCATTAATAAGCCAGCACGCAACACTCTATCATGCCAAAAATCTGTAAAAGTGCTCTTTAGTCAATACAGAAAGAATTCCTCTAAAACAGTATACAGGGTGAGTAAAAACACTGAAGTCAAGTTTTCTCGAGAATTTCAAATGGAACACCTTGCATATTATAGTCAATTTCGATACATTCACCAATGTTCTTTCAGTTTTATGAAGTATTCCCTATTTTTCTTTTATATTACAACAACACACCACGAGGGCTTACAGCCTAAATACTATCTTACCGTGGGTGTCGACAAGGAGGAAAAAGGCAACTTGTTAATTCTGGACTTGAAGGTTTGGAGGTTCGGGGGAGAAGGAAAACATGTGCCGGCAAGGAATTCCACAACTTGGAAGTCCTCGGGACAAAAGAGCGGGTATAACAAGATGTCCTATGTCTGGTGACCTGGGCAGTAAAAGGGTGCATTGGCCCTGTACCCCTGGTAGATCTGTTGGGGACAGCAGGTGGAGGAACTATGGAAGACAGCTCCTCTGAGCAGTGCCCGTGTAGATATCTATAAAATAGAGAGAGAGGGCAAGGGTTGACAGCCTTTGGGTGAGGGTAGGGTAACCGATGAGACGTATAGCTCTCTTCTGAATGGAGTCCAAGATAGCGAGTGTAGAAGCGGCAGCAGCACCCCAGATGTAGTATTCGAGGTTTGGTCTTATTTGTGAAGTATATAAGGTATAGAGATTAGCTGGTGAACAGTATTTGCGAGCCCGGAAGAGGAAACCTAATTTCTTAGTAGCCGCTTCTGCAATTGATGTGACATGTTGGTGCTAATTGAGATTTCGAGAAATGCCAACAAGTGAAAAGGACTCATTACTTTGAATAACTTGGTTGTTCATTGTGATGGGTCTAGGGCTGGTGTATATCTTATGAGAAAGAAAACAAGGCTGTGAATAAAAAAGTTATACCCATATTACACGAAGGATTAACAGAAGTCATGTTGAAAAATAAAATCCAAATTTTGCTTACCCTTTACTTTTACAATGCATGGCTTTTTAGCAGGTCCACAAATCTTTGTGCCATTTTCTCCTGAAAAAAAGTTTATTAAAACACCACTTCATCTAATACGTATATTGAGTAGTCCATATTTGTCAAATAAAACATGCAATGTGCTCCACATAAAAGCATTACTTGTACATGTGAGATATACAATTTTAGTACAAATCTCCAATGAAAACGCCAAAAGTATTTCAAAATGTCACTTTAAAATTTGATGAAGAAAAATTAATTAGAAAACCACTACTATCCTTTCCACCAATATTTCACTATATATATATATATATATATATATATATATATATATATATATATATATATATATATATATATAGTGTTTCGCTTTAAGTGGCTAAATTATTTTATATAACGGGTCGGCCGATTATCACACAAATTTTTCTTTAAATAAAGTACTCCAAAAGCTCCACATCCTGGTATGCACTATTATAATATTCGCTTTTTCCATAGCCTACTACGATAACAAATAAGACCCCAAAATGACGCCACTCAAAGTGAAACACACTGTATATACATCTACGCATTCTGGCAGGGTACCGAAAATCCTATTTTTCAGGTGGCCAGATTTAAACCTTTTAGACTTTTTTTTGTGGTGCCACCTGAAAAATAAGATATACTGGCAGAATGCGTAGATGATTATATATATATATATATATATATATATATATATATATATATATATATATATATATATATATATATATATCAGTATATATTAGTACCTAGATATTGCAAGTCAGATAATCAGCAATTCTAACGCATTCACCCTTTCTGCATCGTTTTGTCAACTCTTGTGATATCCTTAAGCAAAGTACATATCAGAGTTAGCTGGAAAGTTCTTATAAAACAGCAAAATTTTATAACAAAGTGGTTCTTCGTTATCTTGCGATACTAGTTAAACACTTACTTGGCATATAAAACTCAACACAACCACATCCTTCCAGTGTAACATTGGTTAGACATTCCATTTCGCAATTTTTTTGTGTATAACTGCGAAAAAATTTTAAGTTTCTTTCGTTAGGAAAATAGCAGTCTCTTTTAGCAGGATCGTAACTTTTGACAGTACTAGAGGTCAAAATAATCGAGGTGTGAATAGGGACCAATATTATGTCGTTTGCTGGCAAGAGAAAGAAGTCGTCAATGGTGCGAGGGATTCTGCCTGCGTAATGCAGGGTTACCTGTAACATAACATCAAGAATTATAATGCCGTCTTAGAAAAGTATGTTCTTTCATTTTTATTGCCATCTTAATCGGGGTGCGCATTCGCGCGCAAAGGCCGCGAATGTTAGTGTGGAGGTTTTCTCTTCTGAATGGAGTCCAGGATATCAAGTATAGAAGCGGCAGCGGCACCCCAGATGTGGGAGCAGTATTCGAGGGTTGGTCTTATTTGTGAAGTGTATAAGGTATAAAGATTAGCTGGTGAAAAGTATATGCGAGCCCGGAAGAGGAAACCTAATTTCTTAGCCGCTGCTTCTGCAAACGATGTGACATGCTGGTGCCAATTGAGATTTCGTCCACAGAAATGCCAACAAGTGAAAAGGACTCATTACTTTGAATAACTTGGTTGTTCATTGTGATGGGTCTAGGGCTGGTGTATTTCTTATGAGAAAGAAAGCAAGACTGAGATTTGGTGTGGTTAAATTGTACAAGATTTCTACTTCCCCAGTCTAATATTTTTTGGAGATCCACGGAGACAGAGCGCTCCATGAGTCTGCGATCCTCATCTAATTGGGCTAAAGAGACAGGCTTAGAATATTGTATATTTGAGTGGAGGGTGCTGTCGTCTGCGTAACTGTGAACTGGGCTGGATGTGCTAGAGAGGAGGTCATTGATGTGGAGAAGAAACAAAGTAGGGGTTAAAGCTGAACCTTGAGGAACTCCTGCATTAATTGCACACAATTTAGGGGAATGGCCATCCACGACCACCGAAATACTCCGGTTCGAGAGGAAATTTGCTGTCCAGGTACATAGTTTTGGTGGTAGACCATAGGCCGGAAGTTTATTAAGCAGCGCTGCGTGCCAGGCCTGGTCGAATGCTTTGGATATGTCTGGGGCGACAATCTGGGATTCGTGTAGTTCCATAGACTTAACAGTTGATCTCCGCTGCCTGTCGTGGATTAGACTGTGTTTTTTATGAAATTTTAGTAATTCGGTGTGTGTATATACTTTTTCCAGCACTTGAGAGACGACTGAAAGTAGAGAAATAGGCATGTAGTTGCTAGGAAGCGCTTTGGATCCTTTCTTGGGCCGGGTTGCACTCGAGCAGTTTTCCAGTTACTAGTGAATATGCCTTTATTGTAAGATGTCTGAAACAGACGAGTTAGGACATGACCAAGTTCTGGTGCGCATTTTTTGAGAAAAATTAGTGGGATCTCGTCAAGGCCAGAGGCTTTCCTGGTATTAAGAAAAGAGAAAATGATATCCATCATTTGGGGACACTCGGGACTTTTGGTGGTTGAACATTTGGAGGTGGTTTGAGAGTAGAATTGCCGGAAAACAACGAAGCAAAAAGTTCAGCTTTGCCCGGGGCGGTAGAAAGAATTTCATCCCGTGAAACAATAGGTGGGAACGTGATCTTGCAGAAATTATTCCCAACAGATTTAGCAACAATCCAAAAGGGTTTGCTGCCGTTAGAGCTTGAGAGGACTTTGTTTTTGATGTGGTTATTAAACGAGTTTTTTTACGTCAGAAAGAATGCGGACATAGCATTTTTTGCGTCGTTAAATGCTTGAGGGTTTTCTTGACTGGGATTGTGCAGAAGCGTTTTGTGAGCTTTGATCTTTTCAAGTTTGGCATTGTCACAGGATTTAGAGAACCAGGGTTTTAAGTGGCTGAATAGGTTTTCTGTGTACGTGGAATAAATAATTCCATGCCAGCTTGGATAATTTCGGTGACGTTTTGTGAGATATCAGAGAGGTCAAGATGAGAGAAGCAGACAGATGCCCATGGAAATGGGGAAAAGTAATCCCGCATTTCCTTCAAGTTCGCGGAGTTGTAGTGCCAAACGATACGTGGGTGTGATGATTGTGTGACCTCGGGTTTCATTGCGCAAGAAGCAGTGACCATGCCGTAGTCTGAGCGACGATGGGAGGCGGTGACTGATGCCTTATAGCATTAAGGTTTTATAGTAAGAAGGAGCTCCAAGCGATTTGAGCTGTGTGTTGGGATTCGAGGAAAGTAAGTAGGTTGCTGAACCATATTGGCCAGAGAGTTGCTGACTCCAAAGGCCTCCGCTGCTCTCCCTTATGGATCGATTTTTGAATATCCTAGCCATTGCTTATTATGGACATTGAAGTCACCAAGAATAGTGACCTCGGAGGAAGGGTATTCAGAAATCAGATGGTCAGTTTTCTCAGAAAGGTAGTCGAAGAGCTGGACAAAGTTGTTGTTAGAAGGTGACCGGTAAATGCAACAGATGAATTTAATTGCAGCCCTGAGAGAGAGTAAATGTAAGATATTTAGAATTATTCATCCTCTGATGGCGCTAACTTGGTTAGTGAAACTATCTCCGGTTTTTTTTTAATGTTTTGTGGTGATTTGAGTTCTCTAAGTGTACTTATCAGTGCTCATCACCGGTTACAATCTTCACTTAGTTTAAAAAATCTTACCGAAAAGCCTTTAAAAATATTCTCACATTCATAATCAACGTCGTCATGCTTATCGAATATTACTATGAATAGACCATGTTCAGTGCCGGCTCTGGTTGCTCTCCTTGGATAAGTTGAAGATATATTGCTTGTGCCTCTATATCCTGTTGCAGGATTCCAAGTGGATCGAGGATAATAGTCCATTTGTCTTTCATTTTTGACACTAAAATTACAAACAAATATATCATACTGCAATGAAAATATATTTCCCGAATAACGTATTAGAAAAAAAGTCTGCACCCAGAAAGTGCGTTATGGTAGCGAATTTTCAAATTTGTAACTTAATTCTCTATAAACCTAGAAAGTTGTTTTGGTGGAGTAAGTTATTTACGAGGGCAACATACCAACCAAATTTGATCAAAATAACTTCGTTATTTTGTTGAGATGCAATTATTATTTTTTTTTAATATATTTTTTTTGCAATCTCACCATGGATACCTCTCTTTTTTATATAAAAAACTCTTATTTTTTTTAACAAAAATTCGCTAATAAGTACAAAACAGAAATGCCACTACCTAAAAAAAGGCAACAGTACATGGTGTGACCAGGCGGTCACCCATCTAGATACTGACCACGCCAGAGGTTGCTTAACTTCGATGATCGCACGATAATAGGTTTTTCCATCGTGCTATAGCTGTTCGCTTGAAGTGAATGCTTATCCAAGGTTTCTATATTCTTTGTTCATTTTTAAGTTTCGATTTTAAATAAAGAATTAAATTATTTGCAAATTTTGCAATACTTACATAATTTTTAACAGTCCTGATTGCATACGTAGGTACTGTTCCTGTGTAAAAGATTTTAACATAACTTATTTTAAAGGTTAGGGTCTTGGACAACTCACTCATTTTGCAATATGATCAAACAAAGCAATGATTTAATTCACAAGCTTTTCATATAAACTAAAATTATTAATAGAAAAACAACCTGTTCTCTCATTAATCTAAAAAAAATAATTGATATGACATATGACGCTGCATAAACCGCGCCATTTGCTATAAGAATACAAATAACAAAACAAACCAATAGCAATTTATGTAATTTCTGACCACGTGACCAAGAATTGTGTTGTTGGTCATTTCAGAATGCCAAATCTACAGATAAATCTCCCTAGACTAAATTCACAAAAAAATGATATAATTGTAAAGGTTTTATTCGACTTATAAGGTTTTTATTTAGTTATTATTTGGATCACAATTTAAACTCAGGCTTAAACTCTTTAGCTGCCTATTTTACCATATATATGTATATATATATATATATATATATATATATATATATATATATATATATATATATATATATATATATATATATATTATATATGTATATATATAGCGTTTACAAACGAACTCGACCTCAGTTTTCGACCAAACAAGATTTTTGCCAAGCTTGATTGAAATCGGTTTAGTATTCTTTGAGTTAAAAATTTAACGGACCTTGGTTTTGGGCTCTAGACACAAAAATTCGCGCTCATCCGCAGAATTTTTTTTAAAACCTTTTCAGCGTGACCTCTCTATTAGCGCATTTGTCTTAATGAAAATTCGGTAATTGCAACATCTATATCAATATCGGTTTATAAAACAAAAAGAATGTAAATTTGTTATAGTAGCCATGAAATATTTTAGCAGTTAACTCCTGATTAAAGTTCTTTATTTAGAAGTCTTGTCGCAGCCCGCTTCACAAGAAAATAATAACATTTCAACTGAGGAGGAGATTTTCACATATTTTCCAAACTCCATAAAACACAGGGACTCGCGGTGTGGTTCAGATTGTCGTCAAGCAAGCCACCTGCAGAGGAGTAGTCATCAGTCTGCCCGTATTCCCTATCCGTCTACTTAATTTATAACACAACGTTACTAGGCTCCTAAAATACATTGGAGGGGTGACTCTAACGTCCCATGAATATATCTAAAATAACCAACAAAGAAATGGTACACTACATGGAAAGTCTGAACATTTTGGGCAACTATTAGAAAATAAATAATGCACAAATGACCCATTAGGGTCGCATCGCCAAAGTCCTATACGACTCACCAAACAGTCTACAATCAACAATCTACTAAACCCCGCAACGACACCCCTCTCAGCGAGAATGCAACAGTCACAACCGTTAGCCGTCATTTGACTTGTTAAACGTACAATTTCAGTAGGTGTGAGACCAATGATTGTCTTATATATCAATTTGTGATGAATCTTTATGCTTTCTTCAAGCTTGTCAGTCGGATTTTAGAACAGGAACACTTCAGCAATTGTTATCTACCAACATACCTTCGTTCGATTCTGTGTTTTTCATTATCTTAAATTATTTTTGTGGGGATGCTGAGTAGTCACAGCCTACTTAGGCAGCCGAGATATTTCAATCTTGATTTGACCCCGGTTGGGATATTGAGTAGTCGCAGCCTGCCTAGGTCACTCCAGGGAACACTACCGTCTCCAGGGATTGCATTAATTTTTGCTTCGACCCACGCTTTTAGTCCCCATATATTTGTAAATGGCTGTTTATTTTTGTGTTGATGCTCACCAATCACAACCCATTTAACTAATCGCATTATTTGCGGTATAGTTTGGCTCTAGTGAGAATGCTGAATAGCCACAGCCTGCATAGGTCATCCCGAGACACCCCTGACCCATTTGTCTTAACTTTTCGTCCAGCATGTCGCTACGACTAAGAACTTGGGTCGAACATTTATTATATTTAAATCGTTTGCCTATGCTTTGTGCCTATTCCGTTGTACTCCTGCTGACATAATCATGAATATGTGCTAACCCCGTATCTGTTGGTGACGCCCGTCGCCTTAACAGCATTTATCTCCTGCTCGCATGTTGCTTTAAATCTAACAGCCTCAGGAACGCTCGATCAAACGCTTGTTGGTTCTATGTGGGACTGTCAGCAATAAAGTTATTTGATATTAAATCCCTGGGTCATTGTAAATGTGTACGTGTATTCGTGCGTGCGTGTTTGCGTGTACTTCCTTTGAATTGAAAAACACACGACAGATAAAGGTCACTAAGCTGATTACCAGGTACACGTAGGCGAACACAAAGCATTTGAAACTATGATGTGTGTTTTAAAGAGATACCAGCATTAAAATGTATCCAACTGGATGTAGGACATATATTGACTGACTTTTGGTATTTAAAAAGCGTTTTCAAACTTACACAGATAATGATACAAATGACATACACATAAGCACAACAGTGTTGGCATGACTGAGCTTCCTAATTTACTAACGACCCCCACCTGCCAGGACATCCATTAAGTCCTGGGTCAGAAACAAACATAAAGTGTACTGGGCAGACTGTCGAGGACTCAGACATGGGAAGTCAGTAATTGAGGAACCCAGTTCAAAGAGAGCTGTGGAGTTGCTAAATCTTAGCAGAGGACAGCTCATAAACATAACAGTACTCTTGACGGGACACGTGGCCCTCAAGAAACACCTGCATATAATGGGATGGTACGATGGGGACCTGGCAAGTAGACTCTGCGGCAAGGGGGAGGAATCAGCCCAGAACATCTTGTGCGAGTGTAAAGCTCTGGACCGCAAAAGACAACTGATCTACGGACAGCCTAGACCGGGGACACAGCGATATAAAACTTCACCCTACCAATTGCTGTGCAGGCTAGTTCAAGGCACAGTGATTTTGGAATGGATGGAGTAGAAAATACAAAGGGCATGCACAATTAGCCAAAGGCTGCGGTGCTATCGAGGTGACAAAGACGCGGACGAGCATTAAGGAAAAAATGGCCCCCATCCTTAATTGATATCAAAGAAAAAAACCTACCATTAATGCCAAACTATCAAATAGGAATGCCCCCAGGTAAGCAAATACTCAACTCGTATATGAACACAGAGTAAGTTGGTTTTTATGTTCCTGACTACGCTACCTACTAATCAGGGGTAACTCTACTTTCCATCGGTAGATGTCGTAGGAATGCACTCTTGTGGTATCAGTTTACTTAGATTTACTGTACCGGGACTCAATATAAGCGGTACAATATCCCAAAATCTGAAATGTGACCTTGGATTTGGAAGCTATTACCGTCAAAATGTCTTTTTACTCCTCCTCTGTATACTTACACTATGTCCGTATATATTTCGTCCAGTCTCATTCTGTTGTGGGTGTAACAGAGTCCTTGTTGAGTTATGGTTTCTTGTACAACACCTGGTATTCCCGTCATGAATGAATCAGTGTTAGAAAACCCCATTAATCTCAGTTTTGGTCTATGCTGTAATTTATAGTAGGTTCTAACATATTTTTTCGTATATTTGTTTTTTATTTATCATTTAAATTAATCACCTTATGTATTACGGAAAATAGGTCTTCAGGATCCAAATACTCGGTTTTTGTGGCTTGTTTTAATATCGGAAAATTAGTACACATCATACCCATATAGTTGGCTGCTTTTTGCCTGCAAGAAAAATGATGTTATAAAGAACTTTAATATAAACTAGTTTTTAATTTAAGTTTGGTGTACAATTGATTTATTTCTCCTACTGTTTGTGCCTTAGTGTGTTCCACGTAGAGAGTAAAATAAGTACTACCCTTATAGATGGCGCTTCTGGATCTATCTTATTGTAGAGTTGTAGTGTTTGTTGCTCATATCGGACAGAAGTATAGTGTATGGCTTTCGTTATTATGACAAAACCCGAGACCATTTGGTGTAAGTCATTTTACTACCTACAGTGAAACACTGTGAGAACTGCATAAAAATATATTGTAACTCCCGCAAAATTTAGGTCTTAAAATTATTCGACAACAGTTAATATTTTTAAACAAAAATTTGCTATTATACGAGTTGTAGTTAAGAGCGACACATATATATCTACATTAAAATTTAACGCATAAAGTGGATTGCAAACCCGAAGAGATAATACGGTATTGCTCTAATCCACACCAAACATCGTATTAAGCATCATATCTAAAACTAGCTCGCGATAATCTCAATTCCTATTCTTGCAACAATGACGTTATTGGTTGTACGCGCGTGGCAATTTGAGACTGTTCTAGAGAACTACATTCTAACACGAGCATATGCAACGATTGATTCGGCTGTGAAGCGCCATTTAAATCGGTTTCAGAAAAGCTTCAAGAGCATTCAAACCACGAGGCTCAATAATAGTGTTATTTGGTGTCCGATTAGAGCAATTAACCCTTTTAATGACGGTACAATATAAATGGGACAATATAACTGAATAATAATCCATACTCAAGTTATAGTCGCAACCGTTCTTTATTCTCGGTGACGTCTGTACATACTGCCTAATATTTTAAGGTTATTAATATGTTGATTATTCAATTATATATTACCATTGATGTATATTATTGACAATCTTTTATAAGAAAATATAGAGGTCATTATAGAAGACATAAGTCAAGTTTAGCTATGAAGAAATGAAATTATGATTTACAGCAACGCTATCCGTATCTCTAAAAATTGGTGGTAATTTTTATTTTATAAAATTATATTTATAATTATCATAATCCGCGTCTCAGTAAAAAATAACCAATATGCGTGTGTCTTCGGCAACTTGTTCGTTGGAGGATTAGTTGCTTAGCGTGACATTTGGTTCCTGACAATTTGTCTGCCTAGGTAATCGCCCCTGGTCCTAATGAAAATACTTCCATTCCACTGGCACTTTCGGTTATACTGGAAGTGGCCCTCAACTTCGTCATTTTAAATAAAACATCCTTTATAGTTTTTCATTTTAGTGAATTTTCTTTAAAAATGCAGTAATGGGGAGATCCGTGTGTGTGTGTATATATATATATATATATATATATATATATATATATATATATATATATATATATATATATATATATATATATATATATATATATATATGTATATATATTTATATATGTATCTATATATATATATATATATATATATATATATATATATATATATATATATATATATATATATATATATATATATATATATATATGACGCAAGAAACCGCTATGTCCGCATTCTTTCTGAGGCCAAAAACTCGTTTAATAACCACATCAAAAACAAAGTCCTCTCAAGCTCCAACGGCAGCAAACCCTTCTGGGCTCTTGCTAAATCTATTGGGAATAATTTCTGCAAAAGCACGTTCCCACCTCTTGTCTCAGGGGATGAAATTGTTTCTACCGCCCTGGGCAAGGCTGAACTTTTTGCTTAGCTGTTCGCTGGCAATTCTACTCTCAACCCACCTCCAAATGTTTCACCACCAACAGTCCCCAATGTCGCACATAAAATGACGGATATCATTTTCAAAACTAAAGATGCTCTCTTCTCTTAATACCAGGAAAGCCTCTGGCCTTGACGAGATCCCAGCAATTGTTCTCAAAAAATGCACACCAGAACTTGCTTCTGTCCTGACTCGTCTGTTTCAGATATCTTACAATAAAGGCATATTCCCCAGTAACTGGAAAACTGCTCGAGTACAACCCATCCCCAAGAAAGTATCCAAAGCGCTTCCAAGCAACTACATAACTTGTTGGCATTTCTGTGGATCGAAATCTTAATTGGCACCAACATGGCACATCAATTGCAGAAGCGGCTGCTAAGAAATTAGGGTTCCTCTTCCGGGCTCGCAAATACTTTTCACCAGCTAATCTCTATACCTTATATACTTCACAAATAAGGCCAAACCTCGAATACTGCTCCCACATCTGGGGTGCAGCTGCCGCTTCTACACTCACTATCCTGGACTCCATTCAAAAGAGAGCTATACGTCTCATCGGTGACCCTACCCTCACCCAAAGGCTGCCATCCCTTGCCCATCGAAGTGCTGTTGGTGACCTCTCTCTCTTTTATAGATATGTGCACGGCCACTGCTCAGAGGAGCTTTCCTCCATAGTTCCCCCACCCGCTCTTTTGTCCCAAGGACTTCCAAGTTGTGGAATTCCTTGCTGGCACATGTTTTTCCTTCTCCTCCGAACCTCCAAACCTTCAAGTCCAGAATTAACAAGTTGCCTCTTTCCTCCTTGTCAACACCCACGGTACGATAGTATTTAGGCTGTAAGCCCTCGTGGTGTGTTGTTAAAATTATATATATATATATATATATATATATATATATATATATATATATATATGTATGTATGTATGTATATATATATATATATATATATATATATATATATATATATATATATATATATATATATATATATATATATATATATCTATATATCGTACCGATAACTCAAAAAAAATAGAGCGATCTTGATCAAATTTGGTGAGTACCTTCCTTTTCCAAGTGGCTTGGATAAGTTCGTTAGCCAGGAAAATCGGACCAGGTTTTCCCGGAAAATTTTGTGTTTTCTTCCTAAAAAAATTTATATCTCCAGAAATAACAAAGTAAGAGCAACCAAATTTGGTAAGCGTATTTGTATTGTAAAGAGCGAACCATATACCAAAAGCTAAGTCTCTAAGTTTGAAGACAAGAAATTTCGGGACGCAGCAAGTGCGTTATGGTAGTGAATTTTTATTAAATGCTTCAAATTTGAATAACTCAATTTTCTATAAACTTGAAAAGTTGAATTTTGGTATGTAGTAAGGTCTTTTCTAAGGTAACACATCCACCAAATTTCATTAAAATAGATTTGTAATTTTCGGATAAAATTTTTTTTCAAAAGAAAACTCAAAATTGAATAAATCAATTTTCTGTAAGCTTACAAAGTTGAATTTTGGTACATAGTAAGGTATGTTCTAAGGCAACATATCTGGAAAAAGTCATTAACATAGCTTTGTAACTTTCGGAGAAAAATTTTTTTTTTGAAAGAAAACTCAAAATTTTCCCTGAAAACCTTGTCCAACTTTCTTGGCTAACGAACTCGTCCAAGCCATTAATATAAGAAAGGCACTTGCCGAGTTTCATCAAAATAGGTTAATTCGTTTTTGAGTTAGCGGTTGGATACATAAAATTTTTGTAAAGTCTCACCATCAATACCTCTCTATTAGTGAATTTTTTTAAATAAAAGTTCACTGAAAAGTTACGGGTACTTAAAGAAACAAATTTTGGAGTTTTCCTCAAAACGTCAAACTCGCAATTTGAAACGTCAAAAATTGCCAATGTTTAGGCAAAGAACATGAAACAAATACGGATTGTGAAAAGAAAATGTTGCAAGAATAGTATTCTGCGAACCCTTAAGTTTCAGCTTCAACCGTCATTGACCTTCATTTTACTAAAATATTTACAGAAAATTCATTTCAAATAGACCCTTTCTCTGATGGTTTGGCTGTCGGTTTAGTTAAGTTAATGCTTTTACTGTAGGTTTAGTGAAGTTTATGGTTTAACGGACTATAATTTTTAGCTAATTTTCGTAGAACAAATTCGTTAATGCATTTTTGCATTGTTTATCGAAATATGATGCATGTTTGTAAGAAAAAAATCTGGACGCAGTAAGTGCGTTTTGGTAGCGAATTTTCGTTAAATCCTTCAAATTTTAATAACTCAATTTGTTATTAACGTATGTTTTGTTGGTTAGGAAACCAACATTTAACTTTATTTTCGGAAAATTATTTCTAAAATCACAGGCTAGCCCATAAGTTGTTGTTGATATATATTTTTTTTAATCGAACATGCTATTGCCTTTTTGCATTTTCCATCGAAATATAATGCATGTTTGTAAGAAATGAAATTCGGGACGCATCAAGTGCGTTATGGTAGCGAATTTTCATTAAATGCTTCAAATTTGAATAGCTCAATTTGCTATTAACCTATAAGGTTGACCAAGAAATCAGTTTTTTCGGGAACACTTTCAGTTTTCTTTCGGAAATATTTGTACATTTTCAAACAATAAAGTTGTTTTGATGAAACAGAACACATTGTTTCTACTATATAGGTTATACTGGTAACCAAATTTGATGCCTGCTTTCTTAAGAAAAAAACACATATATTTGCTATTTAAAAACATTTTTATGAAAATTCACTACCATAACGCTCTTGCTGCGCCCCGAACCTTTTTTAAATTCTACGCGTCATTTCAAGGAGTCTTCCATTAGACTTTCCCATATATAACTTTAACAACTTATGAGAACCGCGGTTCTTTGAGATATTTATATTTGAAAATAAAAATAAAAATCATTCAAAATTTGGCGTCGTCAATAATATCAAAGTTAAGGGAATGATTTTTGCAGATAAACTAATTGAGTCCTTGAGCCTACTTCAAACACTTACTATGGTATCTAACTTTATATAGGGTGTTCAAAAGTTGTTGCCAGCTGTTGTCAATTTCAAGTTTTCATTTGTGCTGTTTATCAATTAACCCTGTTTAAGTCGTGAAACTGTCAATTATTTTTTAATAATTTAGTTAAAGTTGGCGATTTGACAGGTTGAAATTGTTCGAGATTATCGCAGTTTTTATAATTGTCATCTGAGGTTCGAGAACTATCTAGAATGCGGTCCACAGAAACTGCCATAACTGCCCTGACTTGGGGGACTCCATACTTATAAATAGGATCGTATTTAGGCATGAGAGAGAGTTTTACCAAGTTTTCAAGCGTTTTGTTATTGCAAAGTTGGATTTTTGAGAAATAAAAAAATTATCCTGAACTCAGTTTTGTGTAGTTTTATTACAATATATATATATATATATATATATATATATATATATATATATATATATATATATATATATATATATATATATATATATACTCACTTTTCTTCCAGTAGTGTCTGATTCGAAGACTCCTCATGATATTCTCCTAATTTATACTTTGTCATATTGAAATAACTTCTGTCTATTTTGTTTAAAGGGCATATGGTAATTGCAGGAAAAGGTACATCGTAAAGCGGTGTTTTTTTGGTAGCAAATGACACAAGAACTGGAGTTCGAATCCATTTTATTATAATTCCATATATCATGAAAATAAATCCGCATACTGCCAATGTAAAAACTGTAATCCACCAAATGCTGCAAAAAATGGGTTGTAATTTTTATATGGTTTTTAATATTTACCTGTGTATTACATACAGTAGAAGCCGGACTTAACCAGGAGTCAAGGGACCAGTAAAAATATCTCGTAAAAATCGGATCTTGTTATTTCAGAACTAAGAAGTAACTACAAAAAAAGTAGTTATGTATATACCTATATGTAAGTGTACAAACCGGACTACTCCCCTGTAACCCTTTCCATAAATATTGAACACAACTTTAACTGCCTAGTTCGAATGAACAATTTTATTTGCATAAAAAACACACCACTATATATACTTTTTTCATGCCGCAAAAAGTTCAAGAAGTTCCAGAAAAATTACTTTGAAATTTTTTAAATTTTTCTCCTGTAAATTTTAAACTGGAGATTGGAAACGTGACAATTTGTATAACTATTGTGTATTATGAATCGTAAATATAGCATAAAATGTATACTAGACAGTTTTATAATATATAAGTGATCGACTGGAGGTATTTGAGATCTGATCATATAGAAGGATCTTGAGGATAAGTTGGGTAGACATCGTAACAAATGAGCAGGTACTGGGAAGAATGAGAAAAGAAAAAGAAATATTGAACACAATTAAAATAAGGAAGCTGCAATATCTGGGCCACGTGATGAGAGGAGAGAAATATGTATTGTTGCAGAATATTATGCAGGGAAAGATACTAGGAAAGAGAAGCAGAGGAAGAAGACGTATTTCCTGGCTAAATAACCTGAGAAAATGGTACAACTGTTGTTCCGTTGAGTTGTTCAGAGCTGCAGCATCAAAAGTGAGAATAGCCATGATGATAGCCAACCTTCTAAGAGGAGACGGCACTTGAGGAAGAAGAAGAAGAAGACAGTTTTAGATTACGCTACTCTTCTTATTTGTTAAAATAGTTGCAAAATATGCGCCTAAACACCTTACATATTACAAATAAATAACTGGAGACTATTCTGCGTTATCTACCGTTTATTGCACTATTGTCTTTGGCGCAATTTCAAAGTTATCTGATGCATTTATAATATGTTCTTAGCAACTTCTGTTGAAAAAAAAAAAGATTAATGAAAGATAAGTACTTTGAAGACTTTTAGTTCAAGTTTAATAGCAGCTGTTGTTGTCCTTAGTTGGTAAAACCGTTCCACAGTTAACATAGACGTAGATATTTGTGACATCAGAAGAGGTTGGTTTTTTTGTCTAAAACCGGATTCAATTCTTACAGCATCCACAGGCAAAAGAGTTTTCTCTGTAAAGCCACAGAATAAGTATCTACTTCTGCCTTTAGATCAGATTTTGAGTATTTTTAAATTTATTTAATTTATTTATATTAGCTAATTTTCTTGTACAAAATGTTATTTTAATAGAGAATTTTCTTATAAATGCATTAAATGAATTTTATTTGAAGAAACATTTGTTGAGAATCTTTGTGTGAAAAATTATTCAATTGATGGAAGATTTTTTAAACGAAATTCGTCGAAAATAAGGTTTTAATGGATTTTCGTGCCAATAAATTATTTTATTTTCAATTTTAATTACAGATTAAGTGTATGATTCGAATTTTATGTATGCTTTTAGCACAATTCTCCAGCACAATTTAGCCTGTTTTCGCAGAAATTTATTGTGCTTCCGTAGAAATCATTTTTTGTAATATATTTTTGTGAAATTTTGGTAACTAATGATAAATGTTTAATAAATTATTATAAAAAAATGTTTACTGATTTCTTGAAACAATTGCTTGCAAATTCTCATGAAATTTTTGTTGTCTCGTCGAAAAAGTTTTTGTACAAAATGTGGTTTTAATAGCGAATTTACCTATAAACAAATTTAAGGCATTTTCTTTGAAAAAAACTAGTTGAGAATCGAACATTTTTTAAATGAAAATCTTCGAAAATAACGTTTTAATGGCTTTTTGTTTTATTTTGAATTTTAATTATATATTAGGTATGTAATTTCAATTTTACGTGTTCTTTTAGCAAAATTTTGTGTAAAATGTGTTCATCCAGTTTTTGCAGAAATTTTTTTGTGCTTCCGCAGAAATCATTTTTTGTAAGATTTGTTTGTGAAATTTTGGTAATTAATGATAAATGTTTTATAAGCTATTATAAAAAAGTTTTCGGATTTTCTTCAAACAATTATTTGCGAATTTTCTTGAAATTTTGTTAAAGTTTCGTCGAAAATGTTTTTGTGAATAATTATATTTTGGTAGGTGGGTAAATAACTTGAAGATGTTAGTTGGCCAGAAAAATCGGACCTGTTTTTTCTAAAACGCTTTAAGTTGATTTTCGGAAAAATTTTGCACTTTTTCAAACAATAAAATTATTTTGATGGAAATATGGTACATTGTTTCTACTATATTGGTAACCAAATTTGATGGCTGCTTTCATTAAAGAAAGACAGATTTGCCATTAAAAACAATTTTTTAAACAAACACACCTTATATTATTACATTTTTGTAGTTTTCATCGAAACATGATGCATGTTTGTAAGAAAAGAAACTCAGGACGCAGCAAGTGCGTTATGGTAGCTAATTTTTATTATATATTTCAAATTTCAAAGCTCAATTTGCTATTAGGTTAACGTTTGTTGGGTAAAAACCAGTTTTTCGCAAAAATTTTGAGTTTATTTTCAAAAAATCTTTAACATTTTCAAACAATAAAGCTATTTTGATGAAATATGGTACATTGTTTTTACTATATGGGTTATACTGGCAACCAAATTTCATGACTGCTTTCGTTAAAAGAAAGGACATATTTGCTATTAATAACATTTTTATGAAAATTCACTACCATAACGCACTTGCTGCGTCCAGACCTTCTTAAATGCAAATGAAAACAAAATTATATTATCTATATTATGACATGAGTAAAATAGTACTAAAAATAACGCAAAAAGTAAATACTTACTACTCGATCCAGGTCCGATCCTGTCCAAAATAATTCATGCCATGTAAACCACATGAGTTACAATAATCTTTAAAGTGTTGTGAAACGCCGCTACGAAACTTTTTTCTTGGTTGTGTTTTCAATTTTATTTCAGTTGATTTTATAGCATGTTGGCTGGGAGAGTCTAGTGGATATTCCATTTCTGCAAGCTTTTTAACATTCGATTCATAAAAATAGACACTGTGTGTAGAAATCAACGAGCTTCTTTTACACCAGCCTTCTTTAATGTTATTATACCACTTTCAAGCAAAAAAACCTTAACGAACGGTTTTCTTCACTAAATGTTATTTAAACAAATGTATGCCACTTTTACTCCATGTTTTAATGAAACGCCACTAATGGTTTCAGCTCTTACAAATACGTAAGCCAAACGGAAAAATAAAATCTATGAAATTGAAATTTTTTGGAACTTTCTGTCGCTAACACCTACTGATTAGGATAGTTTCTCTGTCGAAATACGTATTTAGCGCATAACTTTCTGTTTTTATTTTTGTAGTTTTCGTTGTAATCCTGTTTTATGCTTTAGACTTGTTAAGTCGAATAAAAAGGTTTAATAATTTAATTTATACCATTATAACTTTTCAGTACTAAGAGCTACATTAAAAAACACTCTATCTTTAGTATAAAACAGTTACTTCATGATAATTATAAGTTTTTCAAAAATTGTTATATGAAGAACAAACAACAAATAATTGCACAGCCTGCTTTACTTACCTTTACTGACACTGCTAGGAAAATGAACCTTTGTTTACAATATTTTTACAGCTTCCCCTCTTTATATTTCCCGCCCATTGATTTTAATTTAAATGTACTTTTTATGGCGACATAGCATGCAGTAAACCATTCACAGGGGGATCAAAGGTGTTAGGCTTGCCAGAACATAAATTTAATTATAATTTATTTCTAGGTGTTACATTAAAGAGTTAAATTTATCTCTTCAACAGATAGGTGTGTCATAGATCGTCCTAAGATTATGTAGCGTATCGATAAAGGATATTAAAATAATACAGGGGTGGTTTATGATATATAAAAATAACAATATCTGTAACTGCAAAACTCGTCATTAGACACAAAGCAAAACGATGCTTCTCTTATTTAGTAAGTATTTTTTTCACTTTGTGGATGAAATGGATAAAGAAATGCAAAGCTTTTTCCCGGAAGGCATCACCATTATATAAACCGATAGTGTTTTACGTTAGACCTTTATGTAGGCTTACATTTTTAGAACACCAGGCTTATGCATTACCAACTTGACATTTCCTTTCAAGTTCTACTGGTCTTTGTTGTTTTGGATTTGAAATCTGTAAAATATCGTGGTCTAAATACGATGTGCAGTATTTATGAAAATTCGCTGCACGGTAAACACCGCTCCGAGTTCTCGCTAAAGGTGTTTACAAAATTATATTACTACCTGAGCAGAATATTTTAGTTGGAACGAGTCAAGAATTAGGTACTCATCGATTGACTTGGGTAAATGAACAAATTGATTTACACTATTTTATAGAATGTATATATATATAACTGCTGCAGTTTCGCCGATGTGCTCGGCTTTCTCAAATAGAGAATTAAATACCTACTCCGTGTTGGGTGCAATTCCCTGTCTCTTCAGGTAAATGGGTTGGATCCTCAACTACCCGTTCTCATTACATAGTGACGTCAGAAACTCTCTGCGTTGAATTACTACTTTGTGCAAACATGTTTAACAATAGATTTTTACTTGCTTGGTCAATTTGTTTGTTAATTTCTACCGTTTCGCATCAATTTAGTTTACTGAAATTTGTTAATTTATTCTATTCTATTCTATTCTATTCTATTCTATTCTATTCTATTCTATTCTATTCTATTCTATTCGATTCAATCCAATCCAATCCAATCCAATCCAATCCAATCCAATCCAATCCAATCCAATCCAATCCAATCCAATCCAATCCAATCCAATCCAATCCAATCCAATCCAATCCAATCCAATCCAATCCAATCCAATCCAATCCAATCCAATCCAATCCAATCCAATCCAATCCAATCCAATCCAATCCAATCCAATCCAATCCAATCCAATCCAATCCAATCCAATCCAATCCAATCCAATCCAATCCAATCCAATCCAATCCAATCCAATCCAATCCAATCCAATCCAATTCAATTCAATTCAATTCAATTCAATTCAATTCAATTCAATTCTCAACATATTATCTTGACATATTTTCCTCATATTAGCATAACTGAACCGAACCACAATTAGAAATGTAGACCGGTTTCGCTCTAATTAGAGTTCGTCAGTACGGCATACTAATTGCAGCGAAAATACACCTATAGTAAGTAATACGGCTATGGTAGCCAGCCTTCCAACAGTAAGTGAGATGTAAGACACGAAGCACGTGCCGCCACCTCGTTGCGGAACCACGTAGTATGTTGTGACGGCAGCTCCAAATAACACAAAGTGACAACATACTACTTGGTTCCGCAACGAGGTGGCGGCACGTGCTTCGTGTCTTATATCTCACTTAGTGTTAGAAGGCTGGCTACCATAGCCGTATTACTTTATAGGTGTATTTTCGCTGCAATTAGTATGCCGTACTGACGACCTCTAATTAGAACGAAACCGATCTACAGTTCTAATTGTGGTGACAATGCATATAGCCTTATATTTGAAGACACCGTAGTTGAATTTTAAATAACTCAAAACGCCAAAGTTCTATTTTTAGTTGTTTATATATACCAAATACACTGTAAATTTTTGTTATTATAAAATAGTTGGTCAAATAGATAGCTATAAATATGCTTAAAAGGGGAAAAATTTAAGTTTAGTGAAAGAAAAACTGTCAACAGTCAACTATTCGTTGTTTCTCAAACCTGCCCAATAACCAAAGAGACGAATGTTACCGTAGATCCTTAATGTCAAAAAGTACACGATTTCTAAGCAAGACAAAAGCGAAAATCCTGTGAATAGTCCTAACAGTCCTCCAAAGTTGGCTATAAAATCGGTAGGACCATAAAGTTCATTTCGTTCTGTCGTCTCCAATTTCTCATCCTTTAGATAGAGGACCATCCCAGAAAACTGATATCTGAAAAAAAAAACAACGGGTCTTGATATTGAGCCTAAATTTGCACGACGACAAACTGTGAACTCTACAAAACATTTGCAGCTATCAAACTTGTTTTGCTACAAGCATGTGGTAAGGCTTACTGGGCCATATTAGTGAATTTTCTTTAAAAAAATTCACTAATAAGGAGATCCCGACTTTTGAAAAAATTTCTTTAAATGAGGGCTAATTGGCCCCCCCAGAACACATATCCGGGGTCAGTTTTAATTTTTATATGTATGTATATATGTATGTATGTATCACACCGATAACTCACAAAATAGTGGGCCGATTTTGATTAAATTTGGCGAATACCTTCCTTTTGCAAATGGCTTGGATAAGTTTGTTAGCCAGGAAAATCAGCCGAGGTTTTTCTGGAAAATTTTGTGTTTTCTTTCGAAAAAAATTTATATCTCCGGAATTAACAAAGTAAGGGCAACCAAATTTGGTACACGGTTTTATATCCTTATAGGTAAGCAACCTACCAAAATTTAGCTCTATAGGTCAAAATACAAAACAGTTATAGGCATTTAAAGAAAAATAAATTGGGGTTTTTCTCAAAACGTCAAAGTTGCGATTTAAAACGTCAAAATTGGCAACATTTAGGCAAAGAACTTGAATCTAATACGGGCTATGGTAATAAAATGTCTCAAGAAGAATGTTTTACAATCCCTAAAGTCTTAGTTTCAACCGTCATGGTCCTTCATTTTACTGAAATGTTTCCAGAAAATTCATTTCAAATAGACGCTTTCTCTGACGCTTGGCGGTAATCTTAGCTATATAGTTTAGCGTTTAATGGTATATAATTTTTGTCGAATTTTCGTAAAAAATCAATAAAGCTCAATATATCCGTTATTATACAAGATATGAAAAAAAATGTTTATATTAATTATAGGGTGTCTTGAGCTAATTCTTAAAAAAATTATTTCTACAATCACAGGCTGGATCATAAGTCGTTGGTGATACAATTTTTCCTTTTTTTTTTTAAATCAAACACGTCTTATGTTATTGCATTTTTGCATTTTCCATCGAAATATAATGCATGTTTGTAAGAAAATAAATTCTTAACGCAGCAAGTGCGTTGTGGTAGCGAATTTTGGTCAAATGCTTCATATTTGAATAGCTCAATTTGCTATTAACCTATAAAGTTGGCCAAGAAACTAGTTTTTTCGGGAACACTTTAAGTTTACTTTCGGACATTTTTGTACATTTTCAAACAATAAAGTTATTTTGATGGAACATGGCACATTGTTTTTACTATATGGCTTATACTGGTAACCAAATTTGATGCCTGCTTTCTTAAAAAAACACACATATTTGCTATTGAAAACATTTTTTTTTGTTCTTCTATTTACAAACATCGCATTTTAAACTGAAGGTGATAACAACATTTCAAAGAGAACTTATTTAACAACATATTTGTTATCTTTTGTGTCTCCAATATTGGGATAATATCATCTTATCTATAGTTTTAACAGAGCAGTCATTGTTAAATGTTACCTGCTTGATTTTTAAAATCACTTTTAGTGAATTTTCTGTGTTGACATCTGACATTTGAAGTGGCTGGCTATTCAAGCAGCCTAATAACGTTTTACATCTGTACAACAAAGGAAATCGCTATCTCTAAAAAGAAAGAAAATACAGGCGTGTCTTCATCTTAAGTGTGTCACACTTTATATGTATATATATATATATATATATATATATATATATATATATATATATATATATATATATATATATATATATATATATATATATAACTTATTTACCCATATCATCTCGTACTGAAACACAGTGTATAAACATAGTATGTGTTTCACATCCCTGTCCCTAGTTACATTACCGGTATCACAAGTTGATCGCCACCGAATTTTTTGATAAAAAGTAGATCCTATGTAGACAAAAGTTGGCCACCCCTGCTCTAGGAAGTATTTTAGAATACATGCGACAAGCATCAAACGAAACTAATTTACTCTTTGGAGGTAGAATTAATTTATTTCAATTTTATGTTAACTCATAAGAATTTTTACCTGAATATTTGGGAATATAAATGTATTCTCTAATAAGTCAAACTTGTCTGCTGGCTATCTTATGATTCGGCGTATTAACATAACTAACTACTGGTATAACATGAACGTTTGGTTTATGAATTTTTAAATAACCATGCGAATTTTTATATAACAGTGATTTATTCCTTGTTCACTAAGGAAATATGTATTACATGCTCATTTTTGAGTTTTGTCTGAAATGTGTTTGTTGGGTCTTCCCTAATTTTGGTAAGATTTACTGAGATAACAAAATTAATATTCTTATACGTTGTATGCGTCCATATTTATAGCTACGACTATGATTCCTTGTCAGCTTTGGTAAAACTAAATCGTTTCCTGATAATTTATCATGACGGATTTGACGAATTTATTTTGATTAATTTGAAGTTTGTCAGGTTTTAAAGTAGATATTCTTAAAAATTTACTAATTTTTAGTTTCTCTTGTTCGCCAGCAACAGATTTTGATTCACAATTGGTTGTCATAAATGTGTATAAATGAATTGAATCTTCTCCTATATGGCGGTTTCGTAAAAGGTGAAACCAGTTGCAGAGATGAAAATAAGCACTTATGAAACCAAAGATCAAGTCTTTACATCTGCTATTAAGACTTATATATTTTAAGTACAAGGCTTGAAAAAAGTTATTTCTACTTACGAGTCGTTTCCCTCATTTCCTCCTAGGAAGTTTTCTATAATTGTGCGCATATGCTGTTCTCGGATTTGCAGAGGTTCTATGCTATGCTTGTAGGTTATGTCAGTGCACATTGGTAGACAGTTGCAATCTTCTTCTACAGCGTCTTTTTCGTTGCTTACACCGTACTCTTCATTAAGTTTCTTTTGGATCATTTCGGTTTTCTTCTTTTCTTGAATACATGAAAATAGTTGTAAACTTAAAAATTATTCTTATGCATTGCAGGAAGAATTATGTTATGTATAACTATACAATCTGTTTGAAATTACAGCATTCTATCAGGTAAGCGCCAAAATCTCCCGGACTGACATAAATCCAGCGAATCGCGGCGTATTAAAAAATATGGTAAGACATTTTTTCGCTTAGGGCTCGTCCGCGTCTTTGCCGCCCCGACAGCACCACAGCCTTTGGCTTATTGTGCATGCCTTTGTCTTTTCTACTCCATCCATTCTAAAATCACTGTGCCTTGAACTAGTCTGCACGGCAATTGGTGGGGTGAAGTTTTATATTGATGTATCTCCGGTCTAGGCTGTCTGTAGATCAGTTGTATCTTGCGGTCCAGAGATTTACACTCGCACAAGATGTGCAGGGCTGATTCCTCCCACTCGCCACAGAGCCTGCATGCGAGGTCCCCCTCGAACCGCCTCATTTAATGCAGGTGTTTCTTGACTGCCATCTTCCCCGTCAAGAGTCCTGTTATGTTCCTGAGCTGTCATCTGGTAAGATTTAGCAGTTCCACAGCTCTCTTTGGACTGATATCTCCAATTCGTTTTTTCCCTTATGTTGGTCCCTGACCCAGGACTTTGCCTGGCCATGCTTTTCGATACGCCCAGGACCGGTTTTGGTCCCATAAATGGTTCTGCTGATCGTCTCTTTGCGAGAATGTCAGCTTCTTCATTGCCTTTGACCCCAAGTGACCCAGCACCCAGATGAGGTTGACCCCATTCTGCCCAGCCAGGTCGTTTGTCTCGTCTTGGCATTCACTAACCAGCCTGGAATTTACCCCTGGGCTACTTAGGGCTTTAAGAGCTGCCTGGCTGTCGATGTCTATGAGGATCCGCTTGCTGGTGTAGCCCCTCTTCTTGTTCTCTCGCACGCAGTGCAAGATTGCGTACATTTCGGCATGAAAGACCGTTGCATTGGCCCCCAAGGGAAATACTGCAACTTACCCTCGGTCCAGCAACACCTCCTTGGCGGCTGTCGGAGTTGAGGTCATGTCCCCTGTGATGCTGAGGCAAGCCATTCTTTGGATCTTGCCCAGTTTTTGTTTGGCACTTGATTGTGTCACCTTAGAACACCAAACCAGTGCCGTGTATGTTAACGATGGTCTGACCACCCTTGTGTACAGCCAATGGACCATACCAAGTCGCAGTCCCCACGTTTTCCCATATAGCCGCCTAGTGACGGCTAGGGTCATAACTGCCTTGCGCAGAATTTTTTCAACGTGGCCATTCCGGGTTAGTTTAAAATCCAATACGACGCCAAGATATTTTACCTCCCTGGCCATCGGAACTTTTCTACCATATAGAGTGAGCGTTCTGTGGCCTTCTCACTTCCTCCTCCTCGTAAATGGTATGACGGTGGCTTTTTTGGGGCTCACCCCGAGCCCTTGGCCAACCATCTACCTTTCCACCACTCTCAGTGGTGTCTGCATGCGCTCCCACACTGACTGTGTAACCTTTTCTCGTACTATGATGACAATGTCGTCCGCATAACCCTGTACCTCGTATCCTCCTCCCGAGTGCGTCCTTAGTACGCCGTGGATGACTAGGCACCAGGGTAGGGGAGACAAAACGCTCCCCTGCGTGCACCGAACCGCGACCCCCGCCAGCAGAGTAACACCGCCATGTCCCTGAGCATGGAACCGATTCACCTGCAACAGGGCTCCTCTATTCCCCGCTTTCTGACAGCTGCCAGTACCGATCCGAATGAGGTGTTGCTGAAGGCCCCCTTTAAGTCTAGAAAGGCCCCCAGCGACACCTCCCTGTTCTTCACCGTATTCTCCAGTTTTAGCACCAGCTGGTGCAGTGCTGTTTCTGTTGAGACTCCTGCTCTGCATGCGTATTGTCCGCAGTGTAAAGGGACATTGGCCTCAGGGAGTTTTCTGGTCTGTTGGACGCCCAGGTTTAGGAATGAATACAACCCTGGTCAGTCTCCATGCCCTCGGAATATACCCCAGAGTCAGGCTGGCCCTCATAATGAGGGTAAGCGCTGGCGTCAGTATGTCTATATTGGTAAGACATTGCTTCAAATCTTATTAACCTTTAAAAGAACAAAAATGGGTTTTATGTCAATTATTTTTCTTATAACTGACACATTTTCATCACGATGTCAGAAGTCTCTTTCTCTCTCTCTCTCTCTCATCCTGGTACTTAGTAACCATTGATATAGATCATGAAGACCGTTTTGTGATAGGCTTAGTCAACGAAGCCGTTACAGTAGTCCTATTGTACCTGCGTTATGCAAAAACTCCCTATTATCCAATAAAGGAAAATAATAGGGAGTTTCTGGAAACCATATAACAGACTACTATAACACATTAAGCTCTAGGTTACTTAGCAGCCGACGATTTAGGTCATGGAAAACATTACTGAATGGCTACGTTAACCAAGACGTTATCTTTACATTGGATACGTTATGCAAAGGCTGCCTATTATTATATTCGCTTTAATTTTAACACATTGTCTAGACATATAATAATATGACTTACTTTTTATTTCGCTAATGCAATCCTTTTTTCTTGGTCCACAAATTTTAGTGCCATTTTCTCCTATAAAAAAAGGGTTTGCAATTAAAGTTTTGCTTATGTGACATCAAGCTAAACAAATATATCTAGATAAAAAGACGCAGCAAGTGCGTTATGGTAATGAATTTTTATAGAAATGATCTGGCACCAAATATTTTTTATAACTTTTTTTCCTGTAACATAGAAATCCAAATTTTAGTATGTAGTTTCCCGTTAACGTCGTAAACTTGTGTACCAAATTTAATTACCATAAATTTTCTATTTTTGGAGGTACAAATTGTTTCCGAAATTAAACTCAAAATTTTCCCGGGAAACCTTCCTCTATTCTCCTAGTTAACGAACTTATCCAAGCCACTTACAAAGGGAAGGTACATGCCAAATTTTATCAAAATCGGCCACTAATTTTTTGTGTTACGGGTGTGACACACACACACACACACACACACACTTTCTCACAAAGAAACAACGATACAACAGAGGACTTGAATATATTAAAAATGTAGCTAGTAGTAGTAGCAGTGGTGGGGAGGCCAACGCCAAGCAAGTAGGCCACCATGGGCCCTTTTTGCCAACCCCAGCAACCCAGCAACCATGCTCTACTCCTCCTCGGTTCCGTCGCCAAACCGCCTCGACCTCGAGATTAAGGCCGTGACGGTCTTCAATTAAACGGTACTTACCTGATTTCTTTGCAGAGTCCTCGATTCGAACAATTCCGCTCGAAGACTCCCAAAAGCCTCGCATTCGCACAGGTAGTGGTAGGACGTTTCCTCATCCTCGCCGCATTCCTGGCAAATTTGATCCCTCTCTACGCCTATCAAAGTGAGGTGTCTTCTAAGGGCGCAGTGGCCTGTGAGGCAAATGGGATCCCTCTCTACGCCTATAAAAGTGAGGGGTCTTCTAAGGGCGCAGTGTCATGTGAGCACTCCAAGGATGTGGCGAAGCGTAGGTCGACCCCTTCCAAGTAGCCAGACAGCTTTATCTCTGTTCGGACCCTCCACGAAGTCCCTCGCCTGTCTGCAGCCACCAACCGACCCCCAGTTCATTGCTTCCTCGGTCCACCTGTTTAAGGCGACGGAGACCGACTTCCTACTTATACTCATGGACGGCTCTAGACCACAGAGCTGCCGCCGGGAACCAAGCCTTGCGAGATTATTCGCGACCTCATTCCCCGCCACGCCACAGTGTCCCGGAACCCACACTAGTTGTACCTCATGTGTCCTGACTAGCCCTCTGAGGGTGTCAGTGCACTCCTGAACCAGTGTAGACCTGATTCTGGCCGCGCAGACTGCCCGGAGGACTGCCTGGCTGTCCGAGCAGATGTACACACATTTCTCGGGACTCCTCTTTACATCCTGTCTGTGGGCTACAGACAGGATAGCGTACACCTCTGTTTCGAATGCCGTGGTATATGCGCCAAGGGCATAGCTCTCGCGCACCCCCAGGCCCTTGATGTATATTCCTGCCCCGGAGGATTGTTGGTCATCCAGCCGCGATCCGTCGGTGAAACAGACCAGGCTTGCGGGCTGGAATTCAACCTCATTTCCCTCCACTGATCCCTACTGGGGATCCTGAGGGTGTATGGCCTAGTCAGTTTCCTGCGTCTCGCATTCTAAGATGCGACGCCATCGCCTCCCTCCTGACACAGATGGGAAACATCAACAGGGCCTCTAGCGCGGCTGAGGGTGTCGTCCTTATAGCGCCTGTGATACCCAGGATTGCCAGTCTTTGGAGTTTGGCCAGCTTCCTGCTGGTAGTTTGGTTCACACCGCACCACTAGACCAACGCCCCATAGAGGATTCTCGGCCTGACGATCGCAGTGTAGATCCAGTGAAGGATCCGAGGATTAAGCTGCCAGAGGGTCGCTACCCCCTTCCTTACAACCCGTTCTATTTGCGACCCCCATGTTCGTTTGGAGTCCAGGATCACCTCCAGATATTTGCCCTCCCGCCCTAAAGCTAAAGGTTTTCCAAACACCACGGGCGTCCTGAACCCCTCTACCCTCCTCATCTTGGTAAATAGGATCATCTCCGTCTTCGCCGGGTTTACGGAGAGTCCCAGCTCACCACACCACCTTTAGATTATGCAAAAAAAATGTAGCTAAGTATAAAGGTTACCCTGCCTGCTTAGTGGAGAAACTAATCAATAAACATAAAACAAAGAAAATGTAGTAGGTCAGGTTCTATGTAGTCTATCGTTCGAACTGTTATCTCAATAACCAGGTTGTCCTTCTTAGAAGGAATATTTGATAACGACGCACAGCATAACAAAGGCAAGGATGCAGTTTTAATCACAGGAATTTAAGACTCAGTAGTGTCTGTATACCTTCTTAGAGGACTGTGTTCGCAACTGCTTGGCAATTAACATATAAATAGTAGTTCTAGTCTTTATTCACTTAGTTTACTCATCCCCTTGATGACGCTAACTTTGTTAGCGAAACGATCGTCGGGTCAAAAAACTGTATTGTGATGAATTGGGTTCTCCAAATTGTACTTATAAGTGCTCATCACAGGTTACAATCTTTACTCATTAACGTAATTGATTTGTACAATTGGTTTTGTCCTGTATTGGGATTTTCGACCACAGAGGCAATCACCGCTAATTCAGTTTCTTGGTTTTCTCTCACATGTTTCCTTTTATTGAGTTTATCACAATGAACACTCCCAGTTTGTCTAAATTGAGTCAAAATTATTCGAGAGCAGCGTTATTTGGATGATTTCGGCAGGAAATTAAGCATACGCTCATAAATTCAATTAAAACAATATAATACCATGAAAATATAAAAAAGCTTTAAACATAACAACTGTCTAATTTGTTCAATGACATAACGAAGGTAATTGTTACAGAAGTGACACACTAAGGAGTAGATAACTAGCCTAGGGAAACATTAGCTAACAAAACTTACTTGGCATATAAAATTCAACACAACCACATCCTGCGAGCGTTATATTGGTGGAACATTCCAGTTCGCAATTTTTTTGTGTATACATTTTAAAATATTTAAGATGCCTTTCACTGGGGAAGACACAATCTCTTTTGGCGGGTTCATAGGCCCTGACAGTTTCAGAAGTTAAAATAATTGACGTGTGGACAGGCACCAAAATGAACTCGTTTGCTGGCAACAGGAAAAAATCGTCAACGGTGCGAGGCATTCTGCCAGCATAATGCAGGGTTACCTGTAACGAAAAAAGCAAAATAAAATAAAATAAAATAAAATAAAATAAAATAAAATAAAATAAAATAAAATAAAATAAAATAAAATAAAATAAAATAAAATAAAATAAAATAAAATAAAATAAAATAAAATAAAATAAAATAAAATAAAATAAAATAAAATAAAATAAAATAAAATAAAATAAAACGATCGTCAGGTTTTTTAAAATGTGTTGTGGTGATTTGGGTTCTCCTAGTGTGGCTATTTGTATTTTTTTAAATATTTATGAAATCTATACGTTTCAAGAGTCGTCTTATTTATATATCTTAATGTTTAGCACCTTGACAATAGTTCTAGAACGATGCTATTTTTCTATATGTGTCATTAGATCTGTACTAGAGAGATTAGGTATATAGTCGATGATATTTGTTAGAAACAGAAATAATAATTAATCAATTAGAGTAAGGCTTTGGTTTATCATTCAATATGTGGTTAAATGTATTATTCTTCCGTTTTGTTTAAGCGTTTACCAAAAGTTATGTTATGCAACATGCCTCTGAGGTTTTACATACAGTGTGTTTATAATTTCCTCGGTTTTACCCACATAAATCTCCTAGTTCCTGAAACAATCAGGTAGATAATTTTATTATACAAATGTATTTAGATCCCTGGTGGGTAATAAGGTTAAATAGGTGTGCTTTCAGTGCTGCAAACCAATTAGAGAATATTCATTCTGTACGTGACTTAGATTATACATAGATATCAAGTCTGTGGCCCTAAGGTAACATTTTGTGGTTTTTATTTTAACAAGCGAGTGGTAGAATTCTTAAGTGGTCTCTATTGCTTTATTCCAAACATTAAACAGATTTCAAGGAAGCATGTAAATTTAATTTATTAAAATCGGAAGTTTCTATTTAGATCCTCGCCGCGTCGCCAATTAAGATCATATAAGGGCTTCCTGTTACATATGACTGAAATAAAGCAGAGACCAAGTAGCTTGTTCTAGAACTTATCTTGGGGCGTCGATAGCGTCAAGCAAGATTTGTTGCTCTGGCTGTATGCGATGCCAGGACATACGTGGGCATGCGTGGACATGCAGCAAGCTGTTTGAGCTCCTATTCAGATTTCAAATTTTGAAAGGCAGGTAAATTTACACAGCAGAATTGTTAAGACTGAAGTTCCGGATGGAAGTGTATTTGGATCAGTTTTATCTATTTCATTTATAAATGGTTTCCCAGATTACTTGTCATAATTTCTCGTGACACTTTTTGCTAACACCACCTCTGCTATACATATTTTGTAGTGATATTACTTAGCTTGAAGAGAAAACAAATCTCTGTTTACATCTAAGTCTCTTAAAGTTTAGAACAGCCCGTAAGCAAACTTTGGACTGGACAGGACTGGATCCCTGGTGCCTGTTCGAAAGACAGAACAAAATGTTTCGGCAACTGCACAAGGATCCTTACATTGAGTATAAAACATATTGAGAAGTTTAATGTGGGAAATGCCTAGGTCGGACACTGTGGTTGGAAAGTGAAACAATAAGCAAAATCAACCCACAAAACGACAAAGCGACACTTACTGATAGAGGTACATTCGTTGTCGAAAAAGGTATCTAGCGCATAACTCTCTGTATTAATATTGTAATTATGTAAGACAAAACTGGGCTCTTATAGATGTAAAATAGCTGAGAAAACGAACAATGTGAACAGCTCGTGGAAATTAGTAAATGACCTGACAGATACCCGTTGGACCGATTTCCTTTGGTGAGCAAATGTCCAGAAGGATGATCTCTTCTCTTAATACCAGGAAAGTCTCTGGCCTTGACGAGATCCCAGCAATTGTTCTCAAAAAATACGCACCAGAACTTACTCCTGTCCTGACTAGTCAGACATCTTACAATAAAGGGATATTCCCTAGTAACTGGAAAACTTCTCGAGTACAACCCGTCCCCAAGAAAGGATCTAAAGCGCTTCCTAGCAACTACATGCCTATTTGCTTCCTTTCAGTCGTCTCTAAAGTGATGGAAAAGTATATAAACACGGAATTACTAAAATTATTTGAAAAATACAGTCTAATCCACGACAGGCAGTATGAATTACGTCAGCGCAAATCAACTGCTGACCGCCAATTTCCTCTCCAACCGGAGCGTTTCTGTTGTCGTTGATGGCCATTCTTCTAAACTGTATCCAAATAATGCACGAGTCGCTCAAGGTTCAGCTTTAGCCCCTACTTTATTTCTTCTCCACATCAATACCCTCCTCTCTAGCATAACCAACCCAGTTCACAGTTACGCGGACGACAGCACCCTCCACTCAAATATATAATATTCTAAGCCTGTCTCTTAAGCCCAATTAGATGAGGATCACAGACTCATGGAGGGTCCTGTCTCTGTGGATCTTCAAAAAATATTAGACTGGGGAAGTAGAAATCTTCTACAATTCAACTCCACAAAATCTCAGTCTTGCTTTCTATCTCATCAGAGATACACCAGCCCTAGAGCCATCACAAAGAATAACCTAATTTTATTCAAAGTAATAAATCCTTTTAACTTGTTGGCATTTCTGTGAATCGAAATCTCAATTGGCACCAACTTGTCACATCAATTGCAGAAGCGGCTGCTAAGAAATTAGGTTTCCTCTTCCGGGCTCGCAAATACTTTTTACCAGCTAACTTCTATGCCTTATACACTTCACAAATAAGGCCAAACTATGAATACTGCTCCCACATCTGGGGTGCCGCTGCTTAAATTTTATTTTAAAAACTATACATACTAACAGATTAACACTAAGCGTGGTTATTGCTCCTATAAAATGCTATCAAAAAAAATAGCATTAAGATTAAATCGAACTATGTAATTGCATCTTTGCATTTTCCATCGACATATAATACATCTTTGTAAGAAAAAAAATTCGGGACGCAGCAAGTGCGTTATGGTAGCGAATTTTTTAATCGAACAAGCCCTATGTTATGGCATTTTTGCATTTTTCATCGAAATATAATACAGCTTTGTAAGAAAAGAAATTCTGGACGCAGGAAGTGCGTTATGGTAGCGAATTTTCATTAAATGCTTCAAATTTGAATAGCTCAATTTGCTATTAACCTATAAGGTTGACCAAGAAACATGTTTTTTCGGGAACACTTTAAGTTTACTTTCGGAAATTTTTGTACATTTTCAAACCATAAAGTTATTTTGATTGAACATGGCATATTGTTTCTACTCTATAGATTGATGCCTGCTTTCTTAAAAAAAACATGTTAGCTATTAAAAACATTTTTATGAAAATTCACTATCATAACGCACTTGCTGCGTCCAGAAGTTTTATTTATAATTGCCGTGCAGGTAAACCTCGTATTTAGTGTGAATACGCCGTAAGCTACCACATACCTCACACTCAGCAGTGCACTAAGCCAATCGTGATTATTTCTAGCAGTCCCGTTTCTTCTCATGGACTGAAGCCTATTTAATAATGGGGCATCCATCTATACAACATCAAAAAACATGGCTGGAAGAACACATATAACACCTTCAAAGAGACACTTCAGGGATCAGCCAACCCGAGTTGATACCGAATTCTGTCAATGGTCTGGGCAGCCATGAGTGGTTCCCGTGAGATTTTAAGTGGTCCCGCTGGCCTTAATAACTTCAGGACTCTGATTGTGCACTGTTCCATGGAGCGTGATGACAAAACACTGGTTAAGTACACTGTTCATCTGGTTTTCTTACTTATTTAATTTTTGAGAATTTCATTTCTAACTGCCACAATATATCACATATAATAATTTGCATGATATAAATTCACCTTTTATTAATAAACAACTGACCCCTCCATTCGGATCTCCGGGAGAGGGGTGTACAGGGGGCGCCAACATCAAGATTTAACATATCCTTCTCCAATATATGTGGCCTAAATTCTACCCTGAACTCCGTTCACCATTTCCTCCAGGCTAATAGGCCACAACTCCTCTTCCTCACCGAAACTCAAATCAGTGCCAAAACAGTCATTAATCACCTTAATTTCCCGGGGTATGAACTCCTTACTTCCTTTAGATTGCATGGAGGCGTGCGCGCGTAGGTCCGTCGCAATCTACCCTGCACCAGACTTCCCAATTTAGAAGCTGGAAGAAAAGACATACTATAGATAAAACTCTCTCTCAGGGCTGCAACTAAATTTATCTCTTGCATTTACCGGTCACCTTCTGACAACAACTTTGTCCAGCTCTTTGACTACCTTTCTGAAAAAACCGACCATCTGATTTCTAAATATCCTTCCTCCGAGGTCACTATTCTTGGTGACTTCAATGTCCATAATAAGGAATGGCTAGGATCCTCAAAAACCATCCACAAGGAAGAGCAGCGGAGGCCTTTGCAGTCAGCAATTCTGTAGCCAATATGGTTCAGCAACCTACTTACTTTTCTCGCATCCCAACACACAGCTCAAATCCCTTGGATCTCCTTCTTATTACAAATCCTGACTGCTATAAGATATCAGTCACTGCCCCCTAGGTCGCACACACCACCGCATGATCACTGCTTCCTGCGCAATGCAACCCGAGGTCAGAGAGTCATCACACCCACGTATCGTTTGGCACTAAAACTCCGCGAACTGGGACGAAATGCGAGATTACTTTTCCTCATTTTCATGGGCGTCTGCCTGCTTCTCTCATCCTGACCCCTCTGATATCTCACAAAACGTCACAGATATTATCCGAGCTGGCATTTATTTATTCCACGTACACAGAAAACCTCGTCAGCCACTCAAAAGCCCTGGTTCTCTAAATCCTGTGACAAGGCCAGACTTGAAAAGGTCAAAGCTCACAAAACGCTTCTACACAATTACAGTCAAGAAAACCGCCAAGCATTTAACGACACAAGAAACCGGTATGTCCGCATTCTTTCTGAGGCAAAAAACTCGTTTAATAACCACATCAAAAACATAGTCCTCTCAAGCTCCAACGGCAGCAAACCCTTCTGGAGTCTTGCTAAATCTATTGGGAATAATTTCTGCAAGAGCACGTTCCCACCTCTTGTCTCAGGGGATGAAATTGTTTCTACAGCCCTGGGCAAGGATGAACTTTTTGCCTCGATTTTCGCTGGAAATTCTACTCTCAACCCACCTCCAAATGTTCAACCACCAACAGTCCCCAATGTCACGCATAAAATGACAGATATCATTTTTAAAACTAAAAAGGTACGAAAGATGCTCTCCTCTCTTAATACCAGGAAAGCCTCCGGCCTTGACGAGATCCCAGCAATTGTTCTCAAAAAATGCGCACCAGAACTTGCTCCTGTCCTGACTCGTCTGTTTCAGACATCTTACAATAGAGGCATATTCCTTGTAACTGGAAAACTGCTCGAGTACAACCCGTCCCCAAGAAAGGATCCAAAGCGCTTCCTAGCAACTACAGGCCTATTTCTCTCCTTTTAGTCGTCTCTAAAGTGATGGAAAAGTATATAAACACCGAATTACTCAAATTTCTTGAAAAACATAGTCTAGTCCACGACAGGCAGTATGGATTCCGTCAGCGCAGATCAACTGCTGACCTCCTTTCCTTTGTCACCCATTCTTGGAACAAGTCTATGGAACTACACGGTGAATCCTAGATTGTCGCTCTAGACATATCGCATTCGACCAGGTCTGGCACGCAGCGCTGCTTAATAAACTTCCGGCGTATGTCCTACCACCAAAACTCTGTACCTGGACAGCCAATTTCCTCTCCAACCGGAGCATTTCTGTTGTCATGGATGGCCATTCCTCTAAACTGTATGCAAATAATGCAGGAGTTCCTCAAGGTTCAGCTTAAGCCCCTTGTTTCTTCTGTACATCAATGACCTCCTCTCTAGCACATCCAATCCAGTTCACAGTTACGCGGACGACAGCACTCTCCACTCAAATATACAATATTTTAAGCCTGTCTCTTTAGCCCAATTAGATGAGGATCGCAGACTCATGAAGGGTTCTATCTCCGTGGACCGTCAAAAAATATTAGACTGGGGAAGTAGAAATCTTGTACAATTTAACCCCACCAAATCACAGTTTTACTTTCTTTCTCATAAGAGATACACAAGCCATAGACACATCACAATAAACAACCAAGTTATTCAAAGGGATGAGTCCTTTTCACTTGTTGGCATTTCTTTGGATCGGAATTTGGATTGGCATCAACATGTCACATCAATTGCAGAAGCGGCTGCTAAGAAATTATGTTTCCTCTTCCGGGCTCGCAATTACTTTTCACCAGCTAATCTCTATACCTTATATACTTTACAAATAAGACCAAACCTCGAATACTGCTCCCACATCTGGAAAGCTGCTGCTGCTTCTTCACTCGCTATCCTGGACACCATTCAGAAGATAGATATACGTCTCATCAGTGACCATACCCTCACCCAAAGGCTGCCATCCCTTGCCCACCGACGTGTCGTTGGTGACCTTTCTCTCTTTTATAGATATCTGCAGGGGCAATGCTCACAGGAGATTTCTTCCATAGTTCCTCCACCTGCTGCCTCCAACAGATCTACCAGGAGAACAGAGCGAATGCACCCTTTTACCGTCCAGGTCACCAGACATAGAACATCTTGTAATGCCCGCTCTTTTGCCTCGAGGACTTCAAAGTTGTGGAATTCCTTGCCGGCACAGGTTTTTCCTTCTCCTCCGAACCTCCAAACCTTCAAGTCCAGAATTAACAAGTTGACTCTTACCTCCTTGTCGACACCCACGGTACGATAGTATTTAGGCTGTAAGCCCTCGTGGTGTATTGTTGAAATAAAAATAAAATAAAAAGTGAGCTCCCGGCTGACTAGCCACATCATTTCCTTTTTATAATTGCAGTTTTAGTAAACTCTTTTGTAACTAAATTTTAAATAAAATAACCATTCACTACTAACCATATAAATAAACCTAGAAGCAATAAACTCAGCTTTTAAGATACGGTTATATTTTATACTTACCGAAAATCCAACCAGAATTTTATTACATTCATAGTCAATATCTCTTTGCCTATCAATTATTAATATCACAAGTCCATGTTCAACGCCGGCTGCTGTTGCCCTCTTGGGATATGTTGCAGATATATTACTCGTGCCTCTAAATCCTGTTGCGGGGTTCCAAGTAGCTCGGGGAGCCCGCTCTGGATTTTTCTCATTCCTTACACTTCGAAAAGAAAAAATAACAGACTGTACATATATTGTATGTAAGGCTAGGTGCATTCTGATCATAATTAGAAACGTATACTGGTTATGCTCATTAGAGCTCATCAGTGCGCTATACCAATTACAGCGAGAATACTTCTAAAGTAATTCGGTGTAAGCCTCAGAAGACAGTGCGAGATATACGACCATTTTGCTGCCTAACCAGGTAGTATGTTGCTACGTCAGCTTTAATAAACATAAAATAGAGAGTGTGTACAACAAACCAACAATTTTTTAAATTGTCAGCCTTTGCAAAATAGACGAGCTTATTGCCAAATTGAACAGTAAATTTGACTCTACAAAAACGGTCTTTCAGGCTGAAATATACGTCATCCTACACTGTGTGCGGGAGAACAAAAGGAGGGGTTACACCAACAAGTGTATCCTCATAGTCACAGACAGCCAGGCAGCCCTTAAGGCCCTAAGTAGTCCACGGGTCAACTCCTGGCTAGTAGGTGAGTGCCCAGACGAGACGAGCGACCTGGCTGGGCAGAATGAGGCCACTCTCATCTGGGTTCCGGGTCACTAGAGGGTCAAAGGCAATGAAGAAGCTGACAGTCTCGCGAAGAGAGGGTTAGCAAAACCGTTTATGGGACCAGAACCGGTTCTGGGCGTCTCAAGTCAGAAACGAACACAAGGTTTACTGGGCAGACTGTCCAGGGCTCAGACATGGGAAGTCAGTAATTGACGAACACAGTTCAAAGAGAGCTGTGGAGCTGCTAAATCTTGCCAGAGGACAGCTCTGAAACATAAAAGGTCTCTTGACAGGACACATGGCCGTCAAGAAACACCTGCATTAAATGGGGCGGTTCGAAAGGGATCTCGCCTGCAGGCTCTGCGGCGAGGGGGAGGAATCAGCCCAGGACATTTTCTGCGAGTGTAAAGCTCTGGACCGCAAAAGACAACTGATCTACGGTCGGTCTAGACCGGAGACGGAACAATATAAAACTTCACCCTACCAAACGCGATTCAGACTAGTTTAAGGCACAGTGATTTTGGAATGGGTGGAGTAAAAAGACAAAGGGCATGCACAATAGGCCAAAGGCTGCAGTGCTATCGGGGCATGAAAGTCGCGGACGAGCCCTGAGGGAAAAAATGTTAAGGTAGGCCTTACACACCTTACTACAACTACAACTACTGCACGTTATGCTTACCTAAAAATCTTTCAGAACGGTTCAACTTTAAATGTACACTCTATAAATACTTACACTATATCAGTATATATTTCATCTAGTCTCATCCTATTATAAGTGTAGCAAAGTCCTTGTTGGGTTATAGTTTCCTGAAAACCATTTTCTCCGCCAATAAAAAATGCTTTGTCGTTGATAATTCCTACGATCATTACTTCTGGTCTATGCTGTAATTTAAATGACGAATTGTTACTAAATTACCCATTTCATAAAAGTTTATGAAATAATACCTCATCCAGAACAGAAAACAAGTCATCCGGGTCTAGGTAATCCAATTTTTGTTCTTCTTGAAAAACATCAAACTCACCACATACCATATCCATATAATTAGCTGTTCTTAATCTGAAACAAATTATAATTGCACTAGTTCGATGATCGTAAGCGCTGAAAAACACACAAGGCGACATTGTGGAGATCCCAACCGCATTCCCCGAGAGAGGCGTATATAAGATTTAATCTAGTAGGCCAGAACTGCCTGATGTATGTTTTTCGAGCCAAACAGCTAAGTACGTCGAAAAGATTCAAGGGTAGCACCAGGCATCAGATAAATTTTCCAAGGGAAATTGGCAAGACAAGAAGGTGTACAGCGCCTCGTTTTCAGGTGTATCAGAAAAGGGTCACAGAAAATTATACAGGAAGATGAGGACTACAAAATGGGTACCAAATCTGTTATCTGGGACCACGTGCTGATATTTAAAACCAAAGCCGCAGATGCCCAAGGAGAAACAGGCAGGGGACGAATATGTTAGGAAAAAAGTCCCAAAAAGCCTAATCGAAAGTCAGCTACACACCAAGTGTTAAAGGTAGGGTCAAGAAGGCCAAATTAGCCTATAAGACTGCCACCATTTAAGACGGTTTCCTAATCGCTATGATGGAGCTACAAAGGCTAGACTTTTCAGACTTTCATCACAAATGCATTTGAGGATTTAGCAGGGTCTTCCGAGAGAGCAGTGGCGGCTCGTGGGTAAAGACAGTTGGTGTTATGCAAGATTCTGACTCGTGGGTGTCGACAAGGAGAAAAGAGACAACTTGTTAATTCTGGACTTGAAGGTTTGGAGGTTCGGAGAAGAAGGAAAAACATGTGCCGGAAAGGAATTCCATTTCTTGGAAGTCCTCGGGACAAAAGAGCGGGCATAACAAGATGTTTTATGTCTGGTGAACTGGACAGTAAAAGGGTGCATTCGCTTTGTTCTCCTGGTAGATCTGTTGGGGGCAGCAGGTGGAGGAACTATGGAAGAAAGCTCCTCTCAGCAGTGTCCGTGCAGATATCTATAAAAGAGAGAGGGGTCACCAACGGCAATTCAGGATAGCGGGTGTAGAAGCGGCAGCTACCCCCACCACCCCTTCCCCCCAGATGTGGGAGCAGTATTCGAGGTTTGGCCTTATTTGTGAAGTACATAAGGTATAGACATTAGCTGGTGAAAAGTATTTGCGAGTCCGGAAGAGGAAACCTAATTTCTTAGCAGCCGCTTCTACAATACATGTGACATGTTGGTGCCAAATGAGATTTCGATCCACAGAATGGCCAACAAGTGAAAAAGACTCATTACTTTGAATAACTTAGTTGTTCATTGTAATGGGTCTAGGGCTGGTGTATCTATTATGAGATAGAAAGCAAGACTGAGATTTGGTGGGGTTGAATTGTACAATATTTCTACTTCCCCAGTCTAATATTTTTTGGAGAACCACGGAGACAGAACCCTCCATGAGTCTGCGATTCTCATCTAGTTGGGCTAATGCGACAGGCTTAGAATATTGTATATTTAAGTGGAGGGTGCTATCATCCGCGTAACTGTGAACTGGGTTGGATATGCTAGATAGGAGGTCATTGATGTGGAGAAGAAACAAAGTAGGGGCTTAAACAGAAACATAAAAATCCCCAATTTTAAACAGGAGTCACTCACACCAACAAAGTAAAAATAAGAATCTACGAAGCAATTTCTGATGAGCAATGTTGACAATATTATAGATCCTATTTTTTTCTGTAATCGAGAGCAGTAAGTCTGACACTAAATATAAATTTACAATTAGGTCTATCTTAGACTATGGCTCTATATTTTATGGATCTGCTTCTAACACGCTATTAACAAAAATTGACAGAATGCAATATAAAGCTCTTAGAATCATAACAGGAGCAACCAAAACTTCTCCTGTACAATCTCCTAAAACTTTAGCTAAGACTCTCAGGGCACGTTCATGAAAATTCAACAGCTAACTGTGATCCATCTTAAGCACAACTATTGGAGAAACAAAACTTCACCACCATTATTGGACGCTTGTTTGGAAATAAAAAATTCTCAATGGTATGCGAAAGAAATCCTTAATTTTAGATTTGATCTTTCTTATAACATACAATTGTACACATATTTACTAACATACCAGAAATAAACACTTGCATGTTGAAACAAGCGTTAAAACCATATAAAGTAGCGGTCCAAATTTATACTGATGGGTCAAAAATTCAAGATTGAGTGGGATGCGCAGTGTACATTACAGAATCAGATTATGTTGAGCTATTTAATCTGCCAAAGTTCACTTCAATTTATACTGCTGAAGCTGTTGCCATACAAAAAGCGTTAGCACTAGCCTGCAACCAAATTTTGAGCAGCTTTGTAGTTTTGACCGATTCCCTTTCACTGTTAAGAACTCTATCGAATCTCCAAGCTATATATCGGTCCAGGGTAATTTGTGACATTGCTTATCAATTAGAGGTCTTGGAACAACAGCACAAAAGAGTTACTTTCATATGGGTAAAAGGACACTCAAAGCTTGAGGGCAATGAAAAGGCTGACTATTTTGCTAAAAAAGTAACGAAAACGGGTTGTAAACATGACTTTTACAGTAACAGAGATCTACTTCCTCAAGTAAAACATGTGTGTAATATAAGATGGCAGGATCATCGGAATAAGTTGAAAAGTAACTGTAACAAGCACTTAGTATTATCATCCCTAATCTAAGAAAACAGCCGATTTAAAAGGAACTGTTGCTTCCTAGATACTTGTCTACGACACTTAATAGAATTATCATAGGTCATGGTGCTCATTTGTATATTTATTTTATACAAATTTGTATAAAATTCGTATAAAATAAAAGCTGAAGACAGTCCATTTTGCTCATGTAACAACACCAGCCCAGCTGATTTACATCAGTTGATTTTTTCTTGTATTATGCATCATGAACAAAGAAAAATATTATTTTGTAATTTGATAGAATGCAATGTTTACTTTCCACTTGATGTGCCATCACTTATGTATGAAGCTTTTTGAAATAAAAGTGTCATGGTAGCTTTCATGTGTTTTGTTAAAGACTCTAACTTAGCTAGGTTTATACAGCTCTTAGTAAAAAGATGATATTTTGAAAATTGGACTGTTCCAATAAATATTATACTAGTGGCAATATTCTATATAGCATTAAGGAATACTTAATAAACTTAGCAGGTTAAGGGGTAGTCAGAGAGATAAAAGTAAGTTTCTTTGTGTCTTTCCTTGTGTTAACCTATTTTGACCGTAGCCTTCCCAGTATGTTAAACAGTCACCATGACAGGCTCCATTGGTGTGAAAAGTGTCCCAGTGTTTCTCCTGCAGCAACTTATAGCGTAGATGTGTGCATGCATATGTATGTGTGTGCATGTGCATATGAAGAAATAATGTGCATTTTCTGTCCTGCGTCTAGTGTTAGCTACTGGGCGAATAAACCCTGTTGACGTGAGTGCAGATACCTGAGTGTATATGCGCTCGCGTATGTGTGTGAGTGGATATGTATGTAAGTTACAATTTTAATATTTATTTTTAGTAAACAGCAAGTGTATAGGGAGATAAAAGAAAAAAGTGAAAAGAGCTTGTTAGATTAGCATTCTGAAGCCAGGTTTTGCCAGTGTGAAAAGCAATGTAAAATGTATCCTTGCTCATTTTAAAAAGATTGACTGTGACTGAATGAGCCAGTTCTCAAAGTCAAAACTCTGATCGAAAAAAAATCTACAATTGCATTAGCACAAAATTAGCAATAAATTACAAAGTATTATCTGTATTGATAGGTTTCAAGTTTTTTTTTTGTGGTGATTCCTTGCAATGTATTTGTGTGTTTTGTTGTGTGTTTTGTTTCTTTTACGACGGCCTATTTCCGCAACTATGGCCAGGGAGCAGTTTCACCTCACTATCCTGGAAATTTTGCCGAACCCTGCCGTTCTGTAAGGAGGGTGGGGATCTTTAACGTGCCCAACATCGCATAGACACGGGACCGACGGCTTTACGCGCCCTCCGAAGGGCGGAACGTGCAGACATTCAACTTGCTCAAATACAGTGACAGAATCTCGGTTGATGTTAATGTTACAGTTTGTACTGAAAAAGTGAAAGGAGTATCCTGGGATCGAACCCAGTATCCTTCGGTTCAGAGGCACACGTTCTTACCCCTGAACCACCGAGGTTCTGCAATGTATTTCTGTGTAATAATTTAAGAAGTTATTAACTATAAATATTTTAACTCACAGATACTTACATTTCGTCTTTTGTGGTCTCATTGGTATCCGTCATATTATATTCATCTAGACTAAATTTGGTGATGTTGAAATATTCTTTGTTTACTCTATTTATTGGGCAGACTGTGACTGAAGGAAAAGGTACGTTGTAAATTGGAGTCTTTTGAGTAGCAAACGAAACAAGAACAGGACTTCTTATCCATTTTATTATGATCCCATATATCATAAAAATACACCCACACACTGCCAGTATGAAAACGGTTATCCACCAAATGCTAAAAAGAAAATAAGTTACATAAGAAGAGTAGTTTCCAGTAGAATCAAAGGCTCTTCAGAAAATAAACCGACAAACAAAAAAAGTCTTAACACAGCAAGTTTCTTATGGTAGTGAATTTTCATAAAGATGTTTTTAATAGCAAATATGTATTTTTTTTAATGAAAGCAGGCATCAAGTTTGGCTAAATATTTTTTACACTAAATTTTGCGAAAAGAATACATAGAACAATTATATACCGAATCTGTAATTAAAATTGAAAATAAAATAATTTATTTTCACGAAAATCCATCAACACCTTATTTTTTTACGAATTTCGTTTAAAAAATATTCAATCAATTGAATAATTTTTCATACAAAAATTCTCAACAAATGTTTCTTCAAAGAAAATTCATTAAATCCATTTCTAAGAATATTCGCTGTTAAAAGACCATTTTGTACAAGAAAATTCACTTATAAAAATAAATTAAATAAATTAAAAAAAAACTGGTCCGATTTTCCTGGCCAAAGAACCATTTCAAGTTATTTACCCACCTACCAAAATATAATTTTCCACAACAACTTTTTCAACGACACAACAATAATTTCATGAAAATTTGAAAACATTTTTTCAGGAAAATCCGTAAAAAAATATTATAACAACTTATTAAACATTTATCATTAGTTACCAACATTTCACAAAAACATCTTACTAAAATTGATTTCTACGAAGCACAAAAAAATATCTGCCAAAACCGGCTAAATATATTTTACACAAAATTTTGCTAAAAGAATACATACAATTAATAACGAAAATTGAAAATTAAATAATTTGTTTGCACGAATTCCATTAATAATTTAGTTTCGAAGAATTTCGTTTAAAAAATGTTCCATCGATTGAATAATTTTCCATACAAAAATTCGCAACAAACGTTTCTTCAAAGAAAATTCATTAAATTCATTTATAAGAAAATTCGCTATAAAAGAACATTTTGTACAAGAAAATTAACTAATAGAAATAGAAATAAATTAAATAAAATAAAAAATATTCAAAACCTAATCTAAATACACAACTAGATACTTTTTCTGTGGCTTCACAGAGAAAGTTCTCTTGCGTGTGGATGCTGTAAAAATTGAATCCGGCTGTAGAGAAGAAAATAACCTCCTCTGATGTCACAAATCTCTACGTCTATGTTAACTGTGGAACGGTTTTACCAACTAAGGGCAACAACAGCTGCTATTAAACTTGAATTAAAAGTCTTAAAAGTGATAATCTTTCAGTTTCAACAAAAAGGCGCTAAAAATATTCGAATTACACAATCTGAACAGATAACGTTAAAATTGAATTAAAGACGGAAAAAAAAAGTTGGAAGAGAAATTCAGTCAGCGTGATATTTGAACCCGCGTCCCTTTGTTCAACTGCCATGCATCTAGCAATTACACCACTGTAAGCCTTGTATCACACTCTGCAATGGAGCACATATAACCGATAATGGTCCTAAGTTATTTATTTGTAATATGTAAGGTCTTTAGAGGCAGATTTTGCAACTATTTTTACAAATGAGAGGTGTAGGATAAATCTAAAACTCTCTAATATACATTTTATGCAATATTTACCATTTATAAACCATAATACTTATACTAATTGTCACGTTTCAAATCTCCAGTTTGACATTTACACGAGAAAAATTATGAAATTTTCAAAGTAATCTTTCTGGGACTTCTTGAACTTTTTGCGCCATGAAAAGATAAACGTTGTCTGTAATATTTAATAGGTTTTGTTTAATACATAAAATATTTTGGCATTGCGTTTTCTCTGACTTTTAGTGGCACTGAAATGTTGCTTTATTAACTATCTATAACTTTTTTCTTTCAACCAAGTGACCTAAAGTTTGGTGCAGAGGTTGGTTTTTACAATATAAATTAGCTTGCCAAACTTGGCTGCCATAGCTTAGTTATTTCCTGAAACTTCTCCTCTGTATGCATATTGTCCGCAGTGTAGGAGATATGCTTCCAGTACACCGCCCCTAATGTGCCGGTCGAGCAGTTTTTCCACTGTTTTTAGCAAGAAGAACATGAGACTTATTGGCCTCATAGACTTTTCCTGGTCTGTTGGACGCCCAGGTTTAGGAACGAATAAAACCCTGGCCAGTCTCCATGCCCTCGGAATGTACCTCAGAGTCAGGCTGGCCCTCATAATGAGGGTAAGCGCTGGCGCCAGTATATCTATCCCCTGTTGGAGCATGATGGGAATTATTTCATCAAATCCTGGGGATTTGTATGGCTTAAAACTGTTAATGGCCCATCTGATTTTGCTCCAAATATCCACCTCTTTAGCGGCTGCCCAGTCTATTCTAGATGCCCGCCTATAAGACGCGTCTATTTCTGGGTGTTCCCAGTCCGGAGGTGATTGGCTTATTATGTTACAGCCGGATAAGTGCGTCTGGAGTAAAATTTCCATAGTTTCCTCTCCCGAGCTTGTAAAGCCTCCCTTAGATGTTCTAAGGGAGTCTATGTTGGTCTGAGTGCCCTTGGACAAGATCTTGTGTAGTCGAGCACTCTCGGACGTGTTCTCCGCATCCTCGAAGTGCCTCCTCCACGTCTCCTTCTTGGAGTCCCTCAGTCTTTTGTTATAGGTCGTTAGGGCTTGTCTATATTCATCCCATGATCCCGACCTTTTGGCCGCGTTAAACAGCTTACGAACCTGCGTCCTTCTTTGCCTGAGGTCCTCGATCCACCACGGCACGTTCCTGGTGGTCGCCCTCATTTTCAGGGCGCAGTTGACCTTATACGCCGAGGTGATTGCGTCCCAGCACTTGGGCTGCCGCAATCTCGAGGTCTACTGAATTGTCTATGGTACTCTTACCCCCGCAGTTCCACTGCTAGGTCTGCCCTGTAGGCTTCCCAGTCCGTCTTGCGGGGGTCCCGGTACCTTACCGTTTGGCAATTTTAAACTGGGTGTATCTGTGGTCTGAGCTACTCACTTCCCCAGACACAGCCCAGTTGATAACAAAGTCACCCAGAAACCGGGTGGAAACTGCTAGATCTAAAACTTCCTCACGCCGTGTTGTGACGAAGGTCGGTTTATTACCCGTATTCAATATGTCTCAATTAAATTTCATAAAGAATTGTAAAAGTGGCTCCACCCCTAGAGTTTGTGTCTGAGCATCCCCACAACTCATGGTGCGCATCCGCATCCATGCCGATTGATGCCCTGGAACAGAAATTCATTAAAGGCAGAAACTTTATCTCTTCCCTGATAAAAATGCAGGCCCTCGGGTTCTCGCTGAATCTGCTGTAGACGAGCTTTCCAGCAGCTCCGCCGAGTTCCTTCATCTGTCCTTTATAGGAGTACGGTTCCTGGATGAGGGCCACATCCGTGTTTCTCAGAGCCATCAGTAGTCCGGTCGTGGCTGCCCTACTATGTTGGAGGTTGACCTGAAGGAACCTAAGTCGCATTAACCCCTAGTTGCTTCCCCAGTGGGCGGAAGCTAACCCTTCCCAGGTCCCCACTAAAAGCGATATCTACACCTATTAGTCTAAACTTAGAACGTTAGTTTCTCATATAAATTGAGTTCTTTTGACCTGGGAGTCATTGACTGAACATTTGGAACTGTGATGAGCACTAATGAGTAAACTTTGTGGTACCCACTCCACCACAACACATTTTCTTGACCTGACGACCACTTCGCTAACAACGTTAGCCTAATCAGAAAGACGATAAGTTCAGTTTATTGAGAGAAATGTATTGGCGAAGTAAATATAAAAATAACTGATACTTACTACTCTATCCAAGTCCGATCTTGTCCAAGGTAGGTCATACCATGTAAACCACATGAACTGCAATAATCTCTGAAATGTTGTAGGGCTCCCTTGTACAATTTCTTCTTCTTTTGTTTTGTTTCATTTACAACTTCACTAGGTTTTACACGATAGTGGTTAGGAGACCACATTTTTGTATCCATTTCGCAGCCTGCGTCATACCAAAACAACAAATTATATAGACATAATATTTACTATTGTTATTAAATCAATGATGTGTGGAAGCCATTAGACTTTATTATGCCTAGTATTTCCTCAAGATGGCATATTGTCAATTAATCAATCATTCATTTCTAATGAATGTTTATTAGGGAACTTCACTGATATTAAGGTAACAATGAGATGAATTTTGATAAATTTCTTTAAATAAGCGTAAATTTAAGCCCCTGAAACCCAGTTTAGTTAAACTTTTTACAAATTGATATATAGAAGGGGTTGGATATTGACCCCCGACTGCATTGGGAACTCGGAAACTGCAGAGAGACAAGCTTGGTTAAATGAGACAAAACTTGCACAATTTCGTAGCAACTCGAAAGTATTTAGAGACTTGAAAAAACTTCTATAGCTAGAAGCAAAATACCAAAAACTCATTTCATTCAATTTCTTCCTTCGTTAATATCTCCAAATCTCTGTTGCCTAGAAACTTTTTGTACGGAAACATAATTTTCAATGATGGTTGGCGTTATGACCTTATTTTTTTACATGCCCTACTTTCTGAGTCACGACAGTCCATTTTTTTAAAATTTGTTATATGGACGCCATAATGGATTTTTCCAGCAAAATATTTTTTTCTGGTTATAATGAACGTGGAAAATTTTTAAGGTCACCATGGCAACCACAATGGTCAATTATGTCCATGGACAAAAATTAAAGTTGGCAGCATAATTTTGACGATATTAAACAAAGAAGAAAAAGATAGTTTTTGGTATTTTGCTTATATCTAGAAAGCTATGGAACTTTTTTCCAATCTTTAAGTACCTCCGAGTTGTCTTTGTAATTGTGCAACTTTTTTCTAATTCAACAAAGTTTGTATCTCTTACGGTTTCAAATTTCCCAATGATGTCGAAGGTAAATATCCCGCGCCCTGTATATGTTCGGAACGGTTTCCGTGGTCACCAGTATGATATATATTTGGTTCTCGGTATGAACCGCGTCCAGAATTTATTGAAGTTTGACGTTTCGGCTTCTATTTGGGAGATTAAGGAAATATGAAAATGTACCTCTGAGGTCTGAGTGTGTTAACTCTAGACCTAAGAGAGATCTAGTGCCTAGGGTTGAACACACTGAGACCTTAGAGACGATATCCAGCGATATTTGGGGAGTAGATAGTTAATACCAGCTATCAGACCGTTAAAGATAACCAAAAATTGTTAGCTTAAATACGAACTTAAGAAAACAAAAACTTTTTTCTTACAAATACCTTTCTTTTTTTCTTTTAAAAGTTTCACATTATTTTGGAGTATAAAAAAGTTCGGGATGCAGCAAGTGCATTATGGTGGTGAATTTTTTATAAGAATTGTACACTATTAGTAAGGCATATTATTAAAACTAATTCTATAAATTTAAATAGATCTTGGAGATTGGCCAGTAAGCGATTACTTGATAAATTGCTGTTTTCTATGGAGTTAGAAAAAAAAATGGTACATATATGTAAATACTGGAAGTCGCTTTAAAAAAATCGTGTTACAAATTTCATTCAAGTTACAAAAGGTTTCAAAAAAAATTATTATTTACAAGGGGATTGTAGCTGCCAAATTATCAATATGACAGATATTTCTCCTTATTAGTTGCTTGGATGGTTTTGCTAGTTTTTACAAACAAAACGTATTTTGCATGGCTCAAGATTGAAGATTATAAATGGGAAATTGAGTTATCGGATTCGAATTTTTTTACGAAAATTCTCTACCACAACTTACTTGCTGCACCCAGACGCTTTTCATCACTTATTTACTGTTTCTATGGCTCAAGATTGAAGATTATAAATGGGAAATTGAGTTATCGGATTCGAATTTTTTTACGAAAATTCTCTACCACAACTTACTTGCTGCACCCAGACGCTTTTCATCACTTATTTACTGTTTCTGCATCCATATTTTTCTTAAATGATATAATATTGTAACTCTCTATGTGAGACGATAAATAAGACAACCTCAAATTCATTCTTGGCTACGTCCTTCACCTACAAAAACGAAAACCGACAGTGAAGCCAGAGAAGTAGTCTCCAAGTCTGTATGTAGTATGGACAAGTTTCACCAAGTAAGGGCAACAACAATCAATGAAATGAAATGAGGTAACAATTTAAATATAAATTGAAAATCTTGGTTCGCGGCATCCTCACAGGGGTTTTCCTTCCCCTTCTACATGCCTAGAACCACCCTCAAGGCATAAACTAGAATAATATAAACAAGAAAAAATTCTTCGGAAAAACCCCCAAGAAAGTTGCGGGACCTGCGGTGAATAAGGGTTATGGGCGAAGTAAACGGGGTTTTAAGGAAGTATAGCTGCAAGATGGGTAAAAAGTAGCTAATAGAAGTCCAACTGAGCTGGTTTTTTCGAACTTTCCGATCACATTTCCTTTTTATCTACTTCCCCGCCCAGCACCCCTATTCACTCCTGGTCCTGTAACTTTTTTATTTTTCATGTAGTATATGCATCCAGAAAGGGTTCTAAGCATGTTTCTAAATTTTTTTTCTAAAAGCCTCCCATGTGCTAAACTGCGAATTTACCGAAAATTTATTTTTTATTTCCAAAAGGGATGTAACTGCCAAATTATAAACGTGGCAGGTTTTTATTCTTATTAATCGCTTGCATGCTCCATTTTAGTCAACTCAATCGAATCAGTTTCTGCAAACAAAATAACAGAAAAGGTTTTTTAAAAGAAATTTGTAGTTGTTTTTCAAATCTAGTACCCACTTTGCCTTTATATGGGTTTTACTATGTATCAAAACTAAAGATTCTAGTTTAACGGGAAATTGAGTTATTGGCATGTTTTTTTTACCAAAATTCGCTAGCCATAACGCACTTGCTCCACCTTAACTCTTTTTATCACTTATTTACTATTACTGTATCTATACTTTTTGAAAATGAAAGAAATTAAAACAATACAAAATTTTGAATTTAAAATTTTAATAATTTACACTCTACATCTGATTCTATATGTAATTTAAACTGTTTTATATTATCTAGTTTTACTTACTTCAAATGTTCCATAAAGAGCAAAAGCTAAGAGTAAAGAAAACCATAAGTACCTAGGTACCCTAGGTATTATACTGATATTAGTTTGCGGTAGGTATATTTTTTCTTGAAATAATTTCGTTTCATTTTGGTAATACAGTACCTACATGCATTGATTAAGAACCTGAATCTGATGTACACAACCGCTTTCTTATTTGTTTGATTGGATGTTAGAATCGTAATATACTACAATCCAGAAAGAGTTCTAAACATGTTTCTGAAATATATATATATATATATATATATATATATATATATATATATATATATATATATATATATATATATATATATATATATATATATAAAACTGACCTTGGATTTTGATTTGGGTTCTAGGGGCCCTAATTTACGGTCATTTAAAGAAAATTTCCAAAATTCTCACCATCGATACCTCGGTAATAGTGAATTTTCGTAATGAAAATTCACTAAAAGGATTAACGCCATGGTCTTTTCTAGAATTATACCAAACTATATACATATGCGCACACCCACAAGTGCTTTTAAATTGAAGAAAAAATAGTAAAAAACACACGCTATTGTACTCACCTTAAATGACACTGCAGGACTGATGAATTTTATTTACAATAAATTTGTTGATGGCCATCCCATTATACATTTTCTGTCAGTTAATTTTAATGTAAATGTACTATTAGTTTCGTTTTAGCATACTAAACTATTATCAAGAGACCATATGTTATAGGCTTGTCAGGACGTAAATTTGTATATGTGTTACCCCTAATAGTAAAATATATATCTCTGTAATTTAGGCGTGTAAAAACCCTTGTAAAACATACACGTTAATGTTAATTCATTACTCACACCCTCAGTCTAGTAGGGTATTAAGTAGGTTACAAATAATATTGATAAAAGTTCAAATCTACAGACAAAAGAATGTATAAATATCTATTGAAATTGCAGAACTTCTACAAACAACAAAACTGACAAATCAAATTTAATAAAATAAATTAAACCAATTTATTATAAAATAATTTTATTTTTATTATCCCTACTTATCTGAAAGAAATATACAATATTCACTCTTTTTCTCTCCATTTCTCCACCTCATTTCACTTAGGCCCAGCCCAGTATCCAAACAGCCGAATATTGCCTACAATCCTTAATGTAAGAAAGTATAAAATCTCCATACAAGATAATATGGAAAATCCTGTAAATAAACCTATAAGTCCTCCAAAGTTCGATATAAAGTCTGTAGGACCATACAACTCATTTCTTTCAGTTGCTGTTATCCTATCATCCTTGAAATAAAATATCGCTATGGAAACTAGGTGCCTGAAAAATAAATAAAAAATATTATACTACGCCCATATTTTTAATATTATTATCAATGGCTGTAGCATCTTTGGATATTATTACAATCTTTATCCACGATTTAACATTTTATAAACAAGATGAATGACTAGAAATAGCACCCGAGACTTTGCAGAGTGCGCCAAGAGCATGCCTTGTTACGTCCATTGGGGGGTGGGCTCTCTTAGTCTTTCCACACGCTGGTTGATCTCTTGATTGATCGACGCGCGGCGTAGCTACTGGTCTCCTTAAGGCTGCCTCCACGGGGCACCCCTGGAGTGACTGTCGGCAATGGGTAGAATACCCAGGGCTGATGGTCTACTAAAGTCTCTCTTCCTCGCACACACGCCACACACACGCATACAACACAGACACGACACACATAGATCGGGTTGGGGGCGCCTCTGGCATCGGCGAAGGGACACCTAACGGAGCCTGCTCTGGACTGGCAGTGCTGTCCGGCACACCTGGCGCCGTTTGGACAGTACAGGGGCCCACCCTTGCCTTGGCCGGTGTAGGGGGCTGCCCTATCAGCCATTCGAAAAATGCTCGATCGTGTCAGCAGCAACGGGTAGCTCAGGAACAGGGGGTTAGCTGTCCGCTTCGGTTCTCCATGGCGCGGCTTGGCCGCAGATCCGCTCTTAACGGAATCAAGTCTCATCATGGACGAAGCGCTGGGGCACGGTGGCGTGATGCCCGGTATCTATACGCTCACCAAACACACGAATATATAAGCAACCGTCTAAACGCGTACCCGCACTAGCAACGTACTGAAAGCGAAGTGATAAACTGGCAGTTAATGGCGATGGCCGATGGTCCATGAGTCTAGAATGTTCAAGGGATTCCCAAAATCAAAGTGAACTTTATGTGAAAAGTAATGTTTAGGAGGGGAAGGGATGTCACGGGACAGGACCGTACTGGGAAATTATAAAAAAAGTGTGCAATGTGTACGGAACTTTAAATATCAATAACTCGGCAAAAAAAAAGGTAAGAAAAGTTTCAACGTGCATATAAGACACCAAACTTTATCTATCAGCAATCGTTTTGCTAAAATTGTTCGGGAGGTAATCTTCAAATTCACCAAAAGTTGCCTTGGAGAAGTGTAATCGGTATTGGTGTTACTCCACCATTAAGTCCAGAAAAAAATAATATGTAAAATCGAAAAATCCAAATTTTTCCAAATATCAAAAAATCTTCGGAGATATCCAAACGCCATTTTGTTGGGCTTTTGAGTGCGCAACCTTTCTCCCCTTTAACGAAGTCCATATCTGCTACCGTTTTGGAGATCCCATAATGGCCCTCCTTATCTTTGACACATTTTATATAATAATAATAGTATTTACTGTTGTACATTACTTACAAAACAATAAAAATTACAGAAATATGCAAAAAGTACAGGTGATTAAACAAATAATTCTAAAATGAGTTACAACAATACATAATTGAAACATCCACTTAAGCACAGATGCGCACATACATTACCTGCATTCACCTATCTACACTCATTACAATCAAGAACACCTCTGAACTGATCGAGCTTGTCAACTGATCCTCCACATAAGCAAGAACCGATTCTAAACCAAAATCAAAATACTTAAATCAATCAACCCATGGACTTCGCCTCTAGGTAGTGATGCTATCCACCGCCTGATTCTTGACTAGATGAGCTTGACGGAGTCTAATTCCCTAATCTCAGATGGAATTCTAAAGTACAATCTTGGAGCAAGGTAAGTCAGCGATCTCTGCCCTATAGATTTCATGCTTCTCGAAATACTTCCCGAGGTTTTCTTTAACCTTGTACAATAAGGATGATCCACTGTGTTTAACACATTTCTATTTTTGAACTGCCATGTCAAAATAGAGCATAGATACAACTGCTTCACGTCAAAATGTTTAACGTCCCGATATAACTGGTCTGACGAATATAGACGTGGTTTTTCATACATTACCTTCAGTATATACCTCTGTACGACTTCCAGGCGTCGAAGGTGATTATCTGCGACTCGTCCCCATACCGCAATTCCGTACCTGAGATGTGGCTGCACAAGAGCACAGTAGATAATCCGTAAATAATCACAATCAATTTTTTTACAAGGTACTCCATGTGATGGTCTCACCTCAGATGGCAGTCAATTACAAATCGGAGATACCTTACCGTCCTACAAGACGATGTACTAAAAGTGTGAGAACCCTGTATTACATCTATATATTTGTACCCAGGTTGGTTATTTCTGTAACATGAGAATTGAATAAACTTTGTTTTACTATAATTTATGGTGAGCAGTCTGCTGCTAAAAAATTTACAACGTTCTTCAAGTCGTTTTTCACTTTTCTTTTCAAGTTGTACCAATCAGTGTGGCTATAAAATACGGCAGTATCATCTGCGAAGCCCACAACTTCTCCCACGGTCTTAACCCTAAATAAATCATTTACGTAGATATTAAATAGTATGGGACCCAATATCGTACCCTGTGGTACTCCACAGAGAAATGGAAGTGGCGCGCTAACAACTTGGCCTACTTTAACCGTCTGCTGTCTGTTGGATAAGTAATCCTTTAGTCGATTATACGGGGTTCCTCTGAAACCTATGTCACTCAGTAGTAATAGTAACTTATCATCTTTTACCGTGCCGAAGGCCTTAGCCAGGTCAAAAATCACACACATGGATGATAGTCCATTATTTAGACTTTCATAGGAATTTGACATCAATTTAATCATCGCATCTACTGCCGACCTAGACTCTCGGAAACCAAACTATTTATCAGTTAATATGTTATCTGTTTTGAGATAGTCAGTTATTCTCCTTTTCAAGATATGCTCCGAAACCTTTGCCAAAACACTAATCAAAGATATCGGCCTGTAAATTGCAAACATCCTTTTGACTTGCAGACTTGTAGACTGGTATGACAAGAGTATTCTTGAAGACATCTGGAAACACTCCCTCGCTCGAGGACATATTTATTATATACGTCAAAAGACCACTGATATAATGCTTTACTTCTTTTATGTGTTCTTGTTTTATATTGTCGTCTCCTGCACTATTGGGACTAGCCGGGGATCCAATAACACTCCCCACCTCATTTTCGTCTGTCGGAGACCAAAAACTTGTGTTAGCAATGCGGGTCCACCAGCTGTCGCCGCTGTAGCCGGTAAACCGTCTGCCAGTCGTTCCCCCAAACTGTTGAAATTGAATATCTCCGCTATGTCCAGCGGATTAACTAGGATTTCTCCAGACTCGCTTTCAATTTGCTTGATTGAGCTACGATTTCGAGTTTTCCCCCCTCAGGTTATTAGTAGAACTCCAAATTTTAGCAGGTTGAAGCTGGCATCCTTGAATCTGTTTTTTATAGTAGTCAGTCTTTGCTTTATCAATTATGTGATTCAATCTGTGACTATAGACTCTAAATTCCTTAGCAATATTTTCATCATATGGTCGTCTCAGTCTATCTTTATATAACTGGTTCTTTTTATTTACTGCATTAATTAAACTCTGGGTGATCCAGTCTTTTCTCTTTCTTTGGTTGTACTTCAATTTTACCACTTTAGTGCTTACGTTTATGCATTTCTTAAACATATTGACAAACAAAGCAGCAGCCCTGTTTGCATCAGTGGAACCCAATACCATATCCCAAGTTTCCTGACTAACTTTTTTCTTAAATAATTTCATATCAAAAATGTGACGGTATTTATCGACATTTTCATTTCTATCATCTCTATGCTTTGTTTGAGGTGTGAGTCCTATTCGGAGGACGGTACTATAATGGCCAGGAATGCAAGTTTTCAGAACAATAGGGCACAAATTCACGGCAGTACTTGCTCCCAAAAAAATGTGCTCTAGGTAGGTTTTACTGTCTGGAAAGACTTTGGTTGGCTTATTGATCACCGAAACAAACCCCTCACCGCACAAAACATTTAGGTAATCACTAGTAAAGTGTTCGGTTTCAAAAGCACCTCCATGTCAGAACTCTTTTCATGTCTAACTAGATGCTCTGATATGGAGTCGTTAAAGGAATATTCGGATGAAGTTGGGGACCAGTATATGGCGTTAATTGCCACACATCTGCCACAATATAAAAATGTAAGCCTAACAACCCTAAACGCATCCAGCTGCAATATATGATAATCATAATTATACTTTTTTAAATATATATTACCACACCACATTCTGATTGTAGTTACCGCCATTGTATATAATATCGTAACCTGCAATACTAAAGCTGCCAGTTTCATGTAAAATCCACGTTTTGGTTAAAACAATCACATCAAACCCACTTTTAGGCGCATTTAGAACAACTTTCAATTCATCAAAAATCTTTACTAAGCTTCTAATATTACTGTGGAAGGTTTTAAGCTTGTGCACATCTAACATACGGACACACTTTGGGATGTCTTCACAGACATGGATCTCTATTTCTTGCGCAACAAAATCTCTGATGTAAGGATCCATTGTATATAACTGACAGCAAAGCGAAGAAGCTATAATAAACTGGATTTAGATACGCCTAGTGCTCATGTTTGTTTTAGATAGAAAAAGAAATAAACACAAAGAAAGTAAATAGAGGATGTATTTGTGTTAATTTATTTAAGTATGATTATCTTGTCAACCATTTTTAATACTTACTGATCTGAGGCGTTTTGTAAGTACATAGATTTGAGTTTCTGATGATGATCTGATTTGAGTGAAAAAGGTTCAACATTGGATTGGTAAGTTATGTCTGAACACAAAGCAAGGCAATCACAGCTGGTCCAATCTTCACCATCTTCGTCGTTCTTAATACCATATTCTTTGTCCAGTTTTCTTTGAACAAGATCTGTAGTAACTTTACCTACAAAAATACTGTTAGTCATCAATGCTTTACAAAACAGATATAAGATATCGGAGATATTTTTATGCAAATTTTAGAGCTTTTGTAGCTTTCTCCCCCAAATGTTTAAGAAACGACATTTGAAAAAATCCCTTTTTTGTGAAAACTCGATAAACGGACAAACTACGTAAAAGTTTGGACACAGCCAGTGCAATATGGCGGCACCTTTTACTAGATTTTTTCCTAAAATGTTAAATTTCCTTTAACCTAGAAAATTCTGTTTTAATATGTAAAAAAATATTTATAACTTTACTAGTTTAGGAGTTCACTAAGTGATTGCGAGAAAACGATTGTTTTTATGTAAAAGCAGATAAAGGTAATAAGGTTGTGATCTTGGACAAAAAGGATAATAAAGATAGAGTGAGTAATGCAGTAGAGACTGGACCCTGTAGAAAACTAAATAAAACCAGCTACCCAAAATGATTAAGCATGTGAAAAGTAGTTTAAAGAGTTGTCACAACCTTATAACAAAATACTTAGGGAGACGTTTACAGGTCGCAGATCCCAAAGTCTCCAAAAATACTGCCTCCCAAAAATTCATAAGCCGGGAAAATCAATGAAACCTATTATTCCGGATATCGATTCTCCGAAATATAATCTATCGAAGCGGCTGTAAAATGAGTTTAAAAGCTTGTCTGTTAAACAAAAAGTTATTCAATGTCAAATTCACTTGAATTCATTAATACAGTTAAAGATGTTGGATTGGTTAAAGGCGGGGCTTTGATATCATTTCATGTAGCGTCTTTATGTCCTAGCGTGCCCACGAAATAAACGCTAACGTATTCAGATCAGTTGTTGAAAAGAATATTTAACTTTAACAAACCTTTGCAAATAAATATTTTACAATTTAACAATGACTTTTTGAACAAACTGAAGGCGGGGCAATGGGCAACCCGCTCTCTCCATTCATGCGGACCTTAGATTTGACACGGATTTAGAAAAAAAAAGGTGAGTATTTTGCTAGAGTATGATTTTGTTATATGGACGATATTTTACAAATTTATGCAAAGTAGATAATTTTACTAAAATACTGAACGGTCAATTTGATCCAATAAAATTCACACACGAATTAAAAGCTGACAGTAAACTTTCCTTTCTAGATATACTAGTTATTAAACATAATAACTCTCTTGAATTCTATGTCTACAGGCAGGTAGTAGTAGTAGTAGTAGCAGTGGTGGGGAGGCCAACGCCAGGCAAGTAGGCCACAATGGGCCCTTTTTGCCAACTCCAGCAACCACGGTCTACTCTTCCTCGGTTCCATCGCCAAACCGCCTCGACCTCGAACTGAAGGCCGTGACGGTCTTCAATTGGACGGTGCTTACCTGATTCCTTTGCAGAGTCCTCGATCCGAAGAATTCTGCTTGAAGACTCCCAAAAGCCTCGCATTCACACAGGTAGTGGTAGGACGTTTCTTCCTCCTCGCCGCAGTCCTGGCAAATGGGATCCCTGTCTACGCCTATCAATGTGAGGTGTCTTCTAACGGCGCAGTGGCCTGTCAGCACCTCAAGAATGCGGCGAAGCGTAAGTCGACTCATACCGAGTAGCCAGACGGCTCTATCTCTGTCCCGCCCCTCCACGAAGTCCCTCGTCTGCCTACAGCCACCAACCGACCCCCAGTGCCTTCCAATTGCTTCCTCAGTCCACCTCTCTAAGGCGACAGAGACCGTCTTCCTACATATGCCTATCGCAGGCTCCGGGCCACAGAACGGCCGCCGGGAACCAAGCCTTGCGAGATTATTCGGTGCCCCATTCCCGCCACGCCACAGTGTCCCGAAACCCACACCAATTGCACCTCCTTTGTCCTGGCTAGTCCTTTAAGGGTGTCAGCGCACTCCTGAATCAGTGTTGACCTGATTCTGGCCGCGCAGACTGCCCGGGGGACCGCCTGGCTATCCGAGCAAATGTACACACATTTCTCGAAGCTCCTCCTGACATCCTGTCTATTGACCACATAGGATAGCCTACACCTCTGTTTCGAATGCCGCGGTATATGCGCCGAGAGCATAACTCCCGCGCAGCCCCAGGCCCTCGATGTATATTCCTGCCCCGGAGGATTGTTGATCCTCCAGCCGCGATCCTTCTGTGAAACAGACCAGGCTTGCGGGCTGGAATGCAACCTCATTTCTCCTCCAGTGATCCCTACTGGGGATCCTGAGGGCATATGGCCTAGTCAACCTAATATCGTCCTCGGCATCCCGTACCTTGATGGCAGAAATCGGAATTTCCTTTTCCACCTCCTTGACGACTCTTGCATGTCCTATTACGGCTCCCTCTCCACACCAGTTTCCAGAGTCTCGCATCTAAGATGCGACGCCATAGCCTCCCTTCTGATACAGATGGGAAGCGGTGGCAGCATCAACAAGACCTCCAGCGCGGCTGTGGGTGTCGTCCTCATAGCGCCTGTGATAGCCAGGATTGCTAGCCTTTGGAGTTTGGCCAGTTTCCTGCTGGTAGTTTGGTTCACACCACCAGACCAACGCCCCATAGAGGATTCTTGGCCTGATGATCACGGTATAAATCCAATGAAGGATCCGAGGATTAAGTCCACAGGTCCTGTCTATCACTCTACGCCTCTGCCAGAGAGTCGCTACTCCCTTCCTCACTACTCGTTATATTTGCCACCCCCATGTTAGTTTGGATTCCAGGATCACCCCCAGATATTTGACCTTCCGCACTAAACCTAAAGGTTTTCCAAACATCACGGGCGCCCTGAACCCATCTGCATTCTTTTTCTGGGTGAATAGGATCATCTCTGCCTTCGCAGGGTTTACGGAGAGTCCCAGCAGGAAGGTAACTACCACTCTAAGTTACATTTCAAATGACCGCACATCATATGTTTGCACAAAAAACGGCCGGTTTAAATTTCTTAGTAAATATATTAATAAAATTTCCCTTAAGTAAAAGTAGGTATAGGTAGTGTAGAAGTAGAGTACATTAAATTTTAATTAATAGACACAGAACAAAGAAAATGTTAGCGGATGGCACGACATTTAGGAAAGCAGAAATAGAGAAGAAATTTGTTTGCCTACCTTTTGAACCGCGTGCCACAAGAGGTCTCGAGAGCATTTTTAAGAAATCCGATTTGCAGCTAACTTTTTCGACAAAAAATAATTTAAGAAATTTGTTAGGTATTACGAAAGATAAAGATAAACCCACTAAAATGTCGGGTATCTATGAGATATGTTGTAAAAATTGTTATCTTAGATTCGTTGGGTAGACTAAGATAACCAGACTAGATTTCGTGAACATCTGGCACAGCTGAGATACGTCAGTGTAGACAAGTCATGCGTAGCACAACATAGTTGGGATAATAACCACCACATATTTATATTTCAAAGACAATAAAAAACAAAAGCTTCTTCAACCGAGCGCCCTCACTAATTTATCCCCGGTCTCCAATACAGATAAAATGTTCCAAAACATGCCAGGTAAAGTTATAAAGGAGGTTCAATAAACTTGTCTGGCAATAAAAATACGACACATAGAAAGTTTGCCTCCGATGTAGTCTCATCTCGGTATCAGGCTCTACCTAAAACTCAGTATAAAAGATGATGTTTAGTAGTAAGTAGTTTAGAAGTTTTCCTCCTCTGATGATGCTAACCTTGTTGGTGGAACGATCGTCAGGTCTTTAAAAAGATGTGTTGTGGTGATTTTGGTTCTCCAAGTGTAGTTATATTTTAGGAGTTCAACATTTTTTTGAGATTCTTCGTGATTTGGTAGATCTTTTTAAATTCGCTCCCATAACGCACTTGCTGCGTCCAGTCTTTTATCATAAACTATAGATAAATTAATACTTTTAGTCTAGTCGACAGGTTGGAAAAAGTGGGGTTAGGTGGAAAAAGGTCGAAAGTTAATGAAACTTTGGGATGTTGTTGAGAGGTGGTTAATTAACATTTTCTCAACTTTTGGACCTCGAGGACCCTGAGTGAAAACGAGGGGAGTGAGGAACTGCAAAATTTTCGACATTTCTCCGGTTTCTCCTTGATAACTTTTTTAGCTTACATAGTACGGCAAAAACATCTGAGACTTTTGTAGAGCGTTACATTTCCTACTATTTTGACTATTCAAACATGTTTGTATGTCAAATCGGTACCAAAATATGGCGATCCGAAAAAAAATTAATTGATCAAAATTCGCTAAAAAATGCCGAAGAATGCAGAATTCCACCTTATTTTTTCTGTTATACCCGCATTATTGTGAAATGTTGTTGTCATTATGATTTCTGGTTATAACCGTCAACTTCAGAAGCCCCCACCTACCCCCGATACCCCCTTCCCCACCCAACCCCAATTCACAAAAGCTAATTTTCTTCTCTGATGAAATCCAACCATACTCACTCCATGTTGGTATTGATATTAGTTACTCTTTCGATCGATACCCCCCCCTCACCTGCCCTCCCCCCCCCAACGCACTACACAATTTACTGCCTAAATTTTTACGTTCGTACTAATATTTATATCCTTTTTTTCTGATTACAGGCATAAATAGTGATTGCTGACCATACATCGTGAATCGTCAGGAAGGAATCGGTGCAGTTATTCGTTATCGTTTCAATTGAGCCTGGTGAATCCGTGTTTGCGCAAATTCGAGTACATTTTGGAGATGGCGTCTACATCTAGTCAATCAGAATTGTGTTTTATTTGTAAGGGAGGAGTTGAAGCAGGTTAACTAACTGTTTTGAAAGCCAGAGGAGTTGCCAGACTGTTGGTGTCCAGTGTGAAAAGGAAACTTTCGGCAGATGAACAGTTCCTGCGTGGGTTGAGTGAAGTGAGAGTGCACAGTGCTTGCCAAACAATATACAACAATGAGAAATTGATTGCTGGCTTTGCATGTCGAGGATATGACACACCCATAGCTCCTTCTCCTATCGGCGGTCACAAGCTGCGAAATTCGACTTCACCAATGCGTGTTACTAAGGCTAAATTGCAACTAGCCCGCCTACCACCAACAAGTGACGCGATCAAGTACCACTCCCTCCGCACTTACCAGCAAGTACACGCGTGGTTAGGCAATAAACTTCTCCCATCAGTTTGGGGCTGGAGCCTAACCACGCAAGGGGTACTACCAATCCCCACAAGCAGAAATGCTGCGCCGGATAACATCCTCCAGATTGTTTCGTGCAAGTGCAGCAAAGGCTGTAGTACCGGAGCTTGCAGCTGCAAGAAGGTAGGTCTTAGGTGCTCAGCAACGTGCAAGTACTGCTCAGGCCACACATGCGAAAACGCTCCCGCATCTGATTTGAACGAGGAGGACTCACCAGACATAGTCGACGAATACGACGACGGCGAGGACATCAATAACAGCCTGATCACTCAGGTGAACGACGAGCTGTTAGAAGCAGAACCAGCGGCTAAGAAATCCCGACAGGAACTGTAATTAGTACAAATGAGTACCTACTATGATTTCTACATGTATATATGGAGAATTTTTAAGCTTTTTTAATATTAGACATATTGTAATTTTTGAAGATCTAGAGACAGATTATCCTTTTATTGTAGTTTAATTTTTGACCTGTAGTTGTTTTTCAATTTTATTGCATGTAGTAATTAGTGACCATATACTTGTGTTCTTATAGCTTTTGTAGCTTGACATGTTAACTATTAACCTTTTTTGACTTAGTGTTGGGGTTAGCTGTTGTTAACTCATTTTATCTTATATATTCCTGCGTTGTACCCTCGCAGAAGTAGCCTACCGGAAAACTCAGTTTTTCTGACAAGCCTTTTATAAATTATAGATTCCCCTGAGGATGACCTGTTAGGTAAGGTCGAAACGCGTCGGGACAAGGAATAAAGTATTTGTTTGGAAAGAAAAAGCCTTTTATTCATCACCCAAAGATGTCAACCCCAAACATTTTGACGTTTAGGAACAGTATATGAGTACCTTTCGATAATACTAATATATCTATTTTATATAATGTTTCCTTGTAAATACCTTAATATTGTTAATTACATTCTTTTCCACGAAAATACTACGTTTTTTTGCCTGCCCTGGGATAATTAAATAGGGGGGGGGGAGGCGGTGTACATCAATCCAAAAGTAACAAATATACAATACCAACATGGAGTGAGTATGGTTGGATTTCATCAGAGAAGAAAGTTGGCAGTTGTAACCAGAAATCATAATGACAACAACATTTCACAATAATTCGGGTATAACAGAAGAAATAAGGTGGAATTCTGCATTTTTCGGCATTTTTTAGCGAATTTTGATAAATTAATTTTTTTCGAAGCGCCAGATCTCGGGAACGATTTAGCATACAAACATGTTTGAATGGTCAAGATGGTAGTAAATTTAACGTTCTATAAAAAAGTTTCAGATGTTTTTGCCGTACTTTGAAAGGGAAAAAGTTATTAAGGCAAAACAGGAGAACGGTCAAAAATTTTGCAGTCCCCCTCTTTTTTCGCACAGGGTCCTCGAGGTCGAAAACTTGAGAAAATGCTTATTAATCATCCTGAAAAAACTTCTCAAGGTTTCATTAACTTCCGACCTTTTTCTATCTGAAACTACCTGTCGACTGAACTATTTGAGGTTCATAAACGTCTGACTTACCTATGGCAGATTTAATACATTCTTTTTTAATTGGCCCGCAAATCTTGGTACCCTTTTCTCCTAAAACAGAGAAAAGTCCTGGTTATAAACCGACATTTCACATTTATTTAAAACGATTAACTAAATTTTATATACTATGTAAAAACTGGAACCTGTGATGAGCACTAATAAGTACACATGGAGAACACCCAAATCACCACAACACATATTTCAGAGACCTTACGATCGTTTCGTTGACAATGTCAACATCTTCAGAGGAAGAAAATTATAAAAATAAAAACTAGCTCCCGTGTATTTATATCGCGTCAAGGTAAACGAACTAGTCCGAAGTAAAGTTGTCGTCCAAGAACGATCGTTTGTTTATTGTGCAGTGAAACTACGAGGTCGAAGACTTGCTTTAATCTTCTGGTCGACAAATTTATGACCCTTATCTAATATAGGTTTAAAGGACCCGAGTTATTTAAGGAATCAACACGTTTCCTTTCGATCTAGAAATTTACTATGTGGATATTGGATATGCCGACAAAGACATCTGGTGAGATAAACAACATCAACTCAACTCATCTTTTTTAAATAGAAAACTAAAACCCAGGTGTCTGTTTCACCATGTTAACTCTAACAAAGGATAAATAATTCACCTAAAATACGACCTAAAAACTATATTTATATTGATTTTAATTCTACGTGAAAGTATTTATATTGACTACATAGATACAACAAACCGAACAGGACTTTAAGTCGAGACAAACATAGAGATTAGTATATGTATAAACCGGCCGAGTTATTGACAATAATCTATTATTCTACCAGACAAATTAGGAATGTTTAAGCGGTCAAATGAGAGAAAATAAAGGGCTTGAAATTAAAGGTGCCGCACGATTTAATGAAGTTTTGTTCTTAACAGACCTTAATATAAAAATACTTTCTAATGAATCAAGAATAGTTTGATGTGTAACATTTTTGTCAAGTTTCAAGTTTTCTTTGTCAATGTGGTGATTATTATCCCATATATGTTGTGCCAGACATGATTTGTTTACCGTACCATATCGTAACTGTGCGAGATGGTCACGAAATCTGGTGGCTATGTTTCTCCTAGTTTGGCCCACGTATTTAAGATTACAATCTTTGCAACCAATCTCATAAATACCGGACATTTCAGTGACTTTGTCTTTGTCTTTCGTATTACCCAACAAATTTTTTAAATTACTTTTCGTCGAAAACGTCAAATGTAAATCGGCTTTCTTAAAAATACTTTCCAAACCCTTTATGATTCGTGGTTCATAAGGTAAACACACAAATTTTTTCTCTATTTTATCTTTCTTAAATGTCGTACATTCAGATATCACCTTCTTTGTTCTGTGTTTGTTAACTAATTTGTCCATTAAACCATCCGAGTAACCGTTATATCTCGCCACATTTTTTATGTATTTTAATTCTGTATTAAATCTATTTTTACTCAACGGAAATTTCATCAATCTATTTACTAAGAAATTTAAACTAGCCGTTTTTTGTGCAAACGTATGATGTGAGTCTTTAGGAATATAACTAATAGTAGTCGTTTCCTTCCTATAGACATCGAATTCAAGCGAGTCATTATTTTTATTTTTAATAACTAGTACATCTAGGAAGGAAAGTTTATTGTTGATTTCTATTTCGTGGGTAAATTTTATTGAATCAAATTGACTATTTAGTTTTTCAGTAAATTCTTCAACCTTACATGTATTTGTGTCAAATTTTGCAAAATATCGTCGCCATAACGAAACCAAACTCTATGGAAATACCCATTTTTGTTTTTTAAATCCGTCTCAAATCTACTCATAAACAAATCTGCAATAAAAGGCGATAATGGATTGCCCAAAGCTGTGCCTTCAGTTTGTTCAAAAAACTCATTGTTAAATTGGAAAATATTTTGTTTTATACAAAGGCTAGTTAGAGTTAAATATTCTTTGCAGACGTCTTGACTTATGTTGTTCAATTTTAACAATTCTTCCAAATACTCCAACAATTGTTTTGTAGGTACACTTGGAAATAATGACGCCACGTCGAATGACATCAAAATCTCTCCTTCCAATAATTTAACATTTATAATTTTATCAATAAAATCAAGAGAATTTAACACCAAACAACTTTTCTGTTTAATAGGTAGTCTTTTTTGAGAACCACTTTGCCAAATTATATCTTGGAGAATCTATAGCCGAAATGATAGGCCTCATTAATTTTCCCGGTTTATGAATTTTCGGGAGACAATACTTTTTGGGGACTTTAGGATTAGAAACTTGTAAACGTCTTCTTAAATCCTTTCTTATGAGATTTGGACATTTTTTTAAAACTGTTTTTAACTTCGTTAATCATTTTTGGAAACAGTTTTTAAAAATGTCCAAATCTCATAACAAAGGATTTAAGAAGACGTTTACAAGTTTCTAATCCTAAAGTCCCCAAAAAATATTGTCTCCCGAAATTCATAAACCGGGAAAATTAATGAGGCCTATCATTTCGGGTCAGGTCGAACAGGTATTTAAGTCGAGACAAACATAGAGAGTTTGTCTCGACTTAAATACCTGTTCGGTTTGTTGTATCTATGTAGTCAATATAAATACTTTCACGTAGAATTAAAATCAATATAAATATAGTTATTATGTAGTATTTTAGTTGAATTATTTATCCTTTGTTAGAGTTAACATGGTGATACAGACACCTGGGTTTTAGTTTTCTATTTAAAAAAGATGAGTTGAGTTGATCTCACCAGATGTCTTTGTCGGCATATCCAATATCCACATAGTAAATTTCTAGATTGAAAGGAAACACTGCGGAATAAACAAACGATCGTTCTTGGACGACAACTTTACTTCGGACTAGTTCGTTTACCTTGACGCGATATAAATACACGGGAGATAGTTTTTTATTTTTAGAATTTTCTTCCTCCGAAGATGTTGACATTGTCAACGAAACGATCTCTGAAAAGGTCTCTGAAATATGTGTTGTGGTGATTTGGGTGTACTTATTAAATTTTATATGTTATGCAGCTGATGCTTCATATAACTTCACTGTAGTTCAATTTTGAAAATATTTCTGTGCAGAGAAAGCCAAACAATATTTGTGTGAAAAATTGCTCAACACAATGAATATCAAAATGTCACCACAAATTTTCTTATTATGTTAACTTACTGGGCATATAAAAATCCACGCAACCACAGTTTTCTAACGTGCTGTTTGTCATACATTCAATTTCACAGTTCTTTTGAGTGTAACTTTTAAAGTACTTTAGCTCCTTCTCATGGGGAAAGTAGCAGTCTCTTTTGTAAGGGTCATATCGTTTTACAGTCTCTGATGTAGATATCAAAGAAGCTTGCATTGGAACTAAGACGACGTCATCGTATGGCAAGAAGAAAAACTCGTTATTTGTTTGTGGAATTCTGCTCGGATAATGTAAAGTCACCTGAAAATAACTTGTTGGTAATTAGGGATTCTCATTAACCCAGCAACTAAAATGTGATAGTTAATTTAGATGTTGCTGAATATCAAAAATATATGATTGTGTACTGTGCATCGATCTAGATTAAATTTTCCGATTATTCTATCTTGAATAATAACAAATAATGCTAATTGAGGAGCAAAGTATAACTAGAAGCGAGTTCTAAAGCTGGTCAGCTCTTTAATAGTCGGCTGGTGTGGTATACTTGCAATATGGTAGCTGGTAGTGGAATTTTCCTTTACGTGATAGTAAAGGATTTTTTCACGCCCGAGGAGGTACCACCCCTTGCATCAAGGAGCCGGTGTAGTCGCAGCGGACGTTTCCAGTTCTGGTGTATGAGTCGGCTTCCCTTATAAGCAAAAATGATGATGGCTCCTCCTTGTATAAAAGATTCCGGAGGTAAAATACCCCTCCATTCGGATTTCCGGGAGAGGATGTACAGGGGGCGCCAGCATCAAGATTAACATATCCTTCTCGAATATATGTGGCCTAAATTCTAACCTGAACTCCGTCCACCATTTCCTCCAGTCTAATAGGCCCCAACTCCTCTTTCTGACTGAAACTCAAATCAGTGCCAAAACAGCCACTAATCACCTTAATTTCCCGGTGTATGAGCTCCTTACTTCTTTTAGATTGCATGGAGGTGTGCGCGTACGTCTGTAGCAATCTACCCTGCACCAGACTCCCCAATTTAGAAGCTGGAAGAAAAGACATACTATGGATAAAACTCTCTCTCAGGGCTGCAACTAAATTCATCTGCTGCATTTACCGGTCACCTTCTGACAACAACTTTGTCCAGCTCTTTGACTACCTTTCTGAAAAAACCGACCATATGATTTCTGAATATTCTTCCTCCGAGGTCACTATTCTTGGTGACTTCAATGTCCATAATAAGGAATGGCTAGGATCTTCAAAAACCGATCCACAAGGAAGAGCAGCGGAGGCCTTTGCAGTCAGCAATTCTTTAGCCAATATGGTTCAGCAACCTACTTACTTTCCTCGCATCCCAACACACAGCTCAAATCCCTTGAATCTCCTTCCTACTACAAATCCTGACTGCTATAAGATATCAGTCACCGCCCCACTGGGTCGCTCAGTCACTGCTTCCTGCGCAATGCAATCCGAGGTCAGACAGTCATCACACCCACGTATCGTTTGGCACCACAACTCCGCGAACTGGGACGAAATGCGAGATTACTATGGGCGTCTGTCTGCTTCTCTCATCCTGACCCCTGTAATATCTCGCAAAACGTCACCGAAGTTATCCAAGCTGGCATGGAATTATTTATTCCACGTACACAGAAAACCTCTGCAGCCAATCTAAAGCCCTGGTTCTCTAAATCCCGTGACAAAGCCGGAGTTGAAAAGGTCAAAGCTCACAAAAAGCTTCTACACAATCCCAGTCAAGAAAACCGTCAAGCATTTAACGACGCAAGAAACCGCTATGTCCGCATTCTTTCTGAGGCAACAAACTCGTTTAATAACCACATCAAAAACAAAGTCCTCTTAAGCTCCAGCGGTAGCAAACCCTTCTGGACTCTTGCTAAATCTATTGGGAATAATTTCTGCAAGAGCACGTTCCCACCTCTTGTCTCAGGGGATGAAATTGTTTCTACCGCCCTGGGTAAGGCTGAACTTTTTGCCTCGTTGTTCGCCGGCAATTTTTCTCTCAACCCACCTCCAAATGTTCAACCACCAACAGTCCCCAATGTCGCGCATAAAATGACGGATATCATTTTCAAAATTAGAAAGGTACGAAAGATGCTCTCTTCTCTTAATACCAGGAAAGCTTCTGGCCTTGACGAGATCCCAGCAATTGTTCTCAAAAAATGCGCACCAGAACTTGCTCCTGTGCTGACTCGTCTGTTTCAGACATCTTACAATAGAGGCATATTCCCTGGTAACTGGAAAACTGCTCGAGTACAGCCCGTCCCCAAGAAAATATCTAAAGCGCTTTCTAGCAACTACAGGCCTATTTCTCTCCTTTCAGTCATCTCTAGTGTGATGGAAATGTATATAAACACCTATTTACTAAAACTTCTTGAAAAACACAGTCTAATCCACGACAGGCAGTATGGATTCTGTCAGCGCAGATCAACTGCCGACCTCCTTTCCTTTGTCACCCATTCTTGGAACAAGTCTATGGAACTACACGGTGAATCCCAGATTGTCGCTCTAGATATATCCAAAGCATTCGACCAGGTCTGGCACGCAGATCTGCCTAATAAACTACCGGCCTCTGGCCTACCACCAAAACTGTGTACGTGGACACCAAATTTCCTCTCCAACAGGAGCATTTCTGTTGTCGTGGATGGCCATTCCTCTAAACTGTATCCGATTAATGCAGGAGTTCCTCAAGGTTCAGCTTTAGCCCCTACTTTGTTTCTTCTCCACATCAATGACCTCCTCTCTAGCACATCCAACCCAGTTCACAGTTACGCGGACGACAGCACCCTCCACTCCAATATACAATATTCTAAGCCTGTCTCTTTAGCCCAACTAGATGAGAATCGCAGACTCATAGATGGTTCTATCTCCGTGGATCTCCACAAAATATTAGACTGGAGAAGTAGAAATCTTGTACAATTCAACCCCACCAAATCACCGTCTTGCTTTCCTTCTCATAAGAGATACACCAGCCCTAGACCCATCACAATAAACAACCAAGTTATTCAAAGTAATGAGTCCTTTTCACTTGTTGGCATCTCTGTGGATCGAAATCTCAATTGTCACCAACATGTCCCATCAATTGCAGAAGCGGCTGCTAAGAAATTAGGTTTCCTCTTCCGAGCTCGCAAATACTTTTCACCAGCTAATCTCTATACTTTATATACTTCACAAGTAAGACCAAACCTCGAATACTGCTCCCACATCTGGGGTGCTGCTGCCGCTTCTACACTCGCTATCCTAGACTCCATTCAGAAGAGGGGTATACATCTCATCGGTGACCCTACCCTCACCCAAAGGCTGCCATCCCTTGCCCACCGACGTGCCGTTGGTGACCTTTCTCTCTTTTATAGATATCTGCACGGGCACTGCTCAGAGGAGCTTTATTCCATAGTTCCTCCACCTGCTGCCCCCAACAGATCTACCAGGGGAACAGAGCGAATGCACCCTTTTACTGTCCAGGTCACCAGACATAGAACATCTTGTTATGCCCGCTCTTTTGTCCCGAGGACTTCCAAGTTGTGGAATTCCTTGCCGGCACATGTTTTTCCTTCTCCCCCGAACCGCCAAACCTTCAAGTCCAGAATTAACAAGATGCCTCTTTTCTCCTTGTCGACACCCACGGTACGATAGTATTTGGGCTGTAAGCCCTCGTGGTGTGTTGTTTAAATAAAAAAAATAAAAATAAATAGAAGCAAGCGAGAAGAAGCCACTAAAAAAATCAGAAATCCAATAAACTTTGCAGCATTCAACGCTTCACTTTTGTGAGTGTCTTGTATATTAAATGATTTTCTAAATTAATTAGAGATCTGTGAAACCATGTCGATAATTTCCGAATTCAATAAACCCTCAATACAGTGTGTCCCAAACTGGATGGGAATGTATTGCTATCTCCGTTATTATTAGAGATAGGGAGACGTTTAAATTAGCAATGTTTTGTAGAATTTCATGCTGGTTCCAAATATGACTATTTTGCCCTGTCTCTTCTCGTTTTCGAGTTATTTTGAAAAAAAATTTGTCGATTTCTTTTTTCTTCAATATCTAAGTAGGCATTGATCTGACACGTCTAAGACCTGCACATTATCACGACACTTTTTACAGAGTAATTTTTTTGTGCTATTCTCAACTTTGGATTGTCATTTGTTTTTGAGCTACATATGCATATATGCATTACAATTTTGATTCTATGTTTATAATAAGTTTGTGTTGTGTCAGATAGTGGCGTGCGGTCCATGAAAGCAAGGGAAGCATTGCTTCCCTTAAAATAACGACTCCATACCTAAACCGCATTATTTAAAATCTCTTTTGTATTTTAAATATTAAATTTCAAATTCTGAAACTAATGTAATTATTAAAATTTTTATTTCGCAAGCTCACACACATAATTATTTATTATGCAGCATACTGTATTTCTATATACGCTCCTAGCAAGGTGAATGCGACCGATTGCGGACAGCATGAACCTGATCTGACACTACGAGTGGATGCATGCAATGACCAGTTAAATACACGTAGTCAGCAGGCAACTTTATAAAAGAAACCTAGGCTCGGCGCGATGTACGCATGTTTTTAGAACGTGTTAGGTGCGCGTTCAAAACGAATGTGCCTGATTATTTCGTATATATAAGCAGTCAAGTAAGTTAAATACCTTGGCATTTTATGATTATTAATATGGCTGCAAGTAGATCAGCTTTTAACAGCGGCGTCGGTGGGGGTGGGGATTTACAAACTTTACAAACAAGCGGTAATAATAACTGTGATTGTATTGTATGTTTTTTGATAACTAAAGGATTTTCAGCTTTACTGTTTGCTGAAAAACTTGCTATTATTAATATAGGTAGGCCGAAACCTACTATAAAAAACTTAAATACAAGAATTAAAACATGTACCTATTCGACATTTCAACGCGGAAAAAACTCATAAACAATATGAATGGTTAACGGGTTGTGGAAACAGGAATAAACTGTTTTGTTGGTCTTGTAGTCTATTTGTGACTGAAAAGGGGTTGTGGAAAAAAGTGGGTTTTCCGACTTGAATAATCTACATAAACTAGTACAAAGACATGTTATGTCTAAAGCGCATTTACAGACCATTTTAAAATTAAGTGTCTTTGGAAAAACACGAATTGAATACGCCGTTGACAAGCAGATTGAAATTCATCGCCAACACAATGAACTGGTTGATAAAAACAGAAGCATATTAAAAAGACTTCTTGATTCTGTGTGTTTTCTTGGTCGCAGCATGAATTGGGCTTCAGGGGTCATGACGAAACAACTACATCTGCAAATAGAGGAAACTTTCAAGACCTAGTTTCTTTAATAGCCAAATACGACATTTGTTTAAAAACTCACCTGGAACCGTCTCACGTTTTTCGCGGGACATAAAATCGCATTCAGAATGATTTAATTTCGGCTGCTGCCACTATTATTTTGAACAGAATTAAATCTGAAATGAAACAGACTCGTTTCATTGCTATTGTTCTAGATGAAACAATCGATGTAACTAATTTAAGTCAACTATCTGTAGTTATATGCTAGGTAAAATGGATGGGAGTGTACAAGAAATATTTTAGGCTTTAAAAATGTGACAGAAGATCGTACCGCAAACGCTCTATATAAAATTGTCCTTAATATTATGAAAGATATTGAGGAGGCTGATAATAAATTAATTGCCCAAATCTATGATGGGGCTGCTATTATGGCCTGACGTTTAGGAGGTCTTCAAGCTAAAGTGCGGGAAACGTTCTCCATTGCTCTATTTGTACACTGTTGTCCTCATAAATTAAATTTAATTTTATCCCATAAATCATATTAAAGAATGTAAAGTGTTAAATGGCTGCTTTTTTTCCAAATCTACGAAGCACACACAAGCCTTAGACACAATTGTTAAAAAACGTTTACCCAAAGTAGCTGCCACCCGATGAAACTACAACGGCAGGGTTGTGTTAACTATATTTGAACACCGTGAATCGTTAATTGAACTTTTTGAAAACATCATGGAAAATAGCAAAAAGTGGGACGCAGAAACAATAAATAGTTCTAGAGGATTTTTTGATGGTTTGAAAGGAGACTTTAATTTTAATTTTTTACTTAATATATTTCGGAAATATTTCCGTTTTCAGATAATGTATTTAACATGTTGCAGTGTAAAATAAATGACATTGGTTTTTGCCTGAAAAAAATTAGTGAATTTAAATCCATTATAATTCAAAAAAGGAATGAATTTGATAAGTTCTGAAAAAACAATTGAATTAGGAGAAGTGGAGCCACGAAAAAAGCGTCTGCGCAATGATAATGTAGCAGACCTTCGAACTTCTTACCGCCGCCTTTTCTACGAAATTATAGATCAAATTGATCAGCAAATTAACTGCAGATTTGATCATCTCAGTAACCTGAAATTTCTTGAATTGTGTAATTTTGGAGGATTTAAAGGGATACCTTTCTCAGAAGATTCATTCAAATCATTATTTAACCACTATGGACATTATTTTGACAAAGCCTTATTACGATCAGAACTTACAGTCATTTATGAACCCGATGTTATTGACACAAAAACTTACGCTAGTGAACTTTTAACTTTCTTAAAACAATCAAAACTGGAAAATTCATATTCTGAAGTGTTCAAATTATGTGAATTAGTATTAACAAGTCCTGCTACTAGTGCGTCTGTAGAACAAAATTTTTCTACATTAAAACGTATCAAGAGTTTTGTTAGAAATTCAACAGGACAGGAAAGACTTTCCCAAATTTCAATTTTGTCAGTTGAAAATAAACTCGTCCAGGAAATGTCCCACAATCCACAGTTACATGACGACATTATTAATTTTCCAAAAACAACAGAAGAATTGAGTTACACTATAAATAGGTAAGTTTCTGGGAATTGCTTCCCTTATTTCAAATGTCACCGCACGCCCCTGGTGTCAGATCATGTTTCTTTTTCTTTTGTTTATTAACAGGTACATACAATTTGTAGTTCTTCTCTCTATTAAACTAAATATGTACCTAACAAATGTAGAAAGTTGTTTATTTTCTACGATTATGATTTGTATGACGTCTTCTTAGTATGACGTGTTTGTCACTTCCCTTCGATGTCATTATAAGCGGATCCTACTGTATTTTAATAATTGTGAAATAAGTTTAACTTACCGTATACCCCGCTAGGAGGCGTTCACAATTGTAATCGTAATGTTCTTTTGGTTCAGCTATAATTAGAAATACTCCGTTATTTATTCCTGATTTTAAGGCTCTTCTGGGATATGAAGCTGAAATTTGTGTTGTACCAGACTGATCTTTCAATGGATTCCAATTCGAAACAGGAGCGTATTCGTTTGAGTATTTTTCGTCATCTTTTTCACTAGACAAGAAAACATTTATGTGTAATTACATGTAATGATTTTGTCCACTAAATTAAAATTACATACAAGGGGGTATTGATATTTAATTATTATAATAATATTAATTGAATTCACTATTGTAAGCAAGGTGCTTGCTTAGGTATTTGTATTTTACGTATTTTTTATCTATTTAATTTACAATAAGTACACTTTTAGAAAACCCAAATCACCACAACACTCATTTCAGAGACCTTACGATCGTTTCGTTGACAAAGTCAACATCTTCAGAGGAAGGAAGATAAATTCTGAATTTATCTTCCTCTGAAGATGTTGACTTTGTCAAGCAAACGATCGTAAGGTCTCTGAAATAAGTGTTGTGGTAATTTGGGTTTCCTCAAAGTGTACTTATTAGTGCTCATCACAGGTTCCAGTTTTCACATAGTGTATTTAATTTACCTTGTCATCTTATTAGTACATGTGAAGGATTAAAGCTTTATGTTCCAATGTGGGTTATAATTATGGGACAGTCGGTGTAGTTCCACCTGTCGTCAAGTAATAATAAAATTATATGTAGAGACACGTGAAGTTTAATTCGTCGAACATTATCTTAGAATCATAGTTAAAAAAATTGAACTCCCACCATTTTACCCCCACCACTTTATCCATTAAAAAAAATAGCAACCCTACATTTTTTCATCGCAATTCGATGGATAACATTTTTCTAAATGCGGAATAATCTGCTCTGGAATTCTTCACTGACTCCTATCTCAAATTTCTTATCTTTTATTTTATCTGAAACGTACTTTGTATCATTAATCGTTTCTTATTAACTACCAATTTTTGCAGTGTGAAAGGTGAAATTTAACAGTTCTGTTTTATTTTGTGGTGTATTGTGTTGAATGCACGGTCTCCTAATAAGTTAGTCGTAATTTTGTTCCGATAATTTGAATTAATTTTTGATCTAATAATGGGATACTTAACTGAAACTCTGCGAACCGAAATATTAATGATGATTGGGTATGGTGATATGTGTAGAACACAGGGACAAGTTGTTAACCTATTTAATAAAAAAACATGCAGATTTTCGCCCATTAACCCACGGAATTGTGTCTAAGATACATTCACAGTTTCGTGATTATGGACACGTTAAATTACTGCCTAGGAGACCCAACTTTGTTCAAGAAGATGTAAAACTCAATATTTTATTGGCTTTTCAAGAAGAACCAACAACTTCTGCCCGTCAAGTTGTACGTGAAAATGATGTTAATCAATCAACAGTTTCAAGGTGCCTCAAAAAGGAAAAAATGCATCCCTATAAACTACAACACGTTCAGGAGTGGATTGACGGTGAATCTGATAGAAGACTGCAATTTTGTGAACATTTGCTGGAGATGTTACATAGAAATGTTATTTCTTCTGCTGACGTTCTGTTTTCCGATGGAGGAACATTTCTTTTGAATGGCGATATAAACAGGCAAAATTGCAGATACTGTGCTGCCGAAAACCCACACTGGATGCAACAAACACACACTCAGCGTCCTCAGAAGTCGAACGTTTCGGCTGGTATCATTGGTGATCGCGTAGTTGGACCCGTTTTTATAGAAAATCTGAACGGTCCAAGATATTTAGAAATGCTAAGAGAACAGGTTGTACCAAAGTTAGCAGAATTGTATCCAAATGTAATGGAACCTAATATTCCCCATGAAAGGACATGGTTTCAACAAGGCGGTGCACCGCCCCACTTTGCTCTTCAATTACGAGAGTACTTACACGAAGTTTTTCCACAAAGACGAATTGGACAAAGAGGTTTCGTAAAATGGTCCGGTAGATCAAGAGGTGTTAAATGCAGGTGTTATAATAGCATACAAATCCTGAAGTTTTTAAAATTTATGTGGAAAATCTAGCATCACTTCCTTTAAAGAACTTGACAATCAAAACGTTGTTTGAATCTACTACTTCCTGTTTTAGCCATAAGGTTTACATTTTTAAACAACCTTAATTTGTGGTATAATATAGTTTACTTCCATCAAAATGAGGACCGCTTGGTATATGGTTTCCCTGTTTGTGTATTTTGCACTAGGATTTTTTTTTAACAAGAGACCCCAGTAACCAAAATTTCTTCTCATAAAAAAATCTACTCGAAATAAAAAAGTACTGTTGTTCTAACTGAATATAGTCTTTGAAATATTTGAAAGTATACGGCAATTTAAAAAAAAATTATTAAAAAAAAATGGTGCCTCAACGTTAATTGTCATTGGCACCTACAATATTTAATAGGGCAATAAATTATTTAACAAATATTTGTAAACCTTATTTTTAATTAACAGTAACTATAAAAAATGACAAATATCAAAAAACAAATTAAAGCTTATTATAAAGTCCAGATGATTTCAAAAAACCAATGACACGTTCTATGTTTAATTTTTTAAGCTGTAGAACTTCCGTAGTTATCGAACTAGGCATATTGCTAAATTTCCTTGCTTGTTCATAGATTTTGCAGTTGAATAAGAAATGTGACACTGATAGTTGTACACAGCATTAATTAAATGTAGGGGGTGGTGTTCCTTCTAGAAGATGTTGGTGTGTCATCTTTGTGTGTCCTAATCTTAGTCTTCTGACAAGGACGCTGTCTTTACGTTTCATTTTAAATTGTAACTTACTTTTTGTAATTACAGGTTGAAACAAATGTAATTTGGTATTTTTTGTTGACCAAAAATCTTGCCACTTAATAAAAGTTAGACGTCTGTAAATAGCGATGTGATAATGACACATATTGAATTTCATTTTTGTTCCGCTTTTTATAGGTGTTTTAGCCTCCGAATCTGCTATCTCATTGCCTTGAATACCGATATGCGATGGTACCCATAAAATAAGACAGAAGTGTTGCTTATCATTTTCAAATTTGATAACATTTCTTTTATTTTGTGAACAAGGATGTTATCTGTTCTTGATTTCATAAGTGCCTGAAGGGATGACAGTGAATCTGTGCAAATAATATATTTTGGTACTGGGTTCTCTTTGTAATTAAGTATTGTGAGAGATTGAAGAAGAGCGAACAGTTCCCCGGTAAAAACACTAGTAGATTTAGGTAATCTAAATTTGTGATATTTTCTGTCTTCTATGACTGAACATCCAACTCCGTCTTCATTTTTTGATGCATCAGTATATAAAATATCACAATCTTCATGTTTAGACAATTTGTCATAGAAAGCGTTTGGCAAAAGTTGTGACGGATTGACAAACTTGCTGAATTCTAAGAGAGAGGTATCTACTGCAACCTGTGTATCTGACCAAGGGGGAGGACCACTTAACTTGGTGTTTGGCAGATAAGCTACGTCACTATAGGCATCTGAGGTGCGAATAAATCTTACATACCAAGGAGCACAACATCTTGGCTTGGCGTTAAATCTGTTAATTAGAGGTAACATTGTAAACGCCTGATGTAAAGGATTTTTTGGATTCGACATAATCTTCACTGCATGTTGTTGCAGCAACATATTTCTTCTCAAATATAATGGTAATTCGTATGCTTCAGCGCACAATGATATTGTTGGGGTCGTTTTGAAAGCTCCAAGTATCAACCTCAGGCTACTATTTTGAATGGTGTTAAAAGAATTTAGTAGTTTTTTACTTGTAGTACCATAAACTATGCTTCCATAGCATAGTTTAGATCGTATGATTGCTAAATACACTGTTAACAATGATTGTTCATCAGCTCCCCAAGTTAGATGTGATATGGCTTTTAAAAGATTAATTCTGGAAATACATTCCATTTTGAGATTTTCTATATGATATTTGAACGTTAGCTTATTCTCAAAAATTAAACCTAAGAATCGTTTTTTGTCCACTACTTCTATCTATTCTCCACGAAGTTTGAGTGTACAATTAATTGGCATATTTAAAATTTTAGAAAATTAATTTATATGCAGGAAGATTTACTAAACAAAAAATGTATTTCGCCACATTTTACTTACCCAAATAAAACAACTTACACAATATCGGAGTAAATTTCGTCAAGTCTCATTCTGTTGAATGTATAGCACAACCCCTGTTGTGTGACCGTTCGTGATAATTCCACAGGTTCCCCACTTGTGGTATCGGGAACGGCGATGGAAATTATTGATGGGGTACTCTAAAAATTTAAAAAGTTTTCTGTATTTAATCCATATCATATGAAAGATTTTAAATTTTTATGGAAAATGGTGATGTTAAAATTTATAAAATTATGTAATATGATTTCCAGTGATTTGAAGAACATTTACAGAAACTATAGATTCAGATAACTGGTTTTGTTATAAAACGCTATAATGTATTGGAGTATAAACTCGATCATCTGTTGTAACGGTTAGGTTTTATTCATCACCGTAACTCTCTTACTGACATAAAGAGAACCACTAAGGAAGCTTAAATAATTTCACTTTATCTCTGAAAAGCAATTCAGGTTTTGTTTTAGAAATTATTAATTGAAAATTCGCTAATGATTTTTACCATTGCAGTGCCTTTGCTGCATTTCTTTTGTGTGCGTTGAAGTTAAAATATCAACGGACGTAATATTTGCCTTAAGGAAAGAGAGCGTTGTTATTTTACAATTTACTGGTAAAGTATATGTTTGTTCCGGATGATGTAATAGTGTCGTCGTTGGGCATATATCGCGAACCCCGGTTTAGGTCTCCGACTAGAAAAGTAGATCCTTCGCTCTGCCTCCCTCACACACATGGAGCTAGATGGGCGATTAAAAAGGGAACAGAGAACAGGCTCGAACGAACGTTGGAGAGAGCGCGAAACCAGCGTGATCTGGGCGCGTGAATGCAGGCATCGGGGAGAGTCTTCCGCCAACCAGCTTTGAAGTAACAGCTCAACTAAGTCGTGGAGTTTTTCTTCGGGCAAAATGAACTAAAATGTTGACTTCCGCAAGTCATATCGGCTAGTATAATTATCTGCAAGTGCTACAGGTAATTTCATTTCGGTTTATGCGAAAATTAATATCCCGTTTGAGAGTAAAATAAGTCGAACAGTGAGTCTTTTATTATCTTGGTGCAGTGAAATTTTTTCAACGTAATTTCTAGTGAATAACTTCAGTTTCCGAAAGCAAATTTTCAACCTCAGTATCCGAGTCAAATTGACTTTCGTGCCCGATATTTCCGTACATACTCAGGTATTCCTTGGTCGCAGAAATTTCAATACATGGTATGTACAGTCTTCTCTCTCTTTCTCTCTCTTGGCAGAAACTAAGCGCCTATGGTAAGCGCTGAATGCCGATGTCACCCTGTGCAGTCTCCACAATCCATCAATAGGAGAATTAAGATCCTTGAGATCTCAGGTGTAGATCCAGATAACGGTGAATGCCTGGAAGTTTGACTGCCCTACATGAAAGTTATTTTCAGTTTTTGTGTGTGTAACACTTCAGACTAAATGGATATAACAATCCTACGTCATTTAAATTTTTCATTAACTTGCAGTACGAACTTTAATTCAGTCAAAATTAAAACCCTAGTCAGTGAGATTGTCGGATAACGACAAATGTATTTTGTGTTTTCTCTTGATATTTTGTTAATGATGTAAATCAGAAATATTACTGTATTTCTAATTAAGCAATATTTTCTATTCACATATTTTTCTAACCTTCAAATGTTTTGGAATATATAGAGTAACCTGTAGACTTTTATTATACAATAGTAAAAAATCACTTAACTTTGCAATATTTGAGCTTCTCTCACAGACTTTTAAGAAAGAACCATCTAATGTCAATCAAAATAGCTTGATTAAATACATTTTCTTGCCTATTTAGTAAGCGATACGAATAAAATGTATTATTTCTCAGCCCATAAACCACATGCTCTAATTCTAAAGTTTAAAAAATTCAGCTAACTTCAAATTATCATCAGAATACTTAATAAGTACCTACCTCATATAAAATAGAAAAAAATTCATCTTCATTAAAATATTCCACATCCAATTTTGTATCGTAATCATTGCAAGTCATACTCATATATGATGCATACCTTTTCCTGAAAATCAAAACAAGGCATTATCAAACATTATTTACAGTAGATGAGACATTTATTTATATAAACCCAACTACCTTGAATCATAAGATATTAGGCGAAGGATTCTCCAGCACATTATTCACGCTAGTTCATCACCATTTGGCATACTTTTTGGTTATTAAGCTCAATTTATTCAAGTGGCAGAAAGATACAAGCCAAGACATATCCAAATAAAATAGTTTTACTAAACCATGCCTAAGATGTCAAGAGAAATGAATGTGTTATTTTTTAGTGAATTTTCGCTATTGAGGTGATTTCTTCCAATGAACACGAACTAGGCCCATACCCGGGGTCAGTTTCAATCGCTATATATACAGCCTGTTTGGCAGGTGGCATTCATTAGAAGTTTATGACCGAGTCCGAATACAAAGGAGACAATGTTACCAGTCTTCCATTCTGCTGTGATAGCCTAATACCAAAAAACTCGGGACGCAGCAAGTGCGTTATGGTAGTGAATTTTCATAAAAATGTTTTTATTGCAAATATGTGTTTTTCTTTTAATTTAAGAAAAGAGGCATCAATTTCGGTTACCAGTATAACCTATATGGTAAAAACAATGTGCCATGTTTCATAAAAATAACTTTATTGTGTGAAAATGTACAAACATTTCCTAAAGTAAACTTAAAGTGTTCCCGGAAAAACTCGTTTCTTGGTCAACCTTATAGGTTAATAGCAAATTGGGCTATACAAATATGAAGCATTTGATCAAAATTCGCTACCATAACGCACTTGCTGCATCCGGAATTTCTTTTTTACAAACATGCATTATATTTCGATGGAAAATGCAAAAATGCAATAACATAAGGCGTGTTTGATTAAAAAAAAAAGAAAATTTGTATCACCGACGACTTTTGGGCCACCCTGTGATTGTAAAAATATTTTTTGAAGATGTAGCTCAAGACACCCTATAATTAATGTATAAAGGTATTTTTCATATCTTGTATAATAACGGATATATTGAGCTTTATTGATTTTTTACGAAAATTCGACAAAAATTATATACCATTAAACGATAAACTCTATAGCTAAAACTACTGCCCAGCATCAGAGAAAGGGTCTATTTGAAATGAATTTTCTGGAAACATTTTAATAAATTGAAGGACAATGACGGTTGAAACTAAGACTTCAGGGTTTGTAAAACATCCTTCTTGAGACATTTGATTCCCATAGCCCGTATTAGAGTCACGTTATTTGCCTAAATGTTGCCGATTTTGACGTTTTATATCGCAACTTTGACGTTTTGAAGAAAACCCCAATTTATTTTTCTTTAAATGCCTATAACTTTTTTGTCTTTTGAACTACATAGCTAAATTTTGGTAGGTAACTTACCTATAAGGATGTAAACCCGCGTACCAAATTTGGTTGCCCTTACTTTGTTAATTTCGGAGATATAATTTTTTTTCGAAAGAAAACACAAAATTTTTCGGGAAAACCTGGGCAGATTTTCCTGGCTAACGAACTTATCCAAGCCATTTGCAAAAGGAATTTATTCACCAAATTTAATCAAAATCGGACCATTATTTTTTGAGTTATCGGTGTGATACATATATATATATATATATATATATATATATATATATATATATATATATATATATATATATATATATATATAAACATATAAAAATTGAAACTGACCCCGGATATGTGTTCTGGGGGGCCTAATTAGCGCTCATTTGAAGAAATTTTTTCAAAATTCAAAAGTCGGGATCTCCTCATTAGTGAATTTTTTTTAAGAAAATTCACTAAAAAATACAATTTAAACGTAAATTCGATGTGAATCCTTAATAAACAGCAGACAATGCTCCGGCAATCTCCGGGTGGTTCGGGTTGAACGTTTTTCTTTCAACTCTAGGTATATTCCTCAAAGGAGCATTAATTCAATAAAACAATTTATAAGGGCGCCAGGAGTCTTAAATTCCCGCAGTCGACTGCAAACTCTAGATGGTCAGTGTTTATTCACGTCACGGTTAAATTAGAAAGGAGATATAAAGGAGCTAGGTAATACTTGACCTAAAAAGTAATTGTTATTATAGAACTAATACAAGGATGCAAATCAAGACGCATCACGTCATAGGTACGTCCAGTATACTTGCCTAAGCTTTAAATGAGGAGTGCAAATTAACAGAAATATATTCACTCGTGGAGGTGGAAGTGGCCACATATTGCCAACATAAATAAGTTAGATGACCTATATTTTAAACTTCTGAACCATCCAGTAAATATTCCAGTGGCGGGTATTGTTTCAACCTATTTAACTATATCATTAATTTTAAATCCCCAGGCACATTGAGCACATCATGTTATTGTTAACTGATAATAAGTGATTGTAGCAGTTGACGAACTTAGATTTTCTGTTAACTTTAAGCGAATTCCATGTGTTTTTGAAAGTCAAATTTTTATTTATTTGCAGGAGCCGCCACTGCAAATATATTTACGCTCGGCGAATTTGTTGTCATCCGGTTATCTACAATACGATACCGGCAATTCAATGTAAACAATAACTTTATAGCCGGAAATAGATTCGCAATGTTATTTCCCAGTTATAACCGTTTAAAGGAAAAAAATTCGGCCGCACTTGAGGTCAAAGAGGTCAAAATACCAAAATAATATATACGATTAACAAAATGGATTGCACATTACAGACGAAGATTAAGTTTTTTTGGTGCAAAAAGTCGAAAAGTAGAAAAGTACCAAAAACTCTTATTATTTCAATTTTCAATTTTTAGTAAATTGTTACTAAAAAACTTCACAAATAGTTTCGATGGTGAGACTTGGCAAAAAAAATTTCAAATGAGCGCGAACTAGGACCCCTAAAACAAATATCCGGGGTCAGTTTCTATATATATATATATATATATATATATATATATATATATATATATATATATATATATATATATATATATATATATATATATATATAATATATATATATATATATATATCTGTGTGGTGTGTGTGTGTGTGTGTGTTCAGAAAGATTTCCGCGGTCTTTAATGTGAGACATGGTTGGTTCTCGGGTTAAACCGCGTCCAGAATTTATGGAAACTCGACGTTTCGGCTCCTGTTTTGGAGCCATTTTCAAGAGGTAAAGGAAATATGTAAGGACACTCTAAGGCCTCAATCTGCCTACTCCTTAGAGTGGTGGACAAAGGTGGGTAAAGGAAATATGTAAGGACACTCTACGGCCTCAATCTGCCTACTCCTTAGAGTGGTGGACAAAGATGGGTAAAGGAAATATGTAAGGACACTCTAAGGCCTCAATCTGCCTACTCCTTAGAGTGGTGGACAAAGGTAGGTAAAGGACATATGTAAGGACACTCTAACGCCTCAATCTGCCTACTCCTTAGAGCGGTGGATAAAGGTAGGTTGGGTTGTTGTAGCTCGATTACGGGGCCTCAATCTGCGTACTCGCCAAATCTCGCCGCAGATCGTCTGTGAGGTCTCATTGTCTTCAACCCTAGGCCTCAGAGAGATCTGGCAGTTCGTTGCAAGTATTGTCTTATATATGTCGTTACGTCTACCTGTTTCGTCATCAGTGGAAGTAGTGGGGTCACCGTCAATTAAGTGGGGGGCTTTGGTCACGGTATTTAGAGGAGGATTAAGAGGGTCACCGGTATTTGTTGAGGCAGATAATGATGCAGTAAAATTGTCTGTGGGATTTATTTCCTTTTTGTGTGTGTTGTAAAGAAGATATAATAGGTTTCCAAGTAGTCGGAAGGCGAAGACCATCATCTCTCTTATTTTTAAACAATCGGGACGTTTTTCAAACTCGATTGCTTCGCGGATAATTCTCGTTTTGAAATTGTAAACCGGTGCTATTGTTTTGGCATTATCGAAGTCTATTTTGTGCCCTGTATGAATATGATGCATGGCCAGCGCCGATGAGGGGTCGGATTTTCTAACTGCGAGGGTGTGTTCATATATTCTATTGTGGATGCGTCTGTTTGTTTGTCCTACGTAAGTTCGGGAGCAGTCGGAACAAGGAATTTCGTAAACTCCGTGGGATTCGTTTGGAATCGTATCCTTGGGAGTTTTTATAAGATTTGACAGTTTTTGGTCTGTTGTAAATACGGTTTTGATATTATGGATTCTAAAAATTCGGCTGAATTTCGGCAGATTGAGGCCCCGTAATCGAGCTACAACAACCCAACCTACCTTTATCCACCGCTCTAAAGAGTAGGCAGATTGAGGCCTTAGAGTGTCCTTACATATTTCCTTTACCTACCTTTGTCCACCACTCTAAGGAGTAGGCAGATTGAGGCCTTAGAGTGTCACCACTCTAAGGAGTCGGCAGATTGAGGCCTTAGAGTGTCCTTACATATTTCCTTTACCCACCTTTGTCCATCACTCTAAGGAGTAGGCAGATTGAGGCCTTAGAGTGTCCTTACATATTTCCTTTACCCACCTTTGTCCATCACTCTAAGGAGTAGGCAGATTGAGGCCTTAGAGTGTCCTTACATATTTCCTTTACCTCTTGAAAATGGCTCCAAAACAGGAGCCGAAACGTCGAGTTTCCATAAATTCTGGACGCGGTTTAACCCGAGAACCAAGTATGTCTCATATATATATATATATATATATATATATATATATATATATATATATATATATATATATATATATATATATATATATATATATATATATATATATATCAACACAGATATCCTCATTACTGAATTTTTCGTTTTACAAGAAAATTCGCTAATAATAGTGCTAAAATAAAGTTGTGATAATAATAATAAAATGTAGCATACTTACAATATTGTTTCATTTTCATATTTGGTATCATATGCATCCTTTACATATTGCGTTAAGTTAAACACCCCTTTGTCAATTTTGCTCATTGGGCAGACAGTGATAGCTGGAAGGGGTAAATTGTAGATTGGAGTCTGTTTTGTAGCAAATGATATTATTACAGGACTCTGTAACCATTTTATGTAAATTTCGTATATCATATACAGAGAGCCACACATTGCTAAGATGAGTAAAACAATCCACCACACACTGAAAAAAGCACCCTTTATAAAAAACACTACTCATGATTTTAGTCTTTCAGGTGTTAATTGATGTCCTGAATGGTATCCGGGCTGTTATGCCGTGTTCAAAGTGTACCGATCGCGTTTCAATACATGTTTTAATTAAATACAAAAATAAAGATTGATTTTTTTTGTGTGTTTTAGAGTCCATGCACGCATATTTCATGTTTAAGTACACGCAAAATATATAAACTCCTCTATTAAGCAGCGCGTATCGGCGCAACAAGAAGTAAATTAGCTATAACACATTTTACGCCGCCTGAAGAGACACATATCGACCGATAATAAAGCTCACATTATGTTTGAAAAAAACCATGTCCCCTGATCTCCTTAAGTGTTGAGTTCTTAGACTCTACTTACCATGATACAAATAACGAAAGATATGATATTCCGACTACCTATTTTTAGACCTGTCACGCGCATGGTGTCAAGTGGTGAGTCCAATGCAACAATAATATGCTGCAGTGCAGTGGGGTTTGACATTTCATCACAACTTTTTAACAAATTACGTATTTTACTAATATTTAAGTGCATACAGTTGGAAGTAATAAAGATGTAAAGATTAAATTTAGTGCTGAGATCTATATTATCTGAAAAAGACAATATAGGCGTAACTTCAACCGCATTAAACTGACGTATAGAAACTTTTTGATTGCGAATGACTTTGTTTTAAGTGTGTAGTTGGACTTATATTACGCTACTCACCGCGTGACGTCATAGAAGGGGGCGTTGCATATGCGCAATATCATATCTCTCCTAAGTCATTATATCATGTCTACTTACATCTCAATCCATGTTCTGTCTTCACCAAAGTAGGCAAAGCCATGTATACTAGTCGTCCCACAATAGTCTTTAAAATGTTGTAGAGCGCCTTGACGAAACGTTTTTCTTTTTCGTGGAGTTTCCATTGTAAAGGACTGCAGTTCCAGTGGATCTCTCGACTTCAAGTTTCCAGACGTGGGGTTGTTCATTATAAAATTCTTTTATTAAATTATTCAGTACTTTTATCTAAAACAAAACAAAATGTATGAGTCTGTTAATATTCTTCGAAGTGGGCGTAAATAGTGCCTTTTATTTATATTTGATGTTGATAAACCAAACATCATAATTGAAGACTACAGGGAAAGAACGTGAAATATCTCTTACAGTGATTTGGAGACATCTCTATTTTAAAGTTTAAAATCAAAAATAAAATCATATTGGTCGAAAATATCGATACATTCTTTCACTAAATTATACAATTGGGACATTGACTACCTATCTTAATAATCTTAACAAACAAATTTTTAATTTTATACCTATATTTATAAAAAATAAACAAAGTATCATTCTTACAGGGAAAAACCATACAAATTACTAGTTATTCTATAAAAATACTAGAGGTAGATTTTTATATTAGTTTTCTACTTTGATTTTTTGCATTGCTGATTTTAACATAAGTTTTCTGGGTGAATTTTTATAATAGGAACGCACACTTTCATCTCAAAATTTCTCTATATCTAGAAGATTTATATATTTTTCGATTGTGATCGGTAACAGATCTAAAATAGGAAAAAGTTATCAGCAAAGAACTAATTTAGTTACTTTTGCCCACCTTCCGTTATTTTATCTACTTTAACTAGTTAATCAGTCAGAGTAGGTCAAAGAAGGTACCTATTCAAAGATAAAGTCGTTTAGTTGGTTAATTAGTTAATTAGTACAAACTTACCATGATAAGCTCTATCGGGATAATGAAATTCGTTTGCAGAAAGGGGTGGACATTTAATTCCACGTCGATTTGTTTGAGTTATTATCGAACTACTCCAACTTACATTATATGAGTCACGATTGAATATTATTCTAGGGTGACTAGCAGAAACTTTTAGTTCTTTGATTGGTCTGGTCAGAAAAGGGCACTTTTTTGTATACAGGGTGGCGCATTGAAAACGAAACAGACCGATTTGCGTCCAGAGACTTTTTTTTAAGAAACACTGAAACACGTCAATTCTAATATTGAGGGGGACATGTTTTGACATAAAACTCAACTTGGTCACATCAACCACTTAAGGGTGGTGATAACAGCCCTTATATTTTAGATACGGAACATGCGCTTTCTTTTCTGAATTCAGCACACTAATTTTTTTGGAAGTTTTATAAACTCGTTTAAAAATTATTCACAGTTGTAATTGCAAGAACGTATGTAAGGCTAACGCTACAGTTAGTATGCCGTACTGACGAGCTCTAATTAGAACGAAACCGGTCTACGGTTCTAATTGTGCATCTAGCCTTACATACTTTGTCCCTATATTAGGGTAGAAATGGGCCAGGGCTGACAATTTACTAAATTGTTAGTTGGTTCTATACAGCCTCCATTTTTTAACACTTTGTGTTATTTGGAGCTGGCGTGACAACATACTACTTGGTTCCGCAACTAGGTGGCGGTACGTTGCTTCGTGTCTTACCACTCACTTAATGTTGTAAGGCTGTCTACCATAGCCGTATTACTTTATATGTGTTCTAATTGTGGCGAGAATGCATCTAGCCTTACATATTTTCTCCCTATATTAGGGTAGAAATAGGCCAGGGCTGACAATTTACTAAATTGTTAGTTGGTTGTACACAATCTCTATTTTTTAACACTTTGTGTTATTTGGAGCTGGCGTGACAACATACTACTTGGTTCCACAACTAGGTGACGGCACGTTGCTTCGTGACTTACCAGTCACTTAGTCTTATTACCTTTATCTGCTTGAACATAATTTTTAATCAAGTCATCCTTTAAGTCATACAATATATTCACTGCTGGCTACTTGCCAAAAAAAAACAACCTTAATTTACTTTTACTGTTACACCAGACAGATTTGTTAAAGGTTTGTAATGAAGTCCGATTTATTGCGGTTATTTGAATAACTAATGAGCCGTTTAGGCGGTATAAATAACGGATATTTGTTGAACAATAAATCTGACTCATTTTAAAGTATGAAAATTTGCCAGAGCCGACACGCAGTTCTTGTAGAATAGACCGACCGCTTTACGCCAGTCTGACAGGCGCAATAAGATTTATTCTGGGCGCATGTCAGGGAAGCGGGCAGAGCAGACACATCGCGCGACAGAGGGTTTTGAATCAGCGCCGTGGCAACAGGTCGACGCCGTCCGTATCTCGCGTGGTAAATTACTAAAGCGTCGAGTCAGGTGTGATGCCTGGAGAAAGATTATCCCGTGTCGCTAGAGTAGCGAGGAGGCCGTGTATTGGCCTGGTGGTAATAAGGAATAACGGTATAGGAGGACTGTGTTCTGAAAAGGGTATTAATTTACAAGGTTAGTTTGCAGAAGTATAACTTATAAATGGTTAAACTGACTGTGTTTTATTAATGCTGTTCTACGCGAAGTATTAACAGCGGAGTTAGGATTTCACGTGTAGATAGAGTTTATTGGATTTAGTGGTGACTAAATGGTCACGATTGCCCATCTAAGGGAGATCTAAGTAAGGTAAATAATTATGCCGTACTGTAGTGGAATTAGGGTGTTTTAGAGAATCAAAGCGTACTATACAGGGTGAACCGCGATCTCTTGAAGGGACGTACGTCCTTTGGGAAATCGTGTATTTATTCTGGAGGGTACGCGCTCGCTAAAGTAGGTGGTTAACTAGCTAAAGTGTCCAGCCTAGGTAAGGGCCAAGCTGGTCACGTTTCGTACCCATTTAAGGGAAACGGGGGCACGGACAGTGCTGAGGTAGGGTAATATTTAGTGTGCCCGACATCGTGTGCTGTATTGGTGCGACTATGTTTGCTTTGAGGGACGGAAAAGTCCTCGGAGGAAGCAGAGATCAATCCAGAATGGTGTGCAATCGCTGGAGGGCATTGTAGGCGAGTTAGGGTGTTCCATATTAGGTAACGAATTACCTAGTGGTATTCATTAGCGAGTTAGGGTCGTGAAAGCGTGGGAACCGTTTGTTTGCTCACGTCGCGGATCCATTCTCCATTTAAGGTTTAGGGTATCCTGTTTTACGCTTGCCGTGCTTTGTTATGCTTTGTTTGCTGTGTGAATGCTAGCCGCCCGCTTAATTAGCATTAATTATTAGGCGTATTATTTTAGGTGAATATCACTGTATTTTTAAATAGTACACATTTGTGGTATCAATTGTAAAAGAATGTCTTACCAGAGATAACATTATCTGAATTGAGATATGTGTCTCGATATTCGCATGATTTGTAGCGAATTTTTAGTTTTAATTATTTGATTGATTTTTATTGTTGTCGATTTCATTTTGTAAATATCTTGAATGTTATTAGAGAGCTTTTATGTAACTAGTTGCGTTTCACTGCACTGCCTGTAGGCATTTGTACTAGTGTAAATGTGTTAGGGCTAGAATCCTGTGACGGATTGCGACTAGCGTAGGCATATCGTAGTCGATAGTTGCCTGTTTAGAGTATTTCTGCTTCCAACTTTATATGTTAGGGAAAACAGCCATTATTCGGGAGTAAGTGATTAAAACCCACTTACTCCTCGAGAACTCTACGGGACAGAATAACACGACCCCTGGCTATAGTTTTCATCTCCACTCGAGTTACCCTGGGACAAGGCTGTTATGAAACAGTAACTTTGTGGTGTTCTACGAGGGCCTTAGCAGAAGTCCTCACGGGGATCTGACCCCGTCCTATTCAATAGGGAACAAAGATGGCGCCCGAGGATAGTTTAATTAAAAACGTTTAAGTCTCGCCCGAAGGACGGATTGGCAAATTATCCGTCGGGCCATCTGCTGAGCCGGAGTTCATCACAGGTTCTATATCTTAATCGGTTTTTAAACACGTTTAAATAATCTCACGAGCTCAAGTTGTTTTTATATACAGATACAATTTTGTTTAAATCCATAATTCCTTTTGAGAGGCTGAGAAGTTTCTAGTGGATTTTCTTAAAAAAATTCACTAATGGGGAGATCCTGACTTTTGGGTTTTCAAAAAAATTTTTAAATGTGGCGAACTAGGCCCCCTAGAACTCATATCCAGGGTCAGTTTTAATTTTGCTATGTTTATATATATATATATATATATATATATATATATATATATATATATATATATATATATATATATATATATATATATATATATATATATATATAAGAATAATAATAATAACATTTATTCTCCTTGTTGCCACTATTACATGGATGAGCTCGTCATAATATAGAGCAATATAAAAAGAGCAATAATATGCAACACAAAACAATGTACACGACAGATACCCATGACAATACAAACAAAATATGTAAAAATAAAATGTCATAGCAATTACAAGATTACGGTCTCCTATCTACCATCTTTTAGTCTCACAGGGCACGAAACAAACTCATCTACACTGTAAAATGTAACACTATTTAGTAGTACCATTAAGGTGCTCTTTAATATTTTTATGCTTCTATCACACCGATAACTCAAAAAATAATGGGTCGATTTTGATCAAATTTGGTATATACCATCCTTGTGCAAGTGGCTTGGATAAGTTCGTTATCCAGGAAAATCGGCCCAGGTTTTCCCAGAAAATTTTGTGTTTCCTTTTGGAAATGTTTATATCTCCGGACATAACAAAGTAGGGCAACCAAATTTGGTACACGTGTTTGAATAATAAAGAGTGAACCATGTACCAAAGTCTTGGACTGTAAGTTAAAAGACAAAAAGGTTATGGGCATTGAAAGAAAAAATTTTTGGTTTTCCTCAAAATGTCGCGATTTAAAACGTCAAGATTGGCACCATTTAGTCAAAGCATCTGAAAACAAATACGTGTTATGTAAAGAAATTTTGCAAGAGTCTTATTTTGAAAACCACAGGCTAGCCTATAAGTCGTTGTTGATACATACAATTTTTTAACGCCCTTATGTTATTGCATTTTTGCATTATTTATCAAAATATGATGCACATTTGTAAGAAAAAATCGAGACGCAGTAAGTGCCTGTTGGTAGCGAATTTTCATTAAATGCATCAAATTTCAATAACTAATTTTGCTAGTAACCTAAGGTTCGTTGGCCAGTTTTCTCGGAAACATTTATTTTCGGAAAATTTTTGTACATTGTCAAATAATAAGTTATTTCGTTAAAATATGGTACATTGTTTCTACTATATAGGTTATACCGGTAACCAAATGTTTGCATCAAAGAGACATATTTGCTATTAAGAACATTATTATGAAAATTTACTCCCATAACGCACTGGCTGCGTGCAGACTTTTCACGTATGAGTGAAAACAGACAATCATCGCTCCAATGGAAATGTTGTTGGACGTTAACGTTAGCGAAACTTAGGAGAGTGAAAAGCGACAAAACAATATTTTTCAGCTGAGCTTTCAGAAGATATTCGGCAAAATTTTGTCTCAATAGGACATGCACAAGTATAGCCTTTTTGTATGACAAGCTGTCTAATTTAGTTTATCAAATAAATACATTTCGGGACGCAGCAAGTGCGTTATGGTAGTGAATTTTCATAAAAATGTTTTTAATAGCAAATATGTGTGTTTTCTTTTTCAGAAAGCAGACATCAAATTTGATTACCAGTATAACATATATAGTAAAAACAATGTGCCATGTTTCATCAAAATAACTTTATTGTTTGAAAACGTACAAAAATTTCTGAAAGTAAACTTAAAGTGTAACCGAAAAAATCCGTTTCTGGGTCAACCTTATAGGTTAATAACAAATTGAGCTTTTCAAATATGAAGCATTTAATCAAAATTCGCTACCATAACGCACTTGCTGCGTCCAGAATTTCTTTACTTACAAACATTGTATTTTGATGGAAAATGCAAAAACATAATATTTGTACCACCAACGACTTATGGGCCACCCTGTAATTGTAGAAATATTTGTTTAGGATGTGGCTCAAGACACCCTATAATTAATGTATACAATTTTTTTTTCATATCTTGTAGAATAACAGATATATTGAACTTTATTGATTTTTTACGAAAATTAGACAAAAGTTATATACCATTAAACGATAAACTCTATAGCTAAGGCTACGGCCAAGCATCAGAAAAAGGGTCTATTTGAAATGAATTTTCTGGAAACATTTTAGTAAAATGAAGGACAATGACGATTGAAACTAAGACTTCAGGGTTTGTAAAACATTCTTCTTGAGACATTTTGTTTCCATAGACCGTATTAGATTCAAGTTCTTTGCCTAAATGTTGCGAATTTTGACGTTTTAAATTGTCACTTTGACGTTTTGAGGAAAACCCCAATTTATTTTTCTTTAAATGCCCATAACTTTTTTGTCTTGTAGGTCAAAAGACAAAAAAGTTATGGTAAATTTTGGTAGGTAATTTACCTATAGCGATATAAAACAATGTGCCACATTTGGTTGCCCTTACTTTGTAATTTCCGGAGAAATGAATTTTTTTCTAAAGAAAACACAAAATTTTCCGGGAAAACCACGGCCGATTTTCCTGGCTAACGCACTTATCCAAGCCACTTACAAAAGGAACGTATTCACCAAATTTTGTCAAAATCGGCCCATTATTTTTTCAGTTATCGGTGTGATACACACACACACACACACACACACACACACACACACACACACACACACACACACACACACACACACACACACACACATATATATATATATATATATATATATATATATATATATATATATATATATATATATATATATATATATATATATATATATATATATATATATATATAAATCGAACCTGATCCCGGATATGTGTTCTAGGAGGCCTAAATAGCGCTCATTTGAAGAAATGTTTTCAAAATTCAAAAGTCGGGATCTCCTCATTAATGAATTTTTTGAAAGAAAATTCACTAATATAAGTATTATAAATTTATATATTGTATTCCGCTAATAACCTAAATGGTTGATGCCGCTATTCTCCTAAATAATAGAAATATGCTTACACAAAATGAGATATTTTTACAATTAAAAGCAAATAAGTCAAGTCGTGGTGTATTATTTTTGACAGTATTTTTTGCAACATCTTAAAATAAAGAAATAATACTATATCTACCTGCTTTGCCTAATTCACTTCATAACTGTTTATGAATCAATTCATATTTATTACCACCAATGACACAGATAACATCTAAAATGATTTACGCACAGATAGTTCTTCAACTGCACTAATTTTAGCGTCTAGGTTTTGGCAGATGCGCTATTAACAGCCTAGACAAACTATCGCGATCGCATTTGATCATCACCACATAATGTATTTATGTACTTAACGAAGGTATAGAATATGACAGGGAGCCAGGAAACCCGCGTAGTCTAAGCAGTATTTTCAAGCAGAGATCAATGAAACGTCGATATTTTAATAACACAAATGAAAGATGCTAAAACGTGTAGTGCTGCTCATTCTACATTGCGGTGATTATAATATTTTCCCATAGCCGTAATATGTTGAATAGAAAATGCACAATGTGGCCTTGACAATCATTGGCGTGTTTGTGTCATTACATATTGCTTGACTTGGTGGCCCTGATGTATTTATCGCATTAAATTATTATTACTAAATACCTAGATATTTATTGTGGCTGAAATCTTATTTATTCTTGGAAACTGTAGGAAAATCTAAGTAAAAGCCAGTTTTAGAAGAACTTAAGTAGTTTATCTTATTAGTGAATTTTCGTAGAAAAAATTAACTAATGGGGAGATCCCGACTTTTGAATTTTGAAACATTTTTTGCAAACGAGCGCGAACCAGGACCCCTAGAACCCATATTCGGGGTCAGTTTCAATTTTTATATGTTTATATATATATATATATATATATATATATATATATATATATATATATATATATATATATGTTTATATATACGTATATATATATATATATATATATATATATATAATATATATATATATATATATATATATATATATATATATATATATATATATATATATATATATGTATCACACCGATAACTCAAAAAATAATGGGCCGATTTTGATAAAATTTGGCATGTACCTTTCTTTTGTAAATGGCTTGGATAAATTCGTTAGTCACTCGTTAATGAAATTTCGCATGTACCTTCCTTCTGTACCACCAAAAATGCTGAAGCAAAAACAGCTATACTCACTAGATTGATGCCAAATGTGGGAGGCCCAAATAGCCTTAAAAGACTACTATTCAGCGGAGTGACGCACTCGGTGCTTTTATATGGTGCCCCCATATGGGTAAGCATCTTGAGGACTAAGAAATACAGGCAGTTGATGGAAACAACACAACGTAAAATGCTAATAAGAGTCGCCAGGGCATACAGGACTGTATCCACGAAGGCAGTGCAGGTTGTCACGGGTGTGATTCCCATACATATTCTGGCGGAAGAAAGAGCAAGAATATATAATACCGGAAGAGGGCACCTCGCAGAAGTGAAAACCGCCGAGAGAGAAAGATCTTTAGACGAATGGCAAAAGGAGCGGGATGGGAACACGAGGACAGCACAGTGGACGAAGAGACTGATTCCAGATATTAGACTGTGGGTGAAGTGCCAGTATAGAGTGATCGACTATTTTGTGACACAGTTTCTTACGGGCCACGGATCTTTCAAAACATACGCTAAGAAGATGAGAAAATCAGAAGACGAAACATGTATCCACTGTGGTGAAAACGACACGCCCGAACATTCGGTGTTCCAGTGTGTGAGGTGGACGACTGCCAGGGCAAAAATATAAACTGAAATAGGGGAAACGTTAAATGCAGAAAACGTTATTGAGAAAATGGTGGCATGTCAGGAAAGATATGAAAAAATTAGTTCCTTCATAAGACAAAAAAAACCGACCATCTGATTTCCAAATATCCTTCCTCCGAGGTCACTATTCTTGGTGACTTCAATGTCCATAATAAGGAATGGCTAGGATCTTCAAAAACCGATCCACAAGGGAGAGCAGCGGAAGCCTTTGCAGTCAGCAATTCTTTAGCCAATATGGTTCACCAACCTACTTACTTTCCTCGTATCTCAACACACAGCTCAAATCCCTTGGATCTCCTTCTTACTACACAACCTGAATGCTATAAGATCTCAGTCACCGCCCCCCTTGGTCGCTCAGACCACGGCATGGTCACTGCTTCCTGCGCAATGCAACCCGAGGTCACACAGTCATCGCACCCACGTATCGTTTGGCACTACAACTCCGCAAACTGGGACGAAATGCGGGATTACTTTTCCTCATTTCCATGGGCGTCTGTCTGCTTCTCTCATCCTGGCCCCTCTGATATCTCACAAAACGTCACCGAAATTATCCAAGCTGGCATGGAATTATTTATACCACGTACACAGAAAACCTCTTCAGCCACTCAAAAGCCCTGGTTCTCTAAATCCTGCGACAAGACCAGACTTGAAAAGGTCAAAGCTCACAAAACGCTTCTACACAATCCCAGTCAAGAAAATCGTCAAGCATTTAACGACGCAAGAAACCGCTATGTCCGCATTCTTTCTGAGGCAAAAAACTCGTTTAATAACCACATCAAAAACAAAGTCCTTTCAAGCTCCAACGGCGGCAAACCCTTCTGGACTCTTGCTAAATCTATTGGGAATAATTTCTGCAAAAGCACGTTCCCACCTCTTCTCTCAGGGGATGAAATTGTTTCTACCGCCCTGGGCAAGGCTGAACTTTCTGCTTCGTTGTTCGCCGGCAATTCTACTCTCAACCCACCTCCAAATGTTCAACCACCAACAGTCCCCAATGTCGCGCATAAAATGACGGATATCATTTTCAAAACTAAAAAGGTACGAAAGATCCTCTCTTCTCTTAATACCAGGAAAGCCTCTGGCCTTGACGAGATCCCAGCAATTGTTCTCAAAAAATGCGCACCAGAGCTTGCTCCTGTCCTGACTCGTCTGTTTCAGATATCTTATAATAAAGGCATATTCCCTAGTAACTGGAAAACTGCTCGAGTACAACCCATCCCCAAGAAAGGATCCAAAGCGCTTCCTAGCAACTACAGGCCTATTTCTCTCCTTTCAGTCGTCTCTAAAGTGATGGAATAATATATAATATATAATAATATATAAACACCGAGATACTAAAATTTCTTGAAAAACACAGTCTACTCCACGACAGGCAGTATGGATTCCGTCAGCGCAGATCGACTGCCGACCTCCTTTCCTTTGTCACCCATTCTTGGAACAAGTCTATGGAACAACACGGTGAATCCCAGATTGTTGCTCTAGACATATCAAAAGCATTCGACCAGGTCTGGCACGCAGCGCTGCTTAATAAACTTCCGGCCTATGGCCTACCACCAAAACGTTGTACCTGGACAGCAGATTTCCTCTCCAACAGGAGCATATCTGTTGTTGTGGATGGCCATTCCTCTAAACTGTATCCAATTAATGCAGGAGTTCCTCAAGGTTCAGCTTTAGCCCCTACTTTGTTTCTTCTCCACATCAATGACCTCCTCTCTAGCACATCCAACCCAGTTCACAGCTACGCGGACGACAGCACCCTCCATTCAAATATACAATATTCTAAGCCTGTCTCTTTAGCCCAATTAGATGAGGATCGCAGACTCATGGAGGGTTCTGTCTCCGTGGATCTCCAAAAAATATTAGACTGGGGAAGTAGAAATCTTGTACAATTCAACCCCACCAAAACTAAGTCTTGCTTTCTTTCTCACAAGAGATACACCAGCCCTAGACCCATCACAATGAACAACCAAGTTATTCAAAGTAATGAGTCCTTTTCGCTTGTTGGCATTTCTGTAGATCGAAATCTTAATTGGCACCAACATGTCACATCAATTGCAGAAGCAGCTGCTAAGAAATTAGGTTTCCTCTTCCGGGCTCACAAATACTTTTCACCAGCTAATCTCTATTCCTTATATACTTCACAAATAAGGCCAAACCTCGAGTACTGCTCCCACATCTGGGGTGCCGCTGCCGCTTCTACACTAGCTATCCTGGACTCCATTCAAAAGAGAGCTATACGTCTCATCGGTGACCCTACCCTCACCCAAAGGCTGCCATCCCTTGCCCACCGACGTGCCGTTGGTGACCTCTCTCTCTTTTATAGATATCTGCACGGGCACTGCTCAGAGGAGCTTTCCTCCATAGTTCCCCCACCTGCTGCCCCCAACAGATCTACCAGGGGAACAGAGCGAATGCACCCTTTTACTGTCCAGGTCACCAGACATAGAATATCTTGTTATGCCCGCTCTTTCGTCCCGAGGACTTCCAAGTTGTGGAATTCCTTGCCGGTACATGTTTTTCCTTCTCCTCCGAACCTTCAAGTCCAGAATTAACAAGCTGCCTCTTTCCTCCTTGTCAACACCCACGGTACGATAGTATTTAGGCTGTAAGCCCTCGTGGTGTGTTGTTGAAATTAAAAAAAAAAATGATGAGAGAGAAAGAACAGGATAGGCGCAGAAGAGAGCAAGACTGACAGAAAGAAGTAAGAAGGGTTTTAAGACATGGGACAAGGCGATCCGATGAAATGTCAGAGATGACGACTCCAGACACCTTGCCGAAGAATGAGGGGTTTTTACTCGGAGTTGCGCTCGAGACTGTTGAGCACATAGACTCCGTGCTCTTCGCCAAGCGGTTCCCCCTCCAAAAAAAAACCCTTCCTTCTGTAAATGGCTTTGACAAGTTTGTTAGTCAGGAAAATCGGACGAGGTTTTCCGGGGAAATTTTGAGTTTTCATTCGAAAAAAAATTTTATCTCAAAGAATAATGGGCCGTATTTGATAAAATTTGGCATGTACCTTCCTTTTGTAATTGGCTTTGGTAAGTTCGTTAATCAGAAAAATCGAACGAGGTTTTCCAAGAAAATTTTGAGTTTTCATTTGAAAAAAATTTTATCTTAAAAAATAAAAATCTATGATAACCAAATTTGGTAGGTAGGTTTACCATATAAAAAGTAAACTATACACCAAAACTTAGATTTCTATGTTACAAGAAAAAAAGTTATAATAAAATATTTTGTGCCAGATCATTTCTATGAAAATTCACTACCATAACGCACTTGCTGCGTCCAGGCTTTCTTAATTACATACATACTCATATAAAATTACAAACTAATCACCACAATGTAAGTGCGACCATGACTATGATTCCCTGTCCTCGGCACAGCTCTCTTCAATAAATGACATCCTCCCGTCCAGATGCTCTGAGCAGCTTCTGAGGGAGAAGGTTACATAGAAAATATAACGGATACACACCCAACACACAGTAACAGAAACTGCCACTACCGGAAACGAACCCGAACACTCGGCCCACTACAACACGGAGGGGTGCTTTCACATTTCATTAGTTGTGTCAGGTTTTTCAGAAGATTTTACCTTGGTCTACCTCTTCCCCTTTTCTTGCTTTTTGTTCTTGTATGTGACCGACGGCGATATGCCCCCTTCGAAGGAAGAAACGTGCAGATATTCATCTTGCTCAAATACAATGCCACAACCTCGGTTTTTACAGTATGTACTGAGAAAGTAAGGGGGGAGGGGGGGCTTGGAATTGAACACAGTACCCTTTGGTTCAGAGGCACACGTTCTTACCACTGGACCTCCGAGGCTCTACTTTTTCATTCTAATTCTTTTAATTTCTGCGTAACCTACTTAGTCTCTGTCTGCTGTAATTCTCTAACAACTTTCTCTTTACTTTTTTCAGTTACTCAAACTGCTTTTATACATAGACTGTTTAAAAAAAGTCTGGACGGAGCAAGTGCTATATGGAAGTGAATTTTCATGAAAATGTTTTTAATAGCAAATATGTCTCTTTAATGCAAGCAGGCTTCAATTTGGTCACCGGTATAACCTATATAGTAGAAAAAATGTACCATATTTTATCAAAATAACCTGCATGAAAATGTACAAAACTCTTTCGAAAATAAACTTAAAATGTTTCCAAGAAAACTCGTTTCCTAGCCGACGAACCTTAGGTTAATAGCAAGATGAGTTATTTAATTTTGAAGCATTTAATGAAAATTCTCTACCAAAACACACTTACTGCGTCTCGATTTTTTTTTACAAACATGCATCATATTTCGATGATAAATGCAATAAGGAATGTTCAAAAAAAAATGTAGGTATCACCAACGACTTATGGGCAAAACTGTGATTGTCAAAATAATTTTATAAGATGCAGCTAGAGACACCCTATAAGTAACGTATACAATTTTTTCTCGTATCTTGTATAATAACGCTTATATTGAGCTTTTCGGTATAAATGCCTCACCCTGTATATATGCACACAAGTAAACGAGATATGTATTCTAGGGAGCCTAGTTTGCGCTCATTCGAAGAAATATTTTTATAAATTAAAAGGCACAGTGTCCTAATTAACGATTTTTTTCTACGAAAATGAGCTAAAAATTATAGATCGTTAAACTTAACTAAAACTACTGCCAAAGCATCAGAGAAAGTGTCTATTTAAAATTAATTTTCTGGAAATATTTCATTAAAATATAGAGCAATGATGGTTGAAGCTGAAACTTAAGGGTTTGCAAAACACTACATAATCCGTATTTCTTTCAGGTTCTTTGCCTAAAAGTTGCCAATTTTGACGTTTCAAATCGCGACTTTTACGTTTTGAGGAAAACACCAATTTTTTTAAATGCCTAACTTTTTTGTCTTCAAACTTACAGACCTAAATTTTGGTAAATGCTTCACCCTTTGTATATGTTGTGATTTGTGATTACTCTCGAAGGACCTTGTGATTTGTAATTACTCGATGAACTGTTGTGATTTAAATAATTGAGCACGTCAAGAATGAACTTAACTTATTTATTCTACATATAAATTTACAGAAATGCTGCACTATTACAGAGGGTGTACTAAACTTAAACTGAGCTGATGGTTATGGTCACAATAATAATAATACCAATAATGTCATAAATTCTTCACCAGCATGCCTTTTATCCTGGTAAGTGGTGGTGCGCAGGTACCTAAAGCAGGTATATACCCTTCACACAATATACAGAAAGAAGTCCAGATAGCTAGTGTCCCAGTCAATATAATACAGGGAATGATTAAAAAAACTCTGGACGCAGCAAGTGCGTTATGGTAGTGAATTTTCATAAAAATGTTTTTAATTGCAAATTGGTGTGTTTCCTTTTTAAGAAAGCAGGCATCAATTTTGGTTACCAGTATAACCTATATAGTAAAAACAATGTGCCATGTTTCATAAAAATAACTTTATTGTGTGAAAATGTACAAAAATTTCCAAAAGTAAACTTGAAGTGTTCCCGGAAAAACTCGTTTCTTGGTCAACCTTATAGGTTAATAGCAAATTGAGCTATTCAAATTTGAAGCATTTAATGAAAATTCCCTACCATAACGCACTTGCTGCGTCCCGAATTTCTTTTCTTACAAACATGCAACGCTGAAATATTCAAAAATGCAATAACATAAGGCGTGTTTGATTAAAAAAAAAAAGAAGAAAATTTGTAACACCAACGACTTATGGGCCATCCTGTGATTGTAGAAATATTTTTTTAAGATGTAGCTCAAGACACCCTATAATTAATATATACAAATTTTCTTCATATCTTGTATAATAACGGATATATTGAGCTTTATTGATTTTTTACGAAAATTCGACAAAAATTATATACCATTAAACGATAAACTCTAAAGTTAAGGCTACTGCCAAGCATCAGAAAAAGGGTCTATTTGAAATGAATTTTCTGGAAACATTTTAGTAAAATGAAGGACAATGACGGTTGAAACTAAGACTTCAGGGTTTGTAAAACATCCTTCTTGAGACATTTGATTTCCATATCCCGTATTAGATTCAAGTTCTTTGCCTAAATGTTGCCGATTTTGACGTTTTAAATCGCAACTTTGACGTTTTGAGGAAAACCCCAATTTATTTTTCTTTAAATGCCTATAACTTTTTTGTCTTTTGACCTACATAGCTAAATTTTGGTAGGTAGCTTACCTATAAGGATATTAACTAGCGTATTTGGTTGCCCTTACTTTGTTAATTCCGGAGATATAAATTTTTTTCGAAAGAAAACACAAAATTTTCCGGGAAAACCTGGGCAGATTTTCCTGGCTAACGAACTTATCCAAGCCATTTGCAAAAGGAATTTTTCTACCAAATTTAGTCACAATCGGCCTATTATTTTTTGAGTTATCGGTGTGATACATATATACATATAAATATATATATATATATATATATATATATATATATATATATATATATATATATATATATATATATATATATATATATATATATATATATATATATATATATATATATAAACATATAAAAATTGAAACTGACCCCGGATATGTGTTTTAGGGGGCCTAGTTCGCGGTCATTTGAAGAAATTTTTTCAAAATTCAAAAGTCGGGATCTCCTCAATAGTGAATTTTTTTTAAGAAAATTCACTAAAAACATGAAATTTTGATTAATATGAAAATCCAACAATATATATATATATATATATATATATATATATATATATATATATATATATATATATATATATATATATATATATATATATATATATAATTGAAACTGACCATAGATATGGGTTTTACGGTCCTAGTTCGCGCTCATTTCAAGAAATTTTGATGACGCTAACTTTGTTAGTGAAAAGATCTTCAGGTCTTTAAAAGTTGTGTTGTGGTGATTTGGGTTCTCCAAATGTACTTATCGTTATTAAGTATTCCTTCTAAGAAAGCTCACTAGGATAGCAATTCGAACAACGAGCTACACAGAAGTGCCTGACCTATTCATGTCAACTAACATAGCACCTACTTTGTTTCTTCTCCACATCAATGACCTCCTCTCAAGCGCATCCAATCCAGTTCACAGCTACGCGGACGACAGCACCGTCCACTCAAATATACAATATTCTAAGCCTGTCTCTTTAGCCCAATTAGATGAGGATCGCAAACTCATGGAGGGCTCTGTCTCTGCGCATCTCCAAAAAAATATTAGACTGGGGAAGTAGAAATCTTGTACAATCCAACTCCACCAAATCTCAGTCTTGCTTTCTATCTCATAAGAGATACACCAGCCCTAGACCCATCACAATGAACAACCAAGTTATTCAAAGTATTGAGTACTTTTTACTTCTTGGCATTTCTGTGGATCGAAATCACAATTGGCACTAACATGTCACATCAATTGCGGAAGCGGCTGCTAAGAAATTAGGTTTCCTCTTTCGGGCTCGCAAATACTTTTCACCAGCTAATCTCTATACCTTATATACTTCACAGATAAGGCCAAACCTCGAATACTGCTCCCACATCTGGGGTGCCGATGTCGCGTCTGCACTCGCTATCCTGGACTCCATTCAGAAGAGAGCTATACATCTCATCGGTGACCCTACCCTCACCCAAAGGCTGCCGTCCCTTGCCCACCGACGTGCTGTTGGCGACCTCTCTCTCTCTCTCCCTTTTTTTTTTGTAAATATCTGCACGGACACTGCTCAGAGGAGCTTTCTTCCATAGTTCCTCCACCTGCTGCCCCCCACAAATCTACCAGGGAAACAGAGCGAATGCACCCTTTTACTGTCCAGGTCACCATACATAGAATATCTTGTTATACCCGCTCTTTTGTCCCGAGGACTTCCAAGTTGTGGAATTCCTTGTCGGCATATGTTTTTCCTTCTCCTCCGAACCTCCAAACCTTCAAGTCCAGAAGTTGCCTCTTTCCTCATTGTCGATACCCACCTTAGTATTTAGGCTGTAAGCCCTCGTGGTGTGTTGTTGAAATAAAAACATATAGGTAAATAGGAATTCTAGTTTTTATTCGCTCAGTGTATTCATCTGTCTGGTGACGCTAACTTTATTAACGAAACGATAGTCAGGTCTAAAAAATGTATTGCTTCAAATTAGGTTCTCCAAATTGTACTTATCTCTATATAGACGTTGACAAAATGCGTTGCCGTTATGTTCAGTAGTAATTTCATGGGTGTGAGTGTATGTGAATCGGCGATTACTTCCTACTGAGAAATAAAACGACCGGCAAGGTCAGTGTGCAATTTTTAGACACGTAACACGTCAGATGATTGATGGTTTGTTGTGGCACTCCTCGCTCTTTCGTCTCGTTTGGAATAAGGTCATATGGATCGTTAATTTTCTGACGCAATAGAAAAACAAATCTAAAGAGAATCAAAGTAGCATTAATCCAAATGCAGCATGACATGTGCGTTTTGGTAGCAGATTATCATCAAAATGTTTCTGAATTAAAAACTGTTAGTTAAACAGTTAATCGCAGTTGAAAAAAGTCGAGACGTAGCAAGTGCGTTCCACGCCGTAGTTTCTACATGTTATGAAACACTATATATATATATATATATATATATATATATATATATATATATATATATATATATATATATATATATATATATATATATATATATATATATATATATATATATATATATATACAGGGTGTTCAAATAAGGACACGGACCGGCTGTATCTCGAAAACCATCACAGCTGCAGCTTTTGGAAAAAAATTACCATAAGTAAAGTGGCCATGAGAAAATGTTGGAAATTATTTTCAGCTTTCTAAATCTGCCGCTAGGTGGCGAAAATGCCATGGCTTACCTAAAATCTTTAATTTCGTGAGAATCTTGACGCATAACATAAGCTGGTTTTAGGTAATTTGTAATCAACGTACACTTGTCTACAACCTCTGTTAAAAAAAATTCCTTATGGACCAGTGGCGGAGGTAGGGGGCGAAAATTTTTTTTACAAACAAATGCCTATAACTTGATAACCAGTAGACATAATTTTAAGAATTTTGGCTTGTTAGAAAGAGCTTTCATAAGAAATTCCAGGTATTAGTATTTTAAATCTACAGTCACACATGCACAAAATACAGAGGGCGCTAGAGTAGAGGAGTCTAGTTTTATTAAATTTTACGAAAATTTTCAAATGGCAGCATAGTATTATAATATAACTATCAAAAAGTGAATGAAGTTAGAAAGAACTCAGTGAAAACCCAAAACGAATATGTTTTTCCGTTTCAGAGAAAACTCGAATTTTATGTATTTTGGTGCTTATTATGCCATTTCTCAAATTTGGATATGAATATAGGAAAATCTCTATAGAATATTTGTTTTCAGGCATCATTATACAAATTAGCATAGTTACCAATAACAATTAATCACTTTAATATAAAATAAATTTATTACCTTATCATAAAACTAAGATACAAGAGCCAAGAATCGATTTTAAGGTTGTATTCGTAAATTAAGTGATTATATTATGAAACCGAAACTAGATAAATGTGAAAAACCTAAAATTTAATTAACATTTTATTATTTACAAATGTTCAAACTGCTGTCCTTTTTTATGTATACATTTAACTAATCTCTGACGAGTAGAGGCAATTTGAAAATAAACTGTGTATGGTTAATGCGTGAACACAGAACACTCCCTTGCGTGAATAGGGAATTTTGACACTGTCGAACGTGACAGTTATCTCGTCAGTGATTGTGATTGGACTAAATCGCGTAAGTGCGACTCGCGGATACCGGCACACAGAACCACAGAGCAGGTTCATCTATGCTCAGAACATAATGTGCCATGTACCAGCATCAGAATTTTGAATGTTTTACATCTGTACACCCTACGCACTAAAACAATACGATATATATTATTTGATTATATCCTAGAAGGTGTCTACTTTAAATTAGAATATCATGTCTGCCAAGTGGACACGGACACGGAATGAACTTAAACTTCATTACAATCATTATACAAATTAACGTACTTACCAATAGCATTTATGTAATCAGTTTAAAATGAAATAAATTTATTACTTTGTTATAAAATTACGATACAGAAGTAATGTAGAAGTCATGGAAAAATTAATTTATATTATGAAAATAAAACACTTTTCATTAGGCGTTTAGAGAAAATTCTCAGCATTTATTTTGAAAATTCATTCCATACATAATATCTTTATCATAATATAGTAATAAATACAACCAATGTCTAAAATCATTCAATCATCAACACTTGTTAATGCCCATGTGAAATTCATATGCAGTTTTGTACTTCAATCAAAGTAGTCCATGTGTTGTCAACGAAGGTAAGGAAATTGAAACAATTTGTTTTATAAACGTCAAAATCCTATGTTCAATTTATTACTGATCTTATTAATTATTTGTAGTGTTTCTGTGTGTTTTTATCAATAGTTGGTGTTTTACGTTTTCAGGATGTCTTATTCTAACGAGGAGCATTTGATTTGCTTGAAATTTATTTTATATTTTTTTGGAATCCTGTTGTCGCATCACGAGAATATGCTTTAAGGTGCCCGCAAAGAAGACATTACTCAAGAGAGGTGTATATTCGCATTGCAAGATATATGCAGGAAACTGGATCTGTAAGACGCACCAGAAGACAAGTCAGAGCTCGGAGGATTAGAAATGAAGAAAACATTACTAATGTGATTGCTCTTGTTACTGCTAATCCACATATTAGTGTACGACAAATTTCTAGAAACTAAGGTGGGACCGTAGGTCTGTATACAATGTTTAAAAGACCATAATATGCACCCATATCACATAGTATTGCATCAGGCGCTAAATGAAACTGATTGTGACCACAGACTGAATTACTGCCATTGGATGCTGAGTATGCTAGAAGAAACACCACGATTTCTATCACAAATGGTATGGACAGATGAAGCAACATTTTCAAATTGTGGGAAAGTAAATCTCTATAATATGCACTATTGGTCGGACAGTAATCCCCATTGAATGAGAGAATTAGATCGGCAAAATCGATGGACTGTAAACGTATGGTGTAGTATAGCTAAAGGAAAAATTGTTGGACATATTTCTTTGACGGACCACTAAACGGAGATCTGTATTTAATTTTTTTTTTAACTCCAAGCATAAAAAATGTTATTGGAAGACATTTCTCTAGAAACAAGATTAATAATGTTGTTGCAACACGAGGGGTGTCCAGCACACTTCGCGCAAAGTGTACGCGAATATCTTAATGTTCAATTTCCAAATCGGTGGATAGGAAGAGGAAGCTTATTTCCATGGCCACACAGATTACCTGATTTGACTTGCTTAGATTTTTATATATGGGGGAGAGTGAAAGATTTGGCATATCAAACTCGACCAACAACTAGAGAAAATATGATGGAAAGGATATAAATTGCTGTTAATAGCATATCTACGGCTGAAGTTCAAACAGCGGTAGCCTCTACTCGTCAGAGATTAGTTAAATGTATACATAAAAAAGGACAGCAGTTTGAACATTTGTAAATAATAAAATGTTAATTAAATTTTAGGTTTTTCACATTTATCTAGTTTCGGTTTCATAATATAATCACTTAATTTACGAATACAACCTTAAAATCGATTCTTGGCTCTTGTATCTTAGTTTTATGATAAGGTAATAAATCTATTTTATATTAAAGTGATTAATTGTTATTGGTAACTATGCTAATTTGTATAATGATGCCTGAAAACAAATATTCTATAGAGATTTTGCTATATTCATATCCAAATTTGAGAAATGGCATAATAAGCACCAAAATACATAAAATTCGAGTTTTCTCTGAAACGGAAAAACATATTCGTTTTAGGTTTTCACTGAGTTCTTTCTAACTTCATTCACATTTTGATAGTTATATTATAATACTATGCTGCCATTTGAAAATTTTCGTAAAATTTAATAAAACTAGACTCCTCTACTCTAGCGCCCTCTGTATTTTGTGCATGTGTGACTGTAGATTTAAAATACTAATACCTGGAATTTCTTATGAAAGCTCTTTCTAACAAGCCAAAATTCTTAATATTATGTCTACTGGTTATAAAGTTATAGGCATTTGTTTGTAAAAAAAAATTTTCGCCTTCTACCTCCGCCACTGGTCCATAAGGAATTTTTTTTTAACAGAGATTGTAGACTAGTGTACGTTGATTACAAATTACCTAAAACCAGCTTATGTTATGCGTCAAGATTCTCGAGAAATTAAAGATTTTAGGTAAGCCATGGCATTTTCGCCACCTAGCGGCAGATTTAGAAAGCTGAAAATAATTTCCAACATTTTCTCATGGCCACTTTACTTATGATAATTTTTTTCCGAAAGCTGCAGCTGTGATGGTTTTCGAGATACAGCCGGTCCGTGTCCTTATTTGAACACCCTGTATATGTATGTATGTAGGGTGTTTCATAACATGTAGAACCTACTGCGTGGGGTGATTGGGGACCTCAAAGTAATCAAAAAAGGTCCTATCAATATATGTCCGAAACCCTGCTTTTTCCGACATACATTGAAGGTTCGAAAAAAATATTTAAATTATCAGAAATAAAACATTATACATTTTATTTATATAGTCTGATTAATTTGACCTATAAAAATGTCACTAGATAGGCCTATATATAGATAATTATAAATTAAAAGAAAGAAAAGTAATAAAAATTCAATTGAAAATGTTTTAACAAAATTTCTAACACTGGATTAATATGAATTAAAAAAAATACAAATAAGTTACATCAATACAAAAATGCTAGCCTAACATTAAAACTCTACACGTGATATCTATATATATATATATATATATATATATATATATATATATATATATATATATATATATATATATATATATATATATATATATATATATATATATATATATATATATATATATATATATTGAATACTGGCTTCTCGGGTCGAATTGCGTCTAGAATTTATTGAGACTCGGCGTTTCGGCTTCTATTTTATTTACTTTATTTAATATAATAAAGATTTTTAAAAAATTAGTCCACAATTGACAATCATTTTGGTAAACATACATAACAAAAATAATTTTTGAAGATTTTCCTGATATCCCATTATTAGATCTTGACTTGGTGGAAATCGAACCACCTCAGAAGTATACCTAAAAATTATATTTAAAAACAACTTTTTTCATTTGTATTAGTTCGCCCAGTTTACTCATCCTCCGTTGAAGACAAAGTCATTGTCAGGCCCGAAAATGTGTCCTGGTAAAATTGGATTCTCCAAAATCTACTTACGCTTGTTTCTTAATTTAAAATAAGCCTAAAAAATGAGCCTTGTAGAATCAGCTTTAGCCCCTACTTTGTTTCTTCTCCACATCAATGACCTCCTCTCTAGCACATCCAACCCAGTTCACAGTTACGCGGACGACAGCACCCTCCACTCAAATATACAATATTCTAAGCCTTTCTCTTTAGCCCAATTAGATGAGGATCGCAGACTCATGGAGGGTTCTATCTCCGTGGATCTCCATAAAATATTAGACTGGGGAAGTAGAAATCTTGTACAATTCAACCCCACCAAATCACAGTCTTGCTTTATTTCTCATAAGAGATACACCAGCCCTAGACCCATCACGATAAACAACCAAGTTATTCAAAATAATGAGTCTTTTTCACTTGTTGGCATTTCTGTGGATCGAAATCTCAATTAGCACCAACATTTCACATCAATTGCAGAAGCGGCTGCTAAGAAATTAGGTTTCCTCTTTCGGGCTCGCAAATACTTTTCACCAGCTAATCTCTATACCTTATATACTTCACAGATAAGACCAAACCTCGAACACTGCTCCCACATCAGAGGTGCTGCTGCCGCTTCTACACTCGCTATCCTGGACTCTATTCAGAAGAGAGCTATACGTCTCATCGGTGACCCTACCCATACCCAAAGGCTGCCATCGTTGCCCACCGACGTGCCGTTGGTGACACCTCTCTCTCTCTCTCTCTCTCTCTCTCTTTTATGTATATCTGCACGGGCACTGCTCAGAGTAGCTTTCTTCCATAGTTCCTCCACCTGCTGCCCCCAACAGATCTACCAGGCGAACAGAACGAATGCACCCTTTTACTGTCCAGGTCACCAGACATAGAACATTTTGTTATGCCCGCTCTTTTGTCCCGAGGACTTCCAAGTTGTGGAATTCCTTACCGGCACATGTTTTTCCTTCTCCCCCGAAACTCCAAACCTTCAAGTCCAGAATTAACAAGTTGCCTCTTTCCTCCTTTTCGACACCCACGGTACGTTAGTATTTAGGCTATAAGCCCTTGTGGGTGTTGTTAAAATAATAAAAAATCAGACAGTCATATTTTTTTTGTAATATTGCGTTTATTTGCAAGAGTAAGAATCTTTTACGTAACTTTTAAATTTTTATTATAATTCCGAGTCATCTTGGAATGCTAGGTACCTATTCCAAGATATATTTTACAACGATTACTGGTAGATCATATAGCTTCTACCTCGTAACTTAGGACTTATGTTTCGGGGCCTGCCCAATATCCGTACAATCTAATATTACAGAATAGTCTAACAGTAAGAAAGTAAATAATTTCCATTAGCGATAATACTGAAAATCCAGTGAATAATCCCAACAAGCCACCAAAATTAGCCAGGAAGTCTGTTGGTCCATATAAAACATTTCGTTCGGACGGTATGAAGCTATTTGATTTGAAGAATATTGTGAGACTTGACATATGTACCCTGAAATTAAAAACGATAATAATTACTCATAATGCTTACGCTAGTTTACTAGGAATTTATTGTTTGTATCTGGTATTAAAACTCTTAGAAGTTTGACCCACTTATTTTAATAGAGTAACCATTATTTAACGCTTGATTATTCAATAATGGTTACAGAAAGGAGGAGCATATCAATTCAAAAGTCTTTCTAAGCACAAAAACAAACTATCATAACCATAACTAAATAAGTAGATAAATGAATTAAATAAATAAATATATGATGCTCACTCTGATTCATCTGTATAATTGTAGATCTTCTTCAATTCTTCAGTTGTGTTAAAAGTTTTGATCTGACTGAGCCAGTCCCATTCCGATTGTGATGTTTCTACATGGTAAGATAAGTCTTTGCATAGAGGCAAACAATCACAGTTCTCCTGCTTGCTGCCATGTTCAGTGTTAAGGTTTCTGGCAAGAAAGAGTTGCTCAGCTTCTCCTGAAAATTAATATAAATAATGATTTTGCTCAAATTGTCAATAAAGAAGAAAACAGTACTTGAAACCCACTGCATCTTATTGTAGTTTCCTGTGCCACATATCGGTTTGCTTTCGTTTCCTGGAAATACAAAAATAATAAAACGGTTTTAGTGCTAGTAGCTGCTTTCACTTAACGATAAAGGAGCATAAGGTAAACTTTTCTTGAATTCTATAAGTGTCTGTTTTGCTTCATCAGCTCGCCAACCTTTTTTGCAAAGCATTTAAATTGACGATGACATACGAAACGAATCGCAGCTCATAGAGAGCTTTCTTAAAGAGTACAAGTACAAGTACAAGTACAAGTACAAGTACAAGTACAAGTACAAGTACAAGTACAAGTACAAGTACAAGTACAAGTACAAGTACAAGTACAAGTACAAGTACAAGTACAAGTACAAGTACAAGTACAAGTACAAGTACAAGTACAAGTACAAGTACAAGTACAAGTACAAGTACAAGTACAAGTACAAGTACAAGTACAAGTACAAGTACAAGTACAAGTACAAGTACAAGTACAAGTACAAGTACAAGTACAAGTACAAGTACAAGTACAAGTACAAGTACAAGTACAAGTACAAGTACAAGTACAAGTACAAGTACAAGTACAAGTACAAGTACAAGTACAAGTACAAGTACAAGTACAAGTACAAGTACAAGTACAAGTACAAGTACCAGTACAAGTACAAGTACAAGTACAAGTACAAGTACAAGTACAAGTACAAGTACAAGTACAAGTACAAGTACAAGTACAAGTACAAGTACAAGTACAAGTACAAGTACAAGTACAAGTACAAGTACAAGTACAAGTACAAGTACAAGTACAAGTACAAGTACAAGTACAAGTACAAGTACAAGTACAAGTACAAGTACAAGTACAAGTACAAGTACAAGTACAAGTACAAGTACAAGTACAAGTACAAGTACAAGTACAAGTACAAGTACAAGTACAAGTACAAGTACAAGTACAAGTACAAGTACAAGTACAAGTACAAGTACAAGTACAAGTACAAGTACAAGTACAAGTACAAGTACAAGTACAAGTACAAGTACAAGTACAAGTACAAGTACAAGTACAAGTACAAGTACAAGTACAAGTACAAGTACAAGTACAAGTACAAGTACAAGTACAAGTACAAGTACAAGTACAAGTACAAGTACAAGTGCAAGTGCAAGTGCAAGTGCAAGTGCAAGTGCAAGTGCAAGTGCAAGTGCAAGTGCAAGTGCAAGTGCAGGTGCAGGTACAGGTACAGGTACATCTACAGGTACAGGTACAGGTACAGGTACATGTACATGTACAGGTACAGGTACATGTACAGGTACATGTACAGGTACAAGTATAAGTACAACTACAACTACAACTACAAGTACAAGTACAAGTACAAGTACAAGCACAAGTACAAGTACAAGTACAAGTCAGAGTCAAAGTCAAAGTCAAAGTCAATGTCAAAGTCAAGGTCAAATTCAAATTCAAATTCAAAGTCAAAATCAAAGTCAAAGTCAAAGACGAAGTCCAAGTCGAAAACCAAGTCCAAGTCAAAGTCCAGCCCAAGCCCAAGCCCAAGCCCAAGCTAGGTCAAAGTCCAAGTACAAGCCCAGGTCCAGGCCCAAACCCAAGACCAAGTCCAGGCTCAAGTCCAGGTCCAAGCACAATCACAAGCACAAACACAAACACAAGTACAAGTACAAGTACAAGTATAAGTACAAATACGAGTACAATCTGCAGGACCAAAACCAATATGGTATTAGGCTTGGTCTTGCCTGTGCTTATCACTAAATAGAGCTACTACGATTTTGCAAGGGCAAGCACAAGTATTACTTTGTGGCAACCCGGACGATAAAAAAGTATATTCACGAATACCTTAAAGGCTAGAGGAAAAGTATCTACGTTTGCATTTAGTAAAGAACGATCTTACGTGGTTAGGGCAACTACACCGAAGGTCGAGATCTCCCTAATATTTGCTAAAGTCATCGAGAACTATTACATTATTAGTTGTGGTCGTCTAAATTAATTGTTTAGGGTTAAAGGTCGGGTTCGAAGAATGATTATAACCGCTGAAACTTGAGAAGAAGAAAATGTTAAGTTATACTTACTTGGCATAAAGAAATTGACACAATCCAAAGTACTGTCAGTATAATTAGTAAGGCATTCAAGCTGACAGTTGAGCGAAGTGTAGACTTTAAAATAGAACAATCTCCTTTCTGACGGAAAGAAACACTCTCTTTTCTTGTTGCTGTACATTTTGACACCCTCTGAGGTATCCATCATTATCGGTTGCACTGCTGACACAACTGTATGATCTAATGGCACTCGGAAATACTCTTGACTTGGTCTGGGCAGTCGGGATGGCATATGCAAAATTACCTTAAAAATTGTTGTAAGGTGATTCTTGGTATCGGCAAATAAGGGGTATTACTTAATATAGATTTAAGTCTAAGCTAATCAATACAAGAAATCTTCTTGTTCATTTATCAGTTTATATAAAAACGTAACTGCCATTATAAGACGTCTTTCTTTTAAATTTGACATTGAAGGTGTTGGCGGAAAACTTATTATCATAATGCCTTTCTCGGTAATGATCTGTAGTTATAGAAAAGATGGTACTTAAATAATTTTGCTGTAGCGTTTCTAGTGTATCTGTGTGGTAAGAAATATGAAAAATATATTAAACAACTAGCTGACCCCACAGACGTTGTTCCGTCCCAATTTCAATCTCAAATGACATTTGCGCACGTAGCGAAGTAAATCGAAGAAAAAATATCTTTCAGTTTTTCCACAATTTTCCGGGCAACTTTTCCAATTTTTCTTCCACTAAAAACCTTATTCGGACTATTTTCAAAGTTATATATATATATATATATATATATATATATATATATATATATATATATATATATATATATATATATATATATATATATATATATATATATATATATATATTAACACAGGCTGTCCCACGTAGACCTTCAATTAGCCGTTTCTGGAGTACGGCTTACAATTGAATTCTGAAAATTCACGCACGTGGGTTTCCCAAAATTTCCAGTTCACTAAAAATATTAACGTTAGTATGGGACTTCCGGTTATACCAGAAGTAGACGTCAACATTCTTATTTCAAATAGAAATGGTGTTTTTTCTTATGGATCTAGATTGCTCGTCAGGTTTCATGGTGGGTTTTATTAACATATTATGTCATTTTTCTCAACCATTTTCGAGATATTTGACTTTCCTCAAAAATTTCTTAAAAAATATTGTCACATTTACACACCTGTATCTCTCTTATTTTTTAACCTGAAGAGTTGAAATTTTAAAGTACTTTCCTGTACCGAAATCCTCCCGATTTGAAGATATTTAAACATGATTTGCGATAAGAAATAATTATTAGTCGGTTTATCAGGTCGCCTAGGAGATGAAAATTTTAAACGTCATCTTCCGACATAATAAAATATGCGACTACTTTTTAATATAACTTTTATTTACGAGGAGTATAAACGAATTATTAACAGAAGATGTCGTGTGGTTGCAAAGAGATATCCACATAAACACAGATCAACTCGTTACATGATCAGAATACTACTAAAACATTTCTACGAATGGAGTGTTTCGTCCAACATTTCCTAACAGTAAGGCATTATCAGGGAACAAAGAGATTTCTGTGTTATCACTTCACAATAAATGTTCGAAATTTGCACCGTTCACTCCAAGGCATTTATAGCTCTTTTAATGATGGTACCCGTGGCTCGAGAAAGGTAAGCTTGCTCCACTGTGTTGAAGGCCTCTAATACTCTAGCTATCATATCTTGTTTTGTAGTAGGTGGTTCCTGGTAAACTTTGTTCTTAATGCAGGCCCAGATACTAACATCTAGTGTAGTCAAGTCTGGTTAGCGGGCCGGCCAACAATGAGGACCACCGTTAGCTATCCATCTGTCTTCAAATATTTCCTGGAGTAGGTCGCTTACTATCTGTGAGTTGTGTGGTGGAGCTCCATCTTGTTGATACCAAACTTCTACAGCTTCGTGTTCATGTAAGGAGTTCAGCGCTGGTATGATTACTTACTACAGAATGCGACAATATCCAGGACCGGTGAATACTGCACGTTTAGAATTCATTCTTATCTTTTTTTTAAATCTTACCGTTATTACTGATATGAATAAAAGTGTCATATTTTCAAATTTAGTTTCAGTGAGTCTAATAAATATTTTAATAACATAATGTACTAATACACAAACGAGATTCAGTATTGCTTAATATTATTGGTACCAGTCTGTTAAGTTCTCATCATAAATGTTAAGGACATTGAAAATCCAATAGTCCTCCTTGGTCTAAGTTAAGAATATCCAACGGATAGTTCCGTTGGTTTGCAAGTTGAATTGTGCATCTATAAAGGTATAGTGTGTCATATATTGATCTGCCTGGTACAGAGTAGCTCGGTCTGGATCTATAAGGGTCTTCATTATGCTGGATAATGTAGTGGACAGGCATTTTGCAACCATTTTGTAGTCCGTTATCAAAACACACATGTCTAGCCAAATCTCTAATATGACCAGATCACCCGTTTTTTGGCAGCAAATTCACACCAGCTTTACATCCAGATGAAGATAGTGTTTGTAACTGCAAGGATTCTTTTACCACCACAGGAAAACTGACTTAAGAATGTGCCAGAAATATCTGTAAAATGCTGTAGTCAGACCGTCAATACCTGGATCATTTCGTGTGATTAAAGAGAACGAGGCACTGGTCAGTTCAGATAGAGCGATATTCATCTAGCATGGATTCTTCAGATATTGACAACCTTTTGAGATCTTTGAACAGCTCAGAGTTAGTGTTTAAATCATCTGTGACCTCTTTGTGTTTTTCAGCACAGTTGTGTCTCTATAAAGGTATAGTGTGTCATATTATATTGATCTGCTTGGTACAGCGTAGCGTTGCTCTCGGTCTATAAGGGTCTTCAGTATGCTGGATAATGTAGTGGACAGGCAATTGGCAACAATTTTGTAGTCCGTTATCAAAACAGATATGCCTCGCCAAATCTCAAATAGGACCAGATCACCCGTTTTTGGCAGAAAATTCACAACAGCTTTACATGCAGATGAAGGTAGTGTTTGTCGTTGCAAGGATTCTTTTACCACCATAGGAAAACTGACTTAAGAATGTGCCAGAAATATCTGTAAAATGCTGTAGTCAGACAGTCAATACCTGGAGAACTTCGTGTGTTTAAAGAGAACGAGGCACTGGTCAGATCAGATAGAGTAATATGTTCATTTAGCATGGATTCTTCAGATATGGACAACCTTTTGAGATCTTTGAACAGCTCACAGTTAGTGTTTAAATCATCTGTGACCTCTTTGTGTTTTTCAGCACAGTTGTGTCTCTATAAAGGTATAGTGTGTCATATTATATTGATCTGCTTGGTACAGCGTAGCGTTGCTCTCGGTCTATAAGGGTCTTCAGTATGCTGGATAATGTAGTGGACAGGCAATTGGCAACAATTTTGTAGTCCGTTATCAAAACATATATGCCTCGCCGAATCTCAAATAGGACCAGATTACCCGTTTTTGGCAGCAAATTCACAACAGCTTTACATCCAGATGAAGGTAGTGTTTGTCGTTGTAAGGATTCTTATACTACCACAGGAAAACTGACTTAAGAATGTGCCAGAAATATCTGTAAAATGCTGTAGTCAGACCGTCAATACCTGGAGAACTTCGTGTGTTTAAAGATAACGAGGCACTGGTCAGATCAGATAGAGTAATATGTTCATCTAGCATGGATTCTTCAGATATTGACAACCTTGTGAGATCTTTGAAGAGCTCAGAGTTAGTGTTTAAATCATATGTGACCTCTTTGTATTTTTCAGCACAGTTGTGTCTCTATAAATGTATAGTGTGTCATATTATATTGATCTGCTTGGTACAGCGTAGCTTTGGTCTCGGTCTATAAGGGTCTTCAGTATGCTGGATAATGTAGTGGACAGGCAATTGGCAACAATTTTGTAGTCCGTTATCAAAACAGATATGCCTCGCCAAATCTCAAATAGGACCAGATCACCCGTTTTTGGCAGAAAATTCACAACAGCTTTACATGCAGATGAAGGTAGTGTTTGTCGTTGCAAGGATTCTTTTACCACCACAGGAAAACTGACTTAAGAATGTGCCAGAAATATCTGTAAAATGCTGTAGTCAGACCGTCAATACCTGTAGAACTTCGTGTGTTTAAAGAGAAAGAGGCACTGGTCAGATCAGATAGAGTAATATGTTCATCTAGCATGGATTCTTCAGATATTGACAACCTTTTGAGATCTTTGAACAGCTCACAGTTAGTGTTTAAATCATCTGTGACCTCTGTGTTTTTCAGCAAAGTGGTATCTAATATAGGAACATAATTTTGCTAGTTGATCGATAATTTGATTGTCACATATGAGCTTAGTTATGGGCTTAAAAGTAAAAAAATTCACTAAAATGCACTTTTATCAATAGATGATCGGTCAGTTTCTAATAAGCTGTTGTGTTTAGAATTTAATAAACATTTTTCTGTTTTGTTATGACACCACATTTATATTTTTCAACAGACAAATCATCTTCCAAAGTTTTTGTTAAGATACCTCTTACTCCTTCCTGAACATGTCTTATCTCCATAAGTTCTGTGTTCCTTGCGGCCTTGCCCTTAACCTTTTTCCTTGTATAGTATACAGAAATGCCGTGTTATAAATTATATATATATATATATATATATATATATATATATATATATATATATATATATATATATATATATATATATATATATTGATAATGTTTTTAATTATACTAATAGCCCCTCTTACCTTATGTGTATATTTTGCGTTTTGTGATGTTTATGCGTCAGCTTGCTCTATTTCAGGATCAATTGTGGGTTCAAAGTCTTTATTGCTGACTTACAGTATTTTCCTGGTTTTTTTTAATGCTTACTTGGTAAAATTTAGAAACTTTAACTTCTTTTTTTTTAGCACAAATATACTGATAAAAAAAATCAACATTGACTTTTCATTTGCAGACAAGAACTCTAACTTTATTTTAAATTAATATACACTAATATTCCTAAAATCTATTATATTTGTTACAATTGTTTTAACGAGTACTAAATTTGTCAATCCCGCTATTTGGCCAATGATCAAAATTTTATTATTGTATTTTTTTGCTTTGATTAAATTTTAAGTTTATTGATCAATACTTTTCTTATAGCTGCAGCATTCTTAAAAATAAAATTACAGTTTGTATCGTTATACTACAAATTATTTTAGTCTATATGCACTCCGCCTTTGTTTCTTAATGTTCGGTGGGTTGTGTCAATTTATCGAGTCCGTTGCTTGCTACTAGCACTCCCAAGATAGGATAACTAATTTAGTTTGATTTGCATAATGGATGCTAATGTCAAAAATATTTCCAATGTTTACGTTCACGTATTTCTTGTGTTTGATCTATATGTCGTTCTAGACTCAATGAAGGTAGCCCTATCAATTTGATGTTCATTACCGCATTGTCTTTTGCTTCTAATCGTAAGTATATTATTTGTTATTGAAAAAAAAAAAACTCACTTTTATGTTGTGCTGCGATGTCCTGGCTGTTTAAATTGGTATTTTACTCCTCTTACTTTTGAAAGTTTTACTCTTCCAAACAATTTTTGACGTCTTCCCTCTAGCTGATTATTTTTCTCACCTTCTGTCTAAAAAATTTCTCGATGTCATCAGCGTAACTAAGTAAAAACCGCCTTCTGTCCTCTTGCAAATATTTTCATCATAACAAATTTTTGTTTGTTTTTATCCCCATTTCCTCGGTTACCTTGTTACACCTTGTTACATCTTTCAATGCACTATAAACACTATTTTTGACAGCATTCCTTAACCTATTACAATTTTATTGTCAGTTTTGACATTTGTGGTAACTGAACAGCTGACTTATATTTAGGTTACATGAAATTTTGACAAACTTAATCCTAATAGATATTAACACCATAAATTTCCTAATTCTACTAAACATGAAAATCTTAAACTATTTAAACAATTTCTACTAAATAATTTAGACTTGCCTTTACCTTATTTTAACACATATATCTGTCATTATTTTGGGAATCAATTCTGAGCTTTCAAATTCTATATTAGGTCTTATGATATGCTTGTAAAATTTAGTTTTTCCCTTGCCACGTTGCTTATATGCTGCATTAGCATTGCATACACCAAAAGTAAGCAAAATATGTTTGTTTCATGCTATGTATGGGTGGTTTTAAGAGTGTGTTGTTGTGTGTATGTTTACTTTCCCATTATAGAAACCATATTAATATATATATATATATATATATATATATATATATATATATATATATATATATATATATATATATTCGTGTGTGTTTGTGTGCGCTCGCAAAAACAAGGCCTGACACCTGGCAGCCTTCTGGTCTAGACACGTTATTAAAGATGTTGCTGAGTATTGCTCTGCTTAACTAAATTTGGTGTGTGGTCTCTATTTAAATTGGATGAATAATTGCTCACCCTGTATCCTTGAGAATCTCTACATCCTGAGTCTAAATTTTCTTTGGGGGTAATTATGTCAATTTTCAGTGCGTTTTTAGCACCCGCTAAGAGAGCTCGTCTTGGGTAAGTGTCTTTCGTTGCATTGGCCTCGTAACCATGTTCAGTATCCCAATCGACTGATGTCATGTTTAAGTTGTGGTAGTTTTTATAATGATACCTAAAAAATAAATTATAATTACTGAATGCCCCAATAGATTTTGTATGTTATTTTTAAATGGTTGCTTGAGAGTGATTTCTAAAAGTTCTATTTCTGAGATTTAATACGTCTTATTTCACACGGTGCAAATGTCCAGAGGCAGCAAGTACGTTACGGTTGCAAATTTACATACGAATTTTTACATGGATATATCCAGCCCTTCATTAACCTAGAAACATCTGTATGGTCTACCAAATTCACGAAAACAACTTGATTTGTGTCAGAGACATAAAAGTGATTGGACTAATTAATTTGCAAAGGCTATTGGAAGAAAAGGAACACCTAGTTTTGATGACTTACTTTGAAAACATTTAAAACAAGTTTAAATGCCAGTGCAAAGGTAGCCTTCGAATCTTATAACACGACGCGTGATTTACTATTTACCATGAAGTAAAAATCAGGTTTATTGACAAAAGGTGGAATTTTTGAGTTAGCTTGTACACATTGTAACACAGTTTACATTGGCCAACTTTTAGAGGTTTCAATACCATATACAGGGACTATATTTCTGCACTTAGAAATAACCGCCCTGGCAATTCTACATTTGCAAAACATATTATCGAAACTTAATATATGCCTACAGTAAACAACTGCATAGAGCAACTACAATTATGTAACGACCACCGTAAATTTGACTTTTTTGAAGCTTTAGAGATAAAAAAGCACATACACGACAACAGCTGCTTAGTTTCGAATGTGACAACTGATTTGATTGATTCTCATTTCTTGGAAAGACTTTTATTTAAATATATTAAATATAATACGTTTCATAAATAAGAAAACAATTTAAAGTACTTTTGCTCATAACTAGAGTTTGAAAAATGACATTAACTTTCGGCTTACGGCACTTTTAAAATAAGGTAATAAGAGCAGTAAAATAAAAAGTTGGCCTTGCATTAGCTTTTTATGGCTCCTGAAGCGAGCAAAAAACGCCATATGGCGGTTCAGGCTTAAACAAAAACGCAAGCATTATAACAGAATATTATTCATCCATCAAATAGCTTTAAAACCAGATCATGTTCGATAAAATCGATTAACGTGTTGTGGAGTTATCGAACTTTTTTTGCAATATGAGCACCCTCCCCCGCGCCTTATTTTAGTCGATAGGCCTAAACGTCAAATAAATAATTTTTAGAGTTTTAATAGGAGAGTCCAGAGCCGTTCCACGTGATTTATCTGATTTTTACGCCAGCTAGTATTTGTAAAATTTGAAAGTGGAAGGGTCAACAAAGATATTTTGATAAAGTTGTGCCCATATTGAAGTTTATAGCTTAACCCAAAGTTGAGTTATTAAAATTTGAAGCATTTAATGAAACTTCCCTACCATACCGTACTTATTGCGTCTTAAATTTTAAATTTTTAAGTGGTACAGAAAAAAGTGTACTTCATGCGTCGAAAAAATTTGCACTTAAAAAAATAATTAGATGCACGTAAAAAAAAGCTTTTCTACTTACACATGATCCCAAAAAATCTGTTTTCTGTCATAAGCGTTAAAAGTATAGCATATGCCTTCATCTGTTATAATGGGGACAAAAAGTTCAGTGCAGTTTTCGTCGTCGCCCATAAAAGAACATCTCCACGCAATAAACGGGGGTTTCACCTAAAAACATGAAAGACAATTTTCTTTTACCGTTAGCTCTTTTTTATGATACCATACTCAATCAGCTACACCAGAGAGTAGTTGTAACTGAGTATTGGGCTGAATTATTTTGTAAAGAGGGTGTGAGTATTTAACGCATACAATATCCCACCGTATATGAAACTGGCGGCTCTGATTCTTCTTTAAACGACAAAGCGTATAGAAGCTGGCTTTAGTTTATCAGCCACAATTACTATAGCCTCAGTATATATTGCAGTGGCTATATACGGAGTGTGGCCATACGTTTGTGGCCGCCATCTTTCATCCATATTTGCACAAAGCCTTATGGGAAACACAGGGAAATCGAAGCATTTCTGTGTTAATCGATGCATCGGGGGGGAAAACATAGACAGGTGTCACAAGTAAAAATGATGAAGACATGACTCATGCGATATTTCATTGTTGTAGTGTATTTTTTAATTAGAAAATGGCAAACTAAAATCGCGTTTCCCGTTCCTGCAAAACTTCAAATGGACTGTGAAATGTCAATTGTCATATTAGTTTGAGACAACATGTTTATTTACGTTTATATCACCATCACATAACCTGAAAAATAATCAGCATAAGGAACCCAGCCGAAATTCCTGTAAATTTTACGAAGAAATGTACCAAATTGAGAATATTTTACAGAATGGTGAGGTGAATATTGTTCGAAGTTTGTTGTGATAGTTTTTGAGGTCAGAATCGTTCATCAATGCTCCATATTTAGACCAGCAGTTCATTGGATTGATTACAAGCTCAACATTAAAAAAGTCTGGACACAGCAAGTGCGTTATGGAAGTGAATTTTTATAAAAATGCCTTAAATAGCAAATATGGCTTTTTAATGCAAGCAGTCATCAATTTGGTTACCCGCATAACCTATATAGTAGAAACAATGTGCCATATTTTATCAAAATAACTTACTGTTTGAAAATGTACAAAAATTTTCCGACAATAAACTTTAAATGTTGGTTTCCTAGCCAACAAACCTTAGGTTAATAGCAAATGGGTTATTGAAATTTGAAGCATTTAATGAAAATTTGCTACCAAAACGCACTTACTGCGTCTCGATTTTTTTTCTTACAAACATATTTGGATAAAAAATGGTGTTAAAAAAAATTGTAGGGATCATCTGTGATTGTCAAAATAATTTTATAAGATGCAGCTCAAGACACCCTATAATTAACTTGCAACTTTTTCTCGACTCTTGTATAATAATAATTATATTGAGCTTTACCGTAGAAATTCGTCACCCTGTATATATGTAAACAGATAAAAACTGAACGTAAATCTGGATACGGATTCTAGTGGGCCTAGTTTGCGCTTATTTGAAGAAATCTTTTTAAAATTCTAAAGTCGCGGTCTCCTCATTGACGAATTTTTTGTACGAAAATTAGCTAAAAATTATGGATCGTTAAACCATAAACTTAACTAAAACTACCGCCAAAGCATTAGAGAGAAAATAACAAACCTGTTGCATATCAGCCCTTCTTGTAAAACTTCGATCTTTTATATTTGTTGGCAAACATCACAAACACTGTTTAGTCCACCCACTAACATTAATAAAATCGTAAAGGAATAATTTGCACTTGTATATTAAAATTCACAAATAACACAACAATTTGTCAACTAAAATTGAAAACAGATAAACGATCTAATAATATACGATAAACGTCAGTTACAGCGTGTAACTGACCTGCGCAATGATATCAAATGTTCCGTTGCTAGGTAACGACTCAGGCATACTAGATCTCATATACCTATAAACCAGTTTTTACCACTGTCAATAAAAAGCGGTGATATTAAATATAAATTCTTCAAACTTGAATAGCTCAATTTTCTGTAAACCTAGAAAGCTGAATTGTGGTACATAGTTCGGTCTTTTCCAAAGTAATGTCCACCAAATTTCATTGAAATAGCTTTGTAATTTTCGGATAAAAAAATTTTGTTTGAAAGAAAACTCAAAATATTCCCGGAAAACCTTGTCCGCTTTTCCTGGATAACGAACTCGTCCAAGTAAAAGTAAAAGAAAGGCACTTGCCGAGTTTCATCAAAATCGGTTAATTACTTTTTGAGTTATCGGTTGGATACATATATATATATATATATATATATATATATATATATATATATATATATATATATATATATATATATATAATATATATATATATATATATATATATATATATATATATATATATATATATATATATATATATATATATATATATATATATATATATATATATATATATATATATATATATATATATATATAAACATATAAAGTCTGAAACCGACCTTGGATTTGGGTTCCAGGGGTCCTAAATAGCGCTGATTTGTAGAAATCTTTTTAAAGTTCAAAAATCGCGATCTTCTCATTAGTTAATTTTTTTAGAAAAATTAACTAAAAGACACTCTGATAATGAAGAGTTACCGTGTTATTTCTTCGTCAGTATTACTTGTTACCACTGTCCATTGTTTTTTCACAGATGCATCGATCAACACAGAAAACCTTGGACTTCCATGTGTTTTTCATAAAGCTCTGTGCAAGTATGGATGAAACATGGCGTTAATGATCCCACGTGATCCATCACCAATCAAAACTTTGACGAACGAATAGCCACACTGTTTTGATTTTAACGACACAAATTGTACCTTAGAATTTTGTTATATGATTATGTTGGAGCAAATTTATTTTTCTCATGTTATGCTTTCTCGTAGGAGTTATAAAGCCGTGGGTGAAAAATGTAAACAATATGATCAAATGCAAGTTGATGCCAATAAAAACAATTGATACCGTTGATAATACAAGATTTAGACAAAAATAATTTAAAGCTGCCAGATATTTTATTTTAATATATAAAAATATAATCTTACCTCTTCTAGTACTTCGTAAAATTTGCTCGTGAAGGTTTTATTTTGAATATATTCAAATCCCCTTATCCTTGGACAAAGTAGCGACATGTAGTTGAAGTATGTAATGCTGAAAACAAATTGATTTATCGTCTATAGTCTGCACAAAAATGACGAAAATATGCCAAAAAATCTCTTAACTTTCATCAGCCTAAATTTTTTTATATAGCATTTAAAGCTACATTTTGCTTAAATCAAAGAGGTATTTTCCTACAGAGATTTTATTTCAAAATAAACCACAAATTTTGTAAAATGGAGAAAAATGTCTATATCTCGAAAACCGTAAGTCTTGGTATATAAGTGTATATATTTATTTGGGTTCCAAATGGACCGTTTTCCCCTTAGGGCTCGTCCGCGTCTTTGGCGCCCCGATAGCACTGCAGCCTTTGGCTTATTGTACATGCCCTTAGTCTTTTCTACTTCACCCATTCCAAAACCACTGTGCGTTGAACTAGTCTGCACAGCAATTGGTAGGGTGAAGTTTTATATTGCTCCGTCTCCGGTCTAGACTATGCGTAGATCAGTTGTCTTTTGCCGTCCAGAGCTTTACACTCGCCCAAGATGTACTGGGCTGATTCCTCCCCCTCGCCGCAGAATCTGCATGCCAGGTCCCCCTCGAACCGCCCTATTTTATGCAGGTGTTTCTTGACAGCCATGTGTCCCGTCAAGAGTCCTGTTATGTTCCTGAGCTGTCCTCTGCTAAGATTTAGCAGCTCTACAGCTCTCTTTGAACTGCGATTCTCAATTAGTGTTTTCCCATGTCTGAGCCCTGGACAACCAGACCTGACCCAGGACATGATGGTTCCCCTGGCCGTGTCTTTCGATACGCCTAGCACCGGTTCTGGTCCCATAAATGGTTCTACTGACCCTCTCTTCGCGAGACTGTCAGCTTCTTCATTGCCTTTGACCCCCGAGTGACGTGGCACCCAGATGAGGGTGACCTCATTCTGCCCGCGAGGTCGCTCGTCTCTTCTCGGCACTTACTTACCAACCTGGAATTTACCCGTTGGCTACTTAGGACCTTAAGGGCTGCCTGGCTGTCTGTGGCTATGAGGATCTCTCACACGCAGTGCAAAATCACGTACATTTCGGTTTGACAGACCGTTAGGTGAGCTCCGAGGGATATACTGTGACTTACCCTCGGTCTTTCCGAATAAACGCCTGCCCCCGTCCCACGCTCCCCGTGAGATCCATCCGTGAATCAAACGAGCGAGTCCCGTGGTATGCCCGGCGTCTCCCCTGCCATGCCTCGTGGTCGGGGATTACCACTGTAAACTTGTTATCACTGCAATTCGCGGGCTCGCGAAGTCTGACCTCATTTCAAGCATGGACTCCTTCACGATCTCCTGAATTTTGCAGTGGCCCCAAATGGACCTTACTATCATCATTTATTTTCAGGTCAGCATCACTGAAATAAACACATGTATAATACATATACCCTTTTTGTTTTTTATTTATTGCGTATTTACTTTTTGTCTATTTGTTAGTTTTTGATTTCGTTTTCTAACTGCGTATTTTATCTTTTGAACAATGCTTCATTGCCTTTCTATTTTTTTTAATATGCCCAATTTATTTCAAATTCTGTATTTAGAAAAACCAAGGCTAGTCTGCATCCATGGGATCTTAGACTGGACCCTGTATTTGAAGATCTTGTATAGGCATATAAAATTTACTAAGACGAATTGTACTTATTTTTTCTGGTACTTACTTCTTTGGTGTTAAGTTCTTGCCCCCTTCTAATACAATTTGTCTTACAATTTCACTGTAATTAAAATTTTCAGTCTCTATCGATTTAGATTCCGGACAAATCGTAACTGCTGGAAAAGGTATGTCGTAGATAGGGGTTGTTTTTGTTGCAAAAGTAACGATTACAGGAGCATTGTCCCATTTTTGATAAACATGATAAATTGATATTCCTAAACCCGTCAAACAGAGACAGAATACTAGAAACCACCACACCCTGAAAAGATAAAGCAGAAAATAGCATCAAAAGTATTTAGAGTTATTATAATAATAAGATATATTTCCTGAAGTTAAAATACATTTTATAGGACTAGCTAAAATAAAGAAAATTACAAAAATTAATGCACAAAACATCAACAATTTATAAATAAAATAAATGCAAATATAAACAACCAAAAAATCATCCAAGTGGTACAACAATAAAAAACGTATCACTACATATGTTTTCCAGGGATCAATTCGTCTAAACTATAAAAACATTTATCCACATTATCCAAACATTAACTCTCTCTGAAAACTCTAGGTGCTAGGTGATTGGCAGAACTATATAGTGTCATTTTGAGTTTAGAAAATGGCACATAAACAATGTTTTTTTATCTCCTATCTACATCATGTATGCAAATCTTCCATCGTTATTTTTAGAAGCAAGTAAAAATGTTCCATTATAATAATCGAGAATAATGTAAGCAGTTTATTTTGTTCAAAATTCTGAAAAAATCTCCGCATGATTTTCTGAGCTATAAATAGTTTTCGTATGTGCTGACAGCCCACAGAATATTATGCAGTAAGCCAACTGAAAGTCGACCTGCGCGTGGTAGAGTATTAAAAACTGATGCTTCTCTATACAACTTCTCTCGTTTGATATGAAATCGAATTTAGTCTGCCAACGAGATACGTAAAAAGATCATGAAAGTTCAAAGAATGGACAAGAAAAATATCTAAAAATTTATAATCGTCATCTGTGGCTGTTACGGACACTAAGCTGTTATTGTTTAAAGATATATTATGTTACAGTGCTTTTGGTAGTTGTGCAACGTAATCGAAGGAGCCCTACCACAATTCAAAAACAGTCTATTAGCGGAAAACCATCCCTTTAAGTCCGTGAAAACAGAACCATCTTTAGTTTTGAGACCTACATTTGAAATGTTAGAAACAATAACGGAAATATCATCCGCATACATCGTGATCAACGCTGGCACCTTTAAGCCAATTAAGTCATTAATATATATATATATATATATATATATATATATATATATATATATATATATATATATATAACAAACTGGACAGCACTGGACCCAAGACCGTTCCCTGCGGACTGCCCAGGTAACAATAACGAAAGTATTATCCGCATACATCCTGATCAACGCTGGCACCTTCAAGCCACTTAAGTCATTAATATATAACAAAAAAAGCACTGGACCCAAGACCGATCCCTGCGGACTGCATAGGTAACAATAACGGAAGTATCATCCGCATACATCGTGATCAACGCTGGCACCTTCAAGCCACTTAAGTCATTAATATATAACAAAAAAAGCACTGGACCCAAGACCGACCCCTGCGGACTGCCCAGGTCACTGCTAATAATTCGAGAAGCACTTTGCCTGATAACTACATATAAAGTTATGATGACTTATTTGGTTTAACTCACCTTTCAAATATTGTTCTTTTCTCACCAAAATATCTGAACCCATGTACACCAGTGCATTGGCAATATTCTCTAAAATAGGTCCTTACACTTTTAAAGAATGGTCTTTTTTGTGGTTCTGTATCTTCCCCAACATAAAATGTCAGATTAGCCGCAGAATAACACTTCGGAGCTTCTTGAGGGTGCACATAATAATTATTTAAATATTCTACAGATTTGGCTTCCCCCTTCTTCATAATGTGCTTAAGTATTTGATCAGAAAACAGAAGTTTGCAGGCTGTTGAGAATTTTACAGACTTGTCGGTAATTTTAGAACGTGGGTTCTAGGCAGATTTGCTACAACTGACTCTTTAACTAACCAGAAAAACGCCCCTTTAGGAATAATTGATTTTGTGGTGAAATATTCCTGAACTAATTGGACTAAAAGCAATTAACTGATAGAGTTTATTCACTGTGGGAATTAAAACTTTTGATTCTAACATGAAGCTCATGTTTTATGAAAGGCGGAGTATATAGGACAAAAAAGGAAGTTGTGTGTACATTTTAACAGAAAACAGCAGTTATAATTACATTGTCACTTGATATGCATCCACTCCTTTAAGGGCGGGGGTGTACATATTCAGAACTCATTCAGTAAATTATTTTAGCCTAGTTATTAAGAGACTGTTATCTATAGTGGTGTTATCAAGATCGAAGGTTCTATTAATTAAGTAGTTTGTGAAAACGTAAAAAGTTAAATTGTAATGAATGCTATAAAACACAGGAAAGGTTACAACATAAACTATCAACTGGTATAAAACGTTCCAGAAGGTGTTTTTTAAAAATAATATTAGATTGTGTTTTCTTGTTGATTTTGTTTTTAAAATATGTGATTTTTAGCAAATTTTTGTATACAAAAACCAATAGAGGGAATCTTGACTTTTGAATTGAAAGAAAATATATTTAAATGAGCGCTAAATACCCACATCCGAAATTAGTTTTAATTTTTGATAAGTTGAAGGGAAGTAACTCTTTTATTTGTGACACTCTATATACAGGTTGAGGCGCCAAGACTTTCTGTTAGGAGTTTTTCAATAACCGAACCGCTTTTAATTCGGAACATTTCGATTCCTAGGTTTTCGGCCAAGCCCAATTAAACTAAAATATTTTCGCTTACGTGACACTTCCGGTTCTACCGGAAGTATTCATCAACTTCGTTATTTTAAATGCAATATGCCACTTTTTAATAGAATTTTGAATTCTACTCGTAATTTAAGGTAGACTTTCACTAATAATAATAATAATAATAATAATAATAATAATAATAATAATAATAATAATAATAATAATAATAATAATAATAATAATAATAATAATAATAACAACACTTTTTATTCAGAACATCCAACAACGGCAATGAACACGTCACAATATAAAACACAAAATCAGCCAAATTTCTGGCACACTCTTTCTCAAGTCTCCCAAAATTTAATAATTCAGTTTAAATTTTTTTACAAATATACATACATATATTAACAATAAAATCACGGTTCGTCATGGTAAATTAAACACAAAAAACAACATGCATCAATTAGACCAAACACACATGGATGAAATCAATAGTGCCAACGGAAACACAAATTAAAGCGGCAAATAAGTTTCACTTATTCTATAAACATGGAACAATCAAAAAATCAGACAGAGTATAGAAAGACTGCGATTCTAAAAACTGTTTAAGTTGTATCTTTAAAACAGATACATCACAGTCTCTAAGATTCTTTGGAAGATGATTATCCTTATTATGGATGATGTTACATTTTTTTGCAACACTGTTAACCTTGTTTGATCTTCCAACAAAACTGTATCTCTTCTGGTGTTGTGAGCATGTGTGTGTTCTCTGCACGAAAACATTGAATAGTTGTTTCTTAAAAACAATACACATTCTAAAATATAAACACTTATAAGTGTTAACATTCTATATTTTATAAAATACGGTTTGCAAATCTCCGTCTGTCGAAGACCAAAAACCCTTATACATTTTTTTGCAGCCTAAATATTCTAATTGCGTCAATAGAGTTTCCCCAGAAAATTATGCCATACTTGATTATGGAATGTATATATGCATGATATACTCCTATGCAGGTTTCAATTGAAACATTATTCCTTAAGACTTTTAATTGGTAGCATAGTGTGCTCAATCTAGGTGCTAACGAATTTACTTGCGACACCCAGGTGAGCCTGGAGTCCAACAATAAGCCCAAAAATTTTACTGTTTCGTTACATTTTATTAATGAGCCTGGTTTACAGCTGATAATATGTGACCCATTGCTTTCGTAACAGGTTCGAAATGTAACTATATTAGTCTTATCTAGATTTAAGGTAAGTGAGCTGTTTAAAAACCAAATTTCTAAAGATTTTAATGAAATCGCAGTTTTTACTTTCAGGTCTTCGACATTCGGCGAAGATACAATTACCGAAGTATCATCTGCGAAGGACACAACCTCATCATCAATCTCGGCCGGCAGGTTATTAACATAAACAAGAAACAGAAGCGGACCCAAAACTGAACCCTGAGGTACCCCCCTAATAACTAATTCCCAGTCAGAAGTCAACTCCCTCCCTTCCGAGTCTACTTTGGAAACCGGTTGCTGTCTATTTTGTAAATATGAACATAGAAGTTGCCAAGGGACACCACGGACACTAGCATACTATGTGTCTAAAATTAACCATTTTCAAAACACTTCGTTTTTTTTTTCGAACATTTTCGCAGAATCATAGTCATTTTTATCACTATTAAGGGCCTATTTTGTAACTTCGATAACAAACTGCACCGCGTGCACTTCTAGTATGCAAACGTCACTTGGTTGACAAATTAAATTCCAAAGGCTACTATTGTTACAAGTTTGCAACTCTGATTCGAATAAATATGTATTTATCTCAAAAACGGTTCTATTTTAGTATAGAAAATTCGAAATGCCATTTAACTTAGTTAATAAAATATAGGCTGTCCCATTTGAAAAACGCAAGTTTTGATCAGTTGAATTTTGTCAAGGTGGCAAGTCAATTTCTATCACCCTGTATGTTCCAACAAAAAACTGTAATACGTGTCGTGAAGGTACATATACTGGTGTGTTGTGTACAAAAAATGAATCTTGTAGCTTATTTTTCCTTTAAGTGATCAGGTATAAAGTGCAACTGTCATTCTGCAAAAACGAAATATTTTGAAAATTGTTAATTTGAGTCATATAGTATGCTAGTGAAAGTCTACCTTTAATTACGAGTATAATTCAAAATTCTATTGAAAAGTGGCATATTGCATTTAAAATAACAAAGTTGAACGACACTTCCGGTTGAACTGGAAGTGTCACGGAAGTAAAAATATTTTAGTTTAATTGAGCTTGGCCGAAAACCCAGGAATTAAAATAGGTTCGGTTACTGAGAAACTCATAACAGAAACCCTTGGCGCCTCACCCTGTATATTTAATGGGTATAAGGCACAAAATATCTTGGAATAATTTAATGTACTCTGTTAATTTATCAACGTTTCGATATGTTACATATTTTCTTCAGGACACTATAAATACAATTCAATTGTTGTAATACCAATTTCAAGTTAGAACTTACCAAATAATTGAGATTTAATTTATATGTAATTATAGAAACATATTTTTTGTTTGTTTATCCTTTCGAAGAAAACAGATAGTAATAAATAATGGTCAACCAACGCCTACATTAAAATTAACAAAGGCAATGAAAGGTTTTAAACGCTGCTTTAATAACAGTGTTTATCAAACATATCATTGGTTAACGGGTTGTGAAACAGTGTCCAAATTCTTCTGCTGGGCGAGTCTTTTGTTTTCATCGACGTTGTCATAAAAAGAGAAAAATCGTGGAACACGAGAGCGGGAGTTTGGATTGGAATAATTTGCACAAAGTTGGTAAAAGACAGGAAGGCAACAGGAAGTGCCAGTTGGAATTTTAAGCTAAAACCTTTCGTTTAGTAGGCACATAAAATTTCGATCTGAGAAATCTGGACACTATAATCCATTTGAAAAACTATTTGAAAAACCACCCTTGGTACTGTGGCTTTCTGGATGAGCCCTTGTCTGGCAGTTGATACTTAAATGGTTCACAGGTGTTCGGTAAATATATGAGATGTTATTCCTGTCACAGCCATTAATTTTTTTGTAATTTGTTTAAATTGTACCATTTAGCAACGTATAAAAATCAAAGAAGAATATTTTTAAGTCGTAATGTAGTGATCTCATCATAAGCGAAGCTTCTCGACGAAAACACCTCAACAAATAAATAGATATAATTGAATGGGTACCAATTTTTGCACCAATTATCCAGCAGCGACTATAAAATGAGATATTTATTTTTTATCAATACAATAATTGCAACAAAAACGTCACGAAAGTAGTCTACCATATTTTTGCTGTATTCTGTTTATTAAAAAATAAACACAGTTAACTTTTTACAACCGTTTCCAAAGTGAAATTCTATAGACAAAGAATAACAGTTTAGTAATTTAATTGTTGAAAAAAGCTCACCTTCATCGCGATTTATGACGTAAGCGTAAAGAAATTGAAACCATGAAGTGTAAGTAACGGACAACTGTACTTTCGTGATGCCAGTCATTCGGTTTAGTGTTGAATATAGAGATACAGTTTATAAACATTGTGATTTACTGACCTAATTTAATTTATTAGAGATGTCAGCTTTGCAGCTGATTAAACTCAAAATGACTGTAAATGTGATTTAATGTATTTTTTAATATTTTTCTGCAAAGTTTTTATACTGTGAGTGTTAGTAAAACGCAGGAAGAACAGAATAGGTAAGGTATGCTATAATTTTTTTATAATGTATTCGCCAAACAAACTTATCCACCTTTCCAAAGGCGCTTAAGAATGGAATAATTATTTTCAAAAGTTGAACTGTCATAAGAAAGACTTTAAGGTGCAAAATGATTAATGAAGCTTTTGCTATGAATTACTCTATATAGAAATACGATAGAACAGAAGTACCCTCGCCGCTCAAAAGATAACGCATCAAATATCTGAAGAAAAAGATTATGTGGATATCCAATAGGCAGATACGAGCCAACCAGTTTGAAGAAGAAATATTTGAGAAATCCCCTTTGCATTTTTTTCAGTTCTTGTTTGTAATTCTCATACAGAGGTGACTAAACAACGGAAGCATATTCAAGATGCGCACGAACAAAAAGTTAAATAATCTTAGCAACTCGCATGTGAAGATGCCCGATCATTTCGAATAATGGAGCCAAGCGTTCTACAACATTCGGAACAGTTTTTGCGATGTGATTGTTAAAAGATAACTGAAGGTCAAAAATGACACCCAAACTTTTTAATGCCTGATCTTGTTATACCTTCACCGCCGATAATATAGGGATATATTGCGGGATGCCTTATAGAGTAATAGCCCCTACTTTGTTTCTTCTCCACATCAATGAACTCCTCTCTAGCACATCCAACCCAGTTCACAGTTACGAGGACGACAGCACCCTCCACTCAAATATACAATATTCTAAGCCGGTCTCTTTAGCCCAATTAGATGAGGATCGCACACTCATGGAGGATTGTGTCTCTGTGGATCTCCAAAAAATATTAGACTGGGGAAGTAGAAATCTTGTACAATTCAACCCCACCAAATCACAGTCTTGCTTTCTTTCTCATAAGAGATACACCACCCCTAGACCCATCACAATGAACAACCAAGTTATTCAAAGTAATGAGTCCTTTTCACTTGTTGGCATTTCTGTGGATCGAAATCTCAATTGGCACCAACAAGTCACATAACTTGCAGAAGCGACTGCTAATAAATTAGGTTTCCTCTTCCGGGCTCGCAAATACTTTTCACCAGCTAATCTCTATACCTTATATACTTCACAAATAATACCAAACCTCGAATCCTGCTCCCACATCTGGGGTGTTGCTGCCGCTTTTACACTCGCTATCCTGGACTCCATTCAGAAGAGAGCTATACGTCTCATCGGTGACCCTACCCTCACCCAAAGGCTGCCATCCCTTGCCCACAGACGTGCCGTTGGTGACCTTTCTCTCTTTTATAGATATCTGCACGGGCACTGCTCAGAGGAGCTTTCTTCCATAGTTCCTCCACATGATGCCCCCAACAGATCTACCAGGGGAACAGAGCGAATGCACCTTTTACTGTCCAGGTCACCAGACATAGAACATCTTGTTGTGCCCGCTCTTTTGTCCCGAGGACTTCCAAGTTGCCTTGCCGGCACATGTTTCTCCTTCTCCCCCGAACCTCCAAACCTTCAAGTCCAGAATTAACAAGTTGCGTCTTTCTTCCTTGTCGACACCCACGGTACGATAGTATTTAGGCTATAAACCCTCGTGGTGTGTTGTTGAAATAAAAAAAAAAGACCGTATAGAGAATTTGGACACATTAGGACTTCTACAGTTCCGCTGACACCAATCAGCTAGAAGGTCTAAGTTCTCCTGCAAATAAAAGCAGTCTTTACAAGATAAAATGTTGTGGAACAGTTTTAGATCGTCGGCATACAAAGATGCTCAAGCTTACAAGTGATGTCCACAAACACGTTAAAAAACAAAGGACCCCAAATGGGCCCCTGAAGCATTAAACGGCCCAGACCTAATACCGTTATGTCCAATATATTGCTGCCTGTTTGACGATTAAGACTTTTTAAAGGTAATTAATTTCAGTGAAATATTTAAATCGATCAGTTTATGCAAGAACCGTCTGTGATCAACCTTGTAAAATGCTTTGGAAAAATCCGAATAGACATCAACCTGCAAACATTCATCCAGATGGTTAGAAATCTACTGGATTCTAACAAATAGATTGGCCTTTGTTGATCTTATAGACACAAATCTATTTCCATATTCTTTTTTCGTTGCAGTTGGTTAATAAAGTTCATCATCATCATCATCAATCAGCCCTCTGCGTCCACTGCTGGAGATAGGCCTCTCCTAGTTGAGTCCATTCTTTTCTGTCTTGAGCGCTACGAATCCAGTTTTTTGTAATTTTTGTAATGTCGTCTGTCCAGCGAGTTGGTGGTCTTCCTCTGTTTATTTTATCGACCACATCAGTCACTCCTGATCTTCTGCGTAATTATTCATTTCTAATGTGGTCACGTAACGAAACGCCAAGCATCGACCTCTCCATTTTGCGCTGTGTTACTTTCAGTTTCTTAGCAGAAGCGTTGGTAAGGGTTAGTGTTTCGGCGCCGTAGGTCAAAACCGGTAGAACACATTGGTTGAAAACTTTTCTTTTCAAGCATATCGGAAGGTCGCTTCTAAAAACGTCTCTAAGTTTGCCGTAAGCCGCCCAGAAGAGTATAACTCTTCTGTTTATCTCGCATGTTTGGTTGTTTTTGGATATGCTTATCTCGTGGCCCAAATATGTGTATTTGTCTACCCATTCCACCTCAGAGTTTTCAATAATTAGGTTGTTACTAGGGACGAGGTTTGTCATACATTTTGTTTTTCCGATGTTCATTTTTAGACCTACTGTTGCACAGGCCTCCTGAAGTTCCTGTAGCGTCATTCTAATATCTTCCAAGTTGTCAGCTAGTAAGACAATGTCGTCTGCAAACCGTAAGTTTGACAAACTTTGACCGTCTATTCTTAGACCTTTTTATAAAGCTACTTGTATTAAAATGCGCTACCATAACGCACTTGCTACGCACGTCAAAAATTTATATACATTGAAACATTTTATTAAAATTCGCTACCATAACACACTTGCAGCGCCAAACTGTTTTCTTGGAAGTCTGTTAATAAGCCTCTTGTATTAAAATTCGCACATAATGCTTTTGCTACGTACGACAAGATTTTTTTAATTTGCTACTTTTTTTGCTCTATATACCATTTTTTTGTGGTGATAAGTACTGTCAAGTCTTTATTTTACTTATTGACTGATTTTTAAACTAGATGAATGTAAATAACAGCAATATATGAAATCTAGGTTGCACTGAGTTATTCTACTAAATAAACTAAATTGTAGATAATCTAGTTGGTTTTATCCAACCATAAATAATTGTTATTTTCTTGTAGATTTACTTTCGCACAAATTACCTATAGAATTGCAAAAGATAACCAGTGTGATTTTGTTGAATTTCGCACTTATTTTATTCATGTTTTCTGTCTAGAATGAAACAATCAGAGTCAGATGACCCAGAAAAGAATAACAACACACCAAACCAAGAAAAATCGTTTAAGAAAAGTATGACCCAAATAGAAGTCAAAAGTATACAGAAAAACACAAGTCAGACACAAACAGACAAGCCAAATCCCGAACAGCTAATTTTAGAAAATAATAGAAAGCGTAATTTAAAGCAAGGATTTGTGAATCACTTTGGTGACTACTGTAGTTCAACTGGTCTACATGGATTTCCTTATTTAGGTCAGCGTAGAACCATTCCCGAGGTGTAAGTATGAGAAACAGTTTACTATTATAAACTCGAGAATAAATATTGTTTTTAACTTGCTGTACTAGCGATGAAATTACGCCACGGAGCTGCACCTTGTGCTGACATATCATATTCGTAGTCCACTCGTTGAATAACCTACTGTTCCATAGAGAAGAGCGAAACAGTAAAATTTTCAAAATGTTGCATTCAAAACACCATTAATTTTCTTATATAGGGTCTTTCATAAAAAGTGTGTAACATTTTACAGGTTGATTTGTAAAGCAATTTTAAGATGGAAAGTTCTTAGAACATTGTGAGATGTACGACAAGGTCACCATCTCCGTGCGAAATCAGGTAGTATATTGTCATGACAACTCCAAATAATACAAAATGTTATAAAATAGAGACTGTGTACAACCAACTAACAATTTTATAAATGGTCTGCCCTGATCCGTTTCTTTTCTAATATAGGCACAATGTATGTAAGGCTAGATGTATTCTCACAATACTTAGGACCGCAGACCGGTTTCACTTTAATTAGAGAACTAGGAGCTGCCGTGACAACATACTATCTGGTTCCGCATCGAGATGGCGAACCTGTCGTACATTTCACAATGTTCTAGTAGGCTGGCTGCCATAGCCGTATTACTTTATACGTGTGCTCTCGCTGTAATTAGCATACCGTACTGATCAGCTCTAATTAGTGAGAAACCGGTCTGCGATTCTAATTATGGTGGGAATACATCCTGCATTACATAGAATGTTCTTATAAATATGTGGTCAAAAACGTTTCTTTTTCAGGGTATAAAGCTTAAAAAATTATATTTGTGGTCTTGGTTCTTTTGGACGACCCAATTTTTTCTTATGACGGTCCTAAGTTTTTTGTCTTAAGAATTGAGTTTCCTACGCCTTCCTACATATCTATAAAAAATTTCTATCTTGGCATAATTTAAAAAATCGCCCTGTAAATATTCGACAATGATTGAAAACAAGTTAATTTGTATATTTGTGATTTTATTTGTGAATCAATTTGTTTTTAGGATCTATATTTATCTTTCGTTGGTTTGTCCATAGATTATATGTATGTTTTACTGTAAGTGTGTACTTGACAGCTCTGAGTTGTGGTGTGTGTGTGTTTTGTTTTTTTAAGGTCGGCCTATTTCCGTGACTATGGCCAATCACCGACGCCAGGGAGCAGTTTCACCTCACTATCCTGAAAATGTTGTCGAACCCCTGCCTTTCTGTAAGAAAGATATCGATCTTTAACGTGCCCAATATCGCATGGGCACGGGACCGACGGCTATACGTCTCCGTTGAAGGTGGAACGTGCAGACATTCAACTTGCTCAAATACAATGCCAGAACCTAGGTTGATGTTAATATTACAATATGTACTGAAAACGTAAAAGGAGAACCTTGGGATCGAACCCAGTACCCTTCGGTTCAGAGGCACACGTTTTTACCCCTGAACCACCGAGGCTCTGTGAGTTGTAGTATTAACGATCACCAATAAAACCATTGCTGATAATAATATTAATTATCAAAACATGTGGGCGCCTCTTTTTTGTGAACACTATTATCTTTTGCCACCTCTTGTGTCACTATAACTATTTAGCTTTTTTGTAGAATATTTCGTCTGAATCATCGTAAAGTAAGATAGCAAGAAAAATTTTGAACTGGTGTCGGAAGCATTTGATGCCTGTTTCAATAATTAAGATGCTATTTCGTCATGTAAGTGCCCTCAAATTCAGCGAGAAAAGGCGGCAGGAAGCAGTAAGAGAATTTTAATTGATTTAGGTTCCTTTTTACTTAAAAAATAAATGTTATTAGACAGGATGGTTACTAAAAACTGACCTGATTTTGCTATATAACAGCAAGAAGAGCACAAAAAATTAATAGGTTATTAAGACTCATTTGACCTCTATTTTTTATCTTTGTCAATAAAGTAGCACTATTCTAACATTAATCTTGTTTTTCTTTTGCAGAATTTTTTGGAGCCTTGTGTTAATAGCAAGCTTCTGCGCTAGCATCTATTTGATAAATGAAATTTACCAAAAATATTTAGATAGTCCAATTATTATATCAATAGCATCTAAAAGAATACAAATACATAACATACCTTTTCCAGCAGTAACAATTTGTCCAAATACAAAATTTAATAGGACGTGTTTTGATTATGAAAGGATTTACCAAAGAGCAATCGAAAATGAAACGTTGACGCCCAAAGAGTGAGTACATTTCTTTAAATAAGCTTTATAACATGTTTAGGAAGGTTTTTTTTTAATGCGGGTATTTTTGTGTTACAAATTTGGCGAGAAATCTCAATCTTCTTAAAATAGTTAAAACCCAATGTCGCCCTTATAATCGTTAAACCCCTGGAACCAGCTCTAGAATCTACCCAGCCACAGCTTGCCTGTCTCTCAGTTCTGTTATCGCCCTTCTGCCGCACAATATATTTGTGGCATATACACCGCCCCTAAACGTGACATACCTACTGCACACAGACGACACTACCATGCTCAGCAGCTCCATTCAGTCGAGGATAATAACCCAGCGCCTACAAACTGCCGTAAACGATTTGCAAGACTGGTATAGGAAATCATGTCTAGCCATAAACCTCGACAAATTCCCAGCAATCCTATTTCCCAGGAGGAGATACACACCTCACGATCACATATCCTTAGGCAACAGTTTAATTCCCTGGCAAGACTCTGCAAAGTACCTTGGGTTTTTTCTACCGTCCTCAGCAGCTCCATGCAGTCAAGGATAATAACCCAGCGCCTACAAACTGCCGTAAACGATCTGTAAGACTGGTATAAGAAATGATGTCTAGCTATAAGCCTTGACAAATTCTCAGCAATCCTATTTCCCAGGAGGATATACACACCTCATGATCACTTATCCTTAGGCAACAGTTTGGTTAGTTGGCAAGACTCCGCAAAGTACCTTGGGGTTTTTCTACCATCCTCAGCGGCTCTATGCAGTCGAGGATAATAACCCAGCGCCTACAAACTGCGGTAAACGATCTGTAAGACTGATAAAAGAAATGATGTCCAGCTATAAACCTTGACAAATTCTCAGCAATCTTATTTCCTAGGAGGAGATACACACTTAACGATCATATATCCTTAGGCAACAGTTTAATTCCCTGGCAAGACTCCGCAAAGTACCTTGGGGATTTTCTACCATCCACAGCAGCTCCATGCAGTCGAGGATAATAACCCAGCGCCTACAAACTGCGGTAAACGATCTGTAAGACTGGTATAAGAAATGATGTCTAGCTATAAACCTTGACAAATTCTCAACAATCTTATTTCCCAGGAGGAGATACACACTTAACGATCATATATCCTTAGGCAACAGTTTAATTCGTTGGCAAGACTCCGCAAAGTACCATGGGGTTTTTCTACCATCCTCAGCAGCTCCATGCAGTCGAGGATAATAACCCAGCGCCTACAAACTGCCGTAAACGATCTGTAAGACTGGTATAGGAAATGATATCTAGCTATAAACCTTGACAAATTCTCAGCAATCTTATTTCCCAGAAGGAGATACACACCTCACGATTACATATCCTTAAGCAAGAGTTTCATTCCCTGGCAAGACTCCGCAAGGTACCTTGGGGTTTTTCTACCGTCCTCAGCAGCTTCATGCAGTCGAGGATAATAACCCAGCGCCTACAAACTGTCGTAAACCATCTGTAAGACTGGTATAGAAAATTATATCTAGCTATAAACCTCGACAAATTCTCAGCAATCATATTTCCCAGGAGGAGATACACATCTCGCGATCACATATTATTAGACAGCAGTTTAATTCCCTGGCAAGACTCCGCCAAGTATCTTAGGGTTTTTCTTGACAAACGTTTAACATGACGCGCCCATGTCCAACATGCCTGATGGAAAGCTTCGATGTTCATCTTAAAGTTCTTTCCACTTTTTAACAGCAACTTCAAATTGTCCATGAAGAATAAACTGTTCATGAACAAAGTCTTAATCCAGCCAGCCTTGACCTATGCATTCCCTGCATGGACCACCGCGGCCAACACACACACATCAAGACCCTTCAAATCATTCAGAATAAAATTCTGAGAATGGTTACCAGATCGCCATGGTTTGTCAGATTCACTCGGATCTAAAAATGCCATCAATACTTGAGTTTATAACTCAACTATCTACCGCTCAGTTTGCAAAAGCCGCTTCTCACTCAAATGCTCTTTTCGGTAGTGCCACCGACTACGATGAGCAAGTTCTGGTGAGACATAAGCGTTCGAAGCTTATCCTGACCCGATAACGCCTCCGCGGCAAACATAATGAAAATATTCAAAACTCCAACGTCATGTGTGAAGTCATTCCGAAGAAATTATGGACCAAAGTCCGGTACTCCAGGGAGTGAAGTTTAGTGGGTAAGAGTCTCACTCTACCTCAATATCCCACACACCACGGTGTGTGAATGAAGTGTACATGACGCATTGTCCACTCTTGACTACAAAAAAAATCTACTAGATAATTTAATATATTTCTTATGCGCATAAGTTATTCTAACACCCACCTATTGCCGTTTCTAGTAGCCCTTCAAATCATCCAGAATAAAATTCTGAGAATGGTTACCGGAGCGCCATGGTTTGTCAGAAACAGTCAGATTCACTCTGATCTGGAAATGCCTTCGATACTTGAGTTTATAACTCAACTATCCACAACTCAGTTCGCAAAAGCCACTTCTCACCCAAATGCTCTTCTCCGTAGTGCCACAGACTACGATGAGCTACTTCGATATAAGCAAAAGCGTCCAAAGCTTATACTTATCCGCTAACGCCCTCGCGGCAAAATCAGAATGGAAACATTCAAACCCAAAAGTCATTGTGTCTATTCTTTCCGATGGAGGTATGGACTAAGGTCCGGTACTCCTAGGGAGGGAGTTTTAGTGAGTAGGTGTACTAAGAGTACAAGTCTCACAGTACCTCGATATCCCACGGCACTATGGTGTCGTGAGTGAGGTCTGCATGAGGCATCTCTCCCTCCTGTATATATAGGGTGGCGCATTGAAAACGAAACAGACCGATATGCGTCCAGAAAAAAATTCTTTTAAGAAACCCTGAAACACATCAATTTTAATATTGAGGGGGACATGTTTTGACATAAAACTCAACTTTGTCACATCAACCCCTTAAATGTAGTGATAAAAACCCTTATATTTTAAATAGGGAACATGGGTCGAGTGTTACATCATTTGAGAGCTCTTTCTTTTCTGAATTCAGTACACTAATTTTTTTGGAAGTTTTATTAACTCGCTTAAAAATTATTCACAGTTGACGATGCAAAAACGCATTTCACTCATTCCGATGAGAAATGTGCTGATAGTAAATGTTTTGTTGGTTTGTAAACAAAAAATTGACTATCAGAACATTTCTTATCAAAATGAGAGAAATGCGGTTTATTATGTCAGTTTATCGGTTGGTTTGATACTTGATAGTACTACCGAAAATTAATTTCACAATGGTGTATTCTGTAGAAAAAAGAGTTGAAATAATTACTCTTTTTTTTTCAAAAATGATGACTTTGTTAACCGTACCGCAAATTTGTTTAATGAACGATATCTGAACAGACATGTTAACAGAAAATACATTTTGGAGTTAGTTGCAAAGTTTCGACAAAGTGGTTCAGTAGCCAACAAAAAACGGGATCTTGAACGTGAATTTCCGGTTAGAAATGAGACGACTGAGATTGAAGTTTCAGGACAAATTGCTGCAGACCCAACTTTGAGCACGAGAAAATTGGCCACTGTTTCAAACTTTAAAAGAAGAACTATTAAGCGAATATTGAAGCATCATAAATTTCACCCGTATAAAATTCATCTTGTACAACAACTGAATGAAGATGATTTTGATCGGCGGCTGGAGTTTTGTGAAGTTATGACTGCACGAATAGCTGAAAACGGGAACTTCCTGTTCAATATCTGTTTTTCAGATGAGTATAAGTTTTTATTAAACTAGTCAATCGTCATTTTTTGTCGTTATTGGGCAGATAATAATCCAAGAAATTTTCACGAAGTTCACACTCAAACTCCACAGAAATTGAATGTCTGGACTGGTATTTTTGGAGACCGTTTAATCGGACCAATTTTTCTTGATAGAAATTTGAGTGGCGAAACGTATTTGGAGTTACTAAAAGATATCGTTTACCCTCTACTAATTGACATTGTTGAAAACGATGATCGCTATCAAGAAAATCAATTAGTGTTTCAACAAGATGGAGCTCCTACGCATTTTTCACAACGTGTTAGGGAGTTTTTGAACAGAGAGTTTCCAGGACAATGGACTGGACGTAGAATTGCTATTGAGTGGCCACCTAGATCACAGGATTTAACTCCTTTAGACTTCTTTCTATGGGGCCATTTAAAGAGTAGAATTTACGCAACAGAACCGGAGTCTATGGAAGAATTACGACGACGCATTGTTGAAGACTGCCGTCTAATTACTCTACAAATGCCCCAGAATGTCAGAGCTCGTTTTGAACAAAATTTGTACTTTTGTATGGAAGCTGGTGGTCAACATTTTGAACACTTACTTAACTGAATAAACATTTTAGAACGTTTGGTTTTGTTTTTTGTTTTTTTAATGAAAAATTTACTAATTAGTGCATTTCTTATCACAATGAATGAAATTCGTTCTTGCAACTTCAACTGTGAATAATTTATAAACGAGTTGATAAAACTTCCAAAAAAATTAGTGTACTGAATTCAGAAAAGAAAGAGCTTTTAAATGATGTAACACTCGACCCATGTTCCCTATTTAAAATATAAGGTTTGTTATCACAACCCTTAAGGAGTTGATGTGACAAAGTTGAGTTTTATGTCAAAACATGTCCCCCTTAATATTAAAATTGACGTATTTCAGCGTTTATTTAAAAAAAATCTCTGGACGCAAAATGGTCTGTTTCGTTTTCAATGCGCCAGCCTGTATATAAAAAAGGTACTAGCCCTAAGGTTTTCTCAATCGTTGCTTTGTACTATACACTCCGTATTATTAGGGTTTTGTGTTAATCGTGGCTGTGGTGAGACGCTAGGTTTTGTTATATACAGAGACGTCGCTAGTTGCAGTCATTAGACACACTTCATATTTTGTTAGAACCACAACAACAACGGCACTAGACTACTAACAATATTTTTTTACTGTAAATATTAGGTCAATTATTTTATTTTCAGAGCTAGACAATTTGCCTACGCTAATTATGTCTGCTCACATACAGAAGAAAATTTTCCTCTGCAAAATGAAAAAGAGTTTACAGAAGATATTTATCATTTTCTTGACAAGGTAACTGTTGTTTTTTTTATCCAAAGGTGATGGGTATTGCTTTATAATAAAGTCTATCATACTTAGTATAGTGAATGTATTATTAGTGAATTTTCTTTAAAAAAATTCACAAATGAGGAGATCCCGATTTTTCAATTTTAGAAAAAGTTCTTTAAATGAGCGCGAACTAGGCCTCCTAGAACCCATGTCCAGGGCTAATTTTTATGTGGACCGATTTTGATCAAATTTGCTGAATACCTTATTTTTGCAAGTGGATTGGATAAATTCGTAACCCTGATATATCTGTCTGACTTTGTCTAACATTATAGGCATCCATTAAGAGGTAATTTCAAGTTATATCGTAAATTATTTATTTTTATATGGTGATAACTCAGACTTTACTGAACCGATTAAGTCCAGATTTGGTAGAGAGGACCACTGATACGATATCTATGTGCGTGTAAGGTTTTAGTTTCATACTTTTAGTAATTTAAAACATATTGCGTTTTCAAACAGTTTTTCACATTTGTTTTCTGAAAGTATGTGAGTGTCACCGCTGTCTAACGAACTTATCCAAGCTATTAACAAAATGAAGGGAATTGGCAAATTTGGTTTCAAGTGGTGAAGTATTTGTTGAGCTATCGGTTGGATATATATATATATATATATATATATATATATATATATATATATATATATATATATATATATATATATATATATATACATATATATATACATTGGATTTGGGTTCTATTGGTCCTAATTCGCGCTCATTTGACGAAATTCTCCAAAAATCTTACCATTCATACCTCTCTATTTGTGTATTTTCTTAATGAAAATTCACTAAAATCTCTAAGCCAGAGTGAAGTTTCCAGTTTCGGAATCGGTTCATCGCGTTGTGTAAAAAAAATGAACTATGGCAGATAAGACATCCTTAAAACATTTTAGCATTTGTCCTCTACTTAATCATCGGATTTCAGAGTGAAGAAGTAGTTCCCCACATTATCCATTTCATCGGCCAATGTTTTCAATATTCATCTTTGTAACGCCTAATCTTATTCACAATTTTTGCTACCAATTTCATAACGTTTAGTTTTAAAAAATTTCCACATATGCTTGCTAGTGGATAATTCAGTGGTAACAGAAAAATGCCGAAAACTTTCGTCTTCACTACCACCAGACCCTCATCACAACTCGCCATAGCTGGAGCGTCATCGGTTTTTAGGCCTACCATTTTCGATATTCGAATTTTCCAAGGGAAAATAATATTTTTGAAATGAGAACACAACTCCTGCCCAGTAGTAAGTCATTTCAGTGGAATAAACTTCATATCCTTGCTTAATCGTGCCGAATCTTGTTTAATCGTAAAAACCATCTTGACGAACACGGTCATCTGAGAGGTGTCCACTGTTGATTCATCCAGTTGTAGTGAAAAATAAATACAGTTATCTAAGTCAGTTCTTAACTGTAAAAAATATCGTTGCTCATTATCTATTGTCATCACTGTATTAGCATAAAGCAGCCTAGATTTTCTAAGTTAAACTATCTCGTCTTTATTTCTAAAGTTGGCAAATAACGAATACGCAGCTTCTAAAAACGCCTCTTTCATCATCTCTCCAACTTCATTAGGTTTCTTATTTTGTGCAATTATCTGGGACACACGGTATGATGCTTCAGTTGCAGCCTTATTTTTGTCAACGGATTTTAAAAATATTGACTATTGTCCAATTAACTGGTTTTTTAGTTGCTTCAGTTTTTCTTTTCTAGTGGCAAAAGGTAATAAGAATAAATTTTCAAAATTTAAATGGTCAGTTTCAGGATGCGTCTCAATATTTACTTTTTTTAGCAACGGAGACAGAAGTATTACATAACCAACATACACTTTTACCTTTAACTTCTGTAAAGAAGTATTCTTCTTCCCATTCCAAATGGAAATGATATATCTTCACCTTCTTACTACTGCTTGCCATAATATTGCTCCCTAATAACCCAATCGCTGGACGTTGGATTTGCTGTTCAGTTTTAAACTGAGCGCAATGTAGCCGCGCCATGCATATTTAACCAATTAAAAGCAACCCAGATCGTTCTTGAACACTAGCGCTGGTCAGCTCTAGCCGATTCTAGCATGGTGACGTCGGCGCCAGTACTCCCACCGCAGTGTTGCCGCTGCTTGTGCGTATTATGACATTTTGCGAAATTGACGGAAGTTTCTATGATTTTATCACCTTTGTATTTTTAAAATTTAAAATATGTTGTGAGCTAGCAGAATTGCCTTCACGAGCTACCGGTAGCTCGCGATCGACAGGTTTGGCTACCACTCATTTAGCTTATCTGAGGTTTCAATTTTTTTGTCAGTGTCTTCGGCACCGTCATTTGTGTCTACTTTGAAGAACACGTTTACAAAAGTAGTAATAATTAATTAGCTACGGACAGTGTAACAAAGTTATAGCAAAAAGTTGAGATACGTTTGCTGCTCGATTTGCTCAGAAACAGAAACTACCATGGCATGCTGTAAGAATCACCCTAGAAAGTTTTATAAATATTTTTAAAATGAAGACACCGCTCACATGTGAAATAAGCTCAATTTTAGAATCACCGTGTGCGTATTTGCCATATGGTCGTTCCCAGTTGCAAACATTGTAAAGAGAAATATGGAATCCACCATTCATTGAGTTTTGTAGCCCTTTGTTCGCTTGTGTAAAAACCGCAATAACTAATTGTATTTTTAAGCTATTTACTAATGGAAACCTGTCCTATTTATTAGCTATTTTGCTCCATTTACTTTTAAAAGTTAAATTAACTCGGTTTTCAGTGTAAAGCAGCCTCAATATTGGAATGCAACTTTGGTAATGAAAGTTGTGATGATAAGTGGGTTCCAGTTTTAACTGAAGAGGGCCTATGTTATACCTTTAATATGATCGACAGAAGTGAAATGTTTCAAGACAGTGTGTAAGTAGTATAAATTTTAAATTGATTTATTAAAAAAGTGGTCCAAAACTAATGGTCTAAACTAAACTGAATATCAGTAGAATCTTGCCACACCTGATCGAATGCTTTATAATACGTCACAACTTTTCAAATTAAGTGATCGCATCAAAAAGAAAGTCGCTATATACCTAGATACTGTATTTGTAAAATTACAAACCTAAAAAACGTTTTATAAAAATACGCTTATTCGTTAATAAAAATAAATTATTTACAGGCATCATTACGGAAATTTTGTAAAATTTGGTAACAAGTCAACATGGGACGCCGAAACAGGAAGCTACATCAATCATAATATCACTACAGACGACGACTACCCGAAGAGAAGCTTATATACTGGTTTGGAAAATGCCCTGAGAGTTATGATGAAAGAACCAAAGGATTCACTTAGCGACAATTGCAGTTTGGAAGTTCAAGGATACAAGGTATTGTAGCGGGCACTTTTCTTTAAGGGTTGATTATTTCCTACAAACTCCACTTAATGTCACCAATATGTAAGAGGCGAAAACCTTACCTCTGTGTAAGAGGGCCGTTTCCGCACGTGAGGCCCGTTGACAATTACTCCCACCGATTATCCAATAATCTACTTAGCTCTGGGAGGACCAGTTATATTAATATACCCTCAGAAATTAACCCTAACTGAGAAAAATAAAACCCTATATTAAAAAAAACAAATAATTTACTCTGATAAAACTATATATACATATATATATATATATATATATATATATATATATATATATATATATATATATATATATATATATATTTAATGAAGAATTACGCAGAAGAACAGGAGTGACTGATGTGGTCGTACATGTGGCGAAACTCAAATGGAAGTGGACGGGACACGTGGCTCGCATGCAAGATGACAGATGGACAAAACGATTACTTGAATGGAGACCCAGATCCGATAAAAGAGACAGAGGAAGACCACCAACTCGCTGGACAGACGACATTACAAAAATTACAAAAAACTGAATTGGTAGCGCTCAAGACAGAAAAGAATGGACTCGACTAGGGGAGGCCTATGTCCAGCAGTGAACGCAGGGGGCTGATTGATGATGATGATGATGATGACCCTGTTTCAACTGTCTAGCCAGGCAAATTGTGTATTTAATTTTCGGATTAAATTATTTTGTTAGCAAACTGATTATCATGATCGAATAAAGTAGGTTTCACCAAAGTGGATACATATACTTATTTCGCATTTCTAATCACGTGGTGTTATTATCAATCTTTTTTTTTAAATTAAAACTTTTAATTTTCAGGTATCCCTTCATTTGCCAGTAAGATTTCCGATGCCGTCTGAGGATTTCTTTTACATGCCATTGGGTAAGAAAGTTATGGCGAGAATAAAGCCTTCAATGGTTGTTACACCTGAAGTTGTTAAATCTTATGACCCATCTAAGAGGGTTTGTTATTTTCCTTCTGAAAAGAAATTAACATATTTTAAAATATATACCCAGTTTAACTGTTTAAAGGAATGTCTAACAAAATTTACTTACATGTCCTGCAGCTGTGTCGATTTTGATATGCCAAGTAAGTAGAGAGCTTCTATCTGAATTATGTTTTTTATTAGTGCGTCTATTTCTTTTACAAACAGGGACGTCAGAGATGGCCATCTGTGGACCAGCACAACAGGATTGCTCTACGAATGTTAAAGGTAATGTTTAATATTAATAACAATGATAATAATAATTACATGTACTAACCTCAGAGTCATGGCCTGGTGTTCGTTATTTCTACCCATAAACCGAATGAATTTTATCAGGACAGAGATATGTCAACACGCATTTACAAATAACAGTGCTTGCAACTTAAGATCGAAAACAAATACGGAACAAATAATAATAATAATAATAATAATAATAATAATAATGATAATAATAATAATAATATTCCCTGCAGAACAAAGAGGATGCGCCAAAAACACGTATGACTGCAAAGAACATCGACTCACAAGCAAAATGCTACAGAAAGATTGCAAAGAAAGGAAGAAAAACATGTCAGTAGCCTAGATAGACTACAGAAAGGCGTTAGATAAGGTCCCGCACACCTGGATAATCGAAGTTCTGAACATCTACAGAAAATCCTCAACCCTCCAATCCTTTATCAGCAAGACAATGAAGACCTGGAATACCGACCTGTACCTGACCTCAGAAGCAAAGAGCGACAAAAGCAATTCAAACAACATCACCATCGAGAATATAAAGATAAGAAGTGGGATATATCAAGGGGACTCATTATCACCACTGCTGTTTTGTGTCGCTCTGTTCCCCCTGAGCTTCATCCTCAACAAATTAGGGACAGGATGCCGTTGTAAAAATGAAAGCGAAAAAGTCAGCCACCTGCTCTATGTTGATGATCTGAAACTAGTAGCAAAATCTGATGAGGAACTTGCAGAACAACTCGCAGCCGTCAAGGAGTTCAGTGATGACATCAGCATGGAGTTTGGATTAGATTAGTACGCAAAGGCAACATTCCTGAGGGGACGACTACAAGCAAAGGAGAACATAAAAATTGATAACTCAACAACCATCAAATCTTTAGACCAAATTGATTTGTACAAATATCTAGGGATAGATTAACACGACGGTATCCAACACAATAAAATGAAAACCAAATTGAAGAAAGCATATTACCGACGAATAAGAGCGATTCTTAAAACCGAGCTCAATGCCAAAAACAAGATGATGGCCATAACCTCACTAGTTGTTCCTGTCATCCAATACAGTCTAGGTATCATCAAGTGGACCCAGGCAGAGATTCAGAAACTGGACACCCAGACACGCAAGCTCCTCACAATGTACGGTGCTCTCCATCCACGTGCCGACATTGACCGATTAGATTAGATTAGATTAGATCCCTAGAAAAGAAGGAGGCAGAGGAATGATTAGCATTGAGGCCGCTAACAACATCGCCAAGGAAGGAATCAGCAGCTACCTGCAACTAAAACAAGAAGATAAATACCCGGGAATGGTGTACAGACAACAACAAGGCACCCCTAGAGGATATGACAGCACAGAGGAAGGTGAAGATAACGAAGAAAATAGAGAACCAGAGCACAACAGCCATAGTATACCTAAGACAAAGAAGGTGAAGGAAATGAAACAGAGAATGAAACAACAGATATAAGAAGAACGAATTACAAAATGGTAAATCAAGCCACTTCATGGACAAATAGCAAATGAGGCCGTCAAGGAAACCATCCATCAAAACAACTCATGGGCGTGGCTCACCCATGCAAATCTCAAGACCGAGACGGAAGCTCTGATAACTGCTTGCCAAGATCAAGCCATCGCAACAAATTATGTGAAAACTAAAGTAATGAGGACGGACACAGACCCAAAATGCAGATTCTGTCGGTCTTTCAATGAAACCATCCACCATATTGTTGCGGGATGTCACATACTAGCAAAACATTTGTATCTGGAGCGACACAACACAGTAGCCAGACAGCTCCACTGGAACATCTGCAAACACTACAAGATAAATGTACATGAAAAGTGGTACCAGCACACCCCGGACCCTGTAATAGATGCTAAAGATGTGACAATCATATGGGACACACAAGTGCATACAGAAAAATAGTTGCAAACAAACTAGACTTCATAGTTAAGGATAAGAAGAAAAAACATTGCCTAATCATAGACGTGGCCACACCTTCTGACTACAACATGACACAGAAGGAAGCTGAAAAGATGCTTAAATATAAAGATCTGCAAATTGAGATACAGCGCATGTGGAACCTGAAGGCCAAAATAAAGTTTGATTCAGTTCCACACGAATGGCTCATAAGTGTGCTGAAGATGTCTATGATCGATACTTACATCCTGAGGTTCCTTGAACACACAATGTCTACCTGGAGAAGAAAGATTCAGTTACGGGTACACACTGGTGACAATATCGTAACCAGCACCATACCAATTAGAAGATGCATATTTCAAAGCTACTCGCTAAGCCTATTGTGGTTCTGCCTCGCATTGAATCCACTATCAAACCGCCTGAACTCCACCAGATATGGCTTCAGTATTAAAAACAATGACAGGGAAAAAATGAGGCTAAATCATCTGCTGTATATGGATGATCTCAAGCTGATCGCCTCCACAAAGAACCACCTGGAACAACTTCTTAAAATCGTGGAAGAAAAGAAAAGAGTGTTACAAATATCTGGGAATAAAGTAAGCGAAGAAAGTAAACCACACGGTAATGAAGAACGATCTTACAAATGAGTTTACGAAACGAGTAATGCAGGTAGTGCGATCACATTTTAACAGCAAGAACCTTACTAAAGCTCTGAATACATATGCATGTTCTGCACTTAGCTACTCATTTGGGATTGTGAACTGGAGTAAAACGGACATCGGAAATCTACAACGAAAGGTGCGAACACTCCTAACAAAATCTAAAAAGCATAGTACTATTGAGCGAGTAACCTTACCTAGACACCAAGGTGGAAGAGGAGTGTTGGGTATTGGTAAAGAGTTGGACCAGCAGATTGTGTATCTGCGTATATATTTCCATCAGCAGGCGCTACAACGGAAGGTGCGAACACTCCTATCAAAATCTAAAAAGCATCACCACCGTAGTGCTATCGAGCAAGTAACCCTACTCAGACACCAAGGTGGAAGAGGAGTGTTGGATATTGGTAAACAGGTGGACCAGCAGATAGTGAACCTGCGTACATATCTGAACTACACCGTGCCATATGTGATTGCGGAACTATATTGTTAGTTGGTTGTATACAGTCTTTATTTTGTAACACTTTGTGTTATTTGGAGCTGGCGTGACAACATACTACTTGGTTCCGCAACTAGGTGACGGCACGTTGCCTCGTGACTTACCACTCACTTAGTGTTGGAAGCTGGCTACCATAGCCGTATTACTTTATAGGTGTAATTTCGCTACAACTAGTATGCCGCACTGAAGAGCTCTAATTAGAGCGAAACCGGTCTACGGTTTTAATTGTGGCGAGAATACATCTAGCCCTACATATTTAGTCCCTATATTAGGGTAGAAATATACCAGGGCTGACAATTTACTAAATTGTTAGTTGGTTGTATACAGTCTCTATTTTTTAACACTATGTGTTATTTGGAGCTGACGTGACAACATACTACTTGGTTCCGCAACTAGGTGGCGGCACGTTCTTTCGTGTCTTATCACTCACTTAGTGTCGGAAGGCTGGATACTATAGCCGTATTACTTTATAGGTGTATTTTCGCTGCAATTAGTATGCCGTACTGAAGAGCTGTAATTAAAGCGAAACCGGTCTACGGTTCTAATTGTGGCGAGAATACATCTAGCCTTACATACTTTGTCCCTATATTAGGGTAAAAATGGGCAAGGGCTGACAATTTACTAAATTGTTAGTTGGTTGTATAAAGTCTCTATTTTTTAACACTTTGTATTATTTGGCGCTGGCGTAACAACATACTACTTGGTTCCGCAACTAGGTGACGGCACGTTGCTTCGTGTCTTACCACTCACTTAGTGTAGGTTTATGCTAATTGTAGGAGATTAAGCTGACAGGGTGTTTTAAAACTGACACCGGACCTTTCAAACACCTTATTTATACAATGTAGGCCGAGGAGCTCAGTTCGCGAGGAAAGTAACCTATTGAATTTAGTCTATAATGTTGCGGGTTCGAGTAACGTATTCAGACAGTCGGTTTTTTTCACTCGAATGTGTGTGTGTGTGTTTTGTTTCTTTAATGTCGGCCTATTTCCGCGACTATGACAAATCACCGAAGCCAGGGAGCAGTTTCATCTCACTATCCTGGAAACTTTGCCGAACCGCTGTCTTTCTGTAAGGAGGGTAGGAATCTTTAACGTACCCAATGTATATGGGACCGACGGCCTTACGCCCCCTCCGAAGGGCGGAACGTGCAGACATTCAACTTGCTCAAATACAATGCGACAACCTCGGTTGATGTTAATATTACAGTTTGTACTGAAAAAGTGAAAGGAGTACCCTGGGATCGAACCCAGTACCCTAGGATTCACTCGAATGTGGAAGGGCCCACTTCTGATGAGTTATTAGTGGTGTCCATCGAAGACCTCTGGGTGCGAAGTTTCTCTACTGTGGTTTTATTATTATTATTATTACTATTAATAAGACATTATTAATTATACACCTTTGTTTCCAGTACCATCTGATTTAGGTTTGTTTTTAGGAAACATAAGCCTCTTTAACTTGATCAGCTTATTAATGGGCGGTGAAGAAAATGTCGCTAAAAATTCATTTGGCTCACGCAAAGTTGTGAAGTTATTGGTAGATAATTGCAAATGTCTACCAGAATGTAACGAAATAGTATACGACGTCGATGCAGCACCATTTGATTTCAACTGGAACGCAGTTACATCTAACATTCCCAGCACCAAAAAACCAATTAATCCGGAAGATGCTGAACAGTAAGTACCGTATTTTTCTTAGCGAATTTTCGTAGAAATAATTCACGGCTTTAGGACTTTCGAAACATTTCTAAAGATAATCGCGAAACAAATTCTTATATATACATATATACAGTGGCGCATTGAAAACGAAACAGACAGATTTGCGTCGAGAGAATATTTTTTTAAAACGCTGAAACACGTCAATTTTAATATTGAGGGGGACATGTTTTGTCATAAAACTCAACTTTGTCACATCAACCCCTTAAGGGTGGTGATAACAACCCTTATATCTTAAATAGGGAACATGGATCGAGTGTTACATCATTTGAAAGCATTTTCTTTTCTGAATTCAGTACACTAATTTTTTTGGAAGTTTTATCAACTCGTTTAAAAATTATTCACAGTTGGAGTTGCAAGAACGTATTTTATTCATTGTGATAAGAAATTCACAAAATAGTCAATTTTTCGTTAAAAAAAAACTAAAAAACAAAACCAAACGTTCAAAAATGTTTATTCAGTTAAGTAAGTGTTCAAATTGTTGACCACCAGCTTCCATACAAGAGTACAAATTTTGTTCAAAACGAGCTAAGACATTCTGGAGGATTTGTGGAGTTATTAGACGGCATTCTTCAACAATGCGTCGTCGTAATTCTTCCAGAGACTCCGGTTCTGTTGCGAAAATTCTACTCTTGAAATGGCCCCATAGAAAGAAGTCTAAAGGAGATAAATCCGGTGCCACTCAATAAAACCTCTACGCCAAATCCATTGTCCTGGAAACTCTCTGTTCAAAAACTCCCTAGCACCTTGTGAAAAATGCGGAGCAGCTCGATGTCGTTGAAACACTAATTGATTTTTTGATAGCGATCATCATTCTCAATTATTAGAGGGTAAATGATATCTTCTAGTAACTCCAAATACGTTTCGCCACTCAAATTGGCAACAAGAAAAATTGGTCCGATTAAACGGTCTCCAAAAATGCAAGTCCAGACATTCAATTTCTGTGGAGTTTGAGTGTGGACTTCGTGAAAATTTCCTGGATTTTTATCTGCCCAATAACGACAATTATGACGATTGACTGTAGAGTTTAATAAAAACGTACACTCGTCTGAAAAACAGATATTGAACAGAAAGTTCCCGTTATCAGCTATTCATGCATTCATAACTTCACAAAACTCCAGCCGCCGATCAAAACAATCTTTATTCAGTTGTTGTACAAGATGAATTTTATACGGGTGAAATTTATAATGCTTCAATATTCGCTGAATAGTTCTTCTTTTGATGTTTGAAACAGTGGCCAATTTTCTTGTGCTCAAAGTTGGGTCTGCAGTAATTTGTTCTGAAACTTCAATCTCAGCAGTCTCATTTCTAACCGGAAATTCACGTTCAGGGTCCCGTTTTTTGTTGGCTACTGAACCACTTTGTCATAACTTTGCAACTAACTCCAAAATGTATTTTCTGTTAACATGTCTGTTCGGATGTCGTTCATTAAACAAATTTGCGCTACGGTTGGCACAGTCATCGTTTTTGAAAAAAAAAGAGTAATTATTTCAACTTTTTCTTCTACAGAATACACCATTGTGAAATTAATTTTCGGTAATACTATCAAGTATTAAACCGACCGATAAACTGAAATAATAAACCGCATTTCTCTCATTCCGATAAGAAATGTTCTGATAGTCAATTTTTTGTTTACAAACCAACAAAACATTGACTATCAGCACATTTCTTATCGGAATGAGTGAAATGCGTTTTTGCCTCTTCAACTGTGAATAATTTTTAAACGAGTTGATAAAACTTCAAAAAAGATTAGTGTGCTGAATTTAGAAAAGAAAGAGCTTTCAAATGATGTAACAATAGACCCATGTTCCCTATTTAAAATATAAGTATTGTTATCACCACCCTTAAGGGGTTGATGGGACAAAGTTGAGTTTTATGTCAAAACATGTCCCCCTCAATATTGAATTGACGTGTTTCAGTGTTTCTTAAAAAAAAATTCTCTGGACGCAAATCGGTCTGTTTCGTTTTCAATGCGCCACCCTCTATATATATATATATATATATATATATATATATATATATATATATATATATATATATATATATATAAACATATAAAATTAAAACTGATGTGTGTTCTAGGGTGCCTAGTTCGCACTCATTTAAAGATTTTTTTAACTTTAAAAGCCGTGATCTCCTCATTAGTCATGTTTTAAAAAGAAAATTCACTAAAAAGTCAACTATGTCAGAAATTTCAGATATCTAAAAATTTAAAATTGATATGAAATTATGTGAGCTAGGGTATAGAAATAGGCAAGAAGTAAAGATGTGAAAATTATAAAAAATATTGAAGAACAGGAAATATATTAACAAAATTAACCTGAAGTGTTTGACATTTGTATTTAAAGCAAGCCATGGATGAAAATTGAGTTTTCTGCAAGCAGACGCTTCTTCACTATGTTGTGGTGATTTGGGTTCTCCAAGTGTACTTATTAGGCGCTTCTTATTATCTGATCTGGACTTATCTCAGAATTTGCTGATTTTGCTTTAAATTTTTAACTTGTTTTTTAACCTTTTTTACAGACGAAGGTATTTCTCTATTTCATGGTAAATGTTTTTGTTATATTTTAGCTTTTACATAACATCGTTGACATTGTACTTTAGCAATCGGTACGTCCATACCCTAGAGAGAAATGAATTATATGGCATCTCAGACTTTATATCAAATTTTGGTGGACTTATTGGACTTTTTACTGGATTTTCTATAATTTCTGCAGTAGAAATATTGTATTTCTTATCACTAAGGATTTGGGGTAATATTAAACTGCATGGACATTGGGCAGTTCCTAGAGAAAGTGAAGCGAAACAAGGAGAATCTTGACTAACATGAGTGAAGCAGCTCTATTCAAAATGTTCAATTGTTTTTTGTTGATTTAAAAATATTTATTAAAATGGCAAGATTTCTAGGATTTTTTAATTGAATTTTAATTATTTATTATTATTCGTACCATATTTTTGTTTGTTGTTAAAATTATATTCTTAATAAAAATTTATTGTGGTATGTACATTTTATAATTATAAGAATTTAAATAAATGTTAAATTTTATTGCATATTACGGTATTCGCTCCAATTTTCAATCAGTATTTAAGTTTTTTCTTTGTGTTTATTTAATGTTAAACATACTTTTTATGTACATAGCAAGTTTTAATAAAAGCAATTTATGTTTCGGTATCAGATTTTTATATGCTCTCCCAATCGTCGAATAAATTAATATTTTTACATAATTACAAGTGACCTAAAAAATATATTAATTAATTGTTGTTGCCCCAACTTTGTGAAACATTTCCATGTTAAATACAAATTTAGATAATTTTTCTCGGCTTCACAAAAGGTTTTTAGCTTCTCTGCAGGCGACTGCGGTTTTTACGCATCATAATTTTTTGACGATGCGTCAAGGGCTAAGAAACTTCTAGAGTTGAACAGACAACAACTGAGTACTCTAGTCGGCCTGTATACAGGACACTGTCGCTTGCGGCATCACATGCACCGTATTGGGATCGGTCAGGAGACCGAGTGCCGGCTGTGTATGGAGGATGACGAAACAGCAGAGCACGTGCTGTGTTCCTGTCCGGCAGCGGATAGGACTAGACACCTGCTCTTTGGCAAGGTAAAGCTTGCTCCAGAGGATCTGGATCAACTTTCGCCCGCAAAGGTTATCGACCTCTGTAGGAGGCTGGATTTGTTGGGCGAAATATAGACATTAGGCGTGAGCCACAATAGACCTTATGGTCGCGGTGGAGGGACCGATATGGACCACTCACAAACTAAACTAACCTAACCTAACCTATAACGACCCGCTTAAATAGAAGAACAAGCATCTGTGAAGCCAGAGACAAGTTTTTCCACTATATTTACTAAAAAGTATAATTTGTTTGCTTTTATGTGATGCTCGATTATACAATTGGGAAAGTAAATCAAAATACTTTACTGTTTTTTTAGCAAATTTGTGTAGAGATAATTTGCTAAGTCGCAGTTGTAAAAGTAGTAATTGTAAATATAAAAAACATAAATTTAATTCCTATAAAATCCAGCTCCTGGACCGCAGATTACATTTCTGTGAAGAGGTATTAAATTTCATCAACACCATACTGAATTATTTAAATATAATTTGGTCTAGCTACGAGTCAAATGTTGATCTAAATTTTTGTGTTCACAGACATCATTGTCGGTTTTGGGCAGATGATAATCCTCATTGATTTCAAGACGCTCAAACACATCATCCTGCAGAAGTTAATCTATGCGGTGGTATTATGAATAAGCATATAATTGGATCTCTCCTACCGATGATAATCTTGATTGGCCATTTAATTTCATATTTCTTTAACAACGAATAATCCCTACAGTTGCTATCTTAAATGGACGAAATGGCATATTTTCTAGCAAGATGGCGCGGCTCTGCATTCTAAATTGTCACTGAGTCACTTTCTTTATAATGAATGTGACAAGGCCAGACTTGAAAAGACCAAAGCTCTCAAAAAAATCTTCTACACAATCCCAGCCAAAAAAACAGTCAAGCATTTAACGACGCAAGAAGTTGCTATGTCCGCATTCTTTCTGAAGAAAAAACTCGTTTAATAACCACACAAAAACAAAGTCCTCTCAAGCTCCAACGGCAGCAAACCCTTCTGGACTTTTGCTGAATCTATTGGGAATAATTTCTGCAAGAACACGTTCACACCTCTTGTTTCAAGGGATGAAATTATTTCTACCGCCCTGAGCAAGGCTGAGCTTTTTGCCTCGTTGTTCGCCGGCAATTCTACTCTCAATCCACCTCCAAATGTTCAACCACCAACAGTCCCCAATGTCGCGCATATAATGACGAATATCATTTTCAAAACTAAAAAGGTACGAAAGATGCTCTCTTCTCTTAATACCAGGAATGCCTCTGGCCTTGACGAGATTTCAGCAATTGTTCTCAAAAAATGCGCACCAGGACTTGCTCCTGTCCTGACTCGTCTGTTTCAGACATCTTATAAAGACGCATATTCCCTAGTAACTGGAAAACTGCTCGAGTACAACCCGCCCTCAAAAAAGAATCCAAAGCGCTTCCTAGCAACTACATGCCTATTTATCTTCTTTCAGTCGTCTCTAAAGTGATGGAAAAGTATATAGACACCGAATTACTAAAACTTCTTGAAAAACACAGTCTAATCCACGACAGGCAGTATGGGTTCCGTCAGCACAGATCAACTGCCGATCTCCTTTCCTTTGTCACTCATTCTTAGAACAAGTCTATGGAACTGAACGGTGAATCCCAGATTGTCACTCTAGACATATCCAAAGCATTTGACCAGGTCTGGCACGCAGCGCTGCTTAGTAAACTTCTGGCCTATAACCTACCACCAACACTCTATACCTGGACATCAAATTTCGTCTCCAACCGGAGCATTTCTGTTGTCGTGGATGGCCATTCCTCTAAACTGTATCCAATTAATGCAGGAGTGCCTCAAGGTTCAGATTTAGGCCCTACTTTGTTTCTTCTCCACATCAATGACCTCCTCTTTAGCACATCCAACACAGTCTACAGTTACGTGAACGACAACATCCTCCACTCAAATATACAATATTTTAAGCCTGTCTCGTCAGCCCAGTTAAGTAAGGATCGCAGACTCATGGAGGGTTCTGTCTCCGTGGATCTCCAAAAAATATTAGACTGGGGAAGTATAAATCTTGTACAATTCAACTCCACCAAATCTCAGTCTTGCTTTCTATCTCATAAGAGATACAGCAGCCCTAGACCCATCACAATGAACAACCAAGTTATTCAAAGTAATGAGTCCTTTTCACTTGTTGACATTTCTGTGGACCTAAATCTCAATTGGCATCAACATGTCACATCAATTGCAGAAGCGATTGCTATGAAATTAGGTTTCCTCTTCCGGATCGTAATACTTCACAAATAAGGCTAAACCTTGATTATTGCTCCCACATCTGGGGACCGCTGCCGCTTCTATACTCGCTATCCTGGACTCTATTCAGAAGAGAGCTATACGTCTCATCGGTGACCCTACCCTCACCCAAAGGCTGCCATCCCTTGCCCACCGACGTGCCGTTGCTGACCTCTTTCTCTGTCTCTCTGTTGCGATAGATGGTGATTCTCTTTCAATTAGAAACTAGCTTAATCACCTTGGGATGCACTTTTTGATAAACACGCAATGTGTTAGGATTATAATATAGTTATAAACACGCAATGTGTAGAATGATGGGTACATTTACATTTTATTGTTACACGTTACAAGCTCGCACACACCAGCGACCGAACTTGACAGATATGTTGTATCTTTGGGATCGCAGTTGACAATGTCCAGTGCCTAGCGGACTGAGAGCTACTTTCCCTTAAAAGTGAGAGGGACTACTACCTGTATCGGTCGGCTACCTGATACTTTAAAGGTTCAACAATAAACACTCTCTCTCTTTTATAGATATCTGCACAGGCACTGCTCAGACGAGCTTTCTTCCGTAGTTCCTTTACCTACTGCCCCCAACAGATCTACCAGGGGAATAGAGCGAATGCATCCTTTTACTGTCCACGTCACCAGGCACAGAACATTTTGTTATGCCCGCTCTTTTGTCCCGAGGACTTCCAAGTTGTGGAATTCCTTGCCGGTATAGGTTTTTCCTTCTCCTCCGAACCTCCAAACCTTCAAGTCCATAACTAACAAGTTGCCTCTTTTCTCCTTGTTGACACCCACGGTACGATAGTATTTAGGTTGTAAGCCCTCGTGGTGTGTTGTTGGAATATAAAAAAAGCTCTCATATTAAACCCATTATTTTCTTTTTGCCTTGGAATTAAAGAGGCACTCATAAAGTCAGGTGAAGTAATAAAGGAAGTTCAATAACCTACTCCGGGTAGTAAAGATACAATACACAAAAGACGCGCCTGCGAAGTAAAATCCCTTTCGTTTTCGTTCGTCTACCTAAGAATCAATATAAATACGGGTTGTAGCAAAAATTTAAGAAAATTTCATCCTCTGATGTAGCTAACATGTAACATTGTGAGATGTCCGACAGGGTCGCCATCTCGGTACGGAATTAGGTAGTCACGATAGCTCGAATTAACACAAAATGCCATAAACCTAGACTGTGTACAACCAACCAATAATGTTGTAAATTATCAGCCCTGGCCCATTTCTTCCCTAATACCGGGATAATGTGCGTAAAAAAGGTAAGATGCTTACTGACAATTAGGCCAATGCTGACCCCTTTTGCTCATCTAAACTAACCTACCCTCCACCTTAAACTCGATCTCAACGACAGATAATACAGGCAATAGAGAATTTGTTTCTGAGTTAAACTACATGAGTTTTTTGTTTTGATACATAGGTTCAGCATGACGTACTGACTGTAAAAACACAAAATCCTTACAAATTAGGAGGGCGGAAGTCCCCGCATTTTGATAAAAACCGTTTCGGCCTATATCTCTGTTACCGTTCACTTTAGGTCAAACATGGTAATAACCTTTATTATAGATAATTGAATTTTTCATTTTTTTTATTAAATATTTTTTCTCGTATCACTCACCGTTTACAACTTATACGACTATTAGGATTCATTTATTGACTTTTTTTACCTATATCTTTATTAATAATTATTTAAACAATAAAATGCTTATAACTTAACTTTTCAATTGATAAATTCCCTACAACGTTTACTGAAAACTTTTTTTTTCAAATCGATATTTTTAAAGTTATAACGCGTTAATTTCAAAAATCCTGTGCCTAGACGGTTGACGTCTATCCAACATCTGGCCATATATATATATATATATATATATATATATATATATATATATATATATATATATATATATATATATATATATATATATACAAATATATATATTAAACAGACCCTTCTTGTAGAAGGTTCTCGAATTGACCTGAAAGGTCTCCAACGGTAAATGTATACTTAAAATTTTCTCTAAATTGGTATTTGGGTTTTCTCAAATAACAAGGACAAAAAAGAATGATTCAATGCAGAAAGTATTACTAAATGGTTTTTGAGCATTGGAAGTAAATGCACAGGATGGGGTTGTTGACGATAAAGAGATTTATTAAGGAAGCAAAATGAACTATATGGTATGTCAAAATTTTAGTAGTCAGTAGCATCTTTATAAGTTTTGATTACTCTATTTGGAAAAACCTATCAAAATTGTGGCTTGAACTAGCACTTGTCTTATTAAATTAATTTTCCGTTTTCTTTGTCGTTTGTTACCTTATGCCCTCAGTTTATAATTGATTATTTGATAAAATTCTGGACGCAGCAAGTGCGTTATGGTAGTGAATTTTCATAAAAATGTTTTTAATAACAAATATGTGTGTTTTGTTAAGAAAGCAGGCATCAAATTTGGTTACCAGTATAATCTATATATTAGAAACAATGTGCCATGTTTCATCAAAATAACTTTATTGTGTGAAAATGTAAAAAATTTTCCAAAAGTAAACTTAAAGTGTTCCCGAAAAAACACGTTTCTTGGTCAACCTTATAGGTTAATAGCAAATTGAGCTGTTCAAATATTAAACATTTGTGCAAAATTCGCTACCATAACGCACTTGCTGCGTCTAGAATTTCTTTTCTTACAAACATGCATTATATCTCGATGGAAAATGCAAAAATGCAATAACATAAGGCGTGTTTGATTAAAAAAAAAAGGAAATTTGTATCACCAATGACTTATGGGCCACCCTGTGATTGTAGAAATATTATTTTAAGATGTAGCTCAAGACACCCTATAATTAATATATACAAATTTTTTCATATCTTATATAATAACGGATATATTGAACTTTATTGATTTTTTACGAAAATTCGACAAAAATTATATACCATTAAACGATAAAATCTATAGCTAAGGCTACTGCCAAGCATCAGAGAAAGGGTCTATTTGAAATGAATTTTCTGCAAATATTTTAGTAAAATGAAGGACAATGACGGTTGAAATTAAGACTTTAGGGTTTGTAAAACATCCTTCTTGAGACATTTTATTTCTATAGCCCGTATTAGATTCAAGTTATTTGCCTAAATGTTGCCAATTTTGACATTTTAAATCGCCACTTTGACGTTTTGAGGAAAACCCCATTTTATTTTTCTTAAAATGCCTATAACTTTTTTGTCTTTTGACTTACATAGCTAAATTTTGGTAGGTAGCTTACTTATAAGGATATTAACCAGCGTACTATTGGTTGTTATTTGGTTGTCCTTACTTTGTTAATTCCGGAGATATAAATTTTTTTCGAAAGAAAACACAAAATTTTCCGGGAAAACCTAGGCAGATTTTCCTGCTTAACAAACTCATCCAAGCCATTTGCAAAAGGAATTTTTTCACCAAATTTAATCAAAATCGGCTTATTATTTTTTGAGTTATCGGTGTGATACATATATATGTATAAATATATATATATATATATATATATATATATATATATATATATATATATATATATATATATATATATATATATATATATATATATATATATATATATATATATATATATATATATATATATAAACATATAAAAATTGAAACTGACCCCGGATATGTTTTCTGGGGGGCCTGATTAGCGCTCATTTGAAGAAATTTTTTCAAAATTCAAAAGTCGGGATCTCCTCATTAGTGAATTTTTTTTAAAAAAATTTACTAAAAATTAAGGGGCATTTCGAAATAGAGTACTATTTGTTGTATAAAATATTATATAAATCATAAAAAAAAATCAACGGGTACTTCCCTTTTTTTTTCAGGTAAGAAGGCAAATTATCTATTAGTGCATCATTTAACCCGTTATAACTTTGAAATTATTAATTGGAGATAAAAAAAAGTTTTAAGTAAAAGTTGTAGGAAATTTGTCGATTGAAAAGTGCATTATTTAACGCATTATAACTTTGAAAATATTGATTTTAGAAAAAAAAGTTTTAAGTAAAAGTTGTTGGAAATTTGTCAATTGAAAAGTTGTGTTATAAGAATTTTATTGTTTAAACAATTTCTAACAAAGATATAGGTAAAAAAGTCAATAAATGATTCCTAATAGTCGTATAAGTTGTAAACGGTGAGTAATACAAAAAAAAAATATTTAACAAAAAATATGAGAAATGCAATTATCTACAATAAAGGTCTTTACAATTTTTAGCCTAAAGTGCACGGTAACGGAGATATAGGCCGAAACAGTTTTTCTCAAAATGGCGGCACTTCCGCCCTCCTAATTTGTAAGGATTTTCTGTTTTTACATTCAGTACGTCATTATGAACCTATGTATCAAAAAAAAACTCCTGTAGTTTAGTGCATTATGGACAAGAGTAACGGGCTCCTCTATTGCCTGTAAGTGATTTGAAAAATCATCCGCTGCCGGTGAGTCTCGAACCGTCGTCCCCCGAGTCCGAATTGGGAAGTTTCAATCGACTTTCCAATACGGCCACGGTGTGTTGAAAAGTAATAATGTACGTAAGGCTAGATGTATTCTCACCATAATTAGAAAGGCAGACCGGTTTCGCTCTAATTAGAGCTCGTCAGTGCCCTACACCAATTACAGCGAGAACACAACGATAAAGCAATACGGCTATGGTAACCAGCCTCGTAGAACATTGTGAGAATACATCTCGCTTTATAAACAAACATGTGTTGCGGAGTAAGTATTGCAAAAATAAAAGTATTATTGAACGTATGTTATTGTAATTGTGGCTATAATTATCTGAATATATCTACATAATGTTGCATTCAGTTCACATGCTAGGTTTCAAGGCTTAATTAACCCAGCGTGGTAATTACGTAATAGTAGTATTAAATCGACATGGAACAGTGAGTGCCTGCATCAAACGTCAATTAAATTTATTCTATTTTATTTGCAAAACTTTAAATGTAAAGATTGATCTGAAACTTTTCATATTTGATATCTATCTAGTGTACCTACTGTCAATAAATGTAGGTAGTGTTAGGTTTTCATCTATGTGTAATTTTGTAAGTGATTTTAAGTCGTGGGTTTTAATATGTTCTAAAGGTAGTCTACCTCAAAAAGTTTAGTTAGGATAATAAATGATCGAAACCTCAGGTAAGTAAAATTTATTTTTAATTATTTAACAATATAACCCAATAAGGTTTTAAAATGATTGGAACTTATAGTTCCGAGTACAGATAAATAGGTCTACATTACTCTTTTATTATTTTTAGGTTAAGTATCCAGCAATATTAAATTCAAAAATACTTTTTTATGGCCACCATTTCTTTTGTAACAGCTATTTATTTTTCCGTTTATTGACTTTCTTAGTATGCACATTATGCACTAAATGTCAAACGGTTTAATATCTGTGTACCAACGATACTTTATATATAGAACAACACCATTGCACCCAGCGGCATTACTTGTATACATTTTTCACTGAGCATCATACGAGGGTTGCCCTTAATATTTTGGGATTAGAGAACAAAAACAAATATTAATAATCGAAAATGGTTTTACTGTTTTTCAGAATATTCTCCGTGACGAGCAATACACTCTTGCGTGCGTGTAAAGCAATTTTTGAAGCACTTTTTCCACTCCAAATGAGGTGTCTCCAAAACATATATTTTAGACGCATCAAGGGCATCTTCAGGTATCGACAAACGTTAATCTCGCAATTTATTTTTTATCTTCGGGAATAAAGAGAAGTCATTGGATGCCAACTTAGTACTATACCGCGGATGACTCATCAAATCGACGTTTCGAGTGATCAAATAGTCACTTGTGCGAGCTGATGTGTGAGAGCTCGCGTTATTGTGGTGGAGAATGATCTATACTTGGCAGCAGATTTTCCTTATTTCTCCGAAGACTTGCGGCAAACAATAGTTCTGTATCATTCACGATTGACAGTTCTACATTGCACCAGTTGTAAGGTTTAGAGATGCCTAGTTTTTTCGGAAAAACAGGCGACCATTTGCTTTGAGGTGCTTCGAGCAGGAACGACTTTTCCTGGGTTTGGTTCGCCTTGAACGACCCACATAATTCACTGTTGCTTACTTGCTGGCTCATTCGCATAGGTCCACGATTATCCACCTGCCACGATGTCATTGACATGTTTCGAAGCACCACGTTAGAATTTTTGCAGCATTTACGGCGACAAATTGACCCGAGCTTATTTTTGAGCGATTGTCAAGTTATGTGAGATCAAATGCGAACAGTTTTTTTACGGCCAAATGTTCATGCAATATTGAATATATGTTGGTCCCACTAATGATCATACGATAAGTCGCATGACGATCTTGCCGTATCAGTTTGCGTAACGCATCAATGTCTTTCTGAATAACAACCGATTTCGGACCACGACTGAATTCAGTAAGATATCGATAAACACTCATTTTTGATGCTGCTTCATCCCCAAAAGTCAAATTAAGTTCATCGATGCACTGTGGTTAAGTTAACCTAGATCGAAACATAAATAAAAAATAAAGCTGCAAATTGAATCATAACTTCCACATAGCTGTGATAATCTACTATCCTCAAAAGGCATTCTCGTGAAGTGAGTTTAAGCTTCACGACTTGACCACAAAGAAGATATTCATATTCTTTTACCCATAAACTTTTGAAACGTGATATTACTCGAATTTTAACGGAAAACTTAATATTTTCATCAAATCACCCCTCTTTTATCTACTACCCCCTAAGACGATCTTAGCCTAAACAAGTAAAGGATTTTTTAACGCCAGTGGAGGTACCACCACTTACATCAAGGCGCGGTGAAGTCCCAAAGGACGTTTCCGGTTCTGGTGTATGAGTCGGTTACCCTTATAAACAAAAATGATGATGGCTCCTCCTTGTACAAAAGATTCCGGAGGTAAAATACCCCTCCATTCGGATCTCCTGGAGAGGGGAGTACAGGGGGCGCCAGCATCAAGATTTAATATAGCCTTCTCGAATATATGTGACCTAAATTCTAAACTGCACTCCGTCCACCATTTCTTCCAGGCTAATAGGCCCCAACCCTTCTTCCTCACCGAAACCTAAATCAGTGCCAAAACAGCCACTAATCACCTTAATTTCCGGGGGTATGAGCTCTTTACTTCCTTTAGATTGCCTGAAGGCGTGTGCGCATACGTCCGCAGCAAGCTACCCTGCACCAGACTTCCCAATTTAGAAGCTGGAAGAAAAGACATACTCCCTTTCAGAACTGCAACTAAATTCAACTGTTGCATTTACCGGTCACCTTCTGACAACAACTTTGTGCAGCTCTTCGACTACCTTTCTGAAAAAAACCTGATCTGATATCTGAATATCTTTCCTCCGAGGTCACTATTCTTGGTGACTTCAGTGTCCATAATAAGAAATGGATAGGATCTTCAAAAACCGATCCACAAGGGAGAGCAGCAGAGGCCTTTGCAGTCAGCAATTTTTTGGCCAATATGATTCAGCAACCTACTTACCTTCCTTACATCCCAACACACAGCTCGAATCCCTTGGATCTCCATCTTACTACAAAACCTGAATGTTATACTATATCAGTCACCGCTCCCTTGGTCGCTCATACCACGGCATGGTCACTGTTTCCTGAGCAATACAACCGATGTCACACAGTCATCATACCCACGTACCGTTTGGCACTACAACTCTGCGAACTGGGACGAAATGCGGGATTACTTTTCCTCATTTCCATCGGCGCCTGTCTGCTTCTCTCATCCTGACCCCTCTGATATCTCACAAAACGTCACCGAAATTATCCAAGCTGACATGGAATTATTTATTCCACGTACACAGAAAACTTCTTCAGCCACTCAAAAGCACTGGTTCTCTAAATCCTGTGACAAGTTCAGACTTGAAAAGGTCAAAGCTCACAAAACTCTTCTACACAATCCCAGTCAAGAAAACCGTCAAGCATTTAACGAGGCCAGAAACCGCTATGTCCGCATTCTTTCTGAGGCAAAAAACTCGTTTAATAACCACATCAAAAACAAAGTATTTCAAGCTCCAAAGGCAGCAAACCCTTCTGGACTCTTGCTAAATCTATTGGGAATAATTTCTGCAAGAGCACGTTCTCACCTCTTGTTTCAGGGCATGGAATTGTTTCCAGCGCCTTGGGTAAGGCTGAACTTTTTGCCTCGTTGTTCGCCGGCAATTCTACTCTCAACACACCTCCAAATGTTCAACCACCAACAGTCCCCAATGTCGCGCATAAAATAGCGGATATCATTTTCAAAACTAAAAAGGTTCGGAAGATACTCTCTTCTCTTAATACCAGGAAAGCCTCTGGCCTTGACGAGATCCCAGCAATTGTTCTAAAAAAATGCGCACCAGAACTTGCTCCTGTCCTGGCTCGTCTGTTTCAAACATCTTACAATAGAGCCATTTCCCTAGTAACTGGAAAACTGCTCCAGTACAACTCGTCTCTAAGAAAGAATCCAAAGCGCTTCCTAGCAAGTACAGGATTATTTCTCTCATTTCAGTCGTCTCTAAAGTGATGGAAAAGTATATAAACACCGAATTACTAAAATTTCCTGAAAAACACAGTCTAATCAACGACAGGCAGTATGGATTCCGTCAGCGCAGATCAACTGCCGACCTCCTTTCCTTTGTCATCCATTCTTGGAACCACACGGTGAATCCCAGATTGTCTCTCTAGAGCTCCAAAGCATTCGACCAGGTCTGGCATGCACCGCTGCTTAATAAACTTCCGGACTTACCACCAAAACTCTGTACCTGGAGAGAAATTTTTTTCTCCAATCGAAGCATTTCTGTTGTCGTGGATGGCCATTCCTCTAAACTGTATCCAATTAATGCAGTTTCTCACCTTAGCCCCTACTTTGTTTCTTCTCCACATCAGTGAACTCCTCCCCAGCACATCCAACCCAGTTCCCAGTTATGCGGACGACAGCACCCTCCACTCAAATATATAATATTCTAAGCCTGTACAATTCAATCGCACCAAATCTGTCTTGCTTTCTTTCTCATAAGAGATACACCAGCCCTAGACCCATCAAAATGAACAACCAAGTTATTCAAAATAATGAATCCTTTTCACTTGGCGTTTCTGTGTATCGAAATCTCAGTTGGCCCCAACATGTCTCATATATTGCAGAAGCGGCTGCTAAGAAATTAGGTTACCACTTCCGGGCTCGCAAATACTTTTCGCCAGCTAATCTCTATACCTTATATTCTTCACAAATAAGGCCAAACCTCGAATACTGCTCCCACATCAGGGGTGCCGTGCCGCTTCTACACTCGCTATCTTGGACTCCATTCAGAAGAGAGCTATACGCACTGCTCAGATGAGCTTTCTTCCATGGTTCCTTCCAACAGATTTGCCAGGGGAACAGAGCGAATAGACCCTTTTACTGTCCAGGTCACCGGACATAGAACATCTTGTTATGCCCACTCTTTTGTCCCGAGGACTTCCAAGTTGTGGGATTCTTTGAGGACTTTCAAGTTGTGGGATTCTTTCCGGCACATGTTTTTCCTTCTCCTCGGAACCTCCAAACCTTCAAGTCCAGAATTAACAAGTTGCCTCTTTCCTTCTTGTTGACATACATGGTACGATAGTATTTAGGCTGGACGCCCTCGTGGTGTGTTGTTGAAATTAATTTAAAAAAATAAAGAAATTCGAAGCATTCAGTTGTCTGGTGCTAAGTGCATACCAAATTCGAAGATGATATCTCAATTCGTTCGAAAGTTATTGCGCCTACTCACAGACAGACGTACAGGCCGACAGACCGACAGACAAAATTTTTCGTTCCAGAATCAAGTGTTCCATCTGTTTTGAGACTTTTTACGCCATTTTAGCAAATAAAAATATAGAAATTTCTGTCACCAATACTCGACCCCCACGCACTCAAGCTCTAATTTAATTTCAACACAGAATACCAGATGTTTGATGAAATTGAGAGTTTTCTAATTAACAAACCCTAAAATGTTATATTACCCGAGTTTTAACGAAAAAATTGTCCATTTTCACCAAATTACCCTCATTCATCCCCTACCCCCTACAGCGATATCACCCGAAAACAACCCGAACTGTTCATTTGTCGGGTTCTAACTGTGTACCAAATTTGAAGTCGTTTTAAAGTTATCGTGGCTACAAACAGACAGACATGCACACCGACAGATCTATAGAAAAATTATTATATTATATTATAAATCGTTCCCAAATCATGTTTTCTATATGTTTTGACACTATTTACGACGTTAACGCTAAAATTTTAATTTTTGTCCGGGATGTCATACTACCACACGTATTGACGATGTGGAAGTAATAATCGCAGGAAAATGTTAACGATTTGATTCAATTTTTTGGCCGATATGAACGTTCAAATAGCGCTCGTACGTCAAAACGTACTCAGTAAACATAACGTCTCAAAATGTCAGTCTCTACGATAACGATGTCAGTTGGTGGATGGGAGCACTAGATTTGCCCATTCCCGAAATATAAAAGCAACCCTCGTACTATCATGCTCACAAATTAAGTGTAAGCATCTGCAATAGCCAAAGTTAGTTAGTTTACCTTCAGGCGAGAACTCGCACAGTGCCGTGCAAACGTGAAAGGTTAAATCAGTTGAAATATGAAAATGTTTCAAAATATATCATACTATATGAAAATGTATTAAGTGGACAGATAACTGGTAAGTGAGAACTGCAAAATGACTAAGCTTCCTTTTAGTGAATTTTTATTTTAAAAAATTCACTAATAGAGAGGTATCGATGGTGAGACTTTGCAAAAATTTTTTCAAATGAGCGCGAATTAGGACCCCTAGAACTCATATCCGGGGTCAGTTTGAATTTTTATATGTTTATATATATATATATATATATATATATATATATATATATATATATATATATATATATATATATATATATATATATATATATATATATATATTTAATATTATTGGCTGCGGCATCTCAGGCCATTAGCACATTCTTTCCCATCATTCAATATATTTTTTTTAATTTTCCAGACAGAGTCAAATTGGCTCGCCCGGGACTCGAACCCGGGATCTCTCGCTTAGCAGGCTGGCACCTAGCCACCTGCGTCACGAGGGCGTCTATATAAATATATATATATATATATATATATATATATATATATATATATATATATATATATATATATATATATATATATATATATATATATATATATATATATATATATATATATATATATATATATATATATATATATATATGTGTGTGTGTGTGTGTGTGTGTGTGTGTGTGTGTGTGTGTGTGTGTGTGTGTGTGTGTGTGTGTGTGTATCCGTCTGATAACTCAAAAAATAATTAACCGATTTCGATGAAACTCGGCAAGTGCCTTTCTTTTATTAATGGCTTGGATGAGTTCGTTGGCCAGGAAAATCTGACGGGGTTTTCCGGGAAAATTTTGAATTTTCTTTCAAAAAAAAATTTTTTTCCCGAAAATTTCGATAAAATTTGGTCTACATATTGCTTTGGGAAAGACCTAACTATGTGCCAAAATTCAGCTTTCTGAGGTTACAGAAAATTGAGCTATTCAAATTTGAAACATTTATGTTTACATCATAGATGAATATGTGGTTGCTGTTGGTTAGTCAATGACAGCTGCTATCAATGCTATTTTGGTTCATGTTCAGGTCCCACGCTGCTTCAGCTAGTCGCGGATAGATGTCGCGCGTAGCTGCATTCCTAGCATGATAATAAATATATTAGCTACTCTTTAAATATTAATTTTTATGGTTAAGTTTTAAATTGAAGTTGATCCTAAACACAAAAGAGACAAGGAATAGTGTAGTAATGATACACTACTGAATTTTGACAATTTGTTTTATTTGCGCAGAAGTAGTTAGGTACCTAAGATAAACTAACATTTTATTTTTATCTACTTGTAATATTAGTGAATTTTCGTAGAAAAAATTCACTAATGGGGAGATCCCGACTTTTGACATATATATATATATATATATATATATATATATATATATATATATATATATATATATATATATATATATATATGTATGTATGTATCCTTCTGATAACGCAAATAAAAATAATTAACCGATTTTAATGAAACTGGGCAACTGCCTTTTTTTTTATTAATGGCTTGGATGAGTTCGTTATCCAGGAAAATCGGGCAGGGTTTTCCGGGACATTTTTGAGTTTTCTTTAAAAAAAAATTTTTTTCTCCGAAAATAACAAAGCTGTTTTAATGTAATTTACTATATATGCTGCCTTGGGAGAGGCCTTACTAAGCACCAAAATTCAACTTTCTAAGTTTACAGAAAATTGAGTTATTCAAAGTTAAAAAAAAATTTGAAACATTTTTTTCTCAAAAAATTACAAAGTTATTTTAATGAAATTTGGTGAGTATCTTGCCCTAGGAAAGGCCTTACTACGCACCAAAACTAAACTTTCTAAGTTTATAAAAAACTGAGTTATTTTAATTTGAAGCATTTAATAAAAATTCACTACCATAACGTACTTGCTGCGTCCAGAGTTTTATTTAACAAATTAATCCTTAACTCTTCATACTTTTACTATATAAAACCGTGAATATATTAAATATAAATATGAAGGCTTCCCCTTTTGGTTTAACGTTTTCCTTTCAAAAGAGGGTGCTTTAGCAATTTTTTAGTCCTCACAGCGCATTTACTCTTTCAAAAATTGGTTGAGTTTTAGATTAGATAGGAAGTGCGTTATGGTAGCGAATTTTGATAAATAATTCAAATTTGTGTGTGTGTGTGGGTGATAAAAAGAAGGATGACCTCGAAATATGGTGTCTATTGGTCACAGCCTTTTATAAATTTTTAGCGAATTTTCATAAAGAAAAATTCGTTAATACAGAGGTCCAGATGAAACGCTTTTGAAAAAAATTCTTCAGATGAGCGCGAATTTGTGTTCCTAGAACCCAAAACCAAGGTCCGTTAAAAGTTGTATATATATATATATATATATATATATATATATATATATATATATATATATATATATATATATATATATATATATATATATATATATATATATATATATATATATATATATATATATATATATATACATGTATATATGCGAGCGCTAATTCAAAAAATACTCAACTGACTTGCACGAAACTTGGCACATATCTTCATTGTATTAAAACTTCGGACAAGTTCGTCAATCAGCTATAACGGACATATTTTCCCCCAAAAATATACAAAAATATTTTTGAAAATGCTATTTTTTTGTAAGTATCAGAGTAACTCAAATGGGACTTTACATGTGGCTAGATATAGTGCAGATAAGCCTATGTTGTGAATTTTAAGTAATTTGGTACACAATATTTGGAGTTTGAATTTGCGTTTAAACGACTTAGTGGTTAAAGTACAATGCCTGACAGACAATGTTGTTAACTGCCACGCGTAGATTGATTCATACAACAGGTATAAACCATACAGCAACGGTAACCAAACTAAATATTTAACAGGCATAAAACATACTACCCGAACCAACAATCGAGAAATCTCGACCGCAATTATGGAAAATGACAGACGACATGAAATTCAAAATCTGCCAAGTGATTGTTATTTAACTGGAGGATTCAATCAATTATTAAAATACACTATATATGTCAAAATTATAGTGATTAAAATTTTAATGTTAGTTAAGAAATTTGGTGTTATATTGGAATGAGTTCGTTTATAATAATAGTTGAGTACTAGTGGCAACTGAAGGGGTGTTATTGATGGACATGCTGGAGGAAGAAACATACGTAGAACAAAATTTTTTAAAGTTACTTTTTATAAAGAGATTTTGATAGTTTAGTTGGAAAGATGAAATGAAATTATGTAAGCTGCAAGCACAAGCTTATGCTTATTTGTGGAACATCCTGTAAAATTTGAATCAATAAAACATAGATACATACATACATACATACTATATTTATAGCTTTATGTACGGTCCCAAATACAGTTTTCGTGCAGCATCGATATAATAATAATAATAATAATAAAATAGCCTTTATTCACACAGTAGATAATACAATACTCAAGTGCACAATTAAAAAGAACAAAAAAATACAACAATACAACGTTGTTTACAAAAACACAGTTCCATGTACATAATTAAAAGAAAAATAATAAGAAACTGTGTGAATTGGGCGAAGTTCAGACGGATGAATAATCATCCCCTGCTCTCCCACTTACGCCCATATGCAAAACTGGTAGTCAACAGCCAGCCCGGCAACCTGCTTAAACACCACGCATAATCAGCAACAGTTTCTTTTTGAAGGAACGCACAGAACAGCTCTTGACACTCTCATCAAGACCATTGTATATAGCGTATATCTGATAGGTAAAAGACCGTTTAAACAGTGTTAGCCTGTACTTAGGTGGTGAAATTAAGCCCTTCGACCGTATGTTAATGCTATGAACATCAGTTCTGTGCGTTACCTTTCTATACAAGTATGTTGGGACTCTAGACACAATAATAGAATGGAACAATGTTGCTGCTCTCAGAGTGAAACGATCACGCATATTAAGCCACTTCGCTTCATTTAGTTTATGCGAGATATGTTCGAATTTTCGAATACCATACGCGAACCTCAGACAGGAATTTTGCAGTCTCTGTATCCGATTATAATCGCAACCATCCAAGCATGGCGAATATAATTCCGAGCAATAGGCAAACTGCGATAGGATTAAGGTATTCCCAAGCATTAGCTTAACACCAGTCGGAAGATAAGTCCTTTGCGGGTACAGCAGACGCAGGTTGTTGTAGGCCCGCTGAAGGCAGGCACCAACATGCCGCTTATATCTAAACTTGTTATCCATTATCACACCCAAGTTTCGCACCTCATCCAAAAGCTCCAGAGGCTCCCCATTGATCATGACCCTCACATTTACCTTTAAGCGCTCTACAAGAATCTGACTCCCAAACAAAATAGCAGCCGACTTCTTCGCATTTAGACACAGCGATTGGTCTTTGGACACTTTGTACAATGAATCCAGATCGGAATTCACCTTTCCCAGTGCATCCGAAAGCTCCGCGGCATTGAAGGAAATGTATATCTGAATGTCGTCAGCGTACATCTGTACTTTAGAATACTGAATGACCCTAGGGAAATGATTTACGTAAATAGCGAAAAGCAGGGGCCCAAGGACCGAGCCCTGCGGCACACCACACTCCACAAGACGAGCATCCGACTCGCAGCTGCCAACTCTCACAATAAGGTAGCGTTCTCTCAAGTAATTTCTGATCAACGCCAGAGCTTCCGAGCCCATCCCAACCGCTCTCAATATTTTCAGCAATATATTATGATTTATGGTATCGAAGGCCTTGGAAAAATCCAACAGCACCAGTAGTGTCAGCATACCCTGGTCCGTGGCCCGCAAAATGTCGTCTGTAACCCTTAGCAGTGCAGTGGCACAGCTATGATTAGCCCGGAATCCAGACTGAAAGTCAGATAAGATGTTCTTATCACTCAAGTAAGTCCTAAGCTGCGAGTCCAGCACCCTTACCAGCAACTTTGATAATATGGGCAATATACTGATTATCCGCAGTTGATTCAGCTCCGTAGGATCCGCCACCTTCGGAAACGGCAGCCCGATAGCACATTTCCAGATTTTTGGAAAATAGCCTTCCAGAATACACGAGTTGATTATGTGTGTTATGAAGCCAACTATATACCTGCTACAAAGCTTAATCATAGTAATGCTCAATCCATCACATCCTGTTGCATTGGTCTTGATCGCATTTATGTGCCGGAGCACCGTCGGATCATCCACCAAACAAAACTGAAATCCTTCCCCACCACTAATCGCCCCGAAAAATGCAGACCCATTGATGCTGCTTCCCATAGGATCCTGACTTAAGCTATTGTTCATAAAGTGATCAGCGACTTTATGGGGATCCCTGAGAGCTTCAGGTAATGTTGTCTTTCTCTTGGTGCCTATATTTAGATGTTCCAGTTCTTTGTAAACAGTCTTTATATCCCCAGATTTAAATTTTTCGGATAGGTAGGCTTTCTTCTCCGTTTTGACTGTTACAGTTGCCGCATTCCGCAATCCCTTATAATCGTCCCAGGTCGCTTGACACGTATCTTTTCTAAACCTTGCCTTTGCTCTGT